>CM060114.1:10259724-10872224 GCA_030522415.1 Channallabes apus
GGTCGCGCGCTGGACGGACCAATCGGTGGCCGCGTTACAGGACGCACTCGATGACGCAGACTGGGACATGTTCAGAAACAGCTCCGATGATGACGTCAGCGTGTTTACGGAAGCAGTTGTGGGATTTATTGAAAAGCTGGCAGACGATACGGTAGAGAAAAAGACTATCAGAACGTTTCCCAACCAGAAGCCGTGGGTGGATAAAACCATCCGCGACGCTCTGAGATCTCGCACAGCTGCCTACAACACGGGACTTGCGTCGGGGGACATGGAACCGTACAAGGCTGCGTCATATAACGTCCGGAAGGCGGTGAAAGAGGCGAAGCAGCGCTACGGGAGAAAACTAGAGTCACAGCTTCAACAGAGTGACTCTAGGAGCCTGTGGCAGGGACTGAGAACAATAACGGACTATAAAGCACCAGCATCCGGTATGACGAACGCGGAATACGACTCTGGCAGACGAGCTGAACACATTTTACGCTCGCTTCGAGGCTGCAGCTAAAGACGCTAGCAATGCTAATGCTAACGGCGCTAATGCTAACGGCGCTAATGCTAGCGGCGCTAACGACTGCAGACAGGAAGACACAGCCAGCACCGGGAACGCGCTCATCATCTCCGAGCACGACGTGAGGAGAGCCTTGAAGAGAGTGAACACCAGGAAAGCAGCAGGACCAGACGGCATCTCAGGTCGTATTCTCAGAGCCTGCGCAGACCAGCTAGCACCTGTGTTCACTGAGATATTCAACATCTCTTTATCTCAGTCGGTGATCCCCACATGCTTCAAAGAGTCCATCATTGTTCCTGTTCCAAAGAAACCACATCCTGCTTCTCTCAATGACTATCGCCCTGTAGCCCTCACCTCAGTAGTGATGAAGTGCTTTGAACGCCTTATCAGAGACTTCATCATTTCTTCACTACCCGACACACTGGACCCACTACAGTTTGCATACCGTCAGAACCGCTCCACAGACGATGCAATCTCTCATCTCCTCCACACATCACTCACTCACCTGGACACTAGGAAAGGGAATTATGTTAAAATGCTCTTCATCGACTACAGCTCTGCTTTTAACACCATAATTCCCTCCACACTCACCACCAAGCTGGAGCACCTGGGACTGAGCTCATCTATATGTCAGTGGATCTCCAATTTTCTGACTGGCAGACCACAGGCAGTAAGGATGGGCGGACATGTCTCAGCTACACTCACTCTCAGCACTGGAGCCCCCCAGGGTTGTGTTCTGAGCCCCCTGCTGTACTCTTTGTACACCCACGACTGCGTGGCCACTACCAACTCCACCTCCATCATCAAGTTTGCTGACGACACCGTCGTGGTCGGACTGATCACCAACAATGATGAGTCGGACTACCTAGAGGAGATTGGAAATCTGGAGAACTGGTGCCAGAGGAACAATCTCCTCCTGAACGTCAGTAAGACAAAGGAGCTGATAGTGGACTTTATTACAAAGCAGGAGAGGAACTACCAGACCCCCGTCATCAACAGGAGCCCAGTGGAGAGAGTGGACAGCTTCAGATACCTCGGTGTTCACATCACGCAGGACCTGTCATGGTCCTGTCACATCAACACCGTGGTGAAAAAAGCCCGGCAGCGTCTCTACCACCTCAGACGCTTGAGAGACTTTAGACTGCCCTCCAAGGTGCTCAGGAACTTCTACTCCTGAACCATAGAGAGCATCCTGATGGGAAACATCACGACCTGGTTCGGGAACAGTGCGGATGCGCTCGGCTGATCGCACCACCCTCTGTAGAGCTCGTCTGTCCTGCAGATCGCACCACCCTCTGTAGAGCTCGTCTGTCCTGCATGGTGCAGGACAGACGAGCTCTACAGAGGGTGGTGCGATCAGCCGAGCGCATCCGCACTGAGCTCCCTGACCTACACTCCATCTACAGCAAGCGGTGCTGGACTAAGGCCAGGAAGATCATGAAGGACCTCAGTCACCCCAGTAATGGACTGTTCTCTTTGTTGCGGTCTGGGAAGCGATTCCGCTCCCTAAAGGCCAACACAGAGAGACTGAGGAGGAGCTTCTTCCCGCAGGCGATAAGGTCTCTCAATCACACAATCACACCTCCACACAGGACTAATAACATCCTTTAAGCTCACAACACTGACTGGACAATCATGGACACATTCATACACACTTGCACTAAATACTCATACATCTGGACAATTGCACATGTCACCTTTCATGCATATTTGCACAACCACTGACACTTTAATTCTATATACATATATACTCTACCCTATATTTCTATATTTTTGCAATATTTTATTATGCCCTTATTGCACAGTTAATTTTACTAGTTAAAATTATTTCTTTAGTATTTCCTTTTTATTGATTATTTATTTTACGTACAAGCTTTTATTTTCTTTTTTTAAGGTCACTGGCGGTCGTATAAAGCATTTCACTGCATATTATACTGTGTATGATTGTGTATGTGCCCAATAAAATTTGAATTTGAATTTTGAATTTAATATTTCATTGGATTGTTTTAGCTATGATTAAGCTGTGGTACTGCTTTGATAACCTTATATATATTATGTATATATAATTTTATCACCCCCCCCCCATCATTCCGTACAATAAGGTAGTCAGCTATCTTCATTTTATTGCCACATAACATCCTGAGCAAATAAATTCCCAAATAAACTCCCTCTTCCAAAGATAAATGGCAGCCACGCCCCTGCTACTAGTGAGTGCACAGACATACAGTGAAATTATCTATAAATATATACAAAGACCAGCCAAACCATAGGGACAAAGCAATAATCAAAGTCAATTGGAGGCAAAAAGTCAAACCAGAATACACAACCAAATGTCAAAACGCCAAAATCACAACCTCTTTCATCTTTCGCGCGTCTCTCTCCAGTCGCGCTAGTCGATGACGTCACTCTCAAGGCGGAAGCGATCGTGTGGAAGGTCAGGAAGATGCCGATGTCAGAAAACCTGGAGTGGAGTATGGATCGGCGCGCGACCAGGACATGATACACACACGTGGCGCAACGGAGCATTTATACAAAGCATAATATTTATTCTAGCATTTTCATTCATTTATTTTTTACTCAGTAGCGAATATGATTTAAAATGTAGCGAATTACAATACTTCAAACAAAACGTACTTAAGTAAAAGTAAAATTACAGATTTTTAAAACTACTTTAAAAAGTAGAAATACACAAAAAAGCTACTCAATTACAGTAACGCGAGTAAATGTAATTCGTTACTTTCCACCTCTGTATATATATATATATATATATATATATATATATATATATATATATATATGTATATAATAACAAGAACAATAATAATAATAAATGTCTTATCTACTGTGCCGGTGGGTAAGCTTATTGTTGAAATGAAGAACAATGAATATTGCTAATGAAGCCTTATTTACTGTGGATTATTGCCGGTGTTATGCTCTAAAATATCCCCCCTGCCACGGATTGCCCTCCCTACAGAATCTCTTTCAAATAATATATAGAACATAAATTCATAGGTGGCGGCGCGGTGGTGTAGTTGTTAGCACTGTCGCCTTGCACCTCCAGGGTCCGGGTTCGATTCCCCGGCCAGGCTCGATTCCCGTCTCTGTGTGCATGGAGTTTGCATGTTCTCCCCGTGCTTGGTGGGTTTCCTCCGGGTACTCCGGTTTCCTCCCACAGTCCAAAGATATGCAGGTTAGGCTAATTGGCGTTCCCAAATTGCCCGTAGTGTGTGATTGGGTGTGTGAGTGTGTGTGTGCCCTGTGATGGATTGGCACTCTGTCCAGGGTGTACCCTGCCTAGTGCCCGAAGTCTCCTGGGATAGGCTCCAGGTCCCCCGCGACCCTGAACACAGGATTAAGCGGTCTAGGAAATGAATGAATGAATGAATGAATGAATAAATTCATAGGTTTATGGTTTACAAATTACACCAAACCAATTTTTTATAAAATAAGCAATATAAAAAAAGATGTATAGGGGAAAAATGATAAATTATATATATTTTTCATATACAAATTTATATTTTTATATTGCTTATTTCATAATAAAAATCGTTTAGTGTAATTTTTCACCACAAACAATATTTATTTAGTGTAGTTTGTTATAAATAAAAGTGTTAATTTTGTATTACATGACAAACCCCTGCAAAATAAATGTGCCATAAAATAAATGTTATGTCAGAATTTGTATTAATCGTCTCGACGGCTGTCACGTGCCTATAGTTAATTATAATAGTAATAATATATTTGATGATAATAATAAACCTATTAACGTATGTCCTAATATAACATTTGATAGAGATTATGTAGAGGGCAGGGGGGCATCCGTGGCAGGGGGGCATTTTAGCGCATAACACCGGTGTAAGTGCACACTCGACTACTGTTTGCTTACCTCAAAGTCACAAGTAGTCTCTCCTCGGGGCTAACACCAAGGCGCATATTGGTTGATCTGCGTGCAATGTGGCATTGCACCAGCCGCAGCAGACAATCAAAAGTGGAAACCGACAGTAGCGGCGGCGATTTTTTCTCTCCCTACGTCGCTGTATTACGAGCATTTTTAAAGCAAGAAGATTAATATCTAATATGGCAAAATGGTCCATATTAAAAGGAGGCACCTGAAATAAAACGACAAGGGCTTACCAGTTCCCGACACACTGCCCCCACAGGTAAACACACAAACTACAATTTGGGCTGCACGCTGTCGTTAAACAGAGACAAACCAACGCCAGTGTAGAAGTCAATCGAGCGGCACTACAAAACACAGCATAAACGTCTAGGACGTTCAGAGCGGGTTCGTTTATCCAAAAATTTAACGCCCGTGTGAACAAGGCCTAAAAGGGAGAGCCAGGAGGAAACACCACCATGAGGGCTCCCTGAGATGTAAAGCAAACAATCACCTCACCGTCAACAAACCTGAGTGATCAAATGAGAGTGAGGAAGACAGCATCTAAACATACCAGTTCACCATAATACTCTACGTCCATGAGTCCCCCAGATCTGTTCCTTTACCTAAGGCAAATCTATTTATAAAAATGCTTGGCTAAATAAATAGGTTTTTAGCCTAGACTTAAAAACTGTAATATCATGAAATACACTAGAGATGAAATATTCCCTACAATGCAGGGTTTACATTGTAACAAATACAGATTTTTTTACAGCTCAGAACTGTCTAATTTAAAGATTTATGTTGTAATGGTTTATTTCCATCTTTTTTACAGCTCAGAACTCACTCACTCATCTTCTATACCACTTTATCCTGTATTTGGGTGGGGGTGGGGGGTTATACCTGGAGGAAACCCACCAAGCACGGAGAGAACATACTGTAAAGTACATGCACAGAGACGGGAATCAAGCCTGGCTGATGCTTGCTACACAATTGCTGTCATTGTTGGACTATTTTTTTAACCACAGTGAATTCATTCAGCAATTCTGTGAAAGCAACATTTTATCACACTAGCTGGGCGCTAGAAGAGATAGAAGTTACATTGCTAAGCATTCAGATTTTACTGTTAAGAAACTATTAAGAGTACTTTTATACTAATTGTTGAATACAAACCTAAATCAAATCATCAAAACCCATCAAAATTTATTCAAGACTCAGTTCACCATAATTCTTTACGTCCATGAGTCCCACAGATCTGCTCCTTTACCTAAGGCAAATCTATTTATAAAAATGCTTGGCTAAATAAATAGGTGAAGTTCTATGACTAGAACTTCTGTCTTATCCGGATTAAGCAGAAGGAAGTTAATTAGCATCCAATCTCTTATGTCCTGCACACATTGCTCAACTTTAGTAAGCTGGTTTTTCTCATCAGGTTTTGCTGAGACATATAACTGTGTGTCGTCAGCATAACAATGAAAACTAGTAGCATGCTTACGGATTATGTTGCCCAGAGGAAGCATGTACAGGGAAAAAAGCAGTGGGCCTAAAACTGAACCCTGCGGAATGCCAAACTCCACTAGAGAACATACAGAATAATCACCATTTAAGTCTACATACTGATAACGATCGGTCAAATAGGATCTGAGCCAGGAGAGGGCTGTACCCTTAATTCCTACTACATTTTCTAATCTGTGAAGAAGAATAGCATGATCAATGGTGTCAAAAGCTGCACTGAGGTCGAGTAATACAAGCATAGTTACACAACCCTGATCAGAGGCCAGTAGGAGGTCATCACTACTTTAACGAGTGCTGTTTCTGTGCTGTGATGAGGCCTAAATCGAGACTGATACAGTTCATGTATGCCATTTCTATGTAGATATGAGCATAGCTGCTCCGCTACTATATTTTCCAGAATCTTAGAGATAAAGGGGAGGTTTGATATTGGCCTGTAATTGGACAGCTGACAGGGGTCGAGGTCAGGTTTCTTAATTATTGGTTTGATAACTGCAAATTTAAAAGATTTTGGAACATAACCAATGCTGAGTGAGGAATTAATTATTCTCAACAGCGGTTCTGTTATTACTGGTACTATCTGTTTAAGAAAATGTGTCGGTATAGGATCTAATATACAGGTTGATGAATTTGCAGAAGAGATGAGTGAAATTAGTTCATTCTCTTCAAGGGTAGTAAAGTATTCTAGGTTCGAATCTGACATGGCTAGGTTAACATCTGTATCAATTACATTGTTCGGTTTCAAAGCCTCAATTTTATGCCTGATATTTACAATTTTATTATTAAAAAAGTTCATGAAGTCCTCACTATTGCATGATTTTGTTGTGGAGATTTCTGTAGTGGTCTTATTACTGGTTAATTTGGCTATGGTATTAAATAAAAATGTAGGATTATTTTTATTTTCTGGATAGATACGTTGATCTAGCTATGTCATTTGCCTCGTTATCTAATTCCTTCTTGTGCTCATAATTTTCCATTATAATTAAATTTTCTTGTGAGCTGTTTTCCATTATCTTTGCCCTGTTCTTGTTTAATTTAAAAATATTAAATATACTTTCCTAGTTTTTCCCGTTTATTCTACAGTTCTACTGTGACGCAGCGTGAAAACTTGCGTGAGATTGTGAGTAGCGCTTTACAATATTGTTTTCTGATTTGCTAGTCGCCGTTATTAGTTAAAAAATTATTATACTTAGAGAGTTTAAATTTTTCATTTTCATGACAAATATTACATAATACACAGCATTATTACTTCCATTAATGCTCTATATTCCCCCGCATCACCCCTCTAATCGATATTGAACATATTCTGCGCCCCCTTCAGGAGCTAATCACTAACAAGAGACTCGTCAATCGTATCTTGATTTATGATAACCTTTGACTTATAATTAACATAATTATGATTGATTATGACCTTTGAAATAGACCTGTCAAAAAATCATGGGTGATGATTACCTTTGACCTAGATCTGTCAAAATGATTTAGTTTAATCACCTGTGTGACATGTCTTGCACCTCCAATGTCCAGATTCTATTCCCGCCTCGGGTTCTGTGTGCATGGAGTTAGCATGTTTTCCCTATGCTTGGTGGGTTTCCCCTGACAGTCCAAAAACATACAGATAAGCCTAACTTGTTACTGGGACACTGAGACTCTTCTAACACTTGAAAATTAAGTTTTACCACAACACTGCCCGTAAAATATTGGACCCACCCACACCCCACACCCCCCAAAGAAAAGCACACATTAGTCCCCAAAATCCTCTCTTGACATCAGTGATATCAATTACGCCTGGAGGGTGATATCCCCCACCCTCACACACACACACACACACACACACACACACACACACACACACACACACACACACACACATTTTTGTTATGTTAACAATTAGCTGGCCGGAGGTATGGTCAGTCCATATGGTCAGATATGGTGCCCCCCCCCAGGGACACATGGGATCGTTTAACATCAATACTATCTTTAATCATACACCCCTGTTTGGAAAATGGCAACATAAATACAATGAAATAATTATATATTTACTGCTTTAATTATTCCTATGCATTTTTTCACAAATTACGGTGACCTTTGACCTAGACATGTCAACATATTATTAAATATTATTACCCTTGACCTTTTGACATTTACAGAGTATAACTCTCTCTCTCATGTTCTTACAGGACTTTCCTTTCAGCATCAAAACAAGGTTGGCTTTTACCTCACAGTACAGTGTTGACTTTTGTCTTCCACTGGCTCTGTCTCAGTTCCTGCACGCCCTTGTTGATGGACTATTTTCCTCTTAATAGCAATGGCAACCATTACTGGTTGGGGGGAGGAGAGGAGGGACAGCTCTGAAGTTCCTCTCGCAAGGGGCCTATGGAGCCTCTTGAAACTTTTTTCCTTTTTACTTCACCTATAGTGATCTGTGACAGCTCAAAAAAATGTGAGAACCAGCTGGGGAACAATAGACTGCTTGATGGTGGGAAGAAGGTAAAAAGAAGGGAAAGAAAGGAAAAAGGAGAAGAATTGAGAAAAAATTAGGTGAAATGAGAGTTATTGCCACCTTTGCTGTTTCTCTCTAGCTGTAGACTACTAATTTCAAGATAAGGCGTGATTTGCTGAAAGAAGCACCGGCATGGTGTCCAGGTAGGGTTCAAACCACAACACCACCAAGTTGCCATTGTTGGGTCCTTGAGCAAGGACCATAACCCCTTAAATGCTTAGATGTGTAATGATATTTAAAAAAAAAGTGTAAATCACTCTGGATAATGGCATCTGCCAAACGCTGTGAATGTAATATATATATTAGGAGCATGGTCAGTAAAAAACTCTAAGTAATGAATACAATTTAATAATAGTTATTGTCACACACACCCATGCTGCGACCGGCACTAGGACCCGGAAGCAAGACGGTCGCAAACCAGGAAGTATAAGAGGAGTAAACAAGCCATAGCTCTTCACTCTGTCATTGAGTTTGCCCATGTTGGTTCAAGTCGTTTCTCTGCTAAACCGTGAGTACTCACTTTATTGGGTTATCTTTCTGATTCAAGTGTGTGTTTATAGGACGCGGGTTAAATTTGTGTTTTTCCCTTGCTCCGTTTTTGTGAGAGTCCTTAGACTAAATCGCGTGGTTATCCTGCCTACTCGCTTGACGCCGCGTTTGGGTTTACCATCCACGCTACATTGGGCTAACTGCTAAGGCTACGTCTTCTGGGCCTCGCAGGTTAGTTCTGACAGAATGACAGAGTCCGTCGCGGTGAATCCAGCGGATCATGCACACCTTTTCGATGTGGTGGATCGGCATGCCGGGCTCATTGATAGGCTAACCGGAGAGCTCGCTATTCTGCGCCGGAGCGTCCAAGACATTGAGGTTGCGGAGCTCCGGCGGGAGAACGTGGATCTCCGCGCGGCCGTTGCTGACGCGGCTAGCCGGCCTCCCGTCGTGGAGGCCGCGGCGTCGCATCACCCCTCCCCCCCCCTTCTGATGTTTTTCTTTCTTTACCTGAGAAATGGAACGGCACAGACGGGAAGTGTAGTGTGTTTTTAACAGCGCTGGATCTGGTGTTTGAGTTTAATTCCACCAAATACTCCACCGATCGGCTACGCATTGCTCTCCTCGTTTCGTTTCTATCAGGGCAGGCAGCAGAGTGGGCCACGGCAGTACTTCGAGCCGATACAGACCTCGCCTATTCATATAAAGAATTCACCCGCCAACTCAAACTCACTTTTGAACACCCTGCGGGCGAGGTGGAGACTGACACTAAACTTTATCACCTACGGCAGGGAGGATTGTCCGTGAGCCGATACACGGCGGAGTTTCGTACCCTCGCCGTGCAAACCTCCTGGGGAGACGCCGCGCTCCGGACGTCCTACTTCGAGGGACTGGCCTCGTGAATATAGGACGAACTCATCGGACGGGAGATTCCATCCACTCTGGAAGGGTTAATCCAGCTCTCTCCCCGCATCGACCAACGCCTCCTCTCCCGTCCCAAGCCAGCCCGAGGACCCTGCCACCTCCTTCCACCTTTCCCGACATCCCGTCACGCCCTCCTGTTGTCTTCACCACTTCGACCACTGGACATGTCGGTTCTCCACCTCCTGCCGTGGTTAACACTGGAGCCGGGGAACCCATGCAATTAGGGTGCACCTCTCTGACCGCTGCAGAACGAGAACGACGCTTCAGAGAAGGGCTGTGTGCATATTGCGGGTCGGCAGAACATCATCGGGCCATATGTCCACGTCGCCAGGGAAATGCCCGAGCCCGGTGAGCGATGGGAGCAGCTCACCGGGCCACCTCCACCTCTCCTCCATTACTCCTAGCGTCTCTCGTCTCACGGTCCAGATACACCTCCAGTTTGTCCACAAACGGGTCAGAAGTACTGCGTTCATCGATTCTGGTGCCGCAGGCAACTTCATTGACGCTTCTTATGCCAAAAAACTGGGAGTGGAATTTGAGGCGTTATCCCAGCCCGTTCGCATCACATCTGTAGATGGCCGGCCTCTCTCTTCTAGCCCCATCACCACCCAAACCCGACCCATCACTCTAATCATCCAACAACACCAAGAATCCATTCAATTTCACCTGACCTTTCATCACCACCCATCATCCTCGGACACCCCTGGCTGTTACAGCACGATCCCCTAATATCATGGACACAAAATCGGATCCTGCAATGGGGGCCGGCCTGTAACGAACTTTGCCTATCCGCTTCGGCTGGGACGTGCTCTAGGGAGTCCGAGGCCCCCGACGTCGACACCAACGCTATCCCATCTGTATACCGAGACCTGGCCGAAGTATTCTGCAGGAGACGCGCCACTCATCTCCCGCCTCATCGCCCATATGACCTGGCGATCGACCTGCAGCCAGGCTCGGTTCCACCCCGCGGCCATCTCTACTCCCTCGCAGCCACCGAGACCCGGGCGATGGAGGAATATGTGTCGAACGACCTTCGCCAAGGTACCATCAGGCCATCCTCCTCACCCGCCGCCGCGGGGTTCTTCTTTGTGAAGAAAAAGGGGGGCGAACTTCGCCCATGTGTCGATTATCGGGGGCTAAACAATATTACCATCAAGAACCGACACCCACTGCCTCTTACCAACTCTGCCCTGGACGCCCTCTCTGGTGCCACCATTTTTACGAAGTTGGACCTTCGGAGCACCTACAACTTGGTGCGTATCAGAGAGGGCGATGAGTGGAAGACGGCCTTCATCACACCTACTGGACATTGTGAAAGTCTCGTCATTCCGTTTGGTCTCTGCAATGCCCCCGCCGCCTTCCAAAGCTTCATCAATGATGTTCTCCGAGACATGCTGGGGCGGTGGGCATTCGCATACCTGGACGATATCCTCATTTATTCCCGAACAGTCGAAGAACACACCCAACATGTCAGGGCAGTCCTTAAGAGATTGCTCGCCCATCAACTGTACTGTAAGTTGGAGAAGTGCGCTTTTCACGAGCGCTCCACCACGTTCCTGGGCTTCGTCATCTCGCCCCAGGGTGTGGCCATGGACCCGCAGAAACTGGAAGCTGTGCGTCATTGGCCCCTACCCAAGACTCTCAAGCAGCTCCAACGGTTTCTCGGGTTTGCGAACTTCTATCGTCGCTTCATCTGGGACTACAGTACAGTTGCAGCACCCCTCACTGCCTTGACACGCCCATCATCTCATCACTTCCATCTCAACTCCACTGCCATCTCCGCCTTCCATGAACTATGTCATCGCTTCACCACCGCACCCATCCTTATTCACCCAGACGCTAACAAACCATTCGTTGTGGAGGTGGACGCCTCGGATATGGGCGCCGGGGCTGTTCTCTCCCAGCGAGGTCCAGACCAGAAGCTACACCCATGTGGCTTCTTCTCCAAAAAATTCGACCCCACTCAACAGCAATACGGGGTAGGGGACCGCGAGCTGATGTCCATAAAGTGGGCATTGGAGGAATGGCGACACTGGCTCCAGGGCGCCAGCGAGCCCTTCATCGTCTGGACCGACCACCAAAACCTCATCACCATACAGAACATTAAACAGCTCAACCCGAGGCAGGCGCAGTGGGCCCTGTTTTTTGAACATTACAACTTCCATCTGTCATACCGCCCGGGGTCTAAAAACACCAAGGCCGACGCCCTCTCCAGGCAACATGAGGGGGACGTCACCCGGGCGGAACCCGCGCCTGTCCTCCATCCATCCAAAATCATCGCACCTCTTCAATGGGACCTTGAAACGAGAGTTCGCCAGGCACAAGCCACGGAGACCGAACCGGCAGGTGTGCCGCCTGGACGACTCTACGTCCCCCAAGCAGTCAGGAGCGACGTTATGGAGTGGGGCCACTCTCAGGACACCCCGGCACCAAACGCACCCTCCAATTCCTCCAACGCGCTTTTTGGTGGCCCTCCATGACCCGGGACGTCGATGAGTTCGTTCAGGCGTGCACAGTGTGCGCCACGGCGAAAACCACCAACCAGCCGACACCTGGAGAACTCCAGCCACTTCCGGTACCTCGTCGGCCCTGGACGCACATTGCCGTCGACTTCATCACGGTCCTGCCGGACTCAGAAGGAAAAACCACAATCTTAACCATCGTAGATCGGTTCTCCAAAGCTGTGCATCTGGTGGCTCTCTCCGGACTCCCGTCAGCTAAAAAGACGGCCGAGCTGATCTTAGAGCATGTAGTCCGCCTGCATGGGTTCCCAAAAGACATCGTCTCGGACAGCGGGCCCCAGTTCACTGCCCGGTTCTGGAAGGCCTTCTGCCGTCTGATCAATACCACCTGTAGTCTATCATCTGGATACCATCCTCAGACTAACGGTCAGACGGAGCGAACCAACCAACAACTGGAGCGCTATCTCAGATGTTTTGTTGCCGATCACCAGCACTCCTGGGCCCGCTACCTCATATGGGCTGAGTTATCCCATAACCTTCATGTCTCCTCAGCCACGAATCTTAGTCCATTTGAGGTATGCCATGGTTTCCAGCCTTCGATGTTCGAACATCAAGAACCGGAGGTTGATGTACCGTCGGCCCAACAGTTGGTTCGCAGGTGTCGACGGATATGGAGACAAGCAAACCAAGCTATCCAACGGGCCAACCACCGCTACACCGCCCAACATCGCCGTCGACACCCACCGGGACGTATGTATAACATAGGTGACAAAGTATGGCTGTCCACCAGAAATCTGCATCTTCATACAGAATCAAAAAAATTATCACCCCGGTTCATTGGTCCATACCGCATCTCACTCCGCATCAACCCTGTCACCTACTGGCTCCAGCTGCCTGCGGCGCTCCGAATCCATCCAGTGTTCCATACCTCTCAACTGAAACCCTTCACCACTTCTCCAATGGTTCCACCCCCCCTCCCTGCTCCTCCTCCCCGAATCATCGATGGTGGCCCTGCCTACACCGTACGTCGGATCCTCGATTCGCACCCTCGGGGCCGGGGCACCCAATACCTGGTTGACTGGGAAGGCTATGGTCCCGAGGAGCGATCTTGGATTCCGGCTCGGTTCATCCTCGACCCCGAACTTATCAGGGACTACCGTTGTCGGGTATCCTCCACCCCAGGACCGTCGGGAGTCGGTCCTGGACAGGGGGGTACTGTCACACACACCCGTGCTGCGACCGGCACTAGGACCCGGAAGTAAGACGGTCGCAAACCAGGAAGTATAAGAGGAGTAAACAAGCCATAGCTCTTCACTCTGTCATTGAGTTTGCCCATGTTGGTTCAAGTCGTTTCTCTGCTAAACCGTGAGTACTCACTTTATTGGGTTATCTTTCTGATTTGAGTGTGTGTTTATAGGACGCGGGTTAAATTTGTGTTTTTCCCTTGCTCTGTTTTTGTGAGAGTCCTTAGACTAAATTGCGTGGTTATCCTGCCTACTTGCTTGCTTCCGCGTTTGGGTTTACCATCCACGCTACATTGGGCTAACTGCTAAGGCTACGTCTTCTGGTCCTCGAAGGTTAGTTCTGACAGTTATATGATCATGTCATGCGCACTCAGCCGCGACCGACATTAGGACCCGGAAGTAAGACGGTCATGAACCTGAAAGCATAAAAGGAAACAAGATGGCACCGCACATCGCTCTTTGATTGATTGCTCAAAGGTCATGTCAAAGGTGATGTGAATATTTATATTACGATTTCTGTATTTAAATTTTAACAGCTAAAGGTCAAAGGTGACATATGAAAGGGTAATTAAGAGTAGTTGTGTCTTTCCTGTGAAAGTAAAAGTTTACACATGTTTAAGTCATCAAGAAAATTGTTGTCTCCTTTCCTGTGAAAAAAATTTACACATGTTTTTAAGTCATTAAACTAACTAAATTAACAAATGAATATTAACACACAATCAAATGTTTTCTAAACTAAAGCATAACACAAAGTATAACATAAAATTTAATTGATGTTAGGATAAACTACACCAATTAATTAATGATTGTAGGGGAATGAGAATAATCATAGATCACTGTGACTGGAATAACAAATTCTTATGCATTAATAACACATGAATCATTTCCTTATTCCTCTGGCTTAAATATTACACAATCAATACAAATAGACAAAAACTATTTTTTTACCTTGTTTGCTTGTTCCTGTTACTTGTAATAAAGATATATATTTTACAAAATTAAAAGTAAATTTCCTTCACTTCACACAAACATATTATAAATGTAGTGAGGTGGTCAACCTGGTACCCATCCAAGTGAAGACCTTCACTTTTACCTCTTTTTATCATTTCCTCTGAGACCATGGCTTTTCTAAACGGTAAGAAGAAACACTTTTCCCTGTTTGAGGATATTCAAGTCATTTTACAATAAGAACCACATGGAGATGCAGAAAGTTTTTTTTTTATATCGACTTCGGTCTTCTGTTGACTTATCAAAATAGTTGTAAATTTACATGTACTTTCCACGTTTAACTAATTACTTACTTTTTTTATTACAGAGTAAGATCACTCGTAGGATATTGTTACAAACAAACACAAACTTACTAGGGAGTTTATTTGGTCTCATAGAAGTGTGTAGGGTACAGTTGGTTTTACATTTGAAATTTCTATATCAAAAAAGTTATTGAATTTTGTTGATTTAATTGTCATTTTAAATAATAGACTGTACCAAAGTGCATTGATTTTCATACAAATCTTTACAATTATTATTATTATTTAACAAATTATCTGTTTTATTGCCACAAGAATTGTCTGTGTAATCATTTATTTTAAATTGTACATTAAAATAATTATTAATCAATTAAACAAACAAATAAATAAACAAATAATCCATACTGTAGCCTAACAGTATAATATGTTTAATGTCCTGTGAGGTATTTCTCTGTAATCTTGTGTATTCTTCTGTAAACAAATGGTTGGGTCTTGGTCATGCACTTTTTAGACGGTCCCTTCGTCCCGGGAAGCAGCGTTTTTGACAGATTTTGCTCCAGCAGGCTGTAACAGGAGAAGATCTAAATATATATTTACTTGTAATAGCTTCTCTGTCCACTCCAGAGTAAGAAAATATGTGATTTGTCATATTTTGGGGGGGGGTAGGGGGCTTCCTTACTTTAGCTTCACACACACATAGCGCACAAACGGGAACACTTATCACTTACTGTATATTTATTTTAACTTCTTTTTAAAGTAAAGTGTAGGTTAATTTGTTTTATTTTTACGTTATTTCTGTATGAATTATTTGTATGTATTTATTTTTTTTGTTTGTTTCCATTATTTCTTATGGGAAAATTCACTGTGGTTTACGAGCCCGCTTCCGGAACGAATTATGCTTGTAATCCAAGGTTCCACTGTAATTATAAGTCTTAGGAATCTGTTTCTTGTTATTTAGGTTTGTTGTGTGAGAAAGCGTTGTGTCTGATGCATTGTATAGGATGAATAGGACAAGCTTGTGTTACCTTCATGTTGAAACAAAGGTGGAATTCTCAAAGTCATAGTGTTACATTCGATTGTTAACCATATATTTCCTCTTGTGTTAAAGATGTACTCAGGGTATTTTCTTAATTAAATTGTTGATCTTCTAAAATTCTAAGATTTCCATCCATCCATCTAGGAACCTCTTTAGTCCAACTGGGGACCATGTAGGCCAATGGTGGTCATGCGTTTATTATACATGAGATATACAAGATACTGTATATGAAATGCTTTTTGGTAAAGATAAATAAAAACAGGGCACACATATAAATGTGAAAATTTTGCTTCACAATGTTTGACTTGCAGTATTGCACAACTTCATATTGTTAAAGATTAATTCATTCAAATTTCCAGATGTCAAGTACATAAAACTCACATGTGGGGCTGTTGTGATGCTGTTGCAAGCTGTGGGGATACAGCACCCAATGTGGGTTGTCTAAGTTCTCAAAACTCTCTCATACTGTATGCACCCCCACACACACAGAAGCAGGGGGGTCCTTGTTACACACACTTAGGGTTTTTCCATTGTCACACAACATTCTTTTTTCAATAGGTGTTAGGCTTAAATTGAGAAGAAGTGTGTCCAAGGTAAGTTTTAAGCTAAGAGAATTAGAGTTATTGCTTGTTATGTTCGCTGCACCTTGATACACTTGATAAACATCGGTCCGGGCCCGATGTTTACTCTCAGCAAAGAGAGCACATTTAAACTGTGCTAAGTCCTGAACATCAAAAGAACCAGTCATTAACATGTCAGTCATAGACCAGACCCGGAGACAGACAGGAGATAGGAAAAACATTTGCATTCTCCTGATTAAACAAAAGGGTTCTAGCAGACAAGAGCCATTTGGATGTATACTCGTCTGGATAAAGAATATAGAAGGTTTTACCACAGAAGTTACAGTATAAGGAAGCACAGGGATCTTCTTATTAGATTACAGTGTCTTACAATATTATAAAACCTTACACTGCATTTCATTCAGCACCATACAAGCTTACAGTACATGCATAATGCAATGTTCATTAAAAGGGAGATTTAAAAAATCTAAAATCAGTATTTAGATTCTAAAAGATTTATATTTAGATTGTAAAACTGCACTGAGTTGTGTAGGAGCAGGAAGAGTCAGTTCTTATGGGTGAATTGAGTCAAATGACCTTAACTCACTGAACAGGACCGGAAATCACCAAACCTGCAAAGGCGGTTAGCAATGAATGTCACGTTCTGCTATGATGTTGGACTGTGGGCTTGGTGTTGAGGCATAGATGCAGAGGGGATGCAGTGAAACAGAAAAGAGTCTTTAATGAGAATAATAATAATAAACCAAACAAGCAAAACAAAACATGAACAAAGGAAGTTGGCTTAAACTTGGGAGCATAATGTAACAGAACTCAAACACTTAGACATAAGACTAGGGATTACATACATTGATACACAATACAGACATGGGATACAAACTGGACAAGACACACGAAACAGCCTAACGGACTAAACATTAGGGACTATGCATGCAAGGGGTAAACAAACACAAGACAGGCTTGGCTAGGTCTACTGATTGAGCTGCACATTAGCTGCTAAGCTAGCTCATAGCTAATCAGACTAATGGCTACACAGGCCAGTAGCCTGAGACCCAAGGGAATGAACAGACCGGGTGCACAGCAGACTAGGTATGAAACAGACTAAGAACTCTGAAGGTTAGTGGCTAAAGATGTTAGTACCTAAACAGACTAAGAGCTAAGCAGACAAGGAGACAAGACAGACTCAAAGACTAGACAGACTAAGATCTAAACATGTTAGTATCACCCTCATTAGTATTTAAACAGACTACTAGCTAAACATGCAATGGGTTACTTACACAAAAGGGTAAACACAAAAGGCTAATTCTCCTAGAGGCTAATCCTGCTAGGAGACACAGAGACAAAGAGACATAAACTAAATCAAAGCAAATACAAACTTAGAGCTCCAGAAACTAAACACCAACTATAATCAAACCAAACTAAAACAAGGAAACAAAACCCACATAACAGAAATTAATGCTCGACCCAGTTTCCCAGAACAAACAGGTATTTATAACAGTGCTAACGACCCTCCTCAGTTCAGGTGCGCATCCACGTCACCTGACCGAGGAGGCTTCTGGGAAACTGAGTCTAGGAACAAAAACTACAAACTAAAAACACTGCCCTCTAGTGGGCAACCCTCACAATGAAGGCTTATTATTATTAGTTCACTAGAGCTACTTCTGCTCTGTAAAGACTTCATAACGCCTCTAATCTGAAGTGCTGTTAATTGGTAATTTTTCAGGCTGATAACTCTAAATGAACTTCTGGTCTGCAGCAGAGGTAGGTTTTGGTCTCGTCCTCCTGGGACGGCCTTCATGAGAGCCAGTTTCATTATGGTGCTTGACGGATTTAGCAAATGCACTTGACAATACTGTCCTTGCAAGAACTATTACAGACCTCTGTGTTAGAGACCTGCGCGGGACGGATTTTTCCGTTTGAGTATAGAACCGCTACTGAGTAGATAAATAATACAGTATTTGTTTAAAAAAATAATAATTTTTAAGATTATTCCATTTTGCGGGAGTCCCGCGATTAATGTTATTCTCCCGCATCCCGCACATACATGAGGACCTTCCCGCCCGCTCCCGCATTCACCCATCAAATTTTGTCCCGTGCCGCAATCCGTGCGCTGGGTCCCGCGGGAGTGCAGGTCTCTACTCTGTGTATTAAAATAACAAATAACTGTTGTTTTTGTTATTGTTACGTAATTACCTAATTCCATATGTGTTATTTTATAGTTTTGAAATCCCCAGTATTGTTGTAGAATGTAGAAAATAAGTCACTAAACAAAAACAAAGAAATTTGCAAGTGATCTAAAATGTTTGAACGATAGTGTATATAATTTTTATTAATTAATGAATTTATTTTTTTATTTATTAAACATGCAATTGGTCGGTATAAAACACCACACTATAATTTGACAGGTCTAGGTCAAACATCATGGGTTTCCATAATTAATCATAATTTGTTGACATTTTTCCAGACAGGACATAAGATTAACGATTGTATTGATGTTAAACAATTCCTTGAGTCTCTTGTTACTGATTACCAACAGAAGGGGTATGTGCACATCCACTCACCCCTCTCACACATCCACACATACCCACCCTCACCTACCCATACATATGTTAACCATTAGCTGTTCAAAGGTGTGATTAGACCATCCATCTGATCCCTTGACATACAGTGGTGTGAAAAACTATTTGCCCCCCTCCTAATTTCTTATTCTTTTGCATGTTTGTCACACAAAATGTTTCTGATCATCAAACACATTTAACTATTAGTCAAAGATCACACAAGTAAACACAAAATGCAGTTTTTAAATGAGGGGTTTTATTATTTAGGGAGAAAAAAAAATCCAATCCTACATGGCCCTGTGTGAAAAAGTAATTGCCCCCTGAACTGGTTGGGCCACCCTTAGCAGCAATAACTGCAATCAAGCATTTGCGATAACTTGCAACGAGTCTTTTACAGTGCTCTGGAGGAATTTTGGCCCACTCATCTTTGCAGAATTGTTGTAATTCAGCTTTATTTGAGGGTTTTCTAGCATGAACCGCCTTTTTAAGGTCATGCCACCACATCTCAATAGGATTCAGGTCAGGACTTTGACTAGGTTTTGTTTTTCTTCAGCCATTCAGAGGTGGATTTGCTGGTGTGTTTTGGGTCATTGTCCTGCTGCAGCACCAAAGATCGCTTCAATTTGAATCATCTTGAATTGACGAACAGATGGCCGGACATTCTCCTTCAGGATTTTTTGGTAGACAGTATAATTCATGGTTCCATCTATCACCGCAAGCCTTCCAGGTCCTGAAGCAGCAAAACAACCCCAGACCATCACACTACCACCACCATATTTTACTCTTGGTATGATGTTCTTTTTCTGAAATGCTGTGTTACTTTTACACCAGATGTAATGGGACACGCACCTTCCAAAAAGTTAAACTTTTGTCTCGTCGGTCCACAAGGTATTTTCCCAAAAGTCTTGGCAATCATTGAGATGTTTTTTAGCAAAATTGAGATGAGCCTTAATGTTCTTTTAGCTTAAAAGTGGTTTGCGCCTTGGAAATCTGCCATGCAGGCCGTTTTTGCCCAGTCTCTTTCTTATGGTGGAGTCGTGAACACTGACCTTAATTGAGGCAAGTGAGGCCTGCAGTTCTTTAGATGTTGTCCTGGGGTCTTTTGTGGCCTCTCGGATGAGTTGTCTCTGCGCTCTTGGGGTAATTTTGGTCGGCCGGCCACTCCTGGGAAGGTTCACCACTGTTCCATGTTTTTGCCATTTGTGGATAATGGCTCTCACTGTGGTTCGCTGGAGTCCCAAAGCTTTAGAAATGGCTTTATAACCTTTACCAGACTGATAGATCTCAATTACTTTTGTTCTCATTTGTTCCTGAATTTCTTTGGATCTTGGCATGATGTCTAGCTTTTGAGGTGCTTTTGGTCTACTTCTCTGTGTCAGGTAGCTCCTATTTAAGTGATTTCTTGATTGAAACAGGTGTGGCAGTAATCAGGCCTGGGGGTGACTACAGAAATTGAACTCAGGTGTGATAAACCACAGTTAAGTTATTTTTTAACAAGGGGGGCAATCACTTTTTCACACAGGGCCATGTAGATTTTGAGTTTTTTTTCTCCCTTAATAACGTAAACCTTCATTTAAAAACTGCATTTTGTGTTCAATTATGTTATCTTTGACTAATAGTTAACGGTTTTTGATGAGCAGAAACATTTAAGTGTGACAAACATGCAAAAGAATAAGAAATCAGGAAGGGGGCAAATAGTTTTTCACACCACTGTACATGCAAAAAAAACTCCCAATAGCTAAATTTTCAATATCTCGTTACAATGGGTGGACAAGTGAACTTTTTTCCCCTAAGGTTGATGTATTGGAATCAGAAACAATGGGCAAGCATAAGGATTTGAGTGATTTTGACAAGGGCCAAATTGTGATGGCTAGAGAACTGTGTCAGAGCAACTCCAAAATTGGCGCTCTTAATCCTAACCCTAGGCTGTAGACTGATTCAATAGATGTACTAGTGTAGATCAAATTAATGGAAAAGTTAAAACTAATTGGTTGTGTGAAAGGTATCAGAACACACAGTGCATCACTGTTATGGTGGCAAAAGGGGGGGGGATACTCAATATTAGGCAGGCGGTCGTAATGTTACGGCTGATATCAGCACGGCAAACATATGTGATACATATTGTAAAGATCAACCTACCAAATATGTAATATTTGTGACCAACAGGTCCTACCAATGTCATGGAAATGAATTGAAGACTCAGGCTTTGGTTTCAGAAGATAACGACTTTATTAGCTGTTCAACAAACCAGGGTTTTGTTGAAAAAAAGCTCTCCCTTTAAATACTGATTCAATGGAATTCATTCAGTATGCAGTGATGTCATACGCAACAGCTGGGTTTCCTTAAATTCCCCCATTCTATGTATATCTTAAATTCCTAGCCAAGCACATTCCAGGAGGTCTTATATGGTCAGGTTTGATCGCACATCTCAAATTTACTACAGCAGGTGTCGATTATATCCGGATGGGGTACCTTTTATTCCTTACAAGTAGGGCTGCAACTAACGATTATTTTGATAATCGATTAGCTGGCCGATTATTGTTTCGATTAATCGGATGCAGCTAAGCGCTTCTTTAATTTGATGTTTTGCTTATAATTATATATAAAACCATACCAACATTTGTTTTGTTTTTAACAATAATTGCAGATGCCATCTGCATACATACATACATACATACATACATACATACATTATATGTATATCGATTAAATCGGATAAAAAGCTAGACTTTTATCGGGTAAAAGCTAGACGCTTTAATTTGATGTTTTGCTTAACTATATTAAACCATAAATCAGGGTATTATTTATGTATAAAAGTAAACTTTAACAAAAAGCAATAGCCACATAGTTTAATTATCTTTAATTTCGACATTTAAACCTTATTTTATGTAAATCAACATTTTTGTTTTTAACAATAATTGCAGATGGCAAGTTTACAGTGTATATATATATATTACTCCGAAGTGTAAAATGAACGTGAAGAAAACGCACTAGAAGTGTTTTCCTTGCGTTCGTTGGTATTTGAACACCAAGAAAAAGCTGCATGCAACGTTTTTTTTAACACCGTATAACCGCGCAGGCGGACAAACGCACGTCACCAAAGCCTGTGTGAACACTCTCACTAACTCCTATGTGTAGAAAACCCTCGGCGCTTCATCAGCGCTCACCGGACACTACGACTGGCAGAAAAACGGTAAGAGGCATTTAATGTAAATTGCTCCCATACCTTGGAGGACTTGGGGTGCGTGCTTTTTCCTGCAAACGCTTCTGTAAACTCCATTGTGCGAGCGACTGTGTATCTGTGTGTGTATTTGTGCATCTTGTGGTCGCGCGCCTCAATAACGTGAGCAGCCCAACTAATCGATAACGGCATTCGTTGACAACGAATTTCATTATCAATAATTATCGATTAGTTGTTGCAGCCCTACTTACAAGTAGGGTTGTTCCGATTCTGATATTGGTATCGGAAATGCTGCCGATACCACAAAAAAAGCTGGCATCGGAATCGGCGAGTACTTGGGTCCACGTACCGATCCGATACCATTTTCCTAAACATAACCTATTTATGCCCGCTAGCTTTGCTAGCTTATCTTACTTACAGAGTGTCACGGCATGCGCCTGTGATGGGCGTGCGTCCAAATTGATATTGCTCCTCGCTCACTAGTTAGGCGGCCTCCCCACCCTTTAGGTATGTGAAGTAGCAGGGCCACAAAATCAGGTAACGGCCCATGAGCTATCGGCGCTATAAAACACAGCGGGGAGTGTAGCTCGGGGTCTGATTGGTGGGAAACTGGACTTTGCGACGCGGTGGATTTTATGAGAGACAGTGGCACAAGAGCGGGGCGATGTGATGCGGCCCAAAGACTTTAAAAAGGGGGGCGCCTTTAATCTCCGCGAGAGGAGCGCGTGAACGAGCTGCGCGAGCTCCCACGGCACCTTCACTTCCGCGTAGAGCCTTTAACCCTTTCCTTCCCCATTTTTCTAAATAAATGACCCTTTTTCCTGTAAGAACTCGCCTCGTGTCCGTGTTTCATGGTGTCGCCCGTGCACTTAGGGTCGAACCCGTTACACAGGGCTAGTAGTATTTTACTTAAAAAAGAAATTACATATATATATATATATATATATATATATATATATATATATATATATATATATATATATATATATATTTATTTATTATATATATATATATATATATATATATATATACACACACACATACACATACACACACACACACACAGTACAGATACACACCCAGGTATCGGATCGGTACTCGGTATCGGCCGATACCCTGAGCCCAAGTATCGGAATCGGTATCGGGAGGGAAAAAATGGTATCGGAACATCTCTACTTACAAGTAAGTAAAATCAGATAAAATCAAATAAAAATTACTCCCATATCAACTGCCTACAAGCTCTGAAAATTGGTCGACAACTTGCTCTGCCAATGGATGAGATACTCAGCTGATATGATCACAAATGTCCAATGCCTTGTGTGTCATGTAAGAAGCCAGCACCCACACGGAACTCAGAATTGGATTGTAATCAATAAAAAAAATCACATTAGAAATGTGTATTAATTGTGCCACATGAACTATAGAAGCTTTAAAACTTTCCTGTTGGATTGCAGAAGGACAAGGCCTGAGATAGAACAGCAACAAACTGATTGCAGTCTCCACTAAATGATAAGGTGAAGATATCTCTTTTGAGACAGATAGAGAAATCAACTCCTTGTATGTGAGAACATTATGTACAGGGTGTAGATTATGAAGGCAGTGAAGTTCGTGTATAAAAAGGAACGACTAAGAGAAAGAAATCACCTTTCTCCACGCTGCAATGGTTTGCTGTATAACATGTCCATTACATGTTTGGTAGAGCAGTGGTTCCCAAACTTTCAAGCCAGCGACCCCTAATTGAAAATCAACAAGATCTCGCGACCCCCACTATCAAATACACAAATATGTAGATCCAAATTGAAGCAGTACATCCACTGCTGCACGGAACAACTCGTGTATTCGGTTGCTACCGCAACTTACTGAATACTGATACTGCACTTTATGAATTCTTCTTCATATTTCCGACGTTTCCTACTTTGGTCTGACGGGGTCTTGCTCTTTTGCTTGGTCGACGTACATGGTTCCGATGACTCAGACAAGCAATTTCCTTAACATTTTTAGATTTGCGAATAACAAATTTATCCATCTCGGCAGTTGCGGTTTTCACGTGCAGTAGTGCGCTGTAGCAATAACTAGTGAGCCAGTCGCTGCACAGTGATGTCATATCTATGAGTCGCAATTTTTTTAACACTCAATTTAAACACTCAAACTCAATCAGTAATATCTTTACAAATCAGAAAATATTTATTTATAGCATTTACTTGTAATCAGGCCTGGACTGACCATAGGGCATTTTTGGGCCGCGAGCAAATTGTTAATTTAACGGTAAAAAAACTGACAGCTGTGGTTGCCAGAAATTTACCATAAAAAATACGGTAGCAATCTTATTGGTTGTACGGGATTGCACTCATTATACCGTGTTCCAAATTATTACGCAAATAATATCTTTCTCTGATTTTCATAATTAGTCAATGCAAATGACAGTCAGTATAATTTTCAAGTCATCAACTATTAGGGTATAATTCAAATTTTATTAAACAAACCTCCTAATGATAATATTTATTAAAAAAAACTAAAAATGCACTGTTCCAAATTATTATGCACAACTGAGTTAAAACATTTTATAGGTTGTAAAGAACTGAAAATGGTCTTTTGTTGAATTTGCAGCATTATGAGGTCATATTACTGAAATCAAAAGCTCTTTAAATCAAAAACATCCTAACAGGGCATGGTACATCTTAACATAGGACCCCTTCTTTGATATCACCTTCACAATTCTTGCATCCATTGAACTTGCGAGTTTTTGGACAGTTTCTGCTTGAATTTCTTTGCAGGATGTCAGAATAGCCTCCCAGAGCTGCTTTTTTGATGTGAACTGCCTCCCACCCTCATAGATCTTTTGAGGATTCTCCAAAGGTTCTCAATGGGGTTGAGGTCAGGGGAGGATGATGGCCACACCATGAGTTTCTCATCTTTTATGCCCATAGCAGCCAATGACACAGAGGTATTATTTGCAGCATGAGATGGTGCATTGTCATGCATGAAGATTTTGCTACAAAAGGTACGGTTCTTCTTTTTGTAAACCTTCAAACCTTCAGGGACCCTAAAGGGGCCTACCAGCTCTCTCCCCATGATTCCGGCCCAAAACAAGACTCCACCACCTCCTTCTTGACGTCGCAGCCTTGTTGGGACATGGTGGCCATCCACCAACCATCCACTACTCCATTCACCTGGACCATCCAGGGTTGCACGACACTCATCAGTAAACAAGACTAGTCTTCATGTATGCCTGGGCCCACTGCAACTGTTTCTGCTTGTGAGCATTGGTTAAGGGTGGCCGAATAGTAGGTTTATGCACAACAGCAAGCCTCTAAAGGATCCTACACCTTGAGGTTCGCGGGACTCCAGAGGCACCAGCAGCTTCAAATACCTGTTTACTGCTTTGTAATGGTCTTTTTTTGCAGCTGCTCTCTTAATCCGATGAATTTGTCTGGCAGAAACCAGAAACTTTTCGGCAGCAGAGAGATCCTTTTTCTTTCCCATATTGCTTGAAACCTGTGGCCTGCTTAATAATGTGGAGCAACCTTCTTCAGTACTTTTCCTTTAATTGGGCTCATCTGGCAAACTAATTATCACACGTGTCTGAGATTCATTTCAGTGATCCAAAGAGCCCTGAGACACAACACCATACATGAGTTTAATTTAAAAACAGTTAATGTTTATGACACGTACATCCAATTTGCATAATAATTTGGAATGCGGTGTATACTATATATTTTTCTGATATTTTACAGGATATTTTTTTCTACGGTTTATCAATAAACCCTAAATTTTACGGTAAAAAACTGCCAGCTGTGGTTGCCAGAAATTTACCATAAAAAATACAGTAGCAACGTTATTGGTTGTACGGGATCGCACTCATTATACTGTATATTTTACGGATTTTAATAGTTTTTCTACGGTTTATAGCCGTCTAATATACATTAACCAAGGACTTCAAATTCGTGAATGGTATTCCGCCCTTTGATCATGTAAGCAAATTTGAATCAACATATATTTATGCAAGTAAAAATATAAAAAGAACTGTAAGTGTACCATTATAGTATAAAAGAGAGGACAAGAGTTAGGAACAGCGAAACCAGAAGGGGACTGGAAAATCCCTAGAAACTGTGGAGCATGACAGGTCGTAAAACATAGACAAGATAAGGCGCCAGGTGCCGGCCTAGCTGAAACTGAGCACACGCACTTAAGGTGTCGGACTTAGCGGAAAACTGAGCACACACACTTAATGAAGAGTTGAGGGAAAGATCGGAAGTACATAAAAGGATAACTAGATGAGGTAATGAAAATATAAAAGGACCAGAAACTGGACACAGCTGGAACCAACAGATAAGATAAGGGAGGTCCAGAAACCAAAAATAATTGGACGAACCTGAAAGATTAATGAGGGAAAGAACGGATGGTCAGGCCATAGAAACTCGATAAGAGAGGGGCTAACGGGGTGACTAGTAACCAAAATTCAGAAGGATCAGGAGACAGTGTGTGTGTGTATGTGTGTGTGCAAATGGACATGGGCACAGACTGGATGGGCAGATAAGAAATAAATCAGAGCCACAGATAGTTTTGTGAATAACATATTTAATAAGAGTAGACACAGAATAAAAATGCGTATCAACATGGTAATAATATAAAAGCACAATGTAAAATACAAAACGTAGGGAGCCAGGGTCAACATCACCAGAAGTAAAATTACATATCAGGCCTTCTCTGATCCAGGACAACTCCAAGAGAAAGATCAATAAGAGGAATTAAAACACCACGATTTATCCTAGGCTCAGGAGCCTGAGGAAAATCAGTTTGAGTTCCAACATTTACATAGAACCCAGGCTCTCTGCTGGAAGGAGCTGGTGTACTGGACTCGGCCCTCACTGGATGATAAGAACAATGAGGACTCTTAACATCCAAACGTCATCTCTTAGAAGGAACAGGCTTAGACTCATCCCTTTTAGAATAAGTAAAACCTTTATCTCATAGATACGGCATTAGAGACCCAGACAACTCAGAATCAGATCGGTCAGGACTCACGGAGGCCGGACCCACAGCTGGCTCAGTCGGGTTGTAGTCCTCAGAAGGAACACGATCTGAACTGCCCTGGCTGTCCGAGTCATTCACAGGGATGATGTCATCAATGGAGAAGTTGCAGTTGGCTATAAAATAGAATAAAATGTATAAAAAAAACATTGAATTGGATAAAAGAAGGCAAATAAGTAATAAATAATAAATAGTGCAAGGGAGATGTTTACCCGTGTCTGGTTTCTTCTAAAAATGGAGAACAAATTGAAGAAAAACAGGAAAAAAAAAGCCTTGAAAATAAGTGACACCCCTATATTTTTATAAGAGGATACGAAGAATGTAAAGATGATGGGAAAAAGCTCTCAAGCATAGTAAGAATCAGATAAGTCAAATAACGAGGTGTAATTATAACAGGAAAGAGTAATGAGCATGGAGAGGAGTCAGATGGCCGCGGTCAGTCTGCTCTAGCTTCCTGACGTAGTTTCCTGTTGGTGACGTAGCTTCCTGTTTTCGTATTGTTGCCGCGAAAGTTTCGCAACGCGCGAGTTTCCTCAACTAAACAACTAAAACTCCGACACAGAGGTACGTTATAATGTCTACCGTTCAGCTTGTTCAGTGTGTAGAGTGCAGGATGTTTAGACATTCTTCCTCCGTCATTAGTGATAATTTTATTTGTGATAGGTGTGTGTTAGTGAGCACTCTGACGGAGAAGATATCAGCATTAGAGGAGCGCATCCAGACTTTAGAGAGGGTTAGACAGTGTGAGAGCAGCGTTATTCCTGTAGCGGACAGTCTGGGTGCCACAGGCGGAGATAAACAGCCCCCGACTCCGGCATTAGAGCCCTCACAGCGGGGCGAGTGGGTGACGACTCGGCGGCATACTCGTTCAGCCAAAGCTAACGCTAAGGCTAGCCCACCGGAGCACACCTCCTCTGCGCGTCACGTGTCCAACAGGTTTGCTCTCCTCAGTGCTGCACCCGCTGAGAAACCTGAAAGAGCTCTGGTTATAGGAGACTCTATACTGAGACACGTGACATTAGCTAGACCTTTAGGGGCGCCAGCGGCAGTGGTTAGGTGTATCCCGGGAGCCAGAGCACCGGACATAGCAGGTAATCTTAGGGCTCTAGGACAGCATAGGTTCTCTAAGATAGTGGTACATGCTGGAGCTAATGATATACGCCTTCGTCAGTCAGAGGTTAGTAAGAATAACTTTACAGAGGTGTTTAAATTAGCGAAGGCGATGTCCGATGAAGTAGTATGCTCTGGTCCCATCCCAATGAGACGTGGCGACATAGCTTACAGCAGGTTATGGTCGCTGAACCGCTGGATGTCCAGGTGGTGCTCCGAAAATAATGTGGGCTACATAGATAATTGGAAGACCTTTGAGGGCAAAGCTGGCCTGTTAGGGCGGGACGGTGTCCATCCCACTCGGGAAGGTGCTGCTCTCATTTCCTGTAGTATAGCTCATAGTCTCAGTAGAGGTCTAGTTAATCGGTGACAATCCAGAGCCCAGGCCAGGGAGCAGACAGACAGGCTAAACCAACCGTCTGCTAGCTGCATAGAGTCGTCACTCAGGGTTCACCATATTGAGACTGTGTCTGTTCCCCGATCTAAGCAAAAATGTAGAAAGACCCAGAAAGTTTGTTTTAATAATCTAATTAACATAAAGTCCACAAACTCCGATCATACTGAATGCGCAGCCGGCACCTCTGATCTGAAGCTAGGATTGTTAAATATTAGATCTCTCACATCAAAAGCAGTTATTGTTAATGAAATTATCACAGATCAGGCGTTTGATATACTCTGTTTAACTGAAACATGGGTTAAACAGGATGAGTATGTAGCTCTAAATGAAGCTAGTCCTCCTGGATACAGCTACATACACCAGCCTCGGTTAACTGGTAGAGGAGGAGGCGTCGCAGTTATTCATAATGATAATCTGTCTATCGTACAAAAACACCGACACAAATTTAACTCATTTGAAATTCTCTATAGTAACATAAGTGTATTTAAGTATATTAAATCAGCTCAGTCGATTCCACTAATTATAATTTACAGACCTCCAGGGCCGTATTCTGAATTTCTTAGTGAATTTGCAGATTTCATCTCAGACCTGGTCATTTCTGTAGACAAAGTGTTAATTGCTGGAGATTTTAACATTCATTTTGAGAATCCAGAAGACCCTCTGAGAACAGCATTTATATCCATACTGGACTCCGTAGGTGTAAATCAGTGTGTAGTAGGACCCACTCATAAAGCAGGTCACACTTTAGATTTAGTAATATTCTTTGGATTAATTATAAGAAATGTATTCACAATTCCACTGTCAGAAATTATCTCAGATCACTATCTTGTCTCCATTCAAGTGTGTCACAGTGATAATGTACGCACAGCACCGCGCTATCGTATTAAACGTACATTCACATCAACTACCACACAGAGTTTTATCAGTAATCTCCCAGAGTTACCAACTTCGATTAGGCCACCGTCTGACCCCACAGAACTTGATCAGGCGACTGAATATTTAGAGTCGACACTTCGTTGTACCTTAGATAATGTAGCTCCAGCTAAAAGAAAAATTATTAGAGATAAGAAACTCGCTCCCTGGTATAACGATCACACGCGCACTTTAAAACAGACTGCTAGGAAATTAGAGCGTAAATGGCGTCAAACTAAATTGTTGGTATTTCAAATAGCATGGAAAGAGAGCATCCTGAACTATAGGAAAGCTCTTAGTGTAGCTAGATCAACGTATCTCTCCACTCTTATAGAAGAAAATAAAAATAATCCTAGATTTTTATTTAATACCGTAGCCAAATTAACCAGAAATAAGACCACTACAGAAATCTCCACAACAACATCATGCAATAGTGAGGACTTCATGAACTTTTTTAATAATAAAATTGTAAATATCAGGCATAAAATTGAGGCTTTGAAACCAAACAATGTATTTGATACAGATGTTAACCTAGCCATGTCAGATTCAAACCTAGAATACTTTACTCCTCTTGAAGAGAATGAACTAATTTCACTCATCTCTTCTGCAAATTCATCAACCTGTATATTAGATCCTATACCGACACATTTTCTTAAACAGATAGTACCAGTAATAACAGAACCGTTGTTGAGAATAATTAATTCCTCACTTAGCATTGGTTATGTTCCAAAATCTTTTAAAGTAGCAGTTATTAAACCAATAATTAAGAAACCTGACCTCGACCCCTGTCAGCTGTCCAATTACAGGCCAATATCAAACCTCCCCTTTATCTCTAAGATTCTGGAAAAGATAGTAGCGGAGCAGCTATGCTCATATCTACATCGAAATGGCATACATGAACTGTATCAGTCAGGATTTAGGCCTCATCACAGCACAGAAACAGCACTCGTTAAAGTAGTAAATGACCTCCTATTGGCCTCTGATCAGGGTTGTGTAACTATGCTTGTATTACTCGACCTCAGTGCAGCTTTTGATACTATTGATCATGCTATTCTTCTTCACAGATTAGAAAATTTAGTAGGAATTAAGGGTACAACCCTCTCCTGGCTCAGATCCTATTTGACCGATCGTTATCAGTATGTAGACTTAAATGGTGATTATTCTGCATGTTCTCTAGTGGAGTTTGGCGTTCCGCAGGGTTCAGTTTTAGGCCCACTGCTTTTTTCCCTTTACATGCTTCCTCTGGGCAACATAATCCGTAAGCATGGTATTAGTTTTCATTGTTATGCTGACGACACACAGCTATACGTCTCAACAAAACCTGATGAGAAAAACCATCTTACTAAAGTTGAGCAATGTGTTCAGGACATAAGAAATTGGATGCTAATTAACTTCCTTCTGCTTAATCCGGATAAGACAGAAGTTCTAGTCATAGGACCGCATACAGCTAGAAGTAAAATCTTAGATCTCACCGTAACTTTAGATGGCCTTTCTGTTCCGTCAAGTGCAACAGTAAAAGACCTCGGCGTGATTATAGATTCCAGCCTTTCATTTGAAGCTCATGTAGATAATATCACCAGGATAGCATTCTTTCACCTTAGAAATATCGCCAAAATAAGAAATATATTGTCGCTAAATGATGCAGAAAAACTAGTTCATGCTTTTATCACTTCTAGGTTGGACTATTGTAATGCCTTACTGTCTGGTTGTTCAGTTAGGTGCATAAACAAGCTTCAGCTAGTCCAAAATGCAGCAGCGAGAGTCCTCACTAGAACCAGAAGATATGAGCACATCACCCCTATCCTATCTTCACTGCATTGGCTCCCTGTGAAATTTCGCATTGATTTTAAAATACTACTCTTGACATATAAGGCATTAAATGGTCTCGCGCCGCAGTATCTGAGCGAACTGCTAGTGTCTTACGATCCGCCACGCCTACTTCGGTCAAAGGATGCAGGCTGCTTATCAGTACCGCGTATTATGAAAACTACAGCTGGGGGCAGAGCTTTTTCTTACAAAGCCCCAAAATTATGGAATAGTCTTCCAAATAGTGTTCGGGACTCAGACACAGTCTCAGTGTTTAAGTCTAGGCTAAAAACCTATTTATTTAGCCAAGCATTTTATAAATAGATTTGCCATAAGGTAAAGGAGCAGATCTGGGGGACTCATGGACGTAGAGTATTATGGTGAACTGGTATGTTTAGATGCTGTCTTCCTCAGTCTCATTTGATCACTCAGGTTTGTTGACGGTGAGGTGATTGTTTGCTTTACATCTCAGGGAGCCCTCATGTTTGTGTTTCCTTCTGGCTCTCCCTTTTAGTTATGCTGTCATAGTTAGTCCTGCCGGAGTCCCTGCTTGCACTCTACAGTAAATATACGTTCACATTAGACATTGTGACTGTGACCATACCTAATTGCAATCTCTCCTCCTCTTCTCTTCCTCCCCCTCTTTCTCTTTCCTCTCTCCCCCTGTCTCCCCCTTTCACTCTTTCTCTCTCTCTCTCTGTCGAGCTACACATGTGGTTCCTGAGCTGCCAGTGATCCAGACTCCCTCTGCCCTCCGGACCTGTCTGATCCATCCTGGTGCCCGGTTTCTGGTTGGAGGTCTCGTCGCATGGATGCCCCGTGTGTCTCTTTAGGATGCGTCTGGTGTCTGGGGATGATTGGGGATGTGGTCAGCTGTTTCTCTGAGGACTTGACAATTCGATAGTTCAGGACTGGAACTTTCTACAAGTCTATCTGAGTCTCGAATAACTACTGGACTCCATTTTACATCAAGTATTATAACATCAATTAACATCAACTATTATAGCTGAACCTAACACTTAACACTGTATAAATGCAGATCATTTCCTGCTATCTGTTTCACCCAGATGAGGATGGGTTCCCTGTCGAGTCTGGTTCCTCTCAAGGTTTCTTCCTATTACCGTCTCAGGGAGTTTTTCCTTGCCACTGTCGCCCTCGGGCTTGCTCGCCAGGGAATATCTGAACATTTTGATTCATACACATTCATATTCCATACAAACTTAAATAATTCTTTTGATTGTGTAAAGCTGTTTTGAGACAATGTCAATTGTTAAAAGCGCTATACAAATAAACCTGAATTGAATTGAATTGAATAGATAGCGAGGTGTATGATGTAATGGTACAAGATAAGAGAAAAGTAATTATAATGGAAAAATTAATTGACATAAACAATTTTGTGTGTGATAAAATATTTTTTTGTGTAAAGTTGTAATAAAAGCCCTTCTATAAAATTATATGCTTAGATTGTCCAAAACGCTTAAAAATGTCCACCCTGACATTTGTATATTTGATTTTTGAAAATTTTAATATTGTTTTGCAGGATACATGGGACCATGTATAAAAAATACATGGGAACATGCTGATGTCTGAGTCTTGAATAAATTTTGATGGGTTTTGATTATTTGATTTAGGTTTGTATTCAACAATTAGTATAAAAGTACTCTTAATAGTTTCTTAACAGTAAAAATCCGAATGCTTAGCAATGTAACTTCTATCTCTTCTAGCTCCCAGCTAGTGTGATAAAATGTTGCTTTCACAGAATTGCTGAATGAATTCACTGTGGTTAAAAAAATAGTCCAACGATGACAGCAATTGTGTAGCAAGCATCGGCCAGGCTCGATTCCCGTCTCTGTGTGCATGGAGTTTGTACAGTATGTTCTCTCCGTGCTTGGTGGGTTTCCTCCAGGTATAACCCCCCACCCCCCCACCCCCACCCAAATACAGGATAAAGTGGTATAGAAGATGAGTGAGTTCTGAGCTGTAAAAAAGATGGAAATAAACCATTACAACATAAAACTTTAAATTAGACAGTTCTGAGCTGTAAAAAAAAATCTGTATTTGTTACAATGTAAACCCTGCAATTTGACGGGAATTGTAGGGAATATTTCATCTCTAGTGTATTTCATGATATTACAGTGTTTAAGTCTAGGCTAAAAACCTATTTATTTAGTCAAGCATTTTTATAAATAGATTTGCCATAAGGTAAAGGAGCAGATCTGGGGGACTCATGGACGTAGAGTATTATGGTGAACTGGTATGTTTAGATGCTGTCTTCCTCACTCTCATTTGATCACTCAGGTTTGTTGACGGTGAGGTGATTGTTTGCTTTACATCTCAGTTCCCCCTCATGTTTGTGTTTCCTTCTGGCTCTCCCTTTTAGTTATGCTGTCATAGTTAGTCCTGCCGGAGTCCCTGCTTGCACTCTACAGTAAACATACATTCACATTATACATTATGTGACTGTGACCATACCTAACTGCCATCTCTCCTGTTCTTCTCTTTCTCCCCCTCTTTCTCTTCCCTCTCTCCCCCTGTCTCCCCCTTTCACTCTTTCTCTCTCTCTCTCTGTCGAGCTACACATGTCATTCCTGAGCTGCCAGTGATCCAGACTCCCTCTGCCCTCCGGACCTGTCTGACCCATCCTGGTGCCCCGTTTCTGGTTGGAGATCTCGTCACATGGATGCCCCGTGTGTCTCTTTGGAATGCGTCTGGTGTCTGGGGATGATTCTCTCTACTTAGAAGACGGTTCTGGCCTTGACTGGCGTTGTCAGCTGTTTCTCTGAGGACTTGACAATTCGATAGTTCAGGACTGGAACTTTCTACAAGTCTACCTGAGTCTCCAATAACTACTGGACTCCATTTTAACATCAATTAACATCAACTATTATAGGCTGAACTGGCTGCCACCTAACACACTGTATAAATGCAGATCATTTCCTGCTATCTGTTTCACCCAGATGAGGATGGGTTCCCTGTTGAGTCCGGTTCCTCTCAAGGTTTCTTCCTATTACCATCTCAGGGAATTTTTCCTTGCCACTGTCACCCTCGGCTTCCTCACCAGGGACTATCTGACAATTTTGATTCATTCACATTCCATACAAACTTAAATAATTCTTCTGATTGTGTAAAGCTGCTTTGACAAGAAAACAGTGTTTTCTTTCTTTGACCTCGACACGCTGTGCTATCAGCAAAAACATTCCTTAGTATAATCTGTGTTTAGGTCATAAAACCATTGGAGGCTCCTTACTAAGAACAACTCCCAAGCTCCTGTTCTTTTCTCCTGTTTCTTTTTATAAACATTCCGCACCAGATGTAACTGCTCCTGTGCCCTCCTTTTTGGTTCTTTGTGTGTGTGTGTGTGTGTGTGTGTGTGTGTGTGTGTGTGCTTATATATACTTCTGTCTTCCACAATAAACTTTGAACATCACACTGAGCACTGACTTGTGTGTTTCATTGAGGGGTTCCCTGAGCTCAGGCGGGACAGCAGAATACAGGCGGAGCACTGAGTAGACCAGCGGGGGTCTACCAAAAAACAAGAAATCCTTACAGAAATAAACTGTTTTATAAGAACATAAACATGTTAATTAGACAGTTATAAACCATAAAAAAAACAATAAAAATCTGTAAAATATATAGTATAATGAGTGCAATCCCGACAACCAAAAACATTGCTACCATATTTTTTACGGTAAACTTCTGGCAACCACAGATGCCATTTTTTTTACCGTAAAAGTTACAGTTTATTTTTTTTTCACAGTGCAATAACGGTGCTACCGTATTTTTTACAGTACAATTCTGGCAACCACAGCTGCCGGTTTTTTTTTTTTTACCATAAAATGTACAATCTATTTTTTACAGTGCACCAGATGCTTCAGGAGTACTCTCAAAGTAAGTGTAACCGTAAGACTAACCTTAGAATAAGAAACCAGAACAGGGGATGGAGGATGAATCCCCGCAATGTTTATGGATTAAAGCAAATGTGGTCAGTGTAGAGGAGTCAACTCGAGCCTGGATAGACTAACGGTGCTTTTTCACTAGACACAATTGATTGTACAGCGCCCAGGAACGATTACCCCCCCCCCCTCTCTACACTTCATTGATGGTCAGTGATCAAATTATTATTATTATTCTCCATATTATACTCAGGTATAATTGTGAATGTTCAATCTCTGATACAGCAGGTGGTGGTGTGCACCTAAACACAAAGAGAAGAAGAGAATGAGGAAATAAGTCTTTGCTCTATGCTTATTATTAAGGATATTTCTGAAAGAAAAAAAAAATGTCATGAGCAACACACTCGAGTGCCTTTTCAATCCATCAGTTATATATCTCAGGCATGGCTTGTATTTGGTTCCACCCATGCAGGACTGGATTGGATCGGCCTAATTTCACCCATGTTACTATCAGCCATATCACTGTGTCAACCTCTACAAGATCTCTAAAAGATTCAGTGGAAGTATGCAGTACTGCTTTAAAGTTGTTTCGAATTGTCTCTGAAGTGTCCCTGTTGTGCTTTGATCTTTCAGATGGCTGGGAAACTGTAGTAACCTCTAGGTACCTGTACAGAAGAGGGAGGATTTGTAGAGTCTAATAGCTGCAGAGAGGAAGGATTTCAGTCCTGCACCACGAGATACTGTATAAGTCTACAAGAATTGCTCACTTCATGAAGATAGTACAGTATGCACCAGCGGGGGACGTTATTTTTAGATATTAATATAAATTAGAGTGTTAATGCTTGCAATGAACAGGAATTGTTTAAAAAACAATAACATTGTTAACTGAGAGTTCTTTTTCCTTTCACGTTGAAAGTCCCTTTGCCAATCCAGGATTTCTTACCAAGGTTTCAGAGCAGCTGTGTAACCAGATGTTCTGAGAAGTAATGGATAATCCAGTCCACTACTCTGCATGTCTAAGAGCTTGTTTTGAAGTATAAAATTTCTGATTGTATTAAAGGCAAAGGAAAAGTAACCGGGTCCTCAGAGTGCAGCACCTCAGATCCAACAAACCATTTGCAGCAGATGGCATCTTTCATTCCAGCGTGGGACTGATACTGGAGAAGATCCAGGTATGGTTCCACCAACAACAGATGCCACCGGTTGAGAATGAGTCTCTCCGATGACTTCATGATGTGTCAGCACCACCTGCTTGTATTCACTCGGACAAGGTAAAATGTTTTCCAATGAACCTGAACCTGCTGCAGTTTCAGGTTCATGATTAAGATGCATTTGTGGATTCCACACAGCAGGGCAGGGCAACTCCTAAGAGCCTGTAAGGGACTTTAAGGAGACAAAGTGTTGTTTAAGATGACTGTTTTTGAATGTGGGTTCTGTGGACTCTGAGATTCTTGAGAAAAACACAAATGCCAGTGATATAAGCGATGACATTTCCCAGTAAAATGCCAGATGGATCTCAACGACCCAGCCCGGTGTAATGACGTACCACGCCAGTGACGATGGATGGATTTATTAGAGAATAAAGTAGCTCTAAGCAGCCGAGACGCTTTTACAGTGTCCTCCCCCGCTGCTGCTCTGCACTACAATGTGCCCTATCAGACTTCTTACTGAGAACAAACGGAGAGACCAGAGGAAGGAAGGAGGGGGAGTGTGTGTGTGTGTGTGTGTGAGGGGGGAGTGAGTATGGAAGTGAAATTGGGGGCAAATGGAGAGAGTGAGTGATTAGCAGCAAGTTTGAAACCATTAGAAAATAGTTTACATAGACAAAGAAATAGCACAGACATGATCACATGTTTTTTTTGTTGTTTTTGTTGTTTCTATGACAAAATGTGCTCGTTTTGTGAGGTCTACATTTTTATGATGTCATTCTTATATTCCAGTAGTGGTAAAATTGACCCTTTATAAACGTAATGATAACTACCTGACACTTCCACACAAAAAAAATAAAAAATCACAGTTTGACGTCTGAAGCCTACCTGTTAACACACACTGTCAAGGCTGCTATATATATAATCATGAACATGTAATAAAGTGGTTGCTGAAATGTAAGGAGTGTACTCATTTCGTGTGATACTGTACATCCTAATTAACTAATTAATAATTTAGCTCACTAACTAACTACTGTAACTTTTTCATGACAGGATCTAATCCTCTAAGAGGATGAGTAACTAAAGGAGGTGGCATGTTGGCGTAGGGATTGGCACCCTGCCAAGAGTGTACCCTGCCTTATGCCCAAAGCCTGCTGGGATAGGCTTCAGTTTTCCCTGCATCCTGTACAGGATAAGCGCAATAGAGAATGAATGAATTAAATGATACACTGGAGGCACAAGGCGTCTTGGAATCAGATGTAGTGACATCGTTTATATCGCTTCTTTATGAAGAAATTGCATCAGGTTTAAAGACTCGGTGCGAAGACGTTGGAAAGCAGTCGGGTTAATGGCAAGTCGAGGAGAAATGGCTAGAATAAATGAAAATTAAAAATTTTAATAGAGGAACAAAATTTTATAAAATATTGCGAATAAATGTAGAAGCACATAAAGATGTTTACCCATGCCGTCTCTTGAGAATTGAAGCTAAAATCATGAAAATAAAATGAATAAATAAAAACATTTGGAAAACAGTATGTAAGATGAACAGTATATAAGAATTGTACAACTTTTCATTCTGCTCTTGATCTCTTGAGGTTCTGACTTTAGCACCAGCACCTGCGTTTGTGTTTTGAATAAATGATCTCCGTGCTTACATCCTGCCTCTGCACTTGTTATCTAACAATATCTAACAATTATTCTGTAAGCCAAAACTTTTTTTTTTTTTTATCAACATGAAAGTCAAGGCCTTTGTTAGTATTAGTGCCAGACATTCCCTTACAAAAGGACTAGATTTATGACAGGATGAAGTCTCTTATCTATAGCTTAGGTTAGGGTGCTGTAAATTAGTTAAATAGTCCCTTTTAAACCAAATACCTCCTGGAATGTGTGTGTGTGTGTGTGTGTGTGTGTGTGTGTGAAGGACAAACATAAACTCCCAAAAAAACTTTTTTTTTTCTTTTGTTTATTTATTTAATAAATATAAATATTTACTTCAATACCTTATAAATACGCTACACATCCAAACACAGACACACATATGCTGAGTATAAATAATAAATTATGGCAATTAAAAGTATTTCTCAGCATATGTGTGGAGTGCAAGAGCCTCTTTAAACAGTCCCAGGAACTGAATTCCGTATAATAATTTATTGCTTAGAAAAAAGTTGCAAAATTTAAACTGACAGAGACAAAGTTGGCTTCCGAGTTGCCTGCAAATTCTCTTCCAGCAACCAGTGTGTGTTCGATGCAGTTTACTTAAAATAGTGTAGACAAAGGACAGGTTACACAAAGAATTTATTGGTTAATGGACAATTTGTTTTTTACAATTTACATGTATAGTGGACATTTAATGTAACACCAGTACTGTGAGAATGAGTTCATTTGAACTTCTTTTAACTCTTAGGGTAACAAGCCTGTCGTATTCATCCTACGTGAGAAGAGACGAATGTAACTTCACACCAGGTATCATAAATCAGTCCTGACGTGGTACACCTCCCTCTGTGCATTAACTTAGGCCTCCTAGGACTCCTCCCTGCTTTCTCACACTACAAATCTATATAACACAAAACAGATACGTAATTAGTGACAATTACTTCATTAGTAAAGAAAGGAAAAAAAATAGCACAAAATCTGTCAAAAAATGTTTCTTTCAATTTACATAACATAACTTAATGAAATAACGAATGCTGTATTATGTTTGGTGCCAACACGCAGAAATGCAGTTAATCAGTGTTAAGAGCATTATGATGCTGTTGGACGGGATGACAGTTTAAATCCCTACAGAACCAGGCTGCAATTATAACTCAAAACTTTTAACCCTCATCTGCTCAGTTGTTAAATAATTTTATGTACACAATCTATAGTAGCTGACATATTCTCTCATCCAGAGTGAATTACAATGATCTTACTTTTGCAACACAGTTAAGGGTTATGAGTCTTCCTCAAGGACCCAGCAACAGCAACTTAGCAGTGCTGGAATGTGAACTCATGACCTTCTGATCAGAAGCCCCCAATAGCTTAACTATAAAACTACTAAGAGAGAGTCAAAAATGATCCGCACGCCAGTTATATTTAAACTTCTGTTGGCCACACTGTATTATCAGCGCTTTCCATTCAAAGTGTTTCAGGTGTGAACGTGAGCTTATCTGGCAAACTAATTATCACAGATCCAAAGAGCCCTGAGACACAACACCATCCATGAGTTTAATTTAAAAACTAAACATTTAATGTTTATGACACTTGCATCCAATTTGCATAATAATTTGTAACGTGGTGCATACTAATATTACTAACGTTTATATTTTATTATACTTTTTTTCTTAAACTAGTAGAAATCTTAGAGTGTGACCAAGGAGCATGACCAAAGAATGACCCGATGACATAAAGAGCAAAAAATAAGAAACTTGTAATGCAGACAAAGTGTAATGGAAAAGTAGAATAATTTTCGGTTCCGTTTTTTTGCCACATACAGAACATAGATGGTCAGACTTGTAAGTGATAAGAACAAGCAAAGAACAAACAAAGGAAGCAATAATCAATAATAAAATCATTTACTGATTCTCATCAAAATCCTCCTCAGAGATGATCTGAACAATTAAACAATGGTTTGCTTAAAAGAATTTATACTGCAGTACCATATTTTAAGGAAAATACAACAGCAACAATCAAACAAAAAGTAAACCTAAGATAAAGTAATACTAACTTAATAGTGATATTAAAAATAACCATTATTACAACAACTAACTTTATTACATTATATTACATAACCAAAATTAGTCAATGATGGTTGTGTCTATAATTACCAATCTATACGTATATTATCAAATGTAAATGTTTAAAATCACATAGATCAAATTATGATTTGAGAACATAATTTTAATGATCAGTCTTTTCAATCAGGAAAAATAATGCTAACAAAAATAATAATTAAAATAATATAATTTAAAATCATCAAGCTTTGACAAAATGAATTATATTGATCCTAACCATAATATGACATGTAATCTTGAGATCATAAAAAAAAGTGTAATAAAATATATATTTTTTTATAAATAAATGATTTAAATAACTTGAAGCGTACTAAGGACAGGTGAGACATGACTGTTGGGAAAGGAATACGGTGTCCAGCATATTTAAAAGTTTGTCACGTCCATCATTAGGAAATTAGGAATCTGGAGAACTGGTGCCAGAGAAACAACCTCCTTCTAAACGTCAGTAAGACAAAGGAGTTGATAGTGGACTTCAGCACTAAGCAGGAGAGGAACTAACAGTGGAGAGAGTGGACAGCTTCAAATACCTCGGTGTTCATATCACACAGGACCTATCATGGTCCTGTCACATCAACACCGTGGTGAAAAAGGCCGACACCTCAGACGCTTGAGAGACTTCCGACTGCCCTACAAGGTGTTTAGGAACTTTTACTCCTGCACCATAGAGAGCCTCCTGGGAAACATCTCAACCTGGTTCGGGAACAGAACCATGCAGGACAGACGAGTTCTACAGAGGGTGGTGCGATCAGCCGAGCGCACCATCCGCACCGAGCTCCCTGACCTGCACTCGATCTACAGCAAGCGGTGCTGGACCAAGGCCAGGAAGATCGTGAAGGACCTCAGCCATCCCAACAATGGACTGTTCTCTCTGTTGAGGTCAGGAAAGCGATTCCGCTCCTTGAAGGCCAACACAGAGAGACTGAGGAGGAGCTTCTTCCCGCAGATACGGTCTCTTAATCATTACACCACACAGTACTGATCCATTTTGCACATCCACACATATGGTTTTTGCACTCACTCTGGACAATTCTGGACATTCGTTTACACTAGTGGCCACTGCACAACTGCACTTTTGTGGTCATTAGTTAAATCACTTTATCACAAGCCACTTTAAATAAATAAATCACTTTCGAGCATATTTGCAGGCACAAGACACTTTAAATATGTGGATTGCACAGCCCCTGGACATTGTCATTTTTATTACCACTTATATCTAACTTCATTTCACAAAAAAAAATCCATAAAATCTATATTTACTTTGTACAGCTGTTTTTCTTATTGTTCTATATTTCTTCATATATTTTATTATATTGTGTATTTGTACTGTACAGTGATTTTATTTTAATTTGATATTTTATTTCATTCTTTCTTAGTTAAATTTACCTTTTTACCTATTTTAATTTTCATATTTTTTTCCTATTCATAGTCTTTGATTTTAAGGTCACGAGCAGTTGTCCAAGCATTTCACTGCAAATCGTACTATGTATGACTGTGTATGCGACAAATAAAATTTGAATTTGAGAATAAGTTTATAATCTTTATCTTTATAACCAGGCAGTGATGATCTGCTGGAGGAATTAAAGATGACTTTTGCAGTTGCAGACCCTGAGTGTATAAAGGGTAATGAGAAATTGTTATTATAATTATTTTCATGTCCCTTTATTTTTGTCTCTCTAATAATTTTAATTGTTTCTGTCACTTATCTGAATTTTTTATTTATTTTTTACCAACATGTTAAACATTGCAGAGGAAATACTTTTTGTCTCAGGTAAGAGACTCCATTAACACTCAGGGGCTAAAAACCGAGAAAGATAAGTAAGTGTACAAATTAATTTATGTAATGAGTTCGGTACATCTCTGAGTGTTTTTAGAGGTTAACGTATGGTGTGTTTTGCAGTTGCTGGAGTCCAGGTGTAAAGTTGTTCAAACAGATGCAGAGAAAAAACTGTGGCAGACTGCAATACTGGAACTGATGTCTGATGAGGAGGATGCCATTGTGTGCCATGCCGTGTAATATCTAATGGCCCGAGCTAGAAGGACATTTATTTTGGACATCTAACAAGCACTGGTGCATGTTTGTTTTAGTATTGCTTTTAATTTAATTGTACCTTCATAAATTTGTTTATTATTTCCATATTTTATGTTCCATATTGTATCCATATTTTTTTCCTTATTCTTAATTTGCTTTGGATATTATTAGTATTTGGTTTGATTTTAATGAAAAAATTCTGAATCAATTCTAGTGTCATTTTTTAAAGGATATGGGGGATATATAGTATTTTTGGGGGGGGGGGGGTAGATAGGGTCTATCTACATACCTGCCCAATAACCCATCAAGTCACTAAGTTATGAGGGCTTGGGTTGGTTAGTGACTACAGTAGGTAATGTCCCAAAAGATGACAGGGTCTTGGGAGTGTTTTTTTTTCCTCTTTTTTTTTAAACAACCAATCAATGTTGAGATAAGAAACCAATAGGGAAGAGAAGAGTTGGGCAAAGGTGTAAATTCAAATGGGGCTTGAAGTGTGATTGTCTCCTGACAATTGCTATCAATTCGGGAAGTATCCTAGCTTGGTGGAATTTGATGTATATGCTCAGTGGTACTTGTAGATACTTCCGAAAAACAGTGGTGTATACAGGAGTTGCCTAGTATAGATAGTTTAGATAGAAATCTCAAAACTTTCTTTGATGGAAAAATTAAGGCATCAGCACTAGTGGTCGATATTCTGGTTAGGAAAAAAGGAACAACCTGAACTCTCTATGAAAAAAAAACAAGGAAAAAGGAGAATAAAATTTTAAAGGCCCAATAAACCAACCCAGACATGACTAAATAATAAATAAAAGATGAGATAGGATGGGTGGAAGTATGAAATTTGGAGCCACCACATCAGTAGGCCGAACAAATTAACATATATCTATTGAATCTTCTTCTTCTTTGTCTTTCGGCTGTTCCCTTTCAGGGGTCGCCACAGCGAATCATCTGCCTCCATCTAACCCTATCCTCTGCATCCTCTTCTCTCACACCAACTAACTTCATGTCCTCTCTCACTGCATCCATAAATCTCCTCTTTGGTCTTCCTCTAGACCTCCTGCCTGGCAGTTACAACATATATCTATTGAATATTAAATAAAAATTTAATCAAACATAGTTTGAGGACCAACGAGGTATTTGTTACATATATAAATCATGTAAAATTAAGGAAGTTATGAAATCTTCGAGGACTTTGTGGTTAGAGCTTTGTAGGGTGTCTGTCTTTCTGACCAGTGCAGAGCTGTCTATCTATGTTGGTCTTTAATAATTTTTTTGCTTCTTCTCTACTCAAAGTTGTTTGGTTTTTGTTTAAAATTTGGTGAAATTCAAAAAGATTTGCCATGACAATGTAAATCGCTCTGGATAAGAGGGTCTGCCAAATGTCATAAATATACAGTAAATGAAAACAATCCAAGGTGCTTCTTTACATTCCATCAGAAAGTACTAGCTTTATAACCAGAAACATGACTTTCAGCCATGAAGAGAACACAAACATTTTGCAATTGTCTTTAATATGAGGCACGAAACCTCACGAGGCAGAATCAAAAGCTCAGTAGCTGCAGTCTAAAATGCATGATGTACCATCTGCATTGTTTGGACCACTTTGTTGTTTAAGCCCTATCACTGCCAAGCTGCCACTGTTGAGCCTTTGACCAAGACAATTGCTATCCGTTCTTTTGGGCTGTTATTGTAGTAGGGATGATTATCACTTCGGAGACCAGAGGTGTAGGAGCCAGTAGATTTTATTCTATTCAGAATATAGTTGAGCAGTTTCTCTACGGAGGAAAAAGCCCCCCTCTCTCTTCTAAGATGTTTATATACATTTACTGTACATGACACTTCTTCACCCTCCTGTTCTCACCAACACAATACTCCCATAGTGTACATGTGTGTTCTGTTTCTAGCAAGATACAATGCTCCAATACATATGTTTACTGCTTCCCACAAGACACAGTGCTCCCATACATGTTCATCCTAGGGCTAAAGGAAACATAATTCACTTAATTGAACAGCTTGCCCATGTGCTCCCAACCTACAGCAGGATGCATCTGCTCTGTAGGATCAGACTGAGGCTTCAGTGGCCCAGAACACAGTTTTAAGTCAGCAGGCCCTGAATTGTGTACAATGATACATTTTTGGACTATATTGTTCCCTACATGTATAATATTGCAGATTAAACATTATCCATATACTGTAGGTACACAATTCGTGATTAATATAATATAGATTTTCACAAGGCTTCAGTGAGCAGTGAAAGTCAGTGCTCACCAACTGTGATGCCACAGCCAATTTCTGGGCACCTCTCAATTGTAAACATCATGACAAAGTGTCTGAAGAGAGAGATATATACGCTTGTGAAAACGTCAAAAGTATAATTAATTTGATTGATTGCTTAAAAGGTCAAAGGTCATATCCAAAAGGTCACGTGAAAGGTGATATAATTAATTATATTTCGATTACTATATTTAATTTTTGACAGCTAAAGGTCAAAGGTGTCATTCATTCATTCATATACCGCTTAATCCTTTGTTCAGGGTCGCGGGGGACACACTCACACACCCAATCACACACTACGGGCAATTTAGGAACGCCAATTAGCCTGCCCTGCATATCTTTGGGCTGTGGGAGGAAACCGGAGTAGCCGGAGGAAACCCACCAAGCACGGGGAGAACATGCAAACTCTATGCACACAGAGACGGGAATCGAGCCTGGCCGGGGAATCAAACCCAGACCCTGGAGGTGCAAGGCGACAGTGCTAACCACTACACCACCGCGCCGCCTAAAGCATCTCCCAGGATTTGAACCGGCGCTTTGTGTATCTCTGACCTAGCGCTCTAACCGCTACACCAATCGCGCACTTCAAAGGTGTCATAAGGAAGGGTAATTAAGAGTATTTGTGTTTTATTTGTTGACACTTGTTTAAGTCATGAAGAGTAGTTGTGTCTTTCTTGTGAAAGTCATTAAGAAAATTGTTGTCTCTTTTCCCATGAGAGTAAATGTTTTTGTGGGGGTATACAAAACATCTGTGGGGGTATACAAAACATCAAACTAATTTTGAAAGCTAAAGATCAAAGGTGACATAAGGAAGGGTAATTAAGAGTAGTTGTGTTTTATTTGTTTACACTTGTTTAAGTCATTAAGAGAAGCTGTCTCCTTTCCCGTTGTTGTGGAACCCATTAATGTTTTAAACTGTCATATGTCCCAGCTTACATTAGGAGATGTATTGCAGGAAGTTAAAGGTGTTACAGAGGTCAGAGCTCGACGCAGAATGGAGAGGAAACGCACGAGACGCCTCGACAGACCCCGCGTGCAGTACGCGCACCCAGATAAGGGAACAACACCTGCACGACTGTGGCTACCATAAATAATCTGCATGCCTGAAGATAAGCAGTGAGGAAGTCAGGTCTGAAGAGACAGAGCGTCCTGTTCTACGTCTGGCCGGAAGCCAGCCCCAATACCCAAATATGTATTGTGTAAAATGTGTTAGGTTAGTCTGTAGCAGTATAAGCTTATTGTGTGATTGCTAGAGGTTACCATATAAGGTCAAGGCCTGCTAATTGGTTAAGATGCATAAGACTGCTAGGACAGAAGTCACAGGACGAAGGTATAAGAAGGGTTCTCCTTTGTACTTCTTGGTTCTTCCTTTCGGGTTCGTGGGGCAGTGTTAGCATGCATTGTTAATTTGAGTTCACAAGACTTTGTGTTCTTTTATTTTCCATTGAACTTTTTGCTTAGTATTTGCTATTTGTATTCATAATAAATCTGCTTAGTTTTATTTGCTTAAGTTGTAATATTTGGCAATATAAAATAATAAAAGGACTGCCTCCCATTGCGAGGCCAGTGCCCCCAGCACGGTACTCAGAGTGTGAGTTTGTTTCCTGCATCGAGAACAGACGGTTCCGGGGACTACATTTCCAAGGCCTTCTTCTAAGGTGAGTCACGCGCTTGTCTTTACAGAATTAGATACCGGTAATGTTTCGTCCTTTGCATATAGACATTCCTTATTCGGGTGATTCAAGTGATGTTTATGAAATGCAGCAAAACACTGTGAAAGTAAGAGGGGGGTGAAAACGTCAAACTAATTTTCACAACTATTTTTCTTAATGACTTAAGCATGTGTTGACTTTAGTTGTGAAAATTAGTTTGACATCAGTCTCTTACATCTAAACTTACATGTTTATGTTTACATTCTGGACCGTTGCACAAAGACACTTTAATAAGGCACCTTAATAAGACACTTTTTTAAATGCATACTTGCACACCATATTTCTTCCACCAAATAAAAAAAAAATAATAATAATTCTATTGCACAGTATATTTATATTTTTATTTCTATTTTATGTACAGTATACTTCTATTTTTATTCTAGTTAAATTGTCATTTTTCTATCGTATTTCTTTTATTCATATTTATTTTTTACTATAAGTTTTAATTCTCTTTTTAAGGTCACTGGCGGTCATGTAAGCATTTCACTGCATATCGTACTGTGTATGACTGTGTATGTGACAACTAAAATTTTAATTTGAAGTATTCGGCCCCCTTGAACTTTTCCACATTTTGTCACATTACAGCCACAAACATGAATCAATTTCATTGGAATTCCACGTGAAAGACCAATACAAAGTGGTGTACACGCGAGAAGTGGAACGAAAATCATACATGATTCCAAACATTTTTTTTACAAATAAATAATTGAAAAGTGGGGTGTGCGTAATTATTCAGCCCCCTGAGTCAATACTTTGTAGAACCACCTTTTGCTGCCATTACAGCTGCCAGTCTCCCAATATTCTCTTAGACAACCTCTGAGGCCGTCACAGAGCAGCTGTATTTGTATTGACATTAGATTACACACAGGTGCACTCTATTTAGTCATTAGCACTCATCAGAGGAAGACCAAAGAGGAGATTTATGGATGCAGTGAGAGAGGACATGAAGTTAGTTGGTGTGAGAGAAGAGGATGCAGAGGATAGGGTTAGATGGAGGCAGATGATTCGCTGTGGCGACCCCTGAAAGGGAACAGCCGAAAGACAAAGAAGAAGAAGTCAATGTCTATGGGCAACTGACTGCACTCAGACCAAAGGGGGCTGAATAATTACGCACACCCCACTTCGCAGTTATTTATTTGTATAAAATGTTTGGAATCATGTATGATTTTTGTTCCACTTCTCGCGTGTACACCACTTTGTATTGGTCTTTCACGTGGAATTCCAATGAAATTGATTCATGTTTGTGGCTGTAATGTGACAAAATGTGGAAAAGTTCAAGGGGGCCGAATACTTTTGCAAGCCACTATATCTACCAGGACCCATGGCCGGGACCTTTGCCGGGAATTTCTGCCAGGAATTTCTGTTAAATTAAATGTTGTTTGTCTTTTGGGCGCCCCTCAAGGGGGCCCAGGTGGGCCATCTGATCTGCTCACAACTTGGCACAGGTTTTACACCGGATGCCCTTCCTGACACAACCCTCTCATTTTATCCAGACTTGGGAAAATATGGAAGTTTGGACCAAAAAAACAACAATTTTATGTAAATACCTTGTCTGTATGTTAATTGTCTAATTTTATAAAACTGAATTGTTTATTGTGTATTTGCTTCTTTAGACACAACAACTGCAGAATTTTAGCGGCCTCTACTGGTGCTGCAGATCACTCAACTCCTTCATGTGATGCTGACCCTGTTCAGCTTCTATCTCCGCGCTCTTTTAAATGTGTTATATACACTGTCTGTCTGAATTTAACTAAGAAAACAGTTTAGAGCTTTCCATTAGATAATTACTGCTAATAATACCTTCTAACAGGTATTTAAATTAAATGTTATTTGTATAGAACTTTTAACAATTGACACTGTCGCAAAGCAGCTTACACATTCAAAAGAATTATTTAAGTTTGTATATTAAACACTGAGACTGCGTCTGAGTCCCGAACACTATTTGGAAGACTATTCCATAATTGTGGGGCTTTGTAAGAAAAAGCTCTGCCCCCAGCTGTAGTTTTCATAATACGCGGTACTGACAAGCAGCCTGCATCCTTTGATCGAAGTAGGCGTGGCGGATCGTAAGACACTAGCAGTTCGCTCAGATACTGCGGGGCGAGACCATTTAATGCCTTATATGTCAAGAGTAGTATTTTAAAATCAATGCGAAATTTCACAGGGAGCCAATGCAGTGAAGATAGGATAGGGGTGATATGCTCATATCTTCTGGTTCTAGTGAGGACTCTCGCTGCTGCATTCTGGACTAGCTGAAGCTTGTTTATGCACCTAACTGAACAACCAGACAGTAAGGCATTAGAATAGTCCAACCTAGAAGTGATAAAAGCATGAACTAGTTTTTCTGCATCGTTTAGCGACAATATAATTATTATCTTGGCAATATTTCTGAGGTGAAAGAATGCTATCCTGGTGATATTATCTACATGAGCTTCAAATGAAAGGCTGTAATCTATATTCACGCCGAGGTCTTTTACTGTTGCACTTGATGGAACAGAAAGGCCATCTATAGTTACAGTGTGATCAGAAAGCTTGCTTTCAAGCTAGCTGCTTGTAGTCCTATGACTAGAACTTCTGTTTTATCAGGATTAAGCAGAAGGAAGTTAATTAACTTAACTGTGTGTGACTTTTTTTTTTTTTGACCAGGTATTGTATAACCACCAGGCCCTCGTCTGCTTCATGTGGTGCTGCAACTGTTTGGCTTCTATTTCCATGCTCCTATAAATGTATAATATATAAACTTGTTCTGTATTTTAATTATTAAACAAGCAACATTGACAAAAATTAATAGATAGATTATCATTTATAAAATGAAGATTAAAATGATGCATAATAGAGAAGTGTAGGGCGGCTTCTGTCAAAAGTAATTATAATTTTGATGGATTGATTAAAGGTAAAAGGTCAAGGGTAATCATATTTAATAATATGGTGACATGTGTAGGTCAAAGGTCACCATAATTCGTGGGAAAAAATGCATAGGAGTAAATATATAATTATTTAATTGTATGTATGGTGTCATTTTCCAAACAGGGGTGTATGATTAAAGATAGTATTGATGTTAAATGATCCCCGTGTGTCCCTGACACACAGACACACACACACACCTTAAACCATCCTAATTACTGTAACGTCTGGATATCCCCCACCCTCTCTCACACACAAGCACTTATTTTATTATGTTAACAATTAGCTGGTATGTTCAGTTCAACACCCCCCCCCCCCTACCCCGCCCCCCCAACATTAGGCACACATTAGTCCCAGAAATCCTCTGCTGATAATTGGTAATGATTACGCCTGGGGGCAATATCCCCCACCCTCTCTCACACACACACAGACACTTATTTTTATTATATTAACAATTAGCTGGTATGGTCAGTCCACCACCCTCACCCCCAAATGTAAAAGCACACATTAGTCCCAAAATCCTCTGTTGATAATTGGTATTAATTACGCCCGGAGAGTGAATTCCTCATCCTCTCTCACACACACACAAGTACTTATTTTTATTATATTAACAATTAGCTGATATGGTCAGTCCATATGATCAGGTAGTTTCGCAAATGGTGCAAGGAGTTTGACTACATTGTGCGAATCGGTATCTTTTCATCAGAGGCCTACACGCGAAAATGGAAAAACAGTACATCTCCGCAACATATATATCGCATCAAAGCCACATTTTTCTCCGAGGACCAGGTTTCACTGCACTTTTCTGGTATTACTGTCGATGCGCTTCTGATAACAAAGAGAACTGTGAAGTGAGGTATGACAGAACCAGTTGGTACGTTCTACAATGCTACTTTAATCAAATCGACGAATTATTCGACGATGTGGTAAAAAACAAAGAAGCGGATGAAATAAGAGTAAAACTAGATGATTTCTTCTGATCTCCTCTGAGCAGAGTTTCATCTGCTATGTTTGTTGAACATTTTGACTGTAAAACTAGTCAGGGAATATGTATCTTAACCTATGTAACCGATATGTGTGTTTCTAAATTACTTAGAAAGGAAAATGTTGATGTCTTTCATATTTTTGATTATCTGTTTGAATATTTAATGAAAAAATGTAAATCTTACCCACATTACGAGCTGCCTGAGAATAACTGCATATTCTACACCGATGTTTGGTCATTCTTGTCTCGTTATCCCAAAATAAGCGTTTGTTAAAGAATATATATTATACACCGTCAGACCCTGGGTCGTACGGCGGTGTTGAAAGTCTCCAAAGAGCCATCGTAGAGAAAATAGGAAAAAGAGTTAATGATTCTGAGATAAAAAACTGGTTAGCGCAGCAGGACGCATACACTCTACATAAACCGATATCTACCAAGTTTAAAAAAAACTAAGTTTTTGCAAAAAACATTGATGAACAATGGCAAGGTGATTTAGTTGATATGAGCAACTTGTCAGACAGTAATGATAACGCAAAATTTTTGATAACGTGTATAGATATTTTATCCAAATATGCTTGGGTGCGAGTGTTACGAAACAAGTCTGGATCCGAGGTCACTAAAGCTTTTGAATCTATTCTGAAGCAAGGAAGAATCCCCCAAAAATTACAAACCGATCAAGGGAAGGAGTTTTTCAACAAACAGTTTCAAACCTTAATGAAGAAACACAACATTACTCACTTTGCCACTGGTACGGGACAAAAGGCTTCGGTGTGTGAAAGATTCAACAGAACCCTGAAGACTAGGATGTGGAGATATTTTACAGCTTTTAACACAAGAAAATACAACGACATTGCGCAGGATTTGATTCACGTCTACAATAACAGTCACCATTCCAGCATTAAAATGAAACCTATCGAGGTAAATGAAACCAATTCTTTTAGAGTATTTAAAACCCTTTATGGACTATGGTCACCGAAAGTAAAGAAACTAAAATTTAAGTTTATAGTCGGTGATACTGTTAGGATTTCTCGTTTAAAAAGAGCCAAACTTTACTGATGAATATTTTAAAATTTCTGAGCGGATTCTGAGAGATCCTCCGGTATATAAACTGTGTGATTATGATAATCAAGAAATTGAAGGTGCGTTTTATGAACCTGAGTTACAAAAGATTATCATTGGAAAAGACAGAGCGTTCAAAATAGAGAAAATCTTGTCCGTCAAGATCCAAAACCGGAAAAAAGTCTGTCTGGTGAAATGGGTGGGGTGGCCTGAAAAATTCAATTCCTGGGTTCCTGCCAAAGACGTGGTTAACATCGAGCATTAGAATTTAAAAGCAATCGTCACAAACATAACTGTTACCTTTAATCACTAAGCCATGGATGAGTGCGGATTCTTTGTGACCCTTCCAAGCAACGCATCGAAGGATATTTATCCGAATAACAAGATTTCTCACTATACTACTAAATTCGCCAAGCCAATAGATCTCAAAGGTGACTGGGATGGGTCGGGTCTAGCATTGATTGCGCGTAAAAAAAAAAAAACAACCCCGGGAGATCGACATACGGTTCCGAATAAAAGACGTAAGCTAACTAAAATCAAGAGCAGTGTGAAAAAGAGCAAGCAGAGCGGCAACAAGCGTCAGCCCGTCTCTCGCAAAAGGAAGCTGCTGAGCATTTTTTAACATCATGGCTTTCTTACACAATCTATCCTCAGAGTGTACAAAGTCAGAATTGGACATTTTCACGGTACCGTATACCCAAACGAGCATTGAAAAATACACTTACGTCGAAATACCGCCCCTTTCCGCTCTAACGGACAACTCACCGATTGAGTTTTTTTATCGCATCGAGCGGGGAATTTTATTATGATTTACCAAACACTTTTTTACAACTATCGTGTAAAATTGTGAATGCAGATGGTTCCAACATTGCTAATGATGCAAAGGTGGGAGTTGTTAACTATCCTATAGCATCACTTTTCTCACAAGTGGATGTTGTCTTAGGGGATCGCCTTATTTCTCAGTCCAGCAGTACCTACCCATACCGTGCTGCTTTTGAATGTCTTCTCAACTATGGAAAAGGTACCCTGGAAACACAATTTTGCACCGGATTATTTTACAAAGACACTGCGGGGCATATGGATGTCACTGATCCGGATGGTCGAAACGATGGACTTAAAAAAAGGGCTCGATTCAGTGCTGAAAGCAACACCTTTGACCTAATTGGACATATTCACTCTGGTATATTTTTTCAAGATAAACTTTTACTCAATGGCGTTGATTTGAGGATTAAAATGGTTCGTAGTAAAGATGAATTTTGCTTAATGAAAGAAGGAAATGCCAATTTCGCACTTAAAATACTCAACGCCTCTCTTTTTGTGAAGAAAGTAACTGTCTCACCACCGGTAAAACTGGGTCAGGCACAAGCGCTACTTAGTGCAACCGCCAAGTATCCTATTGAAAGAGTCTGCATGAAGACCTTCAGCCTAGCTGCGGGGAGCCGCATTTGCTCACAAGAGAATCTTTTCATAGGCCCATTACCTAAAACCGTGATCTTTGGAATGGTAGACAACGATGCCTTCAGCGGAGCATACAATAAGAACCCACTTAATTTTCAACATTACAATACAGAATTTGTAGCACTCTATGTAGATGGTGCTCAGTATCCTGCAAAACCGTTTCAACCGGTTTTTCAGACTGGGAACGCGGTTCGTGAATTCCATTCTTTAATTTTAGCATCTGGAAAGCAGCTAAATGATCAGTCGATGGCGATCAACAGAGAAGAGTATGCCAACGGTTATACTTTATTCCCATTCAACCTGAATCCTGACGACGATTGTGGCAAGCATTTGTCATTAATAAGGTCGGGGAATATGCGTCTGGAACTCAGATTTCGACAGCCTCTATCAAGAACCGTGAATCTAATAGTGTACGCGAGTTTTGACAGTATTCCAGAAATAAACAACCGGAGAAACGTACTCATCGATTACCAGTAACGCATGGATACCAGAGAACTAACCGTCGTTATGAGAAGCTGCTCTGAAATAGATCAAATATTCTGCGGAGTGATGACTAACGACCAGAGTTACCTACGAATACACTGAGACAATACACCACCGCGCTGCCTATATATAAACATGAATAAACTTAATAACCATAAGGAAGAGTAGTGAAATCAGACAATAAAACACGTTTATCGTACACAACCCTGAATCTTTTTATCTGTGAACGGTTCCTCAAATGAAATCCTCTTTTATCTCGCGTGATTTGATTGTACAAAGTTATAAGTTGATTGTGTTGTTTGGGATTTTTAACTCGATTGACCACCAGCTCTGTCAGAGATTTCAGATTGATAATTTCAGAGTTGGTATAATTTAGCGTAATACCTTTAGCTTTCAATGTTGTTTTTCCTTTCATAGTTTTGTAACCGTAGGTTTTAGGTCCAGCACTTACGAACTCTACAATTTGATCACCGTCATCTAGCTCGCTGGTAAGTCCTCCTAAATAATCGCTTAAAGGAGGCATCCAATCACCTTCTTTACTTTTAACAATGACGTTGTCTGTGTACAAACAACGTTGATTCAATCGGTCCATCAAATTATACAGTTCAAGTCTAGCATATGCTGTAGTGAAAATACCGATGAATACATTAGCATTCTCCGGTTTAATCATTCGATACTCGGCATAACGCCACTGTGAGAGTGCGACTTCATCATTCAAAAAGGAGAACTGGCTAACATTGTACATATCAGAGAAGATGAAATGTAAAAACTCGGCTGGATCACTGATCAGAGATGTGTTTGATCTGTCTGGTTTTTGACACATCTTTCCCCACAGTGAATTTAGTGCTAGTTTAGCCACAGATCTTTTAGCCGGATTAATGTCAATATGGTTTGGATCTAGCTTGAGTCCCTCGTTTTCTTTGTATCTTTGAATATATTCATGTTTAGCGGTTTCATCCACTACCCAGGTCGGATATCCTGAACTTTCCTGTTTGGTCTTGAGAAACATTTTAATGTACTCTGTAAAAAGATTGTCGGACTTTTGAGGAAAGTGCCGGACTTCAAACACTTTTAGTTTACATCTAATTTTGTATAATGGCCTGACCATATGGACTGACCATACCACCTAATTGTGTTAACATAGCACAAATAAGTGCTTGTGTCTGCAGGAGGGTGTCAGGGAGAAAATGTATTTCTCATCTCCATTTGCGAAACTTTTTCCAAACACACTGATCAAAAGATACGGTCTCAGTAGCGCTGCTCCAGTGGATGTGACCAGGTCCTGATAACCTGAACAGCTGTACAACGACTGAATCCGCATTGAAAAAAAAGCCGGCTGTACACCCCTTTGATAATGACCAATACTGAATATTTGCGCACTCTAAACTGTTGGAACATCTTGGCAGAGTAGTTGTAGATTTTTTGGGGCCGTTAGGACAAACAGCCATTGTTGCGCAAAGATATTCTTCTCAATATTTTCAATTTTCCAAGACAATAGAGCAAAGTATTTGAAGAAGGTCTGTGTGAGGTTGTAACGAATCCGCGTGTAGGGGGTGGTGGTGGTGGGGTGGCTGGGCGGGGGGGGGGGGGGGGGGGATACCTGATCATATGGACTGACCATATCAGCTAATTGTTAATATAATAAAAATAAGTGCTTATGTGTGTGAGAGAGGGTGAGGATATCACTCTCCTGGCGTAATTAATACCAATTATCAACAGAGGATTTTGGGACTAATGTGTGCTTTTACATTTGGGGGTGAGGGTGGTGGACTGACCATACCAGCTAATTGTTAATATACAGTAATAAAAATAAGTGTCTGTGTGTGTGTGAGAGAGAGGGTGGGGGATATTGCCCCCAGGCATAATCATTACCAATTGTCAGCAGAGGATTTCGGGGACTAATGTGTGCCTAATGTGGGGGGGGGGGGGGGGGGGGGTTAGGGGGGGGCGTTGGACTGAACATACCAGCTAATTGTTAACATAATAAAATAAGTGCTTGTGTGTGAGAGAGGGTGGGGGATATCCAGACGTTAATTAGGATGGTTTAAGGTGTGTGTGTGTGTCTGTGTGTCAGGGACACACGGGGATCATTTAACATCAATACTATCTTTAATCATACACCCCTGTTTGGAAAATGACACCATAAATACAATTAAATAATTATATATTTACTCCTATGCATTTTTTCCCACGAATTATGGTGACCTTTGACCTACACATGTCACCATATTATTAAATATGATTACCCTTGACCTTTTACCTTTAATCAATCCATCAAAATTATAATTACTTTTGACAGAAGCTCTGTGAGAAGAGGAAAAGAGCTCTACTGCTAGAGCATTACTTTACACATATATAAATTTTACATATACACACACACACACCTACTGTAGATAAAGCTTGGATGTTTTCAGTGATGAGCTCAGGCCTCAGGCTCTAAGCAGCAATCTTAATGAGTCTCATTTACCAACTACAAAGTCAAATATTTTTTACAAAAGTTTACAGCACAAAATAATCTGATAGTCAGTCTTAGCAGTTAGCACAGCCAAGGGCAAGTTAAAGAGATGAGGGCAGATAAACACACCTGAGAGGAAGCCTGCATGGCCGTGACTGGCATGTTTGGGTTAGGGTCAGGAGGGGAAAAAAGGAATACGAAAAGTGTATGCTTGATGCAGTGTATTTTCTGGACAAAGTTTTCGACTGTAAACTGGTAATAATTCGGCTCTAGCACATATATATATATATATATATATATATATATATATATATATATATATATATATATATATATATATATAAATCCTACAAACCACTCATTATTAGGATACTGTATTCAACAAGTTTTATACTTTTTAATAAAAAGTTGATAATCTTGATTTGGATTTTTTTTTCTAAATTAAGAAAAAAAAAACTATTTTGGCACAGGAAAAGGGGGGAAAAAAACAACCTCCACAATGACAAAAAAGAAAGCAGCTGGGGGAGATGAGTTAAAAAATTGTTGTTGTTTTTTTAAGTTTGAGATATCGGGACCATTTCAATTCAGAAAAAAACATTTGAGTCCGTCACAAAGGTTGTGCATTCTGTCTTTAAGGCTCAGGAATAAGAAACGGATTTTGGTTTGTCTCTAATAGCCAGTTAAACTTCTTCCGACTTTCTCTGGATGCGAGTTTGTGTTTTGACTCAATGTTTTGGTCACATTGACATTACCTATCCTCGTTTCTCTCTCTCTCTCTCTCTCTTTTTTTTTTTTAAGTTTGTTCCAATTATCCCAGAACTGGGCCTCATGTACAAAGACTTGCGTTGAATTCATACTAAAACATTGCGTACGGACAAAGCTGTAAATGTGCGTACGCAGTATAAAAATCTGATGTATGAAACACGGCGTACGCGGAATCCCACGCAGATTCTCTTTGTACATCCGAATTAACATGAAATTGAGTGCACGTGCACGAGCAAAAAACCCCTCCCTGCCTCCTCCCCCGTATAAATATGGTAATGACTCCACTTTGGCAAAACCAAACGAAAAAGCAATGGCAAAAGCAAGCAAGAAGAGAAACTTCACAGAATGTGAATTGGAAGTGCTCCTATCGGAGGTAGACCGGAGAAAAACTGTTATTTGCAAGTTTGTCCTCCGGAATTAATAACAAAATAAAAAAAAACTTAGCTGGAAAAATATATTTAAATACATCACTCACCAAGAAGCCACCCATCGCGCACCCTGCCACCTTGGAGCCTCATCCCAGCCATGCTGTTTGTGAGGATGAATGAATCATGGGTTGACCCAGGCCACCTTGCCACAATATTTGTTAGGCGCATTTGAGCAGGGCCGGTTCTAGACCAGACCATATGGAGGGGCAGTGAGAAATTTGAAGGGGGCATCCTGGAATAGCATTGTTTTTTCCCCAGATCATGCGACGGGGCGCGCAGTCAGATCATGCAACCTGTTTGACCATCACATATTATTTGCACATTTATTAAATGGAAATGTTTCCGATTCACGTATGCAAATTCGTCTTCAGATGGCACCTTTATAGCAATGTTCGTGCAGTCGATGGCTCCGATTACATTAGGAAAACCGGAGATCGCTGCAAATTGCGCTTTAATATATAACTGCTAGACATGCGGGTGATCCCGTCCCATACAGCTGGCACTGCACGGCTCAGAGACGACTGGCTTAACTCCGAGCCCCTTACCAGTTCCCTTTGGAAAGAACCAGTTGCCAGGAAACCAAGCGTTGTCAGCACCTGTAAGGGAACGGGTAATGCGTGGCTCCTCGCTGTCTCTCTTTCCAAATTTGGACACAACTCAGCACAGAGCTCCAAGAGGATAGCTCTTGGAAATCTAAAACGGCTAATAAGCCAGTCATCATCATGGGCCAGAAAATCACTGTGATCCCGAAAAAAGCGTTCCCTTCGGATTCGGCCATTGACAATGTCCTCTAATAAGGCCAACACTGCCATTGCCATAGACTAAGGGTTGTATACATTTGAAAATGCTTTTATATGTTCTAAATCAAATAATTGGTAGAAAAATATTGTGTCAATTAACCCATTTTATCAATTATAAATGAATAGCAATGTTTTTCACATGTGTTGGTGCGATACTCTGTAGTGTGCAATTTAACATAATTGCCTCTAGGAGTCGCCAAAGGAAATAAAACAAACACACACAAGAAGAAATACACGTACGCCAGACATGAAGTTGGCGTGGAAGAACGCACATTCTCACGTTAATGTCACTGTTAGTAAATCCGACCGTGAGCGTGAAAACTGACGTAAGCAAAGTTTTTGTGCGTACGCAGCGTTGATACATGAGGCCCCTGGTGTGCTTAGTGACTGCCTCAGTTTGTCTGTAACAGACAGCTAGATACATAGGAGCACTTTATTAATCCCAAAGGGAAACCATCATTACAGAAGCAAGTTCACGCTACATAATATAAAATATACAACACGTAAGAAGACTGGAATGGGAAGGAAAAAAATGTTTACAATTAAAAGGTGCATTAATGAACACTTAATTTAGGTTAAATTAAATTCCTGTGCGTATTGTTGCTTCGGCGGTGCATATTAGTTTTACCGGTGTCTCCATGTTTAATTTAATAATACCTTCAGTTATTTTCCTACATTTTGCAAACTTTGTTAAACCAGCCATCAATGTTATTGAATCATCGACAATAAAAGTTTAAACAAAACCCCCACGTGTAGAACGACAACCCGCAGTAACACTCTGCACCCCTGAGCCGAGGGAAATATCCGCACAGTGTGTTTATAAACACATTTAACCTGAATAAACACGCGTGCTGTGGAATTGGGATGAAAATACTGAAGACAAACACTCCACACACCCGCTTTCAGGAAACACTAAACACACACAACTCAATTCAGCACGTGTCCAATCCTTAAGAATAGCGTAAAGTTTTATATCCTAACGTCTCGAATATAGCCTGAGACAAGGTGACAGCGTGGTGAGTCTTTGTTGCCAAGCAGCGGAAGTTTACACGCTCTCCTTCGTCTGCTTATATTGCGCTTGTTCTTCTTCTACGCTAGGCAGCCAACTGATGTAATATCTTGTCTGCCATCCTGTTGTCGGTTATGGAACTGCTGGAGAACTTGTGACTGATGGCTGAAAAATCTTTATCACATCTATATACTGTAAGGAAAAGAAAGGTGTGTACATTGGTCGGAACTCGCTATTTCAATGATATAGTTACGTTACAACATTCTAGGACCTAAAACCTTACTGACTGGTTGTTCAACTAAGTGCATAAACAAGCTTCAGTTAGTCCAGAAAACTGTATAACTTTTATAAAAGAGAATTGAATCATGATATCATGATTCTGGACTAACTGAAGCTTGTTTATGCACCAAGTTGAACAACCAGACAGTAATGTTTCAGGTCCTAGAATGTATGAAACGTAACGATATCACTGAAATAGCGAGTTGACCAATATTCTCCAGCAGTTCCAAAACTGTGCACAAGATGGCAGATAAGATATTACATCAGTTAGCTGCTTAGCGTAAAAGAAGAACAGGGGGTAATATAAGCAGACGAAGAAGAGCATTTAAAGTTTTGATGGTTGGCAACAGAGACTCAGCTGGCCGTTACTATGTCTCAGGCCATATTCATATAAGAAGGTAAAACTTTTCGCTGTTGTTAAGAGTTGGACACGTGCTGAATTGGATTGTGAGTGTTTCCTGAAAGCGGGTGTGTGGCGGGTTTGTCTTCTGGCTTTAAATTCAAGATTCTCATCTGTTTATCAAGAAATAAACGCACAAATGAGTACGTATGTATTTATTTATTTATTTATTTATTCAATCTGGACTGGACAGAGGCCCGAATTCAAATGAATGTTTTAGATCTTCTCCTGTTACAACCTGCTGAAGACAAATCTTTCAGAAACGCTGCTTACCGGCGCTTTATAGAGATGGAGTCACTAAGGGACCGTCTAACAAGAGCATGACCAGAAGTGCAACGGTATGGTTTTTGTTTAATTGATGATTATTTTAATGTACATTTTAAAAATAAACGATTACACTACTTGTGCCAATAAAACAGCTAATTTGTTAAATGAGAGTCAGTGTTTTTTTATTATTTTTATTAAATCAAGAAATTGTGAAGGTATGTGTGAAAATAAATGCACTTTAATAGTCTGAGTTGCAAGTGAAATTAAATCAGCAAAATTCTATAGCTTCTTTACTATGGGCATTTCATATGTAAAACCAACTATCATAATCCACTCTATTGCTAATAACTACAACCATTCCCTTTGCAATACTCAGTTTAACTTTTTTCATTTAGTTTTTATAAAATATTAGTTCAATAGTTTTCTTTAGGTGGGTTGCACATGTAAAACCAAGTGTACAATATAGCCTATTTTTACTCACCACAGTGAACCCTCCTATCCGCACAACAACTTGGCACATGTTCTACACTGAAATCCTTGCCCCTCGCATTTTATCCTGTCTTTAACAGGACACTGTATCCCTAGGGTGTAGGCATAGGTTAGGCATTGAAAACAGGCTTGGTAGGTGAGAAACCTACCCTTGAGCCACCAGTGCCCGTATTCTTGTCTGTTGCAACAAAATACAACAATTATAGATGAGTACAAAGATGTAGATGTACTATGCATTTGCGTCAGCCAAAGAAAATTGTACACACTTGAGGAAACTTGCATAAATATTTTAATTCTAAATATATTGCTATATTTGATAACCTGAACCTATTTTATTAATATACATCATGCTGTTTATCTTTTCCTGAAGTGTGTTTATGTTCAGAAAAAAACACCTTTTGATCACAAGAGTAACCCATAAAACCTAATGCAACATGCCTTTTTGGATTACACTTTTTAAATGCTCCTTTTTGGATATTTACAGTGAAGTGAGGTTAACAAGTGATGTGCACTGATGGTGATTGTAACATATCAAATGTCTTAAAGATGAATACAATACTGTAAACAGATCTAAGTATGTTGAAATAAAGTGATTACAAACTGTATAAATAAGATATTTCATACGGAGGATTGTTTAAACTATTTTACAAAGTAATTAAATTGCAAAAACTGCAGTTCCATTTGGTCTCTTTTCACAAGTCTCACTCAAAGGAAAAAAAATGTAAAAGGTTGTGTATTTTCAGTTCACATGTACTTATCCAGTGTGTATGAATGCCTGGACCAAGAAAAGGTTCACGTTACATCATTAGGCTGTCTTTTGCTTTGGTACAGTTCACCCATGACCACAACCAGAAAAGGTACGGGGTGCCCGTAGCCCCTCCTGTAAAAGTAGAGGTCAACCCCTCCAGCTAAGGTGCCAAGCAAAAGAATAGCGCAGGGGCCCGTAACCCCAGCAAAAGGATAGGCACAGTAGTTACATTCAAGCCTTGACCCAGAGTGTGGTAAGGGGAGTGCCCGTAGCCTCGTCGAGGAATGTGGTACAGGCAGTGCCCGTAGTCTCACGCCTTATGTAAACAGCATAAACCAATGCAGGTGATCTGTTGACAAAAGCTATATTTGTTGAAATCTTTAAAAATATCTGACCAAGTAATTGATAATCTTTTAAAGTCACCTGTGTACAAACTGCTACTTTTCATTGTGATCGCTGTTCTTGCCTGAGAATGTTCTTGATGCTCTGTATACATGTCTAACCAAAGATTTGTGACTTTACAGGTTCTTCTTTCTTTTCTATGTGTATATTTTATGTGTATTACAGGTATTGCATCCAAAAAAGGTACCATCTCGAAAGGGTATTTACATGTATTACAGGTATTGCATCCAACAATAACAACTGTATTGTTGCTGTAACAACATCCAGGCAAGGTACGGGTCGCCCATAACCACAACCCGAAAAGGTACGGTTCACCCATGACCACAACCCGAAAAGGTACGGGGCGCCCGTAGCCCACTCTCTCAAAGGTACAGGGCGCCCGTAGCCCCTCGGGCGGGTGCGGGGGCCCGTAGCCCCTCCCGTAAAAGTACCGGTCAGCCCCTCCCGCTAAGGTGCCAAGCAAAAGAATAGTACGGGGGCCCGTAACCCCAGCAAAAGGATAGGCACCGTAGTCACATTCTGCAGCGGTACGGAGGCATGCCCGTAGGCTTTTCGCGGCGAGTGCGGTACGGGAAGCGTTCGTAGCCTAGTCCCAGAGTGCGGTAAGGGGAGTGCCCGTAGTCTCGTCGTGGAGGGCGGTGCGGGTAGTGCCCGTAGTCTCACGCCTTATGTAAACAGCATAATGCAGGTGATCTGTTGACAAAAAAAAAGCTATATTTGTTGTAATCTTTAAAATATCTGACAAACTAATTAATGGTGTCTTTTAAAATCACCTGCTGTTCTTGCCTGAGAATGTTCTTGATGCTCTGTATACATGTCTAACCAAAGATTTGTGACTTTACAGGTTCTTCTTCTTTCTTTTCTTTTCTTTTCTTTGAATTTATCACCGGAGACCCTGAAGAATTGTATTGGCAAGTGGTTCAAACTCCCAGTTGAAATAAACCACTCGGGTGATACTGCTGTTTAAACAGAAAGAAACCAAAACACACAGCGGATTTCGATAAAACAAAAAAAAGGTGTTGGTGCTGTTGAAAGAAGCTAAAAAAGGTACGGATGATCAAAAAGGTGTTGTGGTGTTCAAAGAAAAACTGAAAAAGTGTACTATTGTGTTTTTTTTTTTTAAAAGGGTACTATGGTGTTCAAAGAAAACCTGAAAACGTACTGGTGATCAAAAAAGGTGTCGTGGTGTTCAAAGATACTTGAAAAGGTATTGGTGATCAAAAAATAAGGGTACTATGGTGTTCAAAGAAAAACTGAAAAAGGTACTGGTGATCAAAAAATAAGGGTACTATGGTGTTCAAAGAAAAACTGAAAAAGGTATTGGTGATCAAAAACTAAGGGTACTATGGTGTTCAAAGAAAAACTGAAAAAGGTACTGGTGATCAAAAACTAAGGGTACTATGGTGTTCAAAGAAAAACTGAAAAAGGTATTGGTGATCAAAAACTAAGGGTACTATGGTGTTCAAAGAAACTGAAAAGGTACTGGTGATCAAAAAAAGCTGTTGTTTTCAAAGACTTACGTATTCCTTTTTTCCCCTCCAGATGATGACGTCTTCTTGTGTGGGAAGTGTAAGAAGCAGTTCAACTCCTTGCCGACGTTCTTGACTCACAAAAGATAGCAGTGCCAGCAGAACGCCCCATCGCTCGCCACCAGCAGCACCTACACACCTGTACCGTCAGTCAGCGCTTTGCCACAACCACCAGTCCACACACAGGTACATATTTACTAATGACACACCCACAACAAATCAGAACAAAGATGTGGGTGAACTTTAAATGTCTTTTTTAATAATCAGGGTGTGGCCGCGCGAGGACGGGCGCCGCGCGAGTTTTTGCGTTGCGCGAGTTTTTGCGTTTGCGTCAGCGAGGACGCTCCGTTCTGCAACTCCGCCTACCGCCATTTATCGTCAGCTGTGTGCCCGCATGGCACTGCCCCGGACCTGCACATGCACAACCTTCACCCTTTCTTTCATTCTCCCTCCTTCAACCCTTTCCTTCCCCAATTTACCTAAATAAATTACCCTATTTCTTGTAAGACCTTGGCTGGTGTCCGTGCTTTATGGTGCCGCCCATGCAACATGGGTTGAACCATTATAGATCATAACAGCCTACTGTATTTCATTCTTTTAATAATGCAAAAACACAAGCGGGGCTGAATGACCGACATGCTGACGCAGTAGAACATCCTGACGATATTTTAATTTTATTATCATTTATTTCAGTTAATAAATCAACTACAAATTTAAAGAACACAAGATATAAGATGACAAATCCCTACACACGTAGCTTTGCTAATTACATGTGATAAAATCTAAAAGCTCACTGTGTTAACATTTATTTCGGCTTCATTTGATCCTAATAAGATTAAAATTTTAATTAACATTTGTGCTGTAATTTTAGTACAGTGATTGTAGTTAAATGAATTCATAATGTTTTACTTGATTTTATCCGCTACTACATGCAGCTCTAAAGGAGCTGCGGCTCATTAATCCTGCAGAGAATGAACTAAGGCATGAGGCGTCAGTCTATAGTTATACTCAGCGCTAAAAGCCAGCAAACGCACAAGCCCAAATGCTGCCGCCGAGCGCCGCGGCAGTCAAACCAACATTCCGATTGGGTACTTACTTATGAGTAGTAACCGTTCTTCTGAATTTGGACTTGAGTCTGGTTCTTCATCAGGATTAATGCTCTGTGTACTAGGTTCTGTTTGCGTAGTTGCTTCTGGCATCATGTTTATCTGTCTTACCGCTGTTTTCTTTGCTGCTTCATCTGCTGTATCATTTCAGTCACGTACATTTCACTATGACTAGCCTTGACGGTAGTTTGATTGCATCTAGCAGTTCTGCTATTGCTTCTCCATGCACTACTGGTGCTCTGTCCGCTCTTTTGTAACCTCTTTGTGCCCATATGGGGCCATACATATGGCATATTCCATATGCATAGGCTGAATCAGTATATATTGTACATGCTTTTCCTTCTGCCAGCTGCAAAGCAAGTAACTTGGCTAACTGGGCGGAACAGGGTTGTGGCACATGTTCTGCTTGTGCAATTGCAAAATGAAAGTTTTTCCGTCTAGGGCTGGTGTTAACATCTACAAAGAATATACAATCTGGATATGACCGAGGTTGATTTTCTAAATCTTGGCATGTCTTCAGATGTTCCGCTGACACTCGGTGGCAATTGTGGGGATCTCCCTCCGCTGGAGTCGACAATATAGTTAATTCAGGTGCGGAGAGTATTACATCATATCTTGTCCTTCTGGCATTTGTTATTACAAATGATGGGCTGGTCAGAAGTGCGTGTAATGCATGGGTGGTATACCCACCTTGAGGCTGCTTTCTGATAAGCAAATGCTGCCGCTGCCACCCCTCGGTAGCAGGGAGGCATGCCTTTTTCAATTGTATCAAGTGCCATACTACAATACACAATTGGTTGCTTGCTCTGGCCTTGTTTTTGAGTCAAAACCCCTGTGGCAAAACCACCACGCTGCCTTAATCAATACTCTTAGGGGTGCTGTTTTTAATGCAAGTCAATTTTCAGGGTTTTTTTTTTTCAATTTAAATTTTATTTGTATAGCCCTTTAAACAACTGTCATTGTCACAAAGCAACTTTACACAACCAAAATAATTTATATTTAAGTTTGTATGGAATGTGAATGTGTATGAATCAAAATGAGTCAGATAGTGCCTGGTGAGCAAGCCGAGGACGACAGTGGCAAGGAAAAACTCCCTGAGATGGTATACAAGAAACCTTGAGAGGAACCAGACTCAACAGGGAACCCATCCTCATTTGGGTGAAACTGAGAGCAGGAATTGGTCTGCATTCATACTGTGTGTTAGGTGGCAGGCAGTTCAGCTATAACAGTTGGTGTTAATTGATGTTAATATGGAGTCCAGGTAGTTATTGAAAACCCACGTAGCCTTGTAGGAAGTTCCAGTCCTGAACTATCGAACTGTCAAGTCCTCAGAGAAACAGCTGTCAACGCCAGTCGAGGCCAGAACCGTCCTCTAGGTAGAGTGAAACCATTCCAAGACACCATGACGGTCCCAGGGTTAGGAATACTACGATCAATGGTGTCAAAAGCTGCACTGAGGTCGAGTAATACAAGCATAGTTACACAGCCCTGATCAGAGGCCAATAGGAGGTCATTTAGTACTTTATCAGTCAGGATTTAGGCCTCATCACAGCACAAAGACAGCACTAGTTAAAGTTCATTTATGCTATTTCTATGTAGATATGAGCATAGCTGCTCCGCTACTATCTTTTCCAGAATCTTAGAGATAAAGGGGAGGTTTGATATTGGCCTGTAATTGGACAGCTGACAGGGGTCAAGGTCAGGTTTCTTAATTATTGATTTAATAACTGCTAATTTAAAAGACTTTGGAACATACCCAATGCTGAGTGAGGAATTAATTATTCTCAACAGGGGTTCTGTTATTGCTGGTACTATCTGTTTAAGAAAATGTGTCGGTATAGGAAAGTCACAAATCCAGTCTCTACTAAATCCTATCATACCTAGAAAGGACAACATCTTGTTTACAGTCCATGGTCCGAGAGCCTTTAGTATTGCTTCTATGTGCTCTGGAGATATGTGCCTGGATGTTCCTTTCAGCACTGAAATATTCTACCTCCTGCTTACAGAATTGCAGTTTTTCCTCTACTTACTTTATGTCCATTTTCAGCTAGTACGGTCAGGACTCTTAAGTCTGTTTCACATTGCTCTCTCATTGGACTACAAATCAGTAAATCGTCACAGTATTGGATCAAGGTACTTTTGATGTTTATCGATGCCAGGTCTTGAGTTAGCACTCGGTTAAATATTAATGGGCTTTCACAGTAACCCTGCGGTAAATGATTATAGGTCAATTGTTGTCGCTCGTATGTGAAAGCAAACAAGTGTTGCTAAATCTATAACAGTGTTCCACTGTATCTCTTCTGGTATATTGGACAGTAGGGTGTGAGGATCAGGCACTACAGGCAGTTCTGCTTCTTCAATTTGATTTATGGCTTGTAAATCATGTACGAGTCTCCATTTATCTGAGTTGGGCTTTCTGACAGGGAATATGGGACTATAACTCAAACTGCTATAGTTTGAGATGTCAGTGGATATTGCCTTTGATAAGGTAATTTTGCATTTGGTCTTATTTTTATTATGGCGTCTTGTCCTATATAAATAAATAAATAAAATAAAATAAATAAAATAAAAATATATATATATATAAAAAAGAAAAAAAAATAATAATAATTATAGAAAAGAAAATAATTGGAAGTGTGTATGTGTGAGAAAAATGTGCAGATAATAATAATGAGACGAATTAATGAAATTTCTCTGATGAGCAAGCCAAGGGTGACGGCGACGGTGGCAAGGAAAAACTCCCTGAGATGGCATTAGGAAGAAACCTTGAGAGGAACCAGACTCAACAGGGAACCCATCCTCATTTGGGTGATAACAGATAGAAATGATATAACATCTTGTGTGTTGTGCAGGTGAAAATTCAATATGACAGAAATTATTTAAATTGACATGAAGACCAGTTCAGCATAGGGACGAGTCAGTAGGTGCAGAGGGCAGATGAGGTCTGGATCACTGGAAGCACAGGAGCAGCATGTGTAGCTCCAACCATCATAAAGCAGAATCCAGCTGGAGCTGGTCCTTCTCTGGATGCCTCAGGAACCTCGCAGGGTCGGCCTTTGTCTACTGAAGCTGGCAAAATCTCCCGATGCCTCGGGATGGGTAGAGAAATACAGAACAGATGGGGAGAATTAGCGTAGTTGCCATTCGGGATAGGTGTACTGGAGTATGAGATTATGGGATGAGTTATGTGTATGCCAGATTAAAAAGATGCGTCTTGAGTCTACTTTTGAACTGAGAAACAGTGTCTGCTCCCCGAACACTGCCTGGAAGGCTATTCCAAAGCTTTGGAGCTAAATATGAAAAAGCCCTACCCCCTTTTGTAGATTTTGAAATTCTGGGAACTACTAGAAGTCTGGAGCTTTGTGATCTTAAGGCGCGTGGTGGATTGTAGCGTATCAGAAGACTGGTTAGGTACGTGGGAGCTAAACCATTTAAGGCCTTGTATGTAAGTAATACTATTTTATAATTTATTATAAACTGAACAGGTAGCCAGTGCAGGGATGATAATATTGGGGTTATATGATCATATTTTCTGGATCTAGTGAGAACCCTGGCGGCTGCATTTTGGATTAACTGAAGCTTGTTTATTGAGGATGCAGGACAACCACCTAGTAATGCATTACAATAGTCCAGTCTGGAGGTCATGAATGCATGAACTAGTTTTTCTGCATCAGATACGGATAAGATGTTCCTCAGTTTAGCAATATTTCGAAGATGGAAAAAGGCTGTTTTTGTGATATTTGAAATGTGATTTTCAAAAGACAAGTTACTGTCTAATATTACGCCCAGGTCTTTTACTGCTGAGCTGGTAGTAACAGTACATCCTTCTAAGCGCAGGCTGAATTGTGAAAGCTGTTGTGTGCTGGTTTTTGGGCCAATAAGTAATATCTCTGTCTTATCTGAATTTAATAAAAGAAAGTTATTGGTCATCCAATCTTTTATGTTCTAGACACACTCAGTTAATCTAGACAATTTAGGTATTTCGTCTGGTTTAGTTGAGATATATAATTGGGTATCATCAGCATAACAATGGAAACTAATCCCATGTCTTCTAATGATGTTACCCAAGGGAAGCATATATATTGAGAACAACAGAGGTCCTAAAACTGACCCTTGTGGGACCCCATATTTCACTGGCATTACACCAGATGGTTCTCCATTTAGATCTACAAAATGGTAGTGATCAGACAGGTAAGATCTAAACCATTTTAATGCCTGTCCCTGAATACCTATATAATTTTGTAAGCGATCTATGAGAATATTATGATCTATTGTGTCGAATGCAGCACTAAGATCGAGCAGGACTAGCAATGAGATGCAGCCTTGGTCTGAAGCTAAAAACAAGTCGTTTGTAATCTTAACTAGTGCAGTTTCTGTGCTATGATGGGGCCTGAAACCTGACTGAAATTCTTCAAGGATGTTGTTATCCTGCAAGAATGTGCATATTTGAGCTGATACTACTTTTTCTAGTATTTTTGATATGAACGGAAGGTTTGAAATCGGTCTGTAATTTGTTATTTCATTCGTGTCCAAATTAGATTTTTTTAAGAAGCGGCTTAATAACTGCTAACTTGAAAGGTTTAGGGACGTGACCTAGATGTAATGAAGACTTAATAATGTTTAGAAGTGGCTCTCCAACCGTAAGCATCACTTCTTTTAAAAATCTGGTTGAGATTGGGTCTAACAGGCACGTTGTTGATTTAGCCGAGGTGATAAGTTTATACAGCTCTTCCTGTCCTATACCTGTAAAGCACTGAAAATCTAAATGTGAAGCTATAGGCTGAACTGGATCGTGAGATACTATTCGAGGTTGAACCTCCGTTATTTTCTTCCTGATATTATTGATTTTTTCATTAAAGAAGTCCATAAAGTCTTCACTTCTAAACTGTGATGGGATACTCTCTGCGGGCATCTTAGGTTTTGTTAGGCGAGCCACTGTACTAAATAAGAACCTGGGATTGTTTTGGTTTCTTGCTATCAGTTGGCTAAGATGCTCAGTCCTAGCAGTTTTTAGAGCCTGTCTATAGCTGCACATACTGTCTTTATACGCAATTCGAAAAACTTCTAATTTAGTTTTCCTCCATTTTCGCTTGAGGTTACGGGTTGCTCTCTTTAGGGCGCGAGTATGACTGTTGTACCACGGTGCAAGTGTTTTATCTCTGACTTTTTTTAATCTGATGGGAGCAACAGTGTCTAATGTACTGGTAAGAATAGTGCCCATGCTGCTAGTCACTTCATCTAGATCATCTGCATTTAGGGGTCTAATAAGAAATTGGGACAGATCCGGCAGATTACTTGTGAATCTGTCTTTAGTAGTGGGATTCATATTTCTAACAGATTGATAACGTGGGGAGACACAGCTAATCTGTTCTACGGGTAGAGTATATATCAGGAGGTGATGATCTGTGATATCATCACTTTGAGGTATGATCTCTATATTAGAGACATCTATACCATGGGATATAATTAAATCTAGCGTATGATTAAAGCGGTGAGTTGCTCCAATTATATTTTGTTTAACCCCAAAGGAATTTAGTAAATCCATAAATGTGAGTGCTAAAGCGTCGTTAGCATCATCTACATGAATGTTAAAGTCTCCTACTATCAACACTTTGTCAGAGTTAACCAATAGGTCTGATAGCAGATGTCCAAATTCTTTAAGAAAATCGACATATGGCCCCGGGGGTCTGTACACGGTGGCCAGGGTAAAATATAGCAAGGGTTTATTACGTATTTCATTGAGTGCAACATTAATGATAAGCACTTCAAATGAATTAAACCTGGGCCTTATTTTCTGAGTAACAGTGAGTACATCATTGTAGATAGTGGCGACACCACCACCGCGACCAATTAGACGGGGCTCGTGCTTATAGAAATATCCTGACGGAGTAGACTCATTCAGACCAAAATATTCATTTGGTTTAAGCCAGGTTTCGGTGAGACAGAGTGCATCAAGGCAATAATCTGAGATAATTTCATTAACAATAAGTGCTTTAGGCGCAAGGGATCTAATGTTGAGTAGTCCAAACTTTAGAGGTGGATTTTGACTACTTATTTTGCCTTTTTCTGGTTTTATGGTTATCAGATTGTTTCGGGCAAATTTAACAAATTTATTCTTTTTTCTCACTATTCGGGGAACAGACACAGTTTCTATAGGACAACGCTATGTGTGTGCGACTATCACTATGGTGAGTTGTGATGTGGCTAATATGTTTGGAATCTACAGTATGACTTACCGCCAGTCAGATGGTTCGTAGTGTCCTGGAGATGTTGTCAGAGAGGACCGCTGCTCCAGCTCTGCTAGGGTGTAGGCCATTAGTGTGGTAGAGCCTAGGATGCTCCCAGAAAACATTCCAGTTATCAACAAAGGGTAATTTCTGTTGTCGACAGTATATTGCTCTCGGGGGCGGGACATCGGCCGGGTTTTTTGCCAATAAAAGCATATTTGTGTGCATTTTCTGTGTGTCATTATATGCACGCGGCGCATGCGCAATTCCCGTGGCTGCTCCCGCTTCACGCGCTTCGGCGTCCAGTCTGAACCCAGAAGTTGCTGCTCAACGGGACAGAAAAAGAAGCGGAAAAGACTCATCGGCACTGAAACTGAAACTTCAACGCAACAGCGACACCAAGTGGAATTATATATATTATACAGCCCCAAACATGTCTTTTTCAAAGCCTGCAGTGAAGAGAAAGATTTGTGATGAGCACAGACAATTTCAGGAAAAGTGGGAAGAGCAATATTTCTTTGTTGAGCACAGGGGCATCCCGACGTGTCTTATTTGCACAGAGAAAGTTGCAGTGCACAAAGAGTACAATTTGAAACGTCATTACACAACTAGACATGCTGAGGAGTATGCAAAATACCAGGGAGATGAGAGAGCCAACCGGGTTGCTAATCTTAAAACATGTCTACTGAGGCAACAAGATTTCTTTAACCCTCTGGAGTCCGCGAACGCATATATGCGTTTTGAGGTGTTTTCCCCTGATGACGCCAATAAGAACTTAAATTACACTTTCAGTTTTGATCGTACAGACAAGATCTATATATTAATCGAATCTGTAAAGTGTCTACTTTTTTTTGTATGCACACATGTTAAAAAGAAAACTTTGTGCATTAATAAAATAAATAAAATAAACCGGGTGCGCTTTCAGCCGTCTCAGTCTCCGCGAAAATCTTTTTGAAACACGTCACTAAAATGAACTGAAACTCCGCGAATACTGCACACACAGACATGAGAAATATATCTATAGAAAGCTTAAAGGGTCTACTTTTAAATGATGCAGGTCACCGTGAAAACAAATAATCTGCTTTTATGTAATCCGTATGAAAGTAAGGAGTGGTACAGATTCTCGTGTATCGGCTCATTACAGCTAATGTGCTCCCGCCTCCCTGCGCGCGCGCTGTTCATATGGAAATGAACTGAGGTGAGGCAGGTAATCACGTACACACCCCCAGGGCATAAAACAACAAGCTGCATCTTACCTACTGTTTCTGCGTTTGAATGATGTCACGCTACACGGGTGAAGCAGCATTTCAGATGGACAGCGATGAAGAATTTACTTTCTCATCAGAGGAAGAGCAAGACTCAGACGAGGAACGGCTTTATTTAGAACAACGTCTGGACTCAACGGAGGATGTAATTCCTGACCAGTAAGTCTTTTATTCTCACCATCACTGCTCTATATTTTATATGTACATTTGGTTACAATACTAAATACCAGCAAGAGTAAAATTGGTTAAAATATTAAATATGCACGCTTACAAGCCCGCAATAAAATCTGATTACGATCTGTCTAAAGTTTTATTATTTTATATATATATATACGTGTTTTGTATTGTTTATACCGTGTTTGAGATGGTCAAATTGTTCACCAGCTGTTGTTTGTGAATGATTGTATGCGCGTCTATTCTTCAAGTTTCAATTTTTGTTTTTGTTTAGGACTGTGGCTGCATCACCGGCGCGTGCACAAGAAAGTCACGTGAGTGTCGTTCAGTTTCGAGTTCACTGGAGAACCACGAGTAAGTGCACATTCAGTATATCCTAGATGTTAGTTAAATATAACTATATTATATAAATATATAATACAATATATTCATCATAGTAAACTGTAGTGTATTGTAGAAAAAATGTAGTACAGTGTTGGTAAAGTCATTTGTTCTGGTAATTACAAAGAGCTGTTGTTGTTTTCTATATTATAATATACAGTATATAGGCCTATATATATATATATGTGTGTGTGTGTGTTTATATATCTATATATTGTTGTTAGCTATATTTTCTGTTATAGTGGCTGCAGTAATGCTGCTAAAAAGTCAACTTTGATTGTTCCTAATAAACTGTTTAACTGAACTCGCAAATTAATCTCAAGATTTTTTTGTGTGTCAAATACATTCTCAAATAACCTAAACACTGAAAATATATAAACTTATTTTATCCTCAGATTCTTTCTTGTAACTCTCCTCTCTCAGTCATACCTGTCTGATGGCTCATTATGCAGATCAGTATGCAGGCCTTTGTCTTCTCAGGTGTGAATCACTGCATTAGTAATGATAGATCACGCCTTCTCGCATAGACCCTTTACACTCAAAAAGTGACTTAAAAAGTGTTAATCACTATATTGTTTTCTGTGAGCAAGTAAACAAGATCATTTTCACATCATTTTGAAGCAAAAACACTAATCCACCAGCCCTTGTGAAACAATGTCTTGTGAACAAATTGTCTGTATGAGTTTCATGGCCTTATTTCAGCTACTTTTTTTTTCACAAAACTTACTAACCACGCATAATATTTTTTTCCTAAAAAATGCAAACACGTACATTCATTTTGGTCACGTATTATTGTAGAACAGTTTGTACTGATTACAAGAAAAATACAGGTTGGTCAATAATATATTATAAGTAGCTGAAAAAAGCACAAATATCAGAGCATGTCCAAACATCTCAAGGGCCCCAAAATCACCCCGGACCTCAGAGGGTTAAGAAAGCAACCAAAAGAGAATGATGCAGCAGTCGAAGCTAGCTACGTGGTTAGTGAGATGATTGCTAAAGCAGGAAAGCCATTCACAGAAGGTGAATTTGTCAAAAAGTGCATATTACAGGCTGCAAGTATTGTCTGTCCAGAAAAGAAAGGTCAGTTTAGCAACATCAGCCTTTCTGCCAACACCGTGGCAGAACGTATTTCTGACCTGTCAAGTGACGTTTATGATCAACTGTGTGAGAAAGCAAAACGTTTCAGTGTATACTCAGTCGCTCTTGATGAGTCCACAGACATCACCGACACTGCCCAGCTCGCAATCTATGTCCGTGGTGTTGATGACAATTTTGAAGTCACAGAGGAGTTGCTCACAGTAATTCCAATGCATGGCAAGACCACCGCTCAAGAGATATTTCACCAGCTGTGTGATGCCATTGAGAATGCCGGTTTGCCATGGAAGAGGTTTGTTGGAATAACAACCGATGGAGCGCCATCAATGAAAGGGAGGAAAAATGGACTGGTAGCACTTCTTAAAAAAAAACTGGAAGAGGAGAGTGTGTAGGAGGCCATTGCTCTGCACTGCATTATCCATCAGCAGGCTCTTTGCAGCAAATGCCTGAAGTTTGACAATGTGATGTCTGTAGTTGTGAAATGCATCAACCAAATCAGATCCAGGACCTTAAAGCACAGAAGGTTTCGTGCTTTATTAGAGGAAATGGAGTCAGAATATGGGGATGTGCTCTACTTCACCGAGGTACGTTGGCTCAGCAGGGGAAACATATTGAAGAGATTTTTTGAGTTGAGAGTGGAAGTGAAAGCCTTCATGGAGAAAGATGGGGTTGCTGTTCCTGTGCTAAGTGATCCCAAATGACTCATGGACTTAGCTTTTCTTGTTGATATTACACATGAGCTTAATGTACTGAACAAGAAGTTACAAGGCCAGGGGCAACTTGTCAGTGCTGCCTATGACAACGTGAGAGCATTCTCTGCGAAACTTATGTTATGGAAAGCCCAGCTTTCTCAAACAAACCTTTGCCATTTCCCAGCATGCAAGGCACTCATGGATGCAGGCACACCATTCAGTGGTGAGAAGTATGTGGATGCCATTTTGATGGTACAGGAGGAATTTGATCATAGATTTGCAGACTTCAAGACGCACAGAGCCACATTTAAAATTTTTGCGGACCCCTTCTCCTTTGATGTGCAAGATGCCCCCCCCCCCGTGCTTCAAATGGAGCTCATTGACCTGCAGTGCAACTCTGAACTCAGAGCCAAGTTCAGGGAGGTGAGTGGAAAAGCAGACAAGCTCGGGCAATTTTTGAGAGAATTGCCTCCCAGCTTCCCTGAGCTTTCCCGAATGTTCAAGCGGACCATGTGTCTTTTTGGGAGCACATACTTGTGCGAAAAGCTCTTCTCTACCTTGAACTTCAATAAGTCCAAGTACAGGTCCAGACTTACTGACGAGCATCTTCAAGCCCTACTGAGGGTCTCAACTGCCTCCTCCCTTAAGCCAAATGTGGCTCGGCTATGCGAGAGGAAGCGCTGCCAGATCTCTAGAGTAAGAAGTAGGCAGAAGAAGCCATGTTCATAACAGTTTATGTTCAATGTTCCATTCATGTTCAGAAAGTTAAAGGTTAAAGAACTGTTAATACAGACATTTGAATCTGAATAATAATAATTACATTTCTCTAGTCAGCAACTATATGTGGTTTCTTCCGTGTTCTATATCTGCTGTATTATTATTATTATTATTATTATTATTTTCATTTTATTTATTTATTACTGATTGATTTTATTTTTTTTTCTTATGAATTGTTACTGTATTTATTTTTTCATCTTATTTTGTGTTAAAAAATAAAGACATTTGATAACATTGGAATGTTTTTGTAAGAGGTTTTCTTGTGGAAAACCTGATGCGGCCCAGCCTCACCCAGACTCTACCTCCAGTGGCCCCCGGGTAAATTGAGTTTGAGACCCCTGACCTAAACCCTTTGTCACATTATTCTGAGCACACACCAAGCATCTAGATATTAATAAATCAATTGTTCCAAGCAGGTTAGCTATGCAAAAGAGTTTTTTCATATCTTCCTTAACCCCCCTTCGTGCACGATATGTAACACCGTGGAACTCGCGCACGAGAAACGGAAGACAATGAGACGGCAGGCACAAACGACCATCAGCACAATACCATAAACCATCAGAAGCAACGTAGGCACCCTGAGCTTGCCAAAAAGAGGAATCATTCGGCGTGGCTGAAGCTTGCAAAGACAATACGATCAGCTAGCGAATTACCTCGCACTTCCATAGAGTCACCAGAAGAATGAGCCTTAGTTTTCACAATAGCGAGAGTACTAGGTAGATGGCATGCGTCTATTAAATCCTGAACAAGAGAAGAATGAGAAATGGGCTTACCCTCAGCAAAACGAAAACCCCTGGATTGCCAGATGTGGCCAAAGTTATGAGCGATACCAAAAGCGTAACGAGATATATAGTGTATATATATCTATCAGTATATATAGTGACATCTTTTCCTTCAGAAAGAACACATGCACGAGTTTGAGCAAAAAGTTCAGCTGCCTGAGCAGATGAGAAAGGGAGAGAGTAAGCTTCAATGGTTATATCTGGCAGCGAACACACAGCATAACCACAGAGAAATTTCCCATCATATGGTTTTGAACAGGAACCATCTACAAACAGAGCGTCACCAATTGTTAATGGAGTAGAAGATAGATCAGGACGTATACTAGTGGAGTGAATAATCTCTGAACAGCAGTCATGATCTATATCTACTAGCATGTCATTCTGTGCATTGATCAAGCGTGCCAGAGCATATCCGAGGGTGTCAAAAGAAGAGGTGGATTTTATCTCTAAGTTACTTGTAGAACACAGGATAATCTCATACCCAGACCGTCTCTGAGCCGTCATGTGTTGTGTTTGAAGGTTCTGCAGCACTTGCTTAACCTGATGTGGAGAATACAAAATTAAAGGATGAGAGAGAACAATCTTTTCAGCATCTTGTACCATCACCGCACAGGCAGCCACAGCCCTGAGACAGGCAGGCAAACCTTGTGCCACAGCATCTAAAGTTTTAGATAAGAAAGCACATGGTCTCATCCCCCCCCCCCATGCTCCTGTGCCAATACAGCAGAAGCGGTGCCCCCATGCTCACACGCATATAGATGGAACGGTTTTTGATAGTTAGGCAGGCCCAGCGCTGGAGCAGAACATAGGACCTTTTTCAGTTCCTTGTATGCCTCAATCATGTCAGCAGTCCATGTCAGAGGCTGTTGGAGCGGATCATTGTGTGAGATAGCTGTCCTGATGCGTTTATCGTAGAATGAGCAGTCAGAAATCCACTGACGACAGTAGTTGATCAGTCCCAGGAAAGCCATGAGAGCATGTTTAGTGCTGGGATGTTTAGTGTCGAGAATAACCTGGATTCATTCCTTTGAGAGCCTTCTTTGGCCTTGGGAGAGTTCAAAACCCAGGTATTTTACAGTGTCTCTGCAAAACTGTAATTTAGTCTTTGATACCTTGAAACCCTTCTGTGCCAGGTGTTTCAGGAGACAAATGGTGGCATCTTTGCAGATGGCAGGCGAAGCGGCGGACACCAGTAGATCATCTGCGTAACATAGGACAACAGAATCAGTGGGGAGAGTTAGATCACCAAGTGCATCTCTTACTACAGCCGAAAAAACAGCCGGTGAGTCAACACAACCCTGCAGAAGACGAGACCAGGTGAACTGACGCCCCCTGTGGGTGAAGACGAACAATGGCTGTGTCTGCTCTTCCACAGGAACACTGAAGAAGGCAGAGCAAAGGTCAATAACAGAGAAATGCGAATGATGACAAGGTATAGAGGAGACGATGGACAGCACATCAGGTGATACAGGGATAATGATGTCATTAAATTTTTCTCAAATCTTGTGTAAATCTCCATGTACCATCAGATTTCAGTACTGGATTAACAGGTATGTTATAAGAACTTACACATGGTTTAACAACACCCTGCTTGAGCAATGAGCTTAAAATTTCATCTATTCCTGAGGCCTTGGCCTCGGAGGGAGGATATTGTTTGATGTACACAGGTTGCAAATGTTTTAATTTAGCTTCATAAGGAACACAGTGTACTAACCCCACCTCATCCTTATGTTCAGCCCACAGACTGCTCGGCACACATTCAAGGGCAGCAGGAAGAGAGCTGTTCTGTGAAGAAAGGAAACAATTATTTACATGCATATTTGTGAGGTGGGAAAAAGGAACTGAATCAGGCACTTCAACAGTGAGTTTTGCGCCAGAAAAAGTCAAGGACATGTGTAGTTTGCTCATTAAATCGCGTCCTAGCAGATTAAAAGGACAAATCAGGCATACAGACAAAATGATGAGAGAGATGAATTCCCTTATCTAAAGGACATGTTACAGTTACCTGAGGAGTGAAATTTCGTTGAGCAACCCCTTCAATTCCCACAGAGCTGATACTTTTATTCGAGAGCGGTCCCTCATAATCTCGACCTAAAGACGACATTGTAGCTCCCGTATCCACCAAAAAAGAGAATACAGAACCATCTATACACGATTCTATAAAGGGCAACTCATTAACCTGAGGTGACTCGAAAGTACAAAGTAACATCGCAGGGCTGGAACTCTGCGGGCATCCCTATGCATCATATGCTCCTACCTGCATCCCTGAGAAGGGATTGGGTCTATATTGCTGCTGCTGCTGTTGTGGTTGTACTCGCTGTGGTGGCTGCTGTGAAGGATTAGGAGAAAACACCTCATTAGCATCATGCCACTGATCATCATTCAACAAACGCAGTGTTTTCTTGTCGAGGTTTGGGGCGAGACCTCTCATCCGGACCTTCATCATCCGAGTTATCAAAATCCTCACCATCAGTATCCTCGGGATCATCCGAAAGAGGGCTGTCAGGAGTTCGTCCTGACACCTTCTTGGGAGTCTTTCCCTTTCCTGAGGCACACACTTCCGACGAAGGTGAGCACGGTTTTGTGGGTACGGGGGAGACAGGCACAGATGGGCAGGATTATTGGGATTCAAATTAGGATAAATTTTCTCAATAATTTGTTAGTTAGATGCTGATGTTACTATGTCAGCATGATATGGAGGAGGGATCGGAAAGGTTGAATGAACGGGTGGCTTGAATTTAGTTTCAGATGTGACCTTTGGAATCTTTTTCTTCTGTATTTTAGTTTCTTTTATGTCTAAGTATTTATCCCAAAGAGCTTTCATTTCTACCCATAAGGATAATCCCAACCTGGGTCACCCATACCCTCATATATCTGAAAGTAAGCAGAGGCTAGATATTCAGGCTTAAAAGTACCTCCGCCTGGATAGGTTAAAAATTGAAATTGTGGTTCATTCCACCCTGATAAATTATCAAGCCAAGGTGTGGTAAAGTAAGTGAGTCCACACCTATTCATCCAGTCGCGCGGAACCTCTTCTGGGTCTGCCTTTGGATAAGTAATTGTGTTCTTATTACCCATTTTATAAATGTGAATTAACCCGCGACAGAAAGAACCAATATCTTCAACAAACAACACACAATACAACAACAAAAGACAACAAAAAGAGCTCAACAAAGACAACAACAAAGAGCGGGCATCAGAATACAGCTTCCACACTATGCTTCAGTTCAAGGAACTTTTCAGAAGCGAGCGCACGCTATACTGGCGTAAAAGCCACAAGACAATCCTCCCCCCCGTACTATATATGGTCCAGATTCCAAAAACCAGGGAGCGTGCTTGCTCTATCCTTATAGAGAAAAATAAAAAAGCAGCACTCACCTGATTAGAAGCATCCCGGATGAGCCCCCAAATTGTAAGGATTTCTTGAATTTTGGTAGACCCCGTTTGGTCTACTCAGTGCTCAGCCTGTATTTTGCTTCCCGCCTGGTACCAGGGAACCCCTCAATAATACACAAGTCCGTGCTCAGTGAGACGTTCAAAGTTTATTATGGAAGACAGAAGTATATATGCGCACACACACACAAAGAACCAAAGAAAAGGTGGGTGCAGGAGTGTTTATATCTGGTCTGGAAAGTTTAGAAAAGATAAGGTAAAGAAGAACATAAAATTGGGAGTAGCTCTGCATTTATGAGCATGCAACAATTTTACGACCTTTAACATAAACTATTATAGGATGTGTTTATTGAAAGTGCAGCTTGTGTCGAGGTAAAAGAAAGAAAAAACATTCTGTTCTCACGCACACAGAATATCATGAAACACACTAAAAATCAAATATTCCCTACAATTCCCCCCTTTTATTCATAAGAAACATCGTTGAATAAAACTCAGTGTTACGACCCCCGGTCTAGGGTCAAGGGACGCAACAAAGAAAATAATAAAGTGATTATAAATAAATAGTCTTGCAACCAAGATTTTGTGCGTGGTTTTTATTTTAACACACACGCACATACACATACAGGAAGCTCTGGGCTTCAGGATTGGGCCAAGGCCAAAACAATAAACAAAACCCCCCCCTCTATCTCCACCCTCAAGCTACCTAAACTACCAAAAAGCAAACTGAAATCAAAATACAAAAACTAAACTAACTACCTAACTACTTACAAAAACAGGAGAAAACAGGGGACAACAAAAATGGCACCCAACCCCTACTGCTTCCTTGCAATTATGTACAAACAAAAAAAGAACAAAATATATATACACAATATTTACAACAAAGAAAACTATATACAAAAGCGGGAGGAACACTTCCATCCACGCTAACACAAACAAACAAAAGAAAACCCAAAAACAACAAAAGGGAAGGAGAGAGGCAAGGCGCGACACACAGGCTCTCTCTCCGACCAAACAAACCAAAAACACACACACACTCAAAACAAATACAAAATAACAAACAAATACACAGTCACACTTCAACATACAACCACTCAATCAATCACTCAATCAATCACACAATCCAACAACCTCACAATCACAATCCAACAATTCACTAATCAACAACGGAGCACGGAAGTCACACACAAGGCATAAGTCGCGCACTTCCTGCTTCCACTCGCGAGCTTAAGAAGTCACGCAGATCCACAGCCAGCCAATCACGGCGCACGTCACGGCACGTTCCATCGGGGCGGGGCTTCCTGTAAATAGGAGAGCGGGAGAGACAGAGAAAGGGGGGAGAGATCGCGCATGCGCGACGGCGCATACCCGCGCTACACACACACACGTACGTGCATTCCTCCTCTGCACGTAACACTCAGAGCTTTCAAGAAGTCGCCGGCGGATAATAGGTCATCGGACGCGGCGCAGGAACATAACCTGAAACATACTTATACAAAAGATTTGGCACACAGCGAAAAATACACAGAAATATGTTCCTCTTACACGCTCCTGCACACCAAATCTGGTGAGAGTGATAGGACACTAGATCATTGTTATACAACGGTCAAGGACGGCTACAAGGCGCAATCTCGTCCAGCGTTTGGTAAATCCCGCCATCTTCCTCATGCCAAAATACAAACAAAGGCTGAAACAGGAAGTTCCGGTTCAGAGGGAGGTCGCGCGCTGGATGGACCAATCGGTGGCCGCGTTACAGGACGCGCTCGATGACGCAGACTGGGACATGTTCAGAAACAGCTCCAATGATGACGTCAGCGTGTTTACGGAAGCGGTTGTGGGATTTATTGGGAAGCTAGTGGATGATACCGTGGAGAAAAAGACTTATCAGAACGTTTCCCAACCAGAAGCCGTGGGTGGATAAAACCATCCGCGACTCTCTGAGATCTTGCACCGCTGCCTACAACATGGGACTTGCGTCGGGGGACATGGAACCATACAAGGCTACGTCATATAACGTGCGGAAGGCGGTGAAAGAGGCGAAGCAGCGCTACGGGAGAAAACTAGAGTCACAGCTTCAACAGAGTGACTCTAGGAGCCTGTGACAGGGACTAAGAACAATAACGGACTATAAAGCACCAACGTCCGGTATGACGAACACGACTCTGGCAGACAAGCTCAACAATTTTTATGCTCGCTTCGAGGCTGCAGCTAAAGACGCTAGCGATGCTAATGCTAGCGGCGCTAATGCTAACGGTGCTAATGCTAGCGGCGCTAACGGCTGCAGACAAGAAGACACTGCCAGCACCGGAAACGCGCTCATCAACACCGAGCACGACGTGAGGAGAGCCTTCAGGAGAGTGAACACCAGGAAAGCAGCAGGACCAGACGGCATCACAGGCCGTATTCTCAGATCCTGCGCAGACCAGCTAGCAACTGTGTTCACTGAGATATTCAACATCTCTTTATCTCAGTCGGTGATCCCCACGTGCTTCAAAGAGTCCATCATTGTACCTGTCCCAAAGAAACCACATCCTGCTTCCCTCAACGACTATCGCCCTGTAGCCCTCACCTCAGTAGTGATGAAGTGCTTTGAACGCCTGGTCAGAGACTTCATCATTTCTTCACTACCCAACACACTGGACCCACTACAGTTTGCATACCATCAGAACCGCTCCAACGATGCATTCTCTCATCTCCTTCACACATCACTTACTCACCTGGACACTAGGAAAGGGAATTATGTTAAAATGCTCTTCATCGACTACAGCTATGCATTTAATACCATAATTCCCTCCACACTCACCACCAAGCTGGAGCACCTGGGACTCATCTATATGTCGGTGGATCTCCAATTTTCTGACTGGCAGACCACAGGCAGTAAGGATGGGCGGACATGTCTCACCTACACTCACTCTCAGCACTGGAGCCCCCCAGGGTTGTGTTCTGAGCCCCCTGCTGTACTCTTTGTACACCCACGACTGCGTGGCCACTACCAACTCCACCACCATCATCAAGTTTGCTGACGACACCGTCGTGGTCGGACTGATCACCAACAATGATGAGTCAGACTACCTAGAGTAGATTGGAAATCTGGAGAACTGGTGCCAGAGGAACAGTCAGCAAGACAAAGGAGCCGATAGTGGACTTTTGTACAAAGCAGGAGAGGAACTACCAGATCACCATCATCAACAGGAGCCCAGTGGACAGCTTCAGATACCTCTGTGTTCACATCACTCAGGGCCTGTCATGGTTCTGTCACATCAACACCGTTGTGAAAAAGGCCCCGCAGCGTCTGTACCACCTCAGACGCTTGAGAGACTTTAGACTGCCCTCCAAGGTGCTCAGGAACTTCTACTCCTGCAGCATAGAGAGCATCCTGACGGGAAACATCACGACCTGGTTCGGGAACAGCACCATGCAGGACAGATGAGCTCTACAGAGGGTGGTGCGATCAGCTGAGCGCATCATCCGCACTGAGATCCCTGACCTGCACTCGATCTACAGCAAGCGGTGTTGGACCAAGGCCAGGAAGATCGTGAAGGACCTCAGTCACCCCAGTAATGGACTGTTCTCTTTGTTGCGGTCTGGGAAGCGATTCCGCTCCCTAAAGGCCAACACAGAGAGACTGAGGAGGAGCTTCTTCCCGCAGGCGATAAGGTCTCTCAATCACACCACCACACAGGACTAATAACATCTTTTTAAGCTCACAACATTGACTGGACAATCATGGACATATTCATACACACTTGCACTAAATATTTATACATCTGGACAATTGCACATGTCACTTTCATGCATATTTGCATAACCATTGTCACTTTAAACTCTATATATATACTTCCCCCCCTATATTTTGCAATATTTTATTATGCCCTTATTGTACAGTTTATTTTACTAGTTAAATTTATTTCTTTAGTATTTCCTTTTATTGATATTTATTTTACGTACAAGCTTTTATTTTCTTTTTAAGGTCACTGGCAGTCGTGTAAGCATTTCACTGCATATTGCACTGTGTATGAGACAAATAAAATTTGAATTTGATTTACCTCGCTATCTGACTCCATCTTGTGCTCATAACTTTTTTCCATTATAATTAATTTTTCTTGTAAATTATTTTCCATTATCGTTGCACTTTATTTAATTTTACTTAAAAAAATATTGGGGTGGCGCTTATTTTCACTATAATTTCCTAGTTTTTCCGGTTTACTCTACAGTCTTCAAGAGACAGGCCATGGGTTAGCATCTTCGTCACATTATTTTACTCATTTGACTTATTTTCCCAATCTGTCTGAGTCATCCAGGGGGTGTAGTCAGCACTTGAGCAATTGGCTATAAAATTGAAATAAAATGCGCAAATACAACAGTCAGGGCAGTCCGGATTATACCCCTTCTCAGGATTACAACCCTACTGAACCTGTCATGGATCAGGCCTCAGTGAGTTCTGTTTGAGATTAGTTTGATTGTCCTCCTTTTCGCTCTTTCAGACCAGTAAGACCAGAATCTAGCACTCAGGCCCCGTCTATTACCAGAAAACCTGGGTATCATGTAAGAGTTTAAAGTGTCCATTAGTACACAAACTAACGAGAGTGCCACTGTTGGTACCCAAACAGATTTTCCTCCAACGTCTGTGCCACTTCTAAATCGCAATATTTCTGCTTTAATTCCTCTCTTTGATCTTCCTATCTGTGTTGTGCAGAAAGAATAAACGGCACTCTCAAAGCCAAGCTTAACAGTATTTGTGCTAGTACAAAGCTTAACTGGGTTGATGCTTTACCACTTGCACTAATGAGCTATCTAACTAACAAAAATACACACTTTACCCCGCATGAAATGCTCACGGGTCGACCCATGCCTGTGCCCACCACTAGAACAATTGCAAATGGAACTCAGATCTTGTATGAAGTAACTAACTGCCATATATAAGGCAATCTATGTGCAGGAAAATAGCAAGGAGGCGGAGGAAAAAGACGCTCTGTGCCCCATCACTCCAGGAGACCAGGGGGGTATTCTTCGTACGTCGCTTGACACATCCGAGATGAACTGATACATCTAAGATGAGATCATCGTGCTAATTAAGACCTGGCTAAATCGGTTCTTCGAGCACACCTGTTGTTGATGATTAGTATGGCCGGATTGAGTTGTCTAGGATTATTGCGCGCTCGTGCGTTGGTTTAAAAGGCGATATGCATCGACAGTAGAAACACTGATCACAAGCCCTTTGATTGGTTGACGAAATGACAAAAGAACAAGCTCAATTGTTTTGTAACACCTGTTATGCGCTGAAATGTCCCCCCCCCTACGTGTTATGCGCTGAAATGCTTCCCTGCCATGGATCCCCCCACCACCACCACACACACATAATCGCTATCAAACATTATATTAGAACATAATATGCACATATGTCTTACAAATTACATGAGACAATAAAATAAAATAAATATGAAAATAAATATGTTGTATATGGAAAAATAGAAATATGAATATTTTTTTCAAAAACATGTATACTTTTATATTGTTTACTTTATAATAAAATTAGTTTTGTCCAATTTTTCATTATAAAAAAATTATTTTTAGTTTATATATATATATTTGCATATTTATAACGAACCCCTGAAAAATAAATGTGTTACAAAATAAACATTATACAAGAATTTGAATTAATGGTCTTGAGGGCCGTCTCAGACGAATGGTCGTCTCGTGCCTAGAGCTTATTATAATAATAGAAAACCTATGAATTTATGTTCTAATATAATATTTGATATCAATTATATATATATATATATATATATATATATATATATATAGATATATAGATATTATGGCAAGCCGTATATATGCATGCAAGATACTTTTCTTTCCCCACGTGAGTCAGTTCACGTCAGCGCTCTTTAACCAATCAGATGTGACCTCACCATTTCAACCAATCATAACCCGGCAGGAGCGCACCCTTAATCCTGTTTACATGAAATAAACCTGCCACCGAGCAGGTTCAAGCTTACGGACATGTTGCTATGACAAGTGCGAGATGAGCATCGGAGAACGAAACAATCCAAGATCAGGACAAATCCACAACAATCAAATCCAGCTAACTGAGTTAGCGACGTACGAAGAACACCCCCAGATCTATCTGCGAGTGTTCAGGAGGAAGTGGCACGGGCAGCCACTCCAACAACGGTCCAAGTGGAAGGCAGAGCCACATGGTATCATTTAAACCATTGCACAAGAGTCCCTAAAGTAAGTAGGGGAAAAGGAGCAGAAGAAGAGGGTGTATGGATAGAATACATAGTGATCATTATATTCCAGGTATTAAATCAAACTGTAGTCAGCTCAGAAACACTGCTCTGTCGCAATTCCATTCAAAGGAAAAGTGCAAGTTTATTTATTTTTTACTTTACAGCAGTGATTCCGTTAGTATGCGCTCACATGAGTGTCATTAGCAATGTTCCTTGTTAATTTTTCGATAAAACAGTGTTTCTATTAATGTGTGGCTGTGTGAAAAACTCAAATAAGAGAGGAAGAAGGGTTACTGTGTAAGATGAGAAAAGGGAGAGGGGGGGGTCTGATTCCTCATTCACTCTTACTTTAGCTTCGCACCCACGAACACAGCTCCTGCGCGCATAAACGGAAACACTTATCTGTCTGGGTTTATTTATTTTTTTAAAGGTAAATTGCAGGTTATTATAAATAATTAATTTTTTACTTTATATTTTGTATTCATTATTCATTATTTTTATGTATTTATTTTTTTGTGCTGTGGAACAAAAATAATTTAAGTTGCCATTATTTCTTATGGGAAATTTCCCTTTGATTTACGAGTGTTTTGCAATATGAGTCTACATCCGGAACAAATTAGGTTCGTAATCCAAGGTTCCAGTGTACTTGTAACAAAAAAATGACAATACAATTTGCTAACATAACTCTGCTGTCCGCTGCAAACTCTTGCTCAAGGTTTAACCTCATAGCACCCATGCCTTGCTCATCTTGTACAAACTATACTACTTTTTTCCTGTACATGCTCCAATTTATTTCCATAAATCACTAGTTCTGTAAAGCTGCTTTGTGACAATGGCCACTGTTAAAGTATTAAACGAATAAAACTGAATTGAATTGTTGAAAGATTAAGATTTTATTCTTTAAATTGTACCATTGTCTTTAAATCCGCCTACTTTAATTCTCATTCAAATCGCATGGTACAAAATTACCTTTAGTAGGTTAAAAGTTGTAAATAATTTAAAGTGTCTCTGTAGGTTTAGATAATTTATCTTTAAGGTCCTTTGTTTAAGTCAATTACAGATGCAAGCTCAAATAATAATATCAAGGGTTTAAACACTCGATAAACTCTGAAACACATCACCTTTATTTATTTTAAGAACAATCATCATGTGCTGAGAGCGAAAACAATCTGCTGTTAAACAATCTGCGTGACGGGACACTGATCAGCCTGGTCCAGGAACAGCGTCTGGAACATGTGGTCATAGAAGCTGGGGTGGTACAGGCAGGCACGGTCGCAGTCTGGATTAAAATTCACCTCCAGAATCTGAGGCTGCATTACTCGATTTCCTGAGAAACAAAGTAGACAAAACCGGAATGCAGGAATATATCAGTATGTGTTATCTTGATTGGGGGGAGGTATATTGAGTTTTTTTATTTTTTTTTATTGTTTATGCGGTTATATTTCTGTTGTCCTTATAGGTATCTTAATTCTCAAGCTCCATGCAAATGTGAAGGAGCGGGGGCTCAAACGGTTAGAGCTCCGAGTTGGTGATCAGAAGGTCAGGGGTTCAAGTCCCACACTACCAAGCTGCCTCTGCTAAGCCCTTGAGCACAGCCATTAACCTTATCTGCTCCAGGGACGCTGTATCTGGGCTGACCCTGCGCCCTGACCCCATCTTCCTTACTATAAAAAATATTCATATATAAAAGAATTTCACTGTGCTGTAGATTACATGCGACAACTGAATCTTAACCTCAAATGTGGGGAAACAATAGACCCCTCCATGCACCGTTTGTTAGCAACAAGCTAGCCAGGTGACAGATGGGTGTGGCAAATATGTTGAAAATGGAAACTGGGAATGTGACACCTCCCAGTCGTGTAGGCCTAGTATCCAGCACTTTCTAAACGTACAGATTAGTGGAATCAGCTGTGTCTGAGTACTAAAATCACCAAATAGTGGACCGTGGTCCAGGACTGCCCTACAGTCAGTGTTAACAACAAATATGTCTATATGTTACATTTATCTAAAATAAATTCTTGTATATCAAATGTAAAAGCAAAGTGCTACTGTTGATACTATAAGCATTAATGTACAGGAACAATCTGACAATTCTGATTCATACACTTTTTTTTAATTCTATTCCCTCCTCATCCTCTCTTTCATTATCCTTTTCATTCGATTTCACTGAATGAGAGCTGAACAGGTGAGTAAATGTGGATGAGTGACGTGTAACACCTCCTTCTGACTGGTCCCATTTCAGCATCAGGTCGATGGCGTAGATCGCTCTGGAGGACGGGTACGGGCAGACACCGTAGGGTGCAGGCCGGGATGATGCTGTCTGAAAGAGCTCTGCGAATGCTTTGAAGATATCCCTCTGATGTGTTAAAACAAAAAGACGTAAATTATTTAAAATATATGATACCAGATTTAAGAGTTTAGGAAGAATTGGCCAAAAATAGATAACTACATTTTGATGTGTTATGTCACAGTACACTTTGTGATACATCATAAGAAAATTTAAGATTTTTTTTTTAAATTCTCATTTGCATAAAATAAAATAAAAAATAAAAAAACAGGTTATTTGAGAAAATGTTGCACTGGATTTTTGAAAGTGTAAAATGTTGGGTTTCTCTGGCAGGTATATAGTAGGTACCTAATTGGAATGGTTATTATCGCAGCGTAAAAACGACAGCGGCCAAAATAAATCAGATGCATTTCAAAGTCATTCGTAAAATGACTGCCAGGTGGTGCAAAATGACATTTTCACTCACCGCAGTTTTAAGATACAATTTAGTCTTAAAAAATGTATAGAAGAAATACAATTTCCACATGAGTACTTTACACAACAAACATGAAAAACCTGAACCAGAGCTATTGCTATGTACTGTACAATAATGAGTCACATTTAACCAATGTTGTTTAGACAACATTTTATTTTTACAAAGTATAAACTGTTATATAGCGCATCTCTGTATCTGTTTATTGTTATTTAAGTTCTGGGTTATTTCGGGTGCTTTAAACACATTGTTGGGTTGCTCATGTTGGGTCATATGAGATGTAGTTTTGACCCAACAACTGGTTGGGTTATTTTGACCCAACAACTGGTTTATTCATTATTCTTTCGTTTCTCCAAATGGCAGCCTGCAAAATGTTCGAAATATTACTGTTATTGTGTCACAGGTGTAGTTTTAAGATTTGTTTAGGCAAGAATGCCTGTGTATACAGCTCAAAACCTCCATCAGTTATTAAAGATAGTGTCTATTTAGAACGATTTCTGAGATTTCAGACGATTTCTCGGCGCTCTGCGCATAACACTGGACCAACTCATGTCGGAAAGAATTTAAATAAATGCTTTATAAACGTGGGCTATTTTTTACTTATAATATTTGTTAATTTAATTTAAATGAGGTTTGGGCTCAGGACTTCGATTCGGCATCGTGATCACCCCCTCTTTAATTTCCTACGCAGGCTAATCAGTGCTCAACCGCACGCATAAAGATTTCCAGAGCGCACCGGCAGAAGTAGACTAATGATTATGAATGTGTCAGGAAAAACAGCAAGCAGACTGACTCTGACCATTTTAGATTACTGATGTCTTTGGTTTCGGCTGTGATCAAGTCGTCGTCTCCGCAGCAGTGGATGCGCCAAAAATCAATTTTCCATACAAATTACATCGTCTACATTTTTTTTCATTAGTTTATATAAAAGCAGATATTTCGCTTTCTAGAAGTATATATTTTTTCACATTTGTGAAGCGAGTATACATGGAGTTTCGGGATCATTTTCTGACATGCTCAAGTTCACCAAAAACAATACAGAATAGCGCACCCTGTTTGCTTTCATTATTTTACAAACTCATAACGTTGTGAGTGCGCTTAAATAAAAGTGGACTCTTAATAAGGCCATGTAGCTTATATAGTTTTATTATATCGTTCTTGACCATTAATCTGGCAGACTTTTTTCTGATGTACATCCAGAGTCTGTTTTCTGCCTATATGCTAGTGTTACGCATGACATAATCTAAAGGCTAGATATAAAGATTATACATTTACTTTGCTTAAATTTGATCCAAATAAGAAATGCCTATATTTAATTTGAATTCTAAATCTGTACTGTAATTTTAGTACTGTGATTGATTGTAAATTTGTTTAATGTTTAACAATTTCATAAGATTTTGCCAGCGGTGGTACAGCGCAACGGGGGTCATTATTTATTATTAAAGAAAATTATGATGATCTGTCACGGCGTGCGCCTGTGATGGGCGTGCGCCCAAATCTACTATCGCTACTCGCTCACTTAGTAGGCTCCCTAGATAGACAGCACCCCCTTCTGCAGGTATGCAAAGGGACTGAGTCGCCTATTCGTGCCGGTAGGGGTGGGCGATATAACCAAAACCTTCCATCACGGTAGAAGCAATTTTCTACCTCGATAACGATATATATCACAATATAGCAATTTGTATGTGAAAATGCATAAATAAAAATTCAAACACAAAGAAACTGTTTTACATAATGTAATTTTATTTAAACTGGGAATTGCTGAGGTTTGCCGCATTTTTTTACTTTGCCCATATTCGATTGGATGTGTAACAAACCTAATTTGATTTTGTTATATTGTGCTAATGTTAGATGTACAGGCGCTTGTGAGGTGCATATGTGTGTATGTGACGCGTGTGTTGGAGTTTCAGTTTGTTTTTGTGAATAAAGGATAATAAACAGTTGATAAGGATTTTGTGTGCTCTCGTTTTTATTGTTTTTACACCCTATTGAACCAAATATCTGCGCGGCCCAGATGACAGGATAGCGCAGAGATGATCTGGTTTATTTGCGCAGCCCGGTGGATCGCGCAGCGCGGCTCGAATCACAAACCTGTGCGACTCACAGTTTTTTATTTAAAAACAATTCATTTAAAATGTCAGGACTGTTTAATATTGTTTCCGCCTTGCCATGCCTGGTTTTTACGTGCGCATCCCAGCGGGGTAAAATGTATTTTGGTGGTCGGCGCAGTCTATTTCTATCAGTGTCGCGCAGGTTTGTGATTCGAGCAGCGCTGCTCAAGTTGATCCGCGCTGCGCGATCCACTGGGTCTGGATATTTGGTCTGCCCACACCGGCTCAATCGGGTGCCACGGTTTCCTCCCACTTTAGATGTGTTTGGCTTCCCATAGAAGTGAATGTGTATTGCTGTGTAACATGTATGTATGTACAGGTTATGTAACATGCAACGTCAAGTGATCTCAACCGCGATTAAGACAATAGACCAAAATCCCTATCGGTTGACAAATTTCTACCGGTTAACCATGTACACTGGCATAATCTCCCACCCCTACGTGCCGGCTGGCGATAATTAGCGTAATAGGATCTCGGGATTGCTCCGCATTATAAAAGCAAGGCGCGGAGTTTAGTCCGAGGTCCGGGAAGTACGTGATGCGGTGGAGAATAGGAGAGTGGCATGCGAGTGGGGCGATGGGACGCGCCCCAGGGACTTTAAAAACAGCGCGAGTGAGGACAGCGCGAGAAAGAGCTGTGCGAGCTCCCGCAGCGCCTTCACAGCCGCGCCGCCAAAGAGGAAAAGGCCGCAAGGATGTTTGCATTAAGTTTTTGCGTTTGCGTCAGCGAGGACTCCCGCCGGCCATCGTTGTTTAGTTCTGTTAATTTTGTTTTCAAGTGTGAATGTTTACGGGGATTAAATCTGTCTCTGCTGCCGCATCTATTCACAGTTGTGATAAGTGATTTATGCTCCATCAGATCTTTGATGTGAGACGTTATGCTGGTTAAATGACTAAAGAAATACTGATCCATATGGACAGATATTTGTTCCAGATATTATGAGCCATTAATTAATTTGTTATGCCAATTTGACTATCAGCGAAAAGATAAAAAAATATAACGAAAACAAACCCAAGCAGAAGTTAAATTTTAAGCTTTACTTTCAAATTAAAATTTTATTTGTCACATACACAGCACGATATGCAGTAAAATGCTTATAAATCTGTGCGCTATAGGTGAGGCTCGAACTCGGCATTCCTTCACCGGGACTGCTTTATAAGTATCACGCGCTAACTGATTGCGCCATGGGAGCCACACGGAAGTTGCTCTTGTCAGAGTATCCTCTCTCTCGTATACACACACACACACACACACACACACACAAACATGAAATTGCGTAAAACCAAACAAAATATAAGCAGTAAAAAAATCAGTAAAAATACATTAGTATAACAGGCGCTAACCCTCTGGAACTTTTTTACTATTGTTTCCAAGTGTTTATGGGGATTTAATCGGTCTCTGCTGCCGCATCCATACACAGTTGTGATAAGTGATTAATGCCCCATCAGATTTTTTGACGGGGGAGCATTAAGCATGATTAAGTGACTAAAGAAATACTGATCCATATGGGCAGATATTTGTTCCAGGTTGCATGCGCCATTAATTGCCTCTTATGCCACTTGTTGAATATCAGTGGAAAAAAAAAAAAACATCATCAAAAATATAATGAAAACAAACCCAAGCAGACGTTACATTTTGAGCTTTACTTTGCAGCAAAATATTATCAATCAGTATATTAAATGGAACTACGTAAAATACACCGTAATGTAAAATACTGTACATAGCCCGCGTTTTTATTCCGTACCTACAATGATCGGTATAGACAAATTACAGACGCTAGTGTGTCTTTAAGGATCATTTCAGGATGTCTTAAAAAATATTTAAATAACTAGTTTTATTAATTCATTATTAAATAATAAATAGCATAATCATCATGGGTTGTGTATTGAGTGATATAACAAATCTGTTTTATTAATCGGTTTGTTGTTGTTTTTTACCACGTCATCTATTTATGAAACTATGTTGACAATACAAGAACTGTCAGTATATTAAAGATATGGTATTGGGCTTCCTGGACACTGCAGTTAACTGTGCCAGTCAACGCTCCATCTGGCCGAATTATACGGCATTGCAACCATCTTTTTAGAAAGCGCATGGGGGCGTTTATGGGGCGGGGCATCGTTAACTGCTTCATCGCGGGGGATCACATTCCGTGCACGGAGCGTGCATTAACCCTTCATGGTCCTGCCATGGATCCATCATGCTCCAAGCGGCTGTTTGACGTGGCTCCCACTGTAGCACAAACATGATATTTCCCGGTGGCTAAGCTAATGCTTTATGGAGTTTACAGATGTTTGTAAATGTTCTAATGTATTTCACCTCATTTTGGTAAGCTTTATATTATGGTTGCTAATATATATTTCGCTCAGTTATGGTTAGCTTATAACACTGCTATCGGTAATGTTATTTAGCACAAACAAGCTAGCTCCAGTTGGCTAAAATACTGCCTTATGTAGCTAAGAGATGTTTATGAATATTTCTGTGGTGTAAATTCATATAATGCCTTTTGTTTAGTGTGTATTTAAAAATACCTGCATAGGTGTAAATGTTTAGAATGTTTTAAATATGTGTGTAAAGCATGTACAGTGAATGGTGTTTGCTTATGTCTCAGGTGTAAATGTTTGAGATGCACTACATGGTCTATGGTCCATCAACAGATATTAGTCTAGCCAATTGTCCATCAACAGACACAGAGGGGCACAAAAATGTATACACACTTTCACAATTGTTATCTGTGGCCTTTTTTAAAAAAAACTCAAATTGAATTATGGCAGCAGTGTGTAGTATTACCTTTCCTCTAAAAATGTCAGATGCATCACCATCATTAATGCTGTCATGTGACCTACAGAAGATGGGTGTGTATTTTTCATGTTGAAGTGTGGATAATTTTTTGGGCCTCTCTGTACATATTGTGCACCCATACCTATTAATTGCACATCCATTTACTCTGAACAGTATAGGCATCACCCTTGCCTTCACCAGCACCTCACAACGGGACACGCAAGCACTGTTTAAATGGACCTCTTCTATTTGTGAAGTGGATGGACACACGAGAAGTATCTGTCTGTTCTACCATCCATTCTGCTTATACAATAGGCATGGTGAAGATGAGGGTGAAATTACAAGGTACATGGACTACAAAGACATTTCCATGTCCTGCACCTGTGACTGTGTACAACCAGCACATGGGGGGTTGATCACTCTTATCAGCTATTACAGTACTACACTGCATAGCACAAAACAATGAAGTGGTAAAGAAAGATTTTTCTACACTTCTTAGACATTGCTGCCACCAATGCTTGTATGTTTTGTACTGTTTTACCCTGAATGTTCGTCTTTGTTCAGTTTTTATTTTGTACTGTTCTTGTTGCAGTTTTACCCTGCATGTATGTTTTTGCACAGTTTATATTCTACACTGTTTTTGGTTTGCACCATTTTACCCTGAATGTTGTTTGCACTTTATTTTTGCATTTATTTTGAACAGTTCCTGGAATATTTGTAAGTGAAGTCTTAAGTCATTCTAAATAAACCACAAACAAACAAATGTGTTTCTGTCCTCAAATTCTTTTCTTGTAACACTTTCCTCTGTCCCATACCTGACTGAAAGGGGTAATTATACAGCTCATTATGCGGGTCTTTGTCTTCTTTGGTGTGAATATCAGCATTATTCATGTTCATTCACATCTCCTCGCATACAGCCTTTCTAAACAAAATGTTTCTTAGAAAATTTCAATGAACGTATTGTTTTCTGTAAATGAGTGAGTGAGATGATTGTCACATCATTTTGAAGTAAAACCTCTACACTACAAGATCCAGGTCACAAATGTCATGAATATGTTTTGTGGTCTTATTTCAGTGACTTATTTTTTTGTTGTTTTCAAAAATCATGCATAACAGTTTTTTTTTTCAAATCTACAAACTTGTACATACATGCTGCTTATATATTATTGTTGCCCAGTTTATGCTGAATAAAATGCTCAGACTTTTTTAATTTTTATGTTTATAAGTAACTTAAAAAAATACATAAATGTCATGACATGCCAGAATCTCTTCAGGGCTCAAAAACGCTCTCAGACTCCTAAGGGTTAAGCCTTTCCTTCCCCATTTTACCTAAATAAATTACCCTTTTTCCAGCAAGACCTCGCCTCGTGTCCGTGCTTTATGGTGCCGCCCATGCAACATGGGTCGAACCCATTACAGATCATAACAGCCTACAGCATTTAATTTTTATAATAATGCAAAAATACAAGCGGGGCTGAATGACGTAGAACGTCCTGACAATGTTTTAATTTTATGATCATTTATTTCAGTTAATAAATCTACTAAAGGCTCACTGAGTTAAGGTTTATTTCGCTTAAATTCAATCCTAATAAAATTTTATTTGAATTCAACATTTGTACTGTAATTTTAGTACTGTCTGATTATGAATTCGTTTAACTACAATGTTTCATTTGCTTTTATCTGCTACTATATGCAGCTCTAAAGGAGCTGCGGCTCATTAATCCTGGAGAGAATGAACTAAGGCCTGAGGCGTCAGTCTGAAGTTATATAGCGCCACTCAGCGGTAAAAGCCAGCAAACGCACAAACCCAAATGCTGTCGCTGTTCGCCACGGCGGTAAAACCAACATTCCGATTGGGTACCTACTGTATATAGACAGTGGAATATTGTCCAAAAATCTGAGTGCACATAAATGAACAGAGCATTTTATAATAATAAAAAAAAAAGGTAGATCATCTTGACTACCCAGCAGTTAAAAATTTGCAGAGTATTTTTTTTCGGATGCGATTAAATCAAATTTGTGATACTGAACCTGTTAAATGTTTTCTACAAAGTTCCGTTATTATTATTCTTATTATAGAAACATTAAAATAGTTAATTTAAGTGACTGCTGATATTTGTAATGTAAGAAAATGCTTCACATACTTTAAATAATAATTTAATGCACTTGGTCACTTGCTCCAATGCAAAACAAAAAACAGGGAAATATTTTTTTATTAATTATCTCGATGAATATCTAATAATGGACCTATTTTATTTCAAACAGCAGACTGCGGACCGCTTTGACTCAACTGACCCCTGACACACGTGGTAAGAACTTTAAACTAACCAGCACAGAAAATAGTGCGCCATGATGGCATCCCTGCCAGGAGCGACTGGCTGAGATCCTCAGAGACTTCAGACTTTAACCTGTCCTTGGCTCAAACAGATGTCCCCATCTGCTAAAAAGTCAATGCACTATGATGCAACTGCATTCAACTTTTGTCCCATCACACTCAAAGGTTGTTGAGCGTGAAGTTTCAGATCACTGAGATGGTCCACATGTTGGCTGCATGGTGCGAGGACAATAGCGTGGAACTCAACACCAAGAAAACAAAGAAGATCATTGTGGATTTCAGATGAGCTGTAACTCACACTCCCATTCATATCAGTAGTGTAGCCGTTGAATGTGCACCCAGCTTAAAAGCAACTGTGTCGGAGTTCACACCTCTGAAGATTTCACCTGGCCCCTGACCTCCATTCTGGTCAAAAAGGTGTAGCTGCATTTCTACTGTCTTTAAAAAAAATTAAAAAATTTTAAAAAAAGGCCCACTTGGGCCCCTGGACTTATTTACTGTCCCATGGAGAGCATCTTGACCAACTGCATCTCAGGGCGTAAGTTTCGTCTGTCTCCATAAATTTTCTATACTGTAGGTTTATGGTTTGAAGACAAGCTAGGCCACTATGACCTTAATGTGATTCTTCTTGAGCCACTCCTGTGTTGCCTTGGCAGTATACATTTGTATTGTGTGCTTTTTCTGGATTTTTGCTTGATATTCTGTCTCTATCCTGTACCATAAACCTATGATAAAAAAATATAAACCCTTCATTTCTTTGTAAGTGGGCAAACTTAGAAAATCTGAAGGGGATCAAATACTTATTTCCCCCACTGTACACTGGACAGGTACTTTCATAGCGACAGTATCTATCCCATAGTCTTTATATATACTCTCTCTCTCTCTCTCTCTATTATATATATATATATATATATATATATATATATATATATATATATATATACACACACATATACATATACACACACATATACATACATACATTTTTTTTTCCAGACTTACCTCCACGTCTTTCCATGGATATTGTGTATACTGCTTTTCAAACATAGGAATGAACTCGTCATAGTGAACCTTTAAGACACAAATAGAAAAAACGAATGAATCTCCAGAATCTGATCACTAAGAAACCAATTAATTGTAAACATTAGCACCTAGAAATTTTTAATAAAAAAAGTTCTTGCTAGAGACTGATACAATTGTTGATCTTAATTAAACTGACTAGGACTTGGTCAATAAGATACATGTTTCAGAAGTTTAATTTAAAGGAAGGATTTTTTAATTTTATTCAACTTATGGTCCTGATTGGTGGACTCTGAAACTGTTATTCACAAACACTCAACTTAGGGGTAGGATCCAGGTTCTTATTTTCTCCCTAAAAATGCTTACCTTCCATATTACCCTGTTCCTGATTTATTGCTCCATGCTGGACTTTACTGCCACTTCCACCCCTTTATGCCCATCCCCCTGTAAACGCTTTACGACTGAAGTTGTGCATCACTGATACTTTGAATGCTCAGCTACACCAAAAAAAAAAGCAAATTAAAAATATGTTTATAGATTTAATCTGTTTTATGTTAAAAATGAGAGAGAAGCCATTTAACCTGTTAATAGAACAAGATTTCACATCCTTGCTATAGTCTACTGATACAATCAGAGAGGAAGTGAGATACAAACAAATCAGGCAGTAATTAATTTTTTAAAGAAAGACAACGAAAGATTTTACACTAGAACATACAATAAAGATAACACGGAAATGATTTAGGTCGTGCTAAGAACATTATCCCATTTGTACACATGACATGAAGCTCAATAAATGAATAAATATCACCGTGCTGAGGGTACACTCTCACCTGTTTCAGCTGAACACCTTCAGCGTAGTTCATCACAGTGTAGTGCTTTTGATAATCATCAAAATGATCCAGAGAGAATGGCCTGGAAAAGGACAGAGAGGGGTTAGAAATGGGTAGAGGCTCTTTGGATAAAAAAAAAAAAAAATGGGATTAAACTATTTGCTTAGTTTTATCCAGGTGCTGACTTTTGTATACTGATTATACTGTATATAGAACTGCACTATCAGTAAACATAGTAAACAGTGTTACACTGGAGTATTGGTACTCATTGGTTACTTTCTTTCCTCTGTGCTTCCAATGTTTCTGCTGTTTATCCTGATACACTCATTATTGACCCCAATCCAACCTTACACCTAGGATAGGGATTATATCTATCTATATATCTATCTCTATATTATATAGATTAGACACCTATCTTGGGATTATAACAGACATATTTGCGACTATATTTCGGATTTTTCAAGCATGGCTGGAATTTTCCTGATGTAGGACCTTTTTTTCAGCGGTTCAGGATCAAATTCGCGAATGTTGCATTATTTAAATAATGAGACTTTTTTTAAGATCTGTACAATATTTTAGGCTTAGTTCATGCGACACTTCTTCCCTCCCATGTAAGCGATCACTATAAAAACGGTAAGGTATAAGGGTGACCTCATTAACATAAACCTGTAATTCAACTTACTACCAAGACAAATGGCAGAGCCATAGAATAGGTGCAGGATGGGACTAAGAACCAAGGTATGTGTGAGGTGGTGTGTATAACCTGTTGGCAAAACGGAGCCAGAAGACATTGTAAGCGTAGAGTCTCAGAGGTTGAACTGAGTGCAGCAGCACCATGTAGCGGATGTCGAACTTCACCAGACCAACTTCCTCTCGGTCGAACAACACAGGGTCCTCCAGGTATTTACACACGACCTGACACACACACAAATTATGGTACTTTATAAAAAAAAAAGAGCTGCCAGGGGGGGGTTCAGAGAACTTGTCAGAGATAGTATGTTAACATTTTATTATTTTATAAATCTAAATACTGATTCTGCTCGAGATAAAATGTCAGAATCAGAAAACTTTATTGATCCCGCAGGAAATTGCTTATGTGATGACTGCCATAACACACAGACCTCAAAAACAATATTAACTAAAAATTAAATAAAATAGAATAAGTCTAAATAAAATAAATCTGAATAAAATCTGTAAAAAGAAAACAACCACAATACAATAAACAGACTATAGCCCGATTCAGACGGGACTAGTTTTACAGGGGGTCATTAGAGAAATTTCTGTTTCACAGACGTACTTTGTGATTTTAATCCCGTCAGAATCTGCCATGTCTGTCTTTCTCTCACACGACTTGTGTAAAAATTCCAGAGCAAATTACCTACTGTTTTTCAGCAAACTCGGAGGTCCTCTGAGAAATCTAATCCCGTCCGAAGGCGAATGTCTGTGATTGGCGAATATTTTTTTTCCCAAAACGTGTTTTCTTTTGGTCAACGTGAGCTACCGTACTATCACTAGCGCGCCGGTATTCAAGTTTGCGCACCAATAATGGATGTAGATGTGGACATGTGGTCTTGTGCAATGCCCACATGTAAAACACAGACTCTCCTACCTCCGTAATAAACATGGAGATGTTAGTCCCATCCGAATGCATACATGAAACTCATAACTCAAACGTCGTTTGGAAAACTAGTCCCGTCTGAATAGGGCTTATGCTACACACAATATCTATCTATCTGTAAGTCATGCAGATGAGTGAAAAACTACTGACATAAGTGGAAGTTTGGAATAAGTTATTGCACTTTAGAAAATCAGTGGTAAGTAAGTTACATTACTATTAAGTAATGAAAAGTAATATTAAGCAAATAGTAATAATGTTGCACATGACGACAATTGCACATAAATTATTGCAGGTAATAAAATGATTTAGCACCCATTTAGAGAACAACAAATGATATTGCATATAATAATGTTTTAACACCTGGTAAGAACATTGCACAGTATTGCACATAGTAGACTGTTGTCAAGACTGAAAAACAAGGACAAAAGTAAGAAATGTTTATCTGACTAAGTACAAACACGTGAAAGAATAAAATAAAAATGAAAAACTCAATTAGACCAATTGGTCTTTCCAAATTACCCAGTTTGTGTGAACGTGTGTGGGAATGTTGACTGGAGGTCCTACCACGGTTGTGAAACACGAGAGTCATGTGTGTGAAAGCAGAACCGCTGGTGGGTCGGTGATTATTATTACTATTATTATTAGTTCTTAAATTCCATAAATCACTGCTTAGATTTTTTTAGTATAATTAGATTCCAGGCTCCAGTATAATCAATAATTGTAAAGGCATAATAGCATACTCTGATCATTTATTTATTTTTTTTAACATTGCAGACACACACACACCTTCGGAGTGCTCTCCCGCTGTCGAATTATGTAGTTCAGGTTGTTCGTGATGTGTGTGTCCAAACCTCTGGCCAGGTTCCAGGGCTTACAGATCCAGTGATTGTCTTCTCCTCTAAGAAACCAACAACATATAAACCGACTTCAGACACATTTGAAGCTGGACTGTAACAGCAGGTCCCGAGGAGTTATGTGGCACTGCCTCCCAATTAAACCAAACCAAACCAGACAGCTGACCTCTCCTGTCTCTGTAGGTAATGCCTGACGAACTGCGGGAGCTCTGTCTGAAGATTAAAGGTTATGGGAAGCCACAGCGGTGCATGTCCTCCTCCTCGTCTGGCTCTTCGTGCCACTGATGCCAAGCAGTCCTTTGTCGTTAAGATTGTCTCACAGGGAAACTGGTTCAGCAGGACGTGAGGTCGCTCCTCACTCAACTTCCTGTTGACAAAAAACAACTTGTTGATGGGCATTTAAATAAATAACAGTAGATATAGAGATGGATCTGCTGCTTATGCTCTGTAAATTCTTCATACTGGCTCTAATCTGAGGTGCTGTTTGTCAATCGGTGATTTCTGAGGCTGGTGACTCTAAATGAGCTTCTCCTCTGCAGCCGAGGTAAGTTTTGGTCTTGCTTTCCTGGGAAGGTCTTCATGAGTTTCATCATGGACCTTGATGGGTTTTGCAAATGCACTTAAACTTTAAATTTGTGTACATGCAATCAAGGATATGTGAACATTGTGCTGAAAAAGACTGTGATAACAGTAAATTGCTTAAAGGTTTATGTATTACAGGAATACGATTATGTCTGGAATTAAGTTGTTGGGGATCTTTTTCATGTAACCTATCATGTGTTCTATTCTCTGTGCTCTGTAGTGTTAAAGGGGACATACGGTGCTACATGCACTTTTTCAAGCTGTTTGGACTGAAATGTGTGTTAGGAGAGTGTGTACACAACCACTCTACAATGATAAAGAGCCGCCCAGCGATTTTCTTTTAATTTATTAAAAGATATATTAAATATATGCCCCTTCTGAAATCAGGCCGATCTCAAAAGCCTGTCGGTGTGACGTCACACCGACAGAGGCCTCTCCCACTATAGTTGATTGACACTGGTGTTTTAGCAAAGACACGCCCCGAGTAAACGCCCCGAAATAAAAATACGCTTTTATTTTCTTTTTTTAAGGTCACTGGCGGTCGTATAAGCATTTCACTGCATATTATACTGTGTATGACTGTGTATGTGACTAATAAAATTTGAATTTGAGTTAGAAGAAAGCTGTCGGCCATTGTTTTTCTACGCTGGAGCAAAATGGCACTACACGAGTGTGGTGTGCAGTCTTTTGCTGTAGTGCGGTGGTCTAGTGGTTAGGATTCTGCCCTCTCACGTGGGAGACCCGGGTTTGATTCCCGCTCAAGGTACATGCTTTTTTGCACTACATATTTATAAAGTTTTTCTAAAGTTGGCTTAGTGGACGAGGCGTGTGCGCTATGCTTCGGTAAGCTCTTCTGACACCAGGAGAGACTCAGTCAAACACACACACACACAATGCTTCGCGTGTATGAGAACAGAGCTACTTTTTACCAGGTAAAAGTAATGTTTTTTTTACACAACAATTGAGAATTTTTCATTAAAGTATATTACAAACTTTTCATTAGGACCCTAAAGAATCATATTAACCTATGCAAAATTGAGACTGTATGTCCCCTTTAACCCTGGAGAACCCATGGGGTCATATTTGACCCAGACTTTTATTTCATCGTCATATTCAACCCACACACCAAAGTAAAGATTTCTTTTTGCATTACAACCCAGTGTGCCCTATGTGAACCCATAACACTGACATTTAGTGGTAACTGACTGAACTAACCTGATTTTTTTCACATCAAACATGGCTGCTACTGTGGTTTTTATTTGGTGATATAAAAGCTGATGCCAGTGTTTTTAGTTCCTGCCTTAGAACAAAATTTTATGTGCATAGTCATTGATGAAAAGTTAAAATCAATAAATATATTTTGAAATGAGAATCTGGTCTTTCCTTACTAAGAAAGAACTCCTGTCTTCATGTCATGAGTGAAAGTTACCAGTTGGTAAAACATACTGGATATCCCAAGGGGTCATATATGACCCATGTCATTACATGTAGTAGGAAAGGGTTAGTTAAAAAAAAAAAACACCTGTTTTAGGGTTCACTGGGTCTGTATCATCATTTCAGCCAAAGGAGATAAATTTCCTATTAGAATAAGGTGGTCTGGGTTTTCCAGGGTTAAAGTGAGCATAACTTTCTCTATAATTCTTCACTTTTATTGCTTCCTCTGTATAATGCCTCTATACAGTGATGTACAGTATATGGATATTAGTGACAAACGTACTTATAATCACGGATGTGAGAATACATCCAGAGGACATCAGCGTCGTCTTCCAGTTCAGTGAACTGGAATCGTGGATGTTTCAGATGATCCAAAACTTGCTTCATCTCTGTATACACCCTGTTTTTCACACAAACACGCTACAATAAAACCTTAGGTAAAGCTGCATCACATTGCATATCCAAATCTACAGAAAAAAAAAGCTAAATAAACTTGAGAGGTTTTGTGGTCTGACCAAACTTAAGGATAAAATATTCTTTTAAATCTAGACACTATTAATTTTATACTAACAAAAGGTTAAGATACTATTTTGTTCAGAACTGCAGTGAATGAAACAACCTTTTAACTGTATTGAAATTGGGTTTTCAGTGGGATCAGACCAGACAGGCTGGCCTTTGGTCCTCACAGACTTATTCCTCAGGTGCCTGTGATCCTGTCACCAGTTTAACGATATATGCACACATGCACGCACATTAATATATACACAACATGCATTCTGGACTATATGTTGCACTATCATATTATCATTAAAAAAAATGGCTGGCAGTTGCTTGGGCATGAAGACGTAACTAAATTGTTGATGGTCCTCACTTCTAAGTTCCATCTTTCCATCTATGATTATTAACCTTGTTTGTTTGTTTTTCTGTAGCATCAGGTGTTGTCTCTGCCTTGTGCCAGTCCAACTTTTGACACTCCCTCTAAATTTAGTTTCTGCTGCTCGACTGCTACATAGTTTATAGTCTGCAGTTTAAAGTCTGTAGTATAGCGCTTTCTTTTGCCTGCCATCTAACACACTGTATAAATGCAGATCATTTCCTGCTATCTGTTTCACCCAGATGAGGATGGGTTCCCTGTTGAGTCTGGTTCCTCTCCAGGTTTCTTCCTATTACCATCTCAGGGAGTTTTTCCTTGCCACTGTCGCCCTCGGCTTCCTCACCAGGGACTATCTGAACATTTTGATTCATACACATTCACATTCCATACAAACTTAAATAATTCTTCTGATTGTGTAAAGCTGCTTTGAGACAATGTCAATTGTTAAAAGCGCTATACAAATAAAAATTTAATTTTGGGAAGCATTCTCACGTGTGTTACAGTGAGGGTTATAATTTAAACAATTTTTTTTCTTTTTCCGCATGACAGTATTATTTTCAATTGAATCCCGAGTGCTAAGAGCTCCGTCTAGTGACCAAATGACAGTAAATTCATAGATTCACAATATAAATCAAATTACTTTATTTAAAAACAAACAAACAAACAAAAAAACTATGTTTAAAAAAAACTATATGTAGTCTGGAAAATACAGTATCTAAAATCAAATACAGCCCCTGGAGGAGCACATGTGTATTTATGTCTGAGACACAGTCTTTAAACCACACAAACTAAGGTCTAGTGGTTAAATAGTCCATGGTCCAGGATATTATGAAGTATCCAAACACTCTTCTACATTCATACTGCTACATGTTTCAATCATATTTTATAAGTCAAAAACAAATTTGTTTTTCAATCAAACGAAAAAACAAGCTAGGAGTCAGGAGAACAAACTGGTATCGTCATAATCGAGATCAATACAAGCTTAGCACACCCTTCCTACATAAAACAGCATATTAACAAATTCTATAACCACAACCTGGTACAGGTTTTATGCCGGATGCTCTTCCTGATGCAACCCTACCATTTTAACATCTCAAAAAAAAGCTAGCACAATAAGCAGTGCGAATATTAACTCACTTTAATACTTTCCCCTCAGGCACGGTACAAGCTTGGACTTCTACTGGGAGCTTCTCTTGGTTCTCCTGTAAAATGGTCTAAAGAAAATATATTCAAGAAATTACAAGCTTTTAGGATAACTATGCAAAAGCCATATAATTAAAACATCATATATGTTATATGATGTATACGAATTCTCCAATAAGACCAAGACATACTGTAGTGTACTTATATGCAGCTTAATTCTGATTTAAGACGGACTTGAAGAAATCCCTAATACCACTTTGTCATACTTTCTTAATTTATTAACTGCATGTGGCTCCCTGTGGCTTAAAAAGATAATATTTAATTCATGTTTATATTATTTTATTTCATTAGGTTGATCATAATCTCATAATTTAAAGATTATGGTGATCTTGTAACATTAAAATAAAACATGTAAAAAAAAAAATTTGTCGCTCAAAATATGCGTCAGAACTGCCGATGCGTGACACCCGACAGCACAATTTATTGAGCTTTTCGATTCTGGTTTTAATCGGGTCGACAACTGACTGCACGCTCCAGTACACGCGATAAAAGGATGAACATTTTCGGTTTGCTGCCAGGGGATAATTTATGTTCGGTTTTTTATTTCATAAATTCGAGGAGGACGCAAATAGACATTGAGTATTTTATTTGAAAGTAACCTGTGCATGATGTATGGAATAAGCTTGGAACCTAAAGACATGAAATGTTATCTAACCATTAAGGATGATGTTCTTTGTCTACCTCTAACCAAATCACAATCACCAGCCTGGTGAGGTAATCTGTTTAATTGCATGCATCACTTTGTTTCTTTGGAGTTCTTCTCCTCAGTCATGAAGAAAAACATATTCCTAGAATTACCCTAATGAGTTTTTCCCCCCCCCATTTTAATTTTTTTTGCATTTTCTTGTATTATGTGATGATCTTCTCTAAACCTTACACACTCAGACCCTTTAAACCAGTGGTTCTCAAAGTGTGGGGCGCGTCCCACTAGTGGGGAATACAGACATGACAGGTGGGGCGCAATGAACTGGAGGAAATTAGTGGAACAGAATAGGAAAAAACTAAACAATCACACACAAATAAATGGATCATTAATACAAGTAAATTTAAAATAACATCAGTTGTGGGCCGGGAGAAAAAGTGGAACCATATAGTGCATCAATAATGGTTTAACGTCGGGCCAACTTGAGCAGCGCTGCTCGAATCACAAACCTGCGCCGACCATCAAAATACATTTTACCCCGCTGGGATGCGCACGTACAAAACAGGCATGGCAAGGCGGAAACAATATTAAACAGTCCTGACATTTTAAATTGTCTTTAAATAAAAACACAGTGAGTCGCGCAGGTTTGTGATTCGAGCGGCGCTGCGCAAATAAACCAGATCATCACTGCGCTATCCAGATAGTCGCGCTGCGCTGTATTTGCGCAGATATTCGGTTCAATCGGGTGCCGCGGTTTCGTCCCACTTTTGATGTGTTTGGCTTCACATTCACTTCGACAATGGAAGAAGTGCAGCAGCAGTGAGTTGCTTACATGTGACGAAACCAACAGCGAGGAGATTGTAAAGAAAAAAGGTGCATCGTCTGTGTTGTGGAATTGTTTTGGGTAGAAGAAAAGTGAGACGAATGAAACTAACGTGATTTAGAAGGTACGCAAGTGCGCTGTTTTAACAAGTGGTGGAAACACGTCAAACCTTTTCTATCATCTGAAATACAAACGAATATGGCCAAAGTAAAAAAAAAAATGCGGCAAACCCCAGCAATTCACAGTTTATATAAAATTACATTATGTAAAACAGTTTCTTTGTGTTTGAATTTTTATTTATGCATTTTCAGATACAAATTGCTATATTGTGATATATACTGTATCGTTATCGAGGTAGAAAATCGCTTCTACCGTGATAGAAGATTTTGGTTATATCGCCCACCCCTAATGAAGCCTATTTTGCGCTTGGATTCATGGTGGTGATGGTGGGGGCAGAAGAGAGGCTCGTGTGTGTTTTGTGTCTTATACCCCTGGCAGCAGACCGCATGAGACCCAACAAATTAGGAAGACACTTAGAGACAACACACTCCAGTCACGTTAATAAGCCACTCGACTTCTTTCAAAGAAAGCTGGCAGAATACAGACAGCAGGATAATCGCATGGTAACATCTGAATCAGTGGACAGCAAAGCACAAATGGCTTCATTCAAAGTTACATACAGAATTGGCCAGTGCAAAAAAACTACAAATGATTGCTGAGCAGCTAATAAACATGGGGTCAATTATGCAAAGATAAGTGACAACGTAAGCCTTTTATAATAATTGCACGTGTATTTTATCTGTTTTTAACTTGGTGGTGTTTGATCTTATTGGTTTAGAAATTGATATTTCAATAAACAGTAAACTTGGCCGATTTCGTTATTATTTTGTTGACAAGTGGGGCTTGAAAATTCGCTCACCCCCTTAAGTGGGGAATGACAGAAAAAGTTTGAGAACCACTGGTTTAAACCAACAGTTTGTTGAATAAATGCTCGGGTGCATGTTATTCGGTGTGTATAATATTCTCACAAGTTTCTCTCAAGCAACTAATTACGGCTGAGACTTGTTCTTTGACAGTTGGATACAAACATACAGGACTAATGCACACATTTAACCTTCACCTGCAGACTCTCATGGTGGAGATCGTACTGAATAGTGCACAGCAGATACCGACACTGACCACTTTTTCCAGGAAAACCTTAAAGACCGTTCCACCTTATCAACAAGTCAATGTTATAATCAGTTCATGATTAGTCCATTAGACAGACCTCGTAATAAACATCAGCAGGCTCTGCAGTCTCGTCGCTCACTCCTTCCATGTCTGCGGGGAGCCACGGTAACAATCGACACTTCCTCAACAGTGAATCAGGCTCACCGTAACAGTAATCCCTCGTCACCTCATCTGGAGGAGATCAGAAAACAAATCCTCATGAAAGATTAGGAAAATCTAAAGAAATCAGAATTAGGTTAACGATCATACAGGGGGGGCACGCAAGCACATATGCACACACCTCATGTACTTGTACAAACTTCCAACGTTTTTTTTTTTTTATCCTGTTGTCTGCAAACAAAACCTATAAATAAATGATCTTGTAATAATTACATATTTTTTTAATTGAGGTGATGAGACAGTCGATTCATCGGTCCTCTGTTGCTATCCAGAACACTTGAGACACATCAGTGATCACACTACAAAAGTGATATGACCATATGCATCCCAGACCACACACCAGTCTGCTTTAACAGATCCCAGATGCTCTGGTTCATACCATACTTTATTTGCAATCTGATCATCCAGATGTAAACTTAGAGGTATTTAATGGTACCTAGTAACCCAGTGTAAGGATCTATCTAATGATCACTCTACATGTATTTAAATGAAATGCTTCATTTAATTACATATAGAGTGGTGATAAACCAAATATGAAACCAAGCCAATGAGAGATTTTTGCTCTGATTTAGTTTCAGGAAATGCACATTTCTAGAACAAGTCTAAGTGCTGACAGACACTGAACACCCTCTGTAGATTTTGGGCTGCTATGATTTCTGCACAACCTTGCAAAAAGTTGAAAATTTTTCAGTGCCGTTTTGTTTGATCCAGCATCATTTAAGAGGCTCCCTTTACCGTCACACATCTTCCATCTTTGTTGCAGTGCGAAAGAAATAAAAAGTGTGTGTGTTTGTGTACCTCCGTTTTCCAGATCCTGCAGAGGCCAGAGCACAGAATACGCGATCTGCTGAGATGTGTAGAACAGAGGAGCCATGCAGCAGGACGGCCGAGACGAGTGCTGCACACGCGAACCAAACTCGTCAATTATGTACCAGACAGGAACCTTCTCCTCTGCAGACTGCAACACAAAAGACCCCAGACAACTCAATTAATAAACATCTGGCACAGATATCAAGAATACAGTCAGATACAATTAGATTTCACATTATGATCCATTTACACAGCAATGATCTTAAATCCCTAATTCTGGCTAAAGAAAAAAGGTGTTCTGTGTAATCTATAACACTGTTTCTATAGCAACAACTCAAACAGGGACTTGATGGACAATCCCAAAAAAGAACTAAAATAATAAAATGTATACAACCACAATCATATTTAGTACCAGTCAAGAGTTTGGACACAAGTTTGGATTTACTTTATACAGTGGATTTTATTTACTGTATAGGACAATATTGAATATTTTAAAACTATGACATAAGACATTATCAAGTGCTTCTGCAAAAACCCATCAAGCTCCATGATGACAGCAGCTGTCGCAGATGCATCTCAATATCAACTGTTCAAAGATTATTGCATATTTTGGATGCCTTCAGCATTGTTTTACAGTGTAGAAAAAAATAATCAAAAAATACTGTCAAGTTAGTGTCCAAACTTCTGACAGGTAGTGTGTATTGTTGAGGGTTTCTGTAACCTTAGTTTTCCGTAGTAGGAAACATGAACAGCGTCTCTTTTTGACCAGACAATAGATATTATTCGCATCTCAGGATTTTGTGACTATCAGAACAAATATATTAAACTTTTTGAAGCATTAAATGCGTACTATTCTTTTAAGGAAAAGTTGTTGTGTTTCATCATTAAAATTGGTAACAAGCCTTACCCCTTGAGACAGCTGATAGGTTTGATTATACGTCCACATGTTGTCCAGCACCAGGTCCAGAATGTCAGGATCAGGAGCCTCACCATGGAAAGGAAGTCCCATCAGACTGGCCATTCGGACCAACAGCCCAGGAATCTCCATCAGCTGCTGCCTGGCACTTTCCACTCGATACGTCCACGCATGATCCACCAGGTATACACTGCAGAGGAACACAAGAAGAATGTGTAGTAAACAGCACTGGACCGCACATGTACAGCGAAGTGGATCAATTATCACCAGTTCGTATTCAGATATCAGCTGACAAGATGTTTGTGATGCTCCTGCACCCTGATATCATCAAACCTGTCATCAAGTCTTCTCTACACACGTGTAGTTTATATTGTGTGTATTAATTTGACCTCTTCTGATGAGATGGACGTGAATGAGGCCGATAATCAAATCAGTAATTAATTTCCTATTTTGAATGTAATCATTTTAAAATAGAGCAATAACTCAGCAGGATTTCATCCATAGATATATTAGGACACAAACACAGTTTACAACAGTAGACGCCTTTTGTGATGTGATGTTTTCATTAATATGTGATGAACGCTCATGATAAAAAGATGTGTAAATAAATCTCTCTCTCACACACACAAGGGATTCTGTAAATACCCTGACCAAACTAAATTATTTATTCCACACCACACACTTTCTACATTTTGCCTCCAAAAGCAAGAGAGCTCCATGCACAAATATCCCAGTGTTGATTGTAAAATAATAATAATAAATAAGTACAATCGTTTCTTGCATTTATAATTGTAAAATGCATTTATCGTAAAAATAAATTAAATATTGTGTCTTTTTTTTTTTACCCTCTCTCTTATTCTCTACATCAGCACTTATCCTGAAGAATATCCCAGGTCCATCTCGGGGCACACAACCACACATGCGCCCACACACACACCACAAAGTGTGTGTGTGTGTGTGTTCCATGTTGGATTGGCACCCTTTCCAGGGTCTACCTCGCCTCGTGCCCAAAGTCTCCTGGGACAGGCTCCACGCACCCGGGACCATGTATACAGGATCAAGGCGATGAGTGAGTAACAGAAAAGACAAATCCCTGTGAACTGTTGCTATAGCAACGATAACGCGGATATGAACCGGAAGTGTCAGAGAGCAGCTGCTTTAAAAAAAAAAAAAAAAACACAACTTTTAGCGCCCTCACCTGGTCGGATCAGAAGCTTGCAAGCCACTTTCTCGAGTTACAATCACTTTAAACAAGTCTTCATCAGCAGGGTCGAGCGTTTGTCGGGCATCTTCATCAATTTCCTCATCTTCCTGTTGCACGCGCATGATGCCGAACACCTCTCCCGCATCAAAGACCTACAGCACGCGCACACATACACACCTCACTAGTCTGAACTTTATCACTTTTATTTCACACATGATTAATGAACACTGTCACCGCTTTTTATTTAATTATATTCCTATTTCAGCAATGTCGTGCGACTAACGTCACTGTCTCGCGCGCACACACTCTCTCTTTAGCTCTTGTGGTGGTGTTTGTACCTCATGTTTAAGTTTATAATGCAGACTTTTCCAGTAGAGCGGCGGAATCCGAGCTGCCTTCAGAGCAGCAGTGTGTAGAGCCAGAAACACTTCATACTCCTCTTTATCTCCTGATTCATTCACACACCCGCTCTCCATTTTAGTCACCTCACTCTCAGCCGGCGCACGTGCACTGCCGCAATGCATCATGGGAACGCCGGTTAAAGCACCAGGACCAAAACTTTCATTATTATTATTATTCAAACATATATTTATTTTTAAACATACCTAAGTCGCTATCTTGTGACGTGGATGCTACGTCATCATTTAGAGACTTCAATATTTAATGACGTAACGGACAGGTCATTGTGTTACCTGGAGTAATATTTACAGATATGAGTATCTATCCATTTGTTTATATAACTTTATTAAATCACAAAAAATATGTACAATATGAAAGATATAAAAGTACAAGAATCAGGTATAAATTACTGAATTATACAAAATTAAATAGAAGTTATACAATATAAACAAACTTAACAAAAATATACAAATAAGTAATAACAGTAAACAAAGTAAAGCAACTAATAAACAAACAAATAACTAAAAAAGGGGGAAAAGAAAATAAATAATTACAATAATTAAAAATTTCAATACTAATAAAGTAGGAAAATTCACAGTGTTCCATCAATTAAATAGCAAAGCAGATTTATGATTTTCTATTAGCTTTAAGGGGTTTAAGAGGTTTTGTATTTCACAGAAAAGTGATAGTTTAGGAGATTATTTAGAAAATTTACATTTATGGATGTAGAATTTAGCCATTAAAATATAAATGTTTGAATATCTACTGTATACATCCATGTCCATGTCTGTTTTCATTCACAAATGATGATTTAGAGATGTATTGCTTGTATCAAAGTTAAACAAATTCACAATAATTTTTTACACAAAAGATTTATTTTTATTTATTAATGTTTTTTAATAAATAATCAATTCGAATCAGTAATAATCATCTTGGCAGTACGGTGGTTTAGTGGTTAGCACCAGGTGCGATTCCCGCCTTGGGTCTGTGGGTGTGTGGACAGTTTGTGCTTTGTGGGTTTTCTCCGGGTGCACCGGTTTCCTCCCATATTGTGTGAATGACGAATCAGATGACGACATGGCAATCGAACCTCTTAAGTGACTGCCACAGAAACTATGGATATATCTCCACGAGTGGGGAGTATCTTTCACCCGACTTCCCAGATTGCATGTGGAGGGGGGAATTTTTAAAAAATATAATATATTATACCACATTCAATCCAGATGTCTCTGGCTAAGACTCCCTGTCGTAAGTTGTTATATTTTCCTTGGAAGATATAATTCTTAGACAATTATTCTTCACAAACAGTGAAGCAATATTCTTCTTTCACGGTCTAAGCATGTGAAGAGCATGGTAAGGGACTGGTTAATTTCTTTAACCATGGCAGACGGTAGTCAGTCTGGACATAACACAGACACAGAGGTGTTGAAAGTATTTAAACTCATGTGACAAATCGTCCTTGTCTTTAATAAACCCATTTTAGTCTGATTTCACGATCACATGATTGAAAGGTGATGTAGTATGCTTTGGAACACGAGTCCTTTCTTTTGTTTAAAATTTTTTAACATAAATATATGTTTTCTACCAAACTCTAATCTGTTCTTTCTGTACTTGTGTATCGCCAGTTATTTACATCTTGAGCTGAAGCCTCAACAGTATATTTATAATCATAAAGGTTTTTCTTGATTGTCGCCTTTGAAAATAATACACCCTCCTCATCCAGAGTGTTCTTGACCCGACTAGGGCTTTTCTTCACAAAGGGAATAATTCTGCAATCATCCACTTCAGTTGTCTTATGTAGCTTTCAAGCATATTTGGTGTTCATGAGCTTGCCGGCACATTTTCAATACATTCATGCTGCATAGTGAGTTCCAAATATTCATTCACTCATCATCTATACAATTCTGCTTATACTGTATACAGGGTCATGGGGGGCCTGGAGCTCATCTCAGGAAACTTCGAGCACAAGGCAATTTGGGAACACAAGTTAAGGTAATCTGAATGTCTTTGGACTGTGGGAGGAAACCAGAGAACCCGAAGGAAACACACCAAGCACAGGGAGAACATGCAAGCTCCATGCACGCAGACCCGAGGGCAGGAATCGAACCCCTGACCCTGGACAGTGATAACCACTACGCCACTGTGCCTTAATTAGTCATGAAGTAATAAGGAAAGATTTCTGTGTCCACTGTGATGGTATACAGAGGCAGAAGCGTGAAAATTGTGTCACTGTCTGTCTGCATGGCCTGAGAACATTGAGGTATTGTACTTTGTGACATTACTGCCATCTAGTGGTTTATACTTGTAAAAGAAAAAAATTATCAATTTTTCTCAGTCACTTTGATTCATTTCTGAAATTTGTACACACTTCAAATAACCAAACCACTTGTGCACATCATAAATGCAATTTCCCATTATTTAAACTAATTGTAAATGCTTTCGTACATTCATGCCAATGATTATACAACTGTCTACAGAGCATCAGTTTATCACGTGAATTTTAACTTTACCAACGAAAGGGAATGTTTAAAGCATTTTCCAGAGATGATTAAATAACTAGTTCCCCTGGATGCAGTATTTGAGGAGGTCATAGCAGACGCCTGCAGAGGATGGATAAGACATTCCCAAGGTCCTGTGCTGCATTTTGATGTGGATGATGTTGTCAGTACAACAGTGTGGTCTGAAAGTATTTATATACAGTATAAAGTATTCTCAGTATAAGACTGAGATATGATGCCAAAGATTTTTTTTTTAAATGCACAGAGCTGCACTTTATCTAATAAAGAAATAGGACAGAATTTACTTTGACACTTTTCACTGTAATTTGCTGACAGATGACATCATCGTGATACAAAAAAGAAACCGACAAGACTCCAGGTTTTACACCAGGTGTCCTAGTGGCATAGTGGTTATCACCGCGTCCTCGCACCTCAGAGGTTTCACGCTACTGTACAGCATAAAAAAGCCACATGGATACTTTGGAGCATTTTATTCATCCTCTGCTGTGGTGTCCTCGCATACCGTATCCATGGCAACCAGGTATTTTAGAGAACTGGTTCATCATTGGTTTATCAAATGCTTTTTTTTTTTTCAACAATATTTTTATTGATTTTAACAGGGATAAAACAGGGTAAACATGTTATGTTTTAATGCAGGTTTTATAATCCCCTTATAAACCCTATAGCACCCACCCCGTCCCTCCCCGACTCCAAGCCAGTTTTACAAGCATATGAAAGGCTAAACGCCAGGCATTGAGAGAAACCAAAAAAGAAAAAAGAATATGGAGCTGGAAGTTTTTTGGTTCTACGTGCAAAAAAAATAAATAAAGAGGAATAAAAAGGGGAAAGAAAGCAAACAAACAAGTAATTAAATAAGACAGGAATCAAACTATAAATGTATATGAAAAAAGTGAAGGAAGGGCCCCCACACCTGTTGAAATTTCAAGTCTGAGTAATGAATTGAGTAGTGAATCTTCTCCAGGGACAGACAGGACATGATATCTCTGAGCCACTGGGCGTGAGTGGGTGACGTGGCATCCTTCCACTTGAATAAAAGAGAACGCCTGGCCAGGAGTGTCGCAAAAGATAACAATCTCTTTTTAGCTGGACTTAGACTCTTACCCTCTTCTCCAGTGACACCAAAAAGAGCAATCAGGGGGTCTGGTTCAAGATTGCATTTCAATACGTAGGACAGGGTCTTAAAAAACATCCCTCCAGAATTTTTCCAAATTCGGGCATGTCCAGTACATATGGATAAGAGACGCCTCTCCACTTTTACATTTATTACAGCAAGGATCAATGTCTGGGTAGAAACGGGAGAGTTTAAGTTTGGAGAGATGAGCCCTGTGTACAACCTTAAACTGTAATAAAGAGTGGCGGGCACATAAGGAGGTTGAGTTGATAAGTTTAAGAATTGAATTCCAAGTATCATCTGATAGTGACAAATTTAAATCGTTCTCCCAAGCAGTTTTAATTTTACACAGAGGGGTGTGACTCGAAGCCATCAATTCACCATAAATAGTGGATATTAGGCCTTTACGCAGCGGGGACAAACAGAGGAGATTATCTAGAATGTTTGCAGCAGGAGCCTCAGGGAAATTTGGTATTACAGAGCGAATGAAGTGTCTTACTTGCAGATATCTGAAAAAATGAGAGTTGGGTAAGTTAAACCTCTCGGAAAGCTGTTCAAATGATGCAAACTTATGGTCAACGAACAGGTCTTTGCAAAGCTTGATGCCCTTATTGTACCATTCCTGAAACACTAAATCATGTAAAGAAGGCTGGAAGAGATGGTTAGAGACGATAGGACTGGGCAGAGAAAAGCCCAGAAGACCGCTGTGCTTTCTGAACTGAGCGGTTTATCAAATGCTTTAAACATTCCATTCCATTAGTGAAGTAAAGATTAATTTGAAAAGATTATCAATTTAGGACAAATTTACAAAACAAAAAAAATTATGCATGCAGGTCATAAAAAAATATGCAAAATTGCCAATTACTGTACAGGTCCTTCTCAAAGAATTTGCATATTGTGATGTTCATTATTTTCTGTAATGTACTGATAAACATTAGACTTTCATATATTTTAGATTCATTACACACAAACTGAAGTAGTTCAAACCTTTTATTGTTTTAATATTGATGATTGTGGCACACAGCTCATGAAAACCCAAAATCCCTATCTCAAAAAATTAGCATATTTCATCCGACCAATAAAAGAAAAGTGTTTTGAATACAAAAAAGTCAACCTTCAAATAATGATGTTCAGTTCTGCACTCAATACTTGGTCCGGAATCCTTTTGCAGATTCTTGTGTCTTGTCTCTCAACTTTCTCTTCACAATATCCCACAGATTCTCTATGGGGTTCAGGTCAGGAGAGTTGGCAGGCCAATTGAGCACAGTAATACCATGGTCAGTAAACCATTTACCAGTGGTTTTGGCCCTGTGAGCAGGTGCCAGGTCGTGCTGAAAAATGAAATCTTCATCTCCATAAAGCTTTTCAGCAGATGGAAGCATGAAGTGCTCCAAAATCTCCTGATAGCTAGCTGCATTGACCCTGCCCTTGATAAAACACAGTGGACCAACACCAGCAGCTGACACGGCACCCCAGACCATCACTGACTGTGGGTACTTGACACTGGACTTCAGGCATTTTGGCATTTCCCTCTCCCCAGTCTTCCTCCAGACTCTGGCACCTTGATTTCCGAATGACAAGCAAAATTTGCAACCTGTAGCCCATTTCCTGCACACGCCTGTACACGGTGGCTCTGGATGTTTCTACTCCAGACTCAGTCCACTGCTTCCGCAGGTCCCCCAAGGTCTGGAATCGGTCCTTCTCCACAATCTTCCTCAGGGCCCGGTCACCTCTTCTCGTTGTGCAGCGTTTTCTGCCACACTTTTTCCTTCCCACAGACTTCCCACTGAGGTGCCTTGATACAGCACTCTGGGAACAGCCTATTCGTTCAGAAATGTATTTCTGTGTCTTACCCTCTTGCTTGAGGGTGTCAGTGATGTCCTTCTGGACAGCAGTCAGGTCGGCAGTCTTACCCATGATTGCGGTTTTGAGTAATGAACCAGGCTGGGAGTTTTTAAAAGCCTCAGGAATCTTTTGCAGGTGTTTAGAGTTAATTAGTTGATTCAGATGATTAGGTTAATAGCTCGGTTAGAGAACCTTTTCATGATATGCTAATTTTTTGAGATAGGGATTTTGGGTTTTCATGAGCTGTATGCCACAATCATCAATATTAAAACAATAAAAGGCTTGAACTACTTCAGTTTGTGTGTAATTAATCTAAAATATATGAAAGTCTAATGTTTATCCGTACATTACAGAAAATAATGAACTTTATCACAATATGCTAATTTTTTGAGACGGACCTGTACATATTTGTATCATATATTAGTTTTTAAAAAGTGACAATCATTCTGGGGTTGACTGTGTAGTATGTTTATTCACTTAGGATTCACAGGAATATATATGATTTATTTTTTAATTCTTTTTAACCAACATTTAATTTCTCTTTTGAGGGGCCTGGAGAAATGTCACACCAGCATTCAAATAATTATTTCAAAGACAGTACAGTGTGTGTTTTTAAAGCACGTTTTGATGTACTGTGTGCTTTTTTAAAAAGTGCTTAAAAGCAGTGTTATTGCTTAGACACAGGGAACAGGAAAAGTTGAAATTAAGGTAAAACTCCACCATTTATAATGTGTGAAGCATCAATATTTTATCAATAACTTCATTTTGTGTCCATGTGTTGCTGTATTCAGCTCGCAGAGTTGTCCTGTGAACCAATAAACATGCTGATCTGGTCGGAAGTGCACGGGCTTTTGGGTTCCTCAAGGCTTTCTGAGTAATCCCAGCTGTAATTACGCCATTCAGAGGCAGAAAAAGTGGCGTTTCTGTTGTGCTGAATGCCATGTGGCTGCAGGTCCAGTGAGGGTGGTCCGCTTACACACCGCCGCAGTGGGAAGCCACTATAAAAGATATAAAAAAACATTTAGGAACAAAATAATTAAGGCAGTAGATGCTTTAACTCCAAGATTTGGACCAACATCTCTACTGGGACTGGGGTTTGAACCTGAGACCATCTAAACCAAACCTATCCTACCTCTTGAACCTGAGACCATCTGAGTCAAACCTAACAACTGAGCTACTCCACCCTGCCCTTAGTGATAAGACAAAGGCTTGTGATGCTTTGAAGCTTTCCAGCCAAACATCCTAAAACGTATTTCTCAATGCTCCATGTGTATATAAAAAGTCTCTATGCAGGCAAAAGTATAATCCTATGTGCATCGTGAAACTGATTTCAAAGACTGGTGTTGTCTTTTGCTGTCTTTTTTTTCCTTTTGTATAGCCCCTTGCTAATTTAGTTAATTCATGGTATTAATTAGGTGTCTTAACTAGTTAGTTGTGATATGTTATGTTGTACAGTTTGTATGTAGCACCTTGGTCCTGGAGGAACGTTGTTTCATTTCACTATGTACTGAACTGTATTTGGTTAAAATGACAATAAGAGCCTACATGATTTGACTTGAGAGATAATTATTATAAAAATTATACTCAATTTTTGAGTTCTTTATTTTTTTACCCACCCTTCTAAAGACGCTCCTTTCCAGGCCTGTCTGTAAACAGTTCCCGCCATCTCAAAAAGCCAGCGTGTGTCAGCAGGAACCTCAGGAATCCATTCTACAAACCTTTAATAAAGCAGAAAGAGCATAAGGCATAAAGTATACAAAGAAGAATCAATATAGAGAAAAAAATTGCATTTAAAAATCTTTCTTTATGATTAAAAAAAAATCTCTTATAATTAAAACACATTCATCTACTGTACCAATGCAGACCAAAGAGACATGATGTAGGTGTTCATGGCATCTATTTTTGATGCAGAGGTACAGTAGATAACTCATAAACTCATTAGCTAGCCCAATCACCAAGTAAAATCTCAGCACAGTCAGGCATGAGGCACTTACATATGATAGGCAGGTGTTCACATACTTTTGGTCATATATTGTATATTGAGGTTTCATCTCCCAATGAGAGCTTAGACTTCACCATTAACACATTGTGTCTTTACACTCCCAGATTAAGTGTCTATACGATGTGAGGTTGTACAGTAATAGTGTATGATGTCGGTATGTAAGGGTCTATTGATCATTTTGTGGTACGCGGGGATGCACTGACAAGTACTATAGAGAGACAAACCTACAGCTGTAATGTATTATTCAGAAGAGTTGAGCTAGTTTTCCTGTAATGTTCCTACAATTTCCAGTTTCCTACAGTATGTACTTTACATGGCGATCACTGTGGCTTTGTGCAAACACACGTTTTGTAAAAGCACACAGTAGTAATACAGGCTCCAGGTGAAGCAGAACCTACAGCTGATGTTATTAGGAAAAACCTGCTGGGAATGGACTTGTTCAGTTCTTTTTGAATTCAGTGATTACACACACACACAGAAAGAAAAAGAAAGAGAGAGAGAGAAAGAGAAGAAGGAAAACACGACTGTTTATCATTCTTGTCCTTCCAAAGGTCAATGGACAAAATGATTAGTCAGAAAAACACTCAAGCATTCCTCCATATGACTCAGTGAATGGCTGATATCTAGGAACGCATATACATATACAGTATATCGTGTGTACATATGAGCACACACACACACTATCAGCCATTAACACGATAACACTGATTATCAATTATATACCAGGACCATGAGCACCAAAGCCATATCTGTATATGAAACATGGCAGCAATGTGTAGTATAGTACTGTATGTTTCCTCTAAATATGTCAGCAGTCACACCAAAGTATCATGTGATCGTCAGAAGAGAGGCGTATATTTTTCATGTTGTAGTGTGTATACATTTTTTTGTCTATACATATTCAACACGCATTCAAAATGATGTTTTTTGGCCGAAATGACCAAATCTCTTTTGTTTCGCTGATTTATTACTAACAGCTGCAAGTTAAACAGCTCAACACATCTAATATTAAAAAAGTGTGATTTCTTCACTCACAAATGGCCCCTTTTTGGAAAGTCTCAGAATCATTTGACCTCCAAATAAAATCCCCAATTATGGCACAAATTTGTAAATCCGTTGTTGTCTGTTGAGATCTGTTGGAGATGTTTGACTGCATGTCAGAAATGACTGAGTCAAGAGAGTTGTCATAAAATTACAGTAAGAGAAGAGCTCATTGCCTTGCACAGACAAGGAGAAGGATATAAACGAATAGCAACAGTACTGAACGTTCCTAGAAACAGTAGGAAATCTATTTCTCAATGGAACAGTGGCTACACTTTATACCAACTGTGAGGAATCTGAAACTTAGGCATCGTTGTGGACCTTCCAACAGGACAATGATGCCAAGCAAACTTCAAAGTCCACCAAGGTTTGGTTTCAGGTGTACAGGAGCGTTCTAGAGCGACCAGAACAGTCACCTGACTTGAATCCAATAAAAGAATTCTAAAAAGCAGTTGCAGCACACAAACCCATTAATGTTAATGGTCAATAGAGGTCATTGCCCATGAGGAATGCGGTGAGATCCGTCAGAAACACTGCCAGGAGCTAGTGTCTGGCTATACATCACATTTGCAGCAGGTCATAATAGCTAAAGTGGGCTCTGCGAAGTACTGAAGATGTTTCTCTTCAAGGGTTGAAAAATTATCATTTTGTATTTACTTTGGAGGAACCACTTGTTATTATTAGTTGTGTTGAATAATTAATGGAGGCTGAATAATTTTGAGTGTAACTACATATATACTTACTGTACTGTATACACACACATTATTACATATATAAACACACATATTTAAATGTTTTCAAGACAATATGATTTTAAGGTAGTTAAATCCTGTGTTATAAGTTGCATTTTAATGGCAAATGTACTGTATGGTGTTAATTTTAAGATGAAATAATCATATTAGTACATTTTCTATATATTTTTTAATATATTGTGAGTACGGTTCTTTACTCCACAGTATGCGTTTAAATTAGGAGTGTCAATATTAACCAGAGGTGGAAAGAGTAATAAATTTTTTTTTTTTGGGGGGGGGGGGGGGGCATTCTAGCGTAGTTCAAAAAAGATGAGCAGATATAAATCTCAAACTAGTTGTTTTTAACTGAAGGAACACCTTTGCATAATAAAACTGTTGTCTTTCTTGTACTTGAAAATCAAAGTGGTCACTTACAGTGGTGTGAAAAACTTTTTGCCCCCCTCCTGATTTCTTATTCTTTTGCATGTTTGTCACACAAAATGTTTCTGATCATCAAACACATTTAACTATTAGTCAAAGATAACACAAGTAAACACAAAATGCAGTTTTTAAATGAGGGGTTTTATTATTTAGGGAGAAAAAAAATCCAAACCTACATGGCCCTGTGTGAAAAAGTAATTGCCCCCTGAACCTAATAACTGGTTGGGCCACCCTTAGCAGCAATAACTGCAATCAAGCGTTTGCGATAACTTGCAACGAGTCTTTTACAGCGCTCTGGAGGAATTTTGGCCCACTCATCTTTGCAGAATTGTTGTAATTCAGCTTTATCTGAGGGTTTTCTAGCATGAACCGCCTTTTTAAGGTCATGCCACAACATCTCAATAGGATTCAGGTCAGGACTTTGACTAGGCCACTCCAAAGTCTTCATTTTGTTTTTCTTCAGCCATTCAGAGGTGGATTTGCTGGTGTGTTTTGGGTCATTGTCCTGCTGCAGCACCCAAGATCGCTTCAGCTTGAGTTGACGAACAGATGGCCGGACATTCTCCTTCAGGATTTTTTGGTAGACAGTAGAATTCATGGTTCCATCTATCACAGCAAGCCTTCCAGGTCCTGAAGCAGCAAAACAACCCCAGACCATCACACTACCACCACCATATTTTACTGTTGGTATGATGTTCTTTTTCTGAAATGCTGTGTTACTTTTACACCAGATGTAACGGGACACGCACCTTCCAAAAAGTTAAACTTTTGTCTCGTCGGTCCACAAGGTATTTTCCCAAAAGTCTTGGCAATCATTGAGATGTTTTTTAGCAAAATTGAGACGAGCCTTAATGTTCTTTTTGCTTAAAAGTGGTTTGCGCCTTGGAAATCTGCCATGCATGCCGTTTTTGCCCAGTCTCTTTCTTATGGTGGAGTCGTGAACACTGACCTTAATTGAGGCAAGTGAGGCCTGCAGTTCTTTAGATGTTGTCCTGGGGTCTTTTGTGGCCTCTCGGATGAGTCGTCTCTGCGCTCTTGGGGTAATTTTGGTCGGCCGGCCACTCCTGGGAAGGTTCACCACTGTTCCATGTTTTTGCCATTTGTGGATAATGGCTCTCACTGTGGTTCGCTGGAGTCCCAAAGCTTTAGAAATGGCTTTATAACCTTTACCAGACTGATAGATCTCAATTACTTTTGTTCTCATTTGTTCCTGAATTTCTTTGGATCTTGGCATGATGTCTAGCTTTTGAGGTGCTTTTGGTCTACTTCTCTGTGTCAGGTAGCTCCTATTTAAGTGATTTCTTGATTGAAACAGGTGTGGCAGTAATCAGGCCTGGGGGTGACTACAGAAATTGAACTCAGGTGTGATAAACTACAGTTAAGTTATTTTTTAACAACGGGGGCAATCACTTTTTCACACAGGGCCATGTAGATTTGGAGTTTTTTTTCTCCCTTAATAATGTAAACCTTCATTTAAAAACTGCATTTTGTGTTCAATTATGTTATCTTTGACTAATAGTTAATGGTTTTTGATGAGCAGAAACATTTAAGTGTGACAAACATGCAAAAGAATAAGAAATCAGGAAGGGGGCAAATAGCTTTTCACACCACTGTAAATATGGTGTTACGTCCCAGTCTAGGGCCAAACAGCAAAAGAATGGTTCAGGGTTCTATTTTAAACTGTATGGAAATGGTGGTATATGGCAGAAAGAACTAGATCCAATCATTAACTGATGAAATAATGAGGTTTGTATGTACAAACACACACACACACACACACACACACACACACACCAGGAGGAGGATCAGATTCAGGATGGACCCAGGCCAAAATAATAAACAAAATGGTATTTATATTTAGTAGCTAGATTACCTGCAAAAAAAAAAAAAAAAAAAAACACACACACACAAACAAAAATACAGGTACCTTCCCGGACTCCCTAAACCAAAAACAGTGAAATTATCTACAAATATATACAAAGACCAACCAAACCAAAGGGACAAAGCAATAAATAAAGTCAATGGGAGGCAAAAATTCAAAACCGGAATACACAACCAAATATCAAAACGCCAAAATCACAATTTTTCCTCTTTAGTTTTTTCCCAAAAAAACTACTCAATTACAGTAACGCGAGTAAATGTAATTCGTTACTTTCCACCTCTGATATTAACGCGTTAATGCATGTGATTAATCTAGAAATTAATCATATGATCAAGTTTGACCCTAATGGCTTCCCATAATCGCAGCGAGAATATGACGGATTAACTATACTGTGTTCCAAATTATTATCCAAATTGGATGTAAGTGTCATAAACATTACATGTTTAGTTTTTAAATTAATCTCATGGATGGTGTCGTGTCTCAGGGCTCTTTGGATCACTGAAATGAATCTCAGACACGTGTGATAATTAGTTTGCCAGATGAGCCCAATTAAAGGAAAAGTACTGAAGAAGGTTGTTCCACATTATTAAGCAGGCCGCAGGTTTCAAGCGATATGGGAAAGAAAAAGGATCTCTGCTGCGGAAAAGCGTCAAATATTGCAATGCCTTGGTAAGGTATAAAAACACATTTGTGGCTGATTCAGAGCACAGACAGGTTTGTGCAGATAAAGGCAGAATGAAGAAGGTTTCTGCAAGACAAACTCATCAGATTAAAAGAGCAGCTGCTGAAATGCCATTACAAAGCAGCAAACAGGTATTTGTAGCTGCTGGTGCCTCTGGAGTCCCGCGAACCTCAAGGTGTAGGATCCTTTAAAGGCTTGCAGTTGTACATAAAACTACTATTCGGCCCCTAATCAATGCTCACAAGCAGAAACGGTTGCAGTGGGTCCAGGCATACATGAAGACTAATTCTCAAACAGTCTTGTTTACTGATGAGTGTCGTGCGACCCTGGATGGTCCAGATGGATGGAGTAGTGGATGGTTGGTGGGTTGTCACCATGTCCCAACAAGGCTGTGACGTCAACAAGGAGGTGCCGGAGTCATGTTTTGGGCCAGAATCATGGGGAGAGAGCTGGTAGGCCCCTGTAGGGTCCCTGAAGGTGTGAAAATGACCTCTGCAAAGTATATTGACTGACCACTTTCTTCCATGGTACAAAAAGAAGAACCGTGCCTTCCGTAACAAATGCACGGCAATGCACCATCTCATGCTGCAAAGAATACCTCTGTGTCATTGGCTGCTATGGGCATATAAGATGAGAAACTGTGTGTGGCCACCGTCCTCCCCTGACCTCAACCCCATTGAAAACCTTTGGAGCATCCTCAAGCAAAAGATCTATGAGGACGGGAGGCAGTTCGCATCAAAACAGCAGCTCTGGGAGGCTATTCTGACATCCCGCAAAGAAATTCACGCAGAAACTGTCCAAAAACTCACAAGTTCAATGGATGTAAGAATTGTGAAGGTGATATCAAAGAAAGGGTCCTATGTTAAGCGTTAGGATCCTGTAGGGTGTTTTTGATTGAAATAGCTTTTGATTTCAGTAAATATTTACATTTGGCAGACGCTCTTATCCAGAGTGACTTATATTTTTATCTCATTATACATCTGAGCAGTTGAGGGTTAAGGGCCTTGCTCAAGGGCCCAACAGTGGCAACTTGGTGGTTGTGCGGTTTGAACCTGGGATCTTCCAAACCGTAGTCCAATGTCTTAACCACTGAGCTACCCCTGGCCCTCCTAATGCTGCAAATTCAACAAAAGACCATTTTCGGTTCTTTACAACCTATAAAATGTTTTAACTCTGTTGTGCATAATAATTGGAACAGTAGCCTCGGACTACAGCAGAGCAGTGTCGGCAAGAAGGTGGTCATTTAAATGCTTGCTGTGGAAGTGTACAGCATGGTGAGTGAGTGAGAAAGTGCAGTATAAGTACTACAGTGTATTGTGTAAAGTTTGCCTGAGGTTTGTCTGAAGTTAACAGTACTGGTACAGACCTCTGAACTGCAGAGTACGCCGACTCCACCGGCAGCGTGTAGGGCATCAGCATGTAGGAAGCCACACGTACAGGCAACAGACCAGTGATCTGAGCCATTAGACCATGCTTCTCTTTACACGCCTCACAGAACACTACAACACACATTTAAACAACTAATAATTAACTCAATGAACTGCATGAATGTGATGTAAATCAAAATAAAAATCTAAAGCTAACTGTAGCACTTGTCACCTTTCCTAATGTTTGTGGGGAGATAATCGACAAGCTGCTTGTCCAACCACCAGTGGTGGTCCCCCAGGAGGCGGAGTCTTCGGAGCATCCTCTCCCGTGTCGATTCGGTGACACCGCAGCAGGTATGTCCTGTGTCCTGCGTCAGGGCGTGGTCTACTTTCGGACATTCAACTTGCAACAGATCTGAGGATGACAATACAGTGTCAGCATTTTTTTTTTTTTAATCTTTCCTTTGATACTGTATAAAAATGCACTATTATTATAGTCTGATGGTCAAGTTTTCCATATAGAGTAGTGTATTTAACAGGGTCCTGAGGTTAAACATTTCATAAAGGACAGGGGAGTTTACACTTTGTGTTTTCCCTATAACGTGACAAGCTGGAATTTTTTTTTATCACTTCCAAGATAATAACTGATAATAACTCCGCATTACAACATGCTGTCGATGATGATTTTCCTTTCACAGTATACCCATTCTGTCCTGTAGGCATACTAAGCATTTATACAAAGAAACATCCATATGTATGTAAAACTCTATTTGTATTTACATCTTTATATATTTCTATTTTTAGGAAATGACTCACTGTTGTCCTGGAGGAATCGTAGAGCATCTTTATACCCGTTCTGACAGAACTCTGCCATTACCTGTAATAAGAGACACAACTCCGTGCATAAATCTATTATTATTATTGTTATCATTATTATTATCATCATCATCATCAGCACCTCCAACAACCCAACAACAATAATAAAACAGTTCTTTACTCTATGTACAGCATCATACATTAACAATATGATCACATTTTTTATTGCGTCTGTAATTTTGGAAAACTTTGTCTGAACTCTCATAAGTATGCAGACTATTGCTTATTTCACTGGAATTCACATATTCCGGCATGCGTACAGTATGGTGTAAAAGTCATGAGCCACTCCTCATTTCTTCACAAAGAGACAGACTTGTCTTGTATTTTAATGTAGTCTTGAGGAATAGTTCCTCAAGAGTCTCATTTTCAGTCCAGTCCCTGTACCTGACCTGTTTCAGAGAAATGTTGTTGTTTGTTACGCCACACAGTGACCTATGAATAATTCAAGCATAAAAAAACATCTAACTTAAGGCATGGACCAGGGAGAAACAGGTGCAAATGATGACAGATGATCAGGCCGGTGATTAGTATACTGCACTGCTGATGCTGAATAATAAGTGGTTAGAACAGACGAGAGGGGAAATGAGGTCGCTGCTGAGGTTATTACATAAACAACCAATTTTTAAATCATATCTTTATGCACTTTGAGGAAAAACATTTGTTATTCCTCATATGCATTGCTCCTCTAGCCCTCTTACCTTAGTCTCAGGAGGGAAGAACACATTGCTAATCCTGCACATGTTCCCCCAGGTGACCTGAATGCTTGTGTTGGTGACTCGCAGTTCATGAAGGCTGCTGGAGTTGTCCTTGGGGCAAATGTCACTTTCTCCAGAGAATGGTGAGATGGAGATGGTGTTCTTCAGTTCTGACTGGGGCAGATTGTTGCTTATCCCACCATCAACGTACCTCTGTGTACACAGAAAAAAGTTAAACGCAAACACATTTTCAGATAACCATGCGTCGTGCGTACACAGGAACTGGTGTCAGACATCTCACGTTCACATTCACCTGACTATGAACACACACACACACACACACAAACACACACACACCTGGTTTCAATCACAGTCACACTCAGAGTATAAAAAGACTTTTTGCATCCACGACACCATGTGAAGATTTTTACTTCATAATCCAAATTTTATAGAAAATAATGAGACATTGTAAGAAGTCAGCTTTATAATGATGATGATGATGATGATGATGATGGCTAATGAGCAATATAAATACAGATATACTGTATGTTATGTTCGTATTTTCATATTTTGTTCTGTTTAAACAATAAATTAATACACAGTGTGTTATGGTATTTTATTTTATGGGAGTCAGGATTAAATCTATAAATTAGTTTTTCTCCTGTTTAGGTTTTAAGCGGACACTAAATAATGTAACTTCCCTTATCATACAGACACTGTACATGCAGAAGTGAAACATCTTTCAGTCCAGGAAAATCCTCAAATAAAACATTACGACATACCCTGCCTTCTAAACCGAACTGCCACCGTGTCAGGGTGTGTGTGTGTGTGTGTGTGTGTGTGTGCGTGTGTGTGCGTGCGTGTGTGAGGATTTAATCTGACGCAGCTGTTTCAGTGCCAGGGCCAGCTGTTTCCCACGTGAATAAAGCCATCGACATTTCAGCCTTACATAACAGCCCTGGCGATGCCTCAGCGGCTCCACCAATGAAAAGAAATCAACTCATTTCAGGGCCGTGTAACATGCTACTGACTTCTAGTAAAAGAGTGACTTCACATTTCCCTGTTGTACCCGGTCGTAAGGACATGCTGGCAACGCTGATGGCACGCAACATGGCACTGATATCAATCAACGTCTGAGTAAAGTACAGATGTACAACTTTATCCAGTTCATCCTGACTAGAGCTACAATAATTAACACGGCTGAGTGCAAAAAATATGTATACCCATAGGACTAAACACAGAGTGATATCTCCATTTCTATAAATTGGCACAAATCATAGATTTTTTATGCATCCCAGGAAATAAATATGACATTGGTGTGAGGTTGTTTTGATTAAAAAATATCACTCATATGATTTAGGTTTCAGACTGTATAACGTCTAAAGAATTATAAAATGTTTATAAAAGACCAATGATGACCATCGCATTTATTCCCTTTTTACAACCATGGTAGGACCTCTGGTCAACATTCACATTCACACACACTACGTCAATTAGCCTAACCTGCATGTCTTTGGATTGTGGGAGGAAACCCACCAAGCACGGGGAGAACATGCAAACTCCACGTACCGAGTCCGAAGCAGGAATCGAACCCAGACCCTGGTGGTGCAAGGCGACCGTGGCCACCGTGCAACTACAGCGCATCATCATTCACTATTAAAATTAAAATGCAAACACCAACCACACAGATATGGGTGGGAATCGAACCCAGACCTGGGGGGTGCAAGGCAACAGTGCTAACCACTGCGCCACTGCACCGCCTTATAATACACGTGCAATATAATATAATTTGTATAGTAACAACTTCTTACACGAAATTTTGTACTATGGATTCTCCTAAAAATTAAAGAAGTAGAAAAGCTTTTCTTTCGTGTATGGAGCATTTTACTGTGGAACAGCTTCTACTTAGTTCTGATATTCTTTACAAAATGCAGAGTGAATGCAAACCGAGCCACTGAACCCATGTAACCTTTCTTTAAGGAAGGGTTACTAGTATTCATAGATACTGTACATGCCCCCCCCCTGCCACCCGCCCCCTGCCCAGAGTCCTGAAAAAGAGCCTGGCTGTGTTCCAGTTCCTAGTACACAGAGTACAGAGAGGAAACCCACTCGGGAGAGAACGGCAGAAATGCTCCCAGACACGGCCATGCGACAGACTCGCTCATTTTCAGAGAACTTCTAGGAATTCCAAGCTTCTAGGAATTCCAAGCTACAAATCCTACTTAGTGCAAACATGCCAGTGATATGTGGTAATGTGGTGTGATATCCAAACCCTAGTGACTCATTTCTCCAACACTGCAAGCTCTCATATCAAGAACATAAATCCTCACTGAGGAACTGAGTGTTAACAGCACTGTGTGTAATCCTGTGCAACATTACTTTTGGGTTAAAATTCAACTATAAGCATCGACACTTACAACTCCACGGAAGGTAGGAGGGAACAGACCACAATAAACAGGGATGAAAGCGCTACAGATGAGAGCCTGAGAACAAGAGAAAAGGGATCATTATAAAATGTATATACATAACATATGTAGAAACAGACTTAACACTTAATCAGACAAAGAACCATATCTGGTAATGTATAAGTGCCAGTACCACAAGAAAACAGCACGTTTGTAGAAAATATGTGTTTGTGAACATTTTGTGTTAAAATAAACGTGCCTTTAACTTTATCTTTAAATGTTTTTTAATATTATATATACACTTTGGGACAAATTATTGCCCTAGATGAGTGAGGAAACATATCTGGTAATGTCACTGACCTTTTGATTGATTTTTGATTTGAGATAAAATTACAAGAATGAAACATTTCTTGTCTTGAAAAAAAGTCTTTTTTGAAAAAGAAATTTTCAAGTTCCATATGGTCCAAGTATTTGTTTAATATTTTATTTGATAATCTGATAATGAGAACATGAACCCATGTTATGTAATTTAAAGATACATCTTCACACACAGTGATACTATGCCCAGGTACCACTGTAACAGATTATTGTACCTGTACCTACTATGACAAGGGTCCTGTGAAGTCTGATCCGGGAGAAGAGCTACTGTAAATTGCTATAAATTGCAGTAAAGGTTAATTCTGGTTCCCATAGAAAGATGTCAGAAGGTGGTAAAAGGGGGACCTACTGAATATTAGGCGAGTGGTCATAACGTTATACTGTATCTGTATGTGTATGTGTATGATCTCTTTCCACTGTCACTCACCTGAATGAGCTCGTCTTTGGAGCTGAATTCAGAGACCAGCACGTTCTCCCCGTCGCTGACGCGCGTGAGAGACACACACAGTTTGCCGCTGACGAGTGTGTGTGCGTCCTCAGGCAGGCTTTGCTCCAGGCCGGAGCGCAGCACTTTAATTATGTTGAATGTAGGATGCAGGGGGCCAAGGTTGCGCTTACGGGCCTCCTGAGCGACCTCGATCACATTCTTGCAACATTTCTCTACAAAATGAAAACACAAAATGATAAATTACCCACGAGGATAAACTACATGAAGACTGAAAAGGATGCATTCATGTTCATGTTTTATTTATTATGTCACTTTTAAAACAGAGTGTACACCCCATGAGGCAGGATATAGGGTCGGGCCGTCAACAATTGTCAAAACATGGGCAAAGGCAAAAATCATAAACAGAGTGAATATCAAAGGTCAAAAGGAGGAAAGCAATACACAATATAGATTGATAATGTGAGGCTGAGAGACACTGAGTTTTTACTGTACTTTAGAAGAGAAATACTTTATAGTCCTTATTTACAGTGTGTTAGGAATAAAACAATATGTTTTATTTCTCCCCACTATTTAATACATATGATAAAAGGTTCAGAGGTTCAACTAGAGCTGTGTGATGCAATTTAATCGACTGATTCACTTAAAATAATTGTGTTTTGTGAGATGATTGCTTCTTCTTCTTATTTTCCTCTTCCTCTTATTATTATTATTATTATTATTATTATTATTTTGAGTTTATGTGCAGTTGGCACATTGCCGCCACCTACTGGACCCAAGTGTGGAACAGAAAATTATCGCTAAAAGATTATCGCTTTGTACAAGACACGGCATTTAAACAATTAACAACACAAGTTACACATTGGTTATATACTTTTAGCAGGAGAGGTGTTCAAGTCAAAACAGGACTTCTGATTAACTTTCTGGTGAATGAAGGCATAAAACCGCAAAAAACACAATATGGTGATGAGATGGAAAGAAGACGGATAACATGTCAACAACTTGTGTCTGTGGGAACTGTACACACAGTCAATCACCCACACCACTCGTACATTACAGAAACTCAGCTGAGAGTTATTGTCACATCCCCTGTACAGTCCTGATATCGCTTCAAGCCTTTTCCACGTGTGGGCCATTAAAGGAGTTCCTGGGAGGCCAGTGTTTTAGACATGGAGCAGGCCGATCAAGGTTCATAACCCTTTTTACGCTAATAACCATGCTCCAATATTTTAAAATTAAATTTAAAAATCCTGGTTTGATTTGAACGCCAGTATTAGTAACATTAAAGCTACTGAATTAAATCGAGCCAAAAAGATCACTGCCCAAAAATTTAACTGAATTGACAGTTTACCTTTAATTCACAGCTCTAGCGGCAACAATGTATGACGGTGGAATACCTGTGCTTTATTGCTGCTTTTCCTTTTGTGACACTGATTTCATTGAATAGATAAAGAACAACCATAAACACAGCAAAGTGCAATTTTTTTATGGCTAATCAGTGGATCTCTATTGACAGCTTTAGAGTTTTTGAATCCTGCATGCTCCACTACAAACTATGAATTTCCCAATTCCCTCTGTGAATTCTTTAGTCTGAACTGAATCAGTGAGGAAACACTGACAGAACGCAGCATAGAGTTCATTGCGTACATGTGTGTGTGTTCCTGTTAAAAGCAGAATACAATTGCTTCATGTGTTTTGTAATTGCATGTTTTGTACATACAGCATACACACACGGGTTTAGTTTATACCGTATTTGTCTCTTTGTGTAGCCTACAGATCACTTCTCGCATCTTTACTGTATGGTCACAGTACACCTTCACCATGATTAATAAATTCAATCTAAGTGATTTAACAGATGTTACAGTTTTATAAGGTAACTGAGACAAGACTGAGGTTCATCAGCAACCTGCATCACTGTACAGATTCATCACAGAAAAGATACACATGACATGTAAAAACACAAAATCAATAAAAGTTGCTCTAATGCAATGCCTTCTTTCTTGACTCTGTTTATTTAGTCAGGCTTGCTAGGCTGCGTTATCAGATCTGAATGAATATCTGAGCAAATATTAAAGTTCGTTGTCTAACAGAATAATAAAAGTTTCAAGGTTCAAAAGTGAGTGAAACCGAAAGGAGATCTTAATAGGGGCATGTCTCCATGTTATTGCACTGACTCCATACAAACAGATGATGAGGCATCACAGGAACGATATGTGATTCGAGGAGAGAAAAAACAGGTAAAAGAAATACAAGTTAAAATTAACAAACTGTGTATATATATATATATATATATATATATATATATATATATATATATATATATATATATATATACACACACACACACACACGCTTCCAACTTTGTGGGAACAGTTTGGGGAAGGCCCTATTCTATTCCAACAAGACTGTACCCAAGTACACAAAGCAAGCACTATTAATACATGGTTTGATAAGTCTCGTGTGGAAAAACTTGACTGGCCCTAACACAGAGCCCTGACCTCAACTCCATCGAACACCTTTGGAATGAACTGGAACGGAGATTGCGAGCCAGGCCTTCTCGTCCATCATCAGTGTCTGACCTCATAAATGGTTTACAGAATGAATGGACATGAATTTCCACAGAAACACTTCAAAATCTTGTGGACAGCCTTCCGAGTAGAGTAGAAGCTGTAATAGCTGCAAAAGGGGGACCGACTGTATATTGAAGTGTATGTATGTGAATACAATGTCAGTGCAGGTTTGGCCAAATATTTTTATATCCATATAGTGTATATGTCAATTCTTTAATTAATCTTCTATACCACTTTACCTTGTATACAGGATTATGGCGGAGTGGCATATCACAGCACACTTGGGCACAAGGTGAGGTACACCTTGGACGGGGTACCAATCAACCCCCACACACACACACACACACACACACACACATACATGTGGAAATTGACATAAATATAAATCTAAATAAAACTGTGTAGAAAAAAAACTATAATGAATGAGTGAATGAATGAATGAATAGAGGATCGTGAACAACAGCTGAAAGTAAATGAATCAAATAAAAATGTGTGTGTGTGTGTACCTAGACACGATCCGCTGACGAGCGCAGCAGCATTAAGAGCTCCAGCTGAAGCTCCGTAGATCCTCTTGGCTCTGTGCACGAGGTACGGCGCGCGCTCCATAAGGCAGCTAGACACCCCGAGGTGGTAAATCCCTAAAAACCCGCAGCCCGCGAACGACAGGTTCCATCCCGCACTCAGGTCCAACATCCCCGCAGATTAAAGGCTGTAGTCGGTGTTTCTTAATAACTCCGGCGGTCATGCCTTCACTCGCCGGTGCGGCTGTTCGCCGGGCTGTTTTTCCTTCTGCCCTTATCGCGCCATCAGCCGCTCAGCCAATAGGAAGCCTTCAGTGAGCCAGCCCTTTACTCAGCCTTACTCGCCCCCTGCCCTCACCCCCACCGGGCAGCTCACTGTGCACTGCGGACCAATGACCACCCGAGTTATTCTACTCATGTGTTACAAATCAGAATAAAAAGCTCTCTTATGCTTTCTTCTCTTATGCTATTCTTTCTTTCTGTGTGTGTTTGGTAATTTAACTTTATTGCCTTTGCTGCTTCATATTATAACATATATGGTCATTTATAAGAAAAAAATAAATATTTTTTTATATAAGTACAATTGCATCTAAAAAAAAAAACTTGTAATATTGTGGAAAAGTTTTTGTTCCTCTGTGGGAGGAAACCGGAGTACCCGGAGGAAACCAACCAAGCACGGGGAGAACATGCAAACTCCATGCACACAGAGACGGGAATCGAGCCTGGCCGGGGAATCGAACCCGGACCCTGGAGGTGCAAGGCGACAGTGCTATCCACTACACCACCGCGCCGCCCTGGGTATACAGTACACAGAAAAACAGAAATTCTATTTGCTTGTTTCGGTTGTGTTTGCTGTGTTTTAGGGTAAACAGTAGGCAGTGTCATTATCAACTTTTATGTCATACTGTAAGTGTGTTACAGGCGTTCCTCATTTAATGTAATTGTAGGCAGCATCGTCTAAAACGGGTACGTTGGGCCGAGCTCATAGCTACTGAAACCCTAGATTAGATTACAGACCATCTATAGCGATGGTGCATATGACAGGCAAGGTGAATGCTGCTGAAACTTTGTATCTGCATAAGGAGCGGCGTCGAGTTAAAAGGCACACTCCACTCACAGGTAGTCTTTAGCATGTGCACGCAGGTGGAGCGGAAGGTAAAACGCATGTACAGTACATTTCTTGATGAAACGCATCAGCCCAGGTAAGACCCTTCAGATGATCTCTGGTTCAGGAGAGGCTTGATATTGTGAATGCAGCAATTGTAGCGTATTACCTGAAGATGTCTGTGAGTGGTGGCTCTTAATGCAATAGCTTCAGCCTCATTGAAGTCATTGCTTGCACACCTTTTCCTATTACATTGTTCCCTTACAGCACTATGAACAGCCAGGCCTATCAACGATGACCCTCTGTGGCTCACCCACCTTGTAGAGAGTGGCAATGACCATCTTCCAGGCAATTGTCAAGGCAGCAGTCTTCTCGATGATTTTGTCAGTGGAGTAGACTGAAAGATACACAGTGTTTATATTAAATGAATAGTAATTTATTCAAAGTAAAAATTCTAATATTTAAAAAAATATATATATTACATGGAATGAATACAGAATGGGTTTCCTCCGGGTACTCCGAATTCCTCCCACAGTCCAAAGATATGCAGGTTAGGCTAATTGGCGTTCCTAAATTGCCCGTAGAGTGTGAGTGTGTGTATGTGTGTGTGCCCTGCGATGGATTGGCACCCTGTCCAGGGTGTACCCCGCCTAGTGCCCGAAGTCTCCTGGGATAGGCTCCAGGTCCCCCGCGACCCTGAACACAGGATTAAGCGGTATAGAAAACGAATGAATGAATGAATGAATGAATACAGAATATGAGATAGATTTACTGTTGGAATTACATTATGAAAAACATCTCACCTGAGAACACAGTTTAAATAAAAAATTAGAACACACAGTGTATTACCTCAATTAAATCAAATAAACTTAACAATAAAATCTCTGAGAAATAGAGTAATTGCTCTTCATAATTTACACCGCTACGTTGCATGGAATATAATAAACTATGGCAGTTCTGGAAGCGATTTTATAGTGTATTTATAGATTTATCTTCCTTTGACAGGATCATGGGAACCCAAGCCTCAGCTGTACCTGTGGGTCTAGCCCGTCTAGTCCAATTCCACAGAAAAGCCAATGTTGTACAAATGGCTGAAAAACGTAAATGCTGGCCACAATAGAAAAGTGCAGAGCAACCAATGGATCACAGCCTGCCACATATGGGATTTAGCAGGCAAAGAGTTCAAGGTTGTTGATCTAGCCTCCAAATTAGCCAGATCTCAATCCAATTGGTCCATGGAATATGCTGGTCAAACCCTGCAACGCACAGCACCCAAAGGAGTAGTCCCGTTGAGCCCGTTGAGGGGGTCAGAGCTTCCTTGGCAGCACTAGGGCAATCTACAATACTGGGCTTAATAACAACCCCAAACAACACCCAAAGAAAATCCTTCTCAACAGTGTTTGACTGGTGGTAATGTGAATCAGTATAAGGATATATTTAATAATAGAAACATCAAAGGACTTATGCACCTCCGTTCTGGTCTACAGCCCTGCAGTCTTGATGTATTAGAGGCCTAGCACTGGGTGGAGGAGTGGCTTTATCTAGGGATCATGGCATGAGTGGCTTGACGTTGGAATGCAAGTGCAAGACAGTAGTAATGTAGTAGGTCAAATTTGTAGGTTCTTTTGTAGGATTTTAAAGCGGGCCTATGTAGCAGGGGATTCATGTCCTACAAGCATGCCAGACCTTGATGTCCTCAATGAACTGCAATATTCTGGCTCTAGGTTCATACTATAGAGTGTCATTGTAGCATCTGTCATGAAAGGCAGGGGAGTCAGATGGTTTGGTGTTCCATGTAAACAGAGAAGATGGGTGGATGAATGACAGAGAGTATAGGATACATTCTCTCAATGGATAGAACCAGGCCTTTTTGCCTCCTTTTTGTCACAGTATGCTCACTGGAACCAGAACTATTTCCTGATTGGGCCTCATGATTTGATCATTTGCTTGGGGATAGTGAACAAATATGAGACTGAGTGAATTTATGCTCCATACCTGGGAGGATAAGTGAGATCCCAGATTACTTACTATGTCTTCTGGAATCCTGTAATTTTGAAATATGGAAATGAGCTCTGCTGTTTTGAAGGCTGAGGGGAAACTGGCGAGAGGCATCAAGTGTAGAGATTTGGGATTAGAGATTAGAAATCTCAGTTTCTCAGTATAAAAGATACGAGACAGGGGTATAATGAATAAGGGTGATTTATAGAATTTTCCAACCTACTGTAATCAGGCAGACAGCGGTCAGCATGTATATGATCATATTCAATTCAATTCAATAATATTTTATTTGTATAGTGCTTTTAACAATTGACATTGTCTCAAAACAGCTTTACACAATCAAAAGAATTATTTAAGTGTGAATGTGTATGAATAAAAAATGGTCAGATAGTCCCTAGTGAGCAAGCCACGGGCGACAGTGGCATGGAAAAACCCCCTGAGATGGTAATAGGAAGAAACCTTGAGAGGAACCGGACTCAACAGGGAACCCATCCTCATCTGGGTGAAGCAGATAGCAGGAAATGATCTGCATTGATACAGTGTGTTAGGTGACAGGCAGTTCAGCTATAATAGTTGATGTTAATTGATGTTAAAATGGAGTCCAGGTAGTTATTGGAGACTCAGATAGAAAGTTCTTGTAGAAAGTTCCAGTCCTGAACTATCGAATTGTCAAGTCCTCAGAGAAGCAGCTGCTAACACCAGTCGAGGCCAGAACCGTCTTCTAAGTAGAGAGAATCATCCCCAGACACCAGACGCATCCCAAAGAGACACACGGGGCATCCATGTGACGAGACCTCCAACCAGAAACGGGGCACCAGGATGGATCAGACAGGTCCGGAGGGCAGAGGGAGTCTGGATCACTAGCAGCTCAGGAACGACATGTGTAGCTCGACAGAGAGAGAGAGAGAAAGAGTGAAAGGGGAGACAGGGGGAGAGAGGAAAGAGAAAGAGGGGGAGAAAGAGAAGAGGAGAGATGGTGGTTAGGTATGGTCACAGTCACATAATGTCTAATGTGAATGTATATTTACTGTAGAGTGCAAGCAGGGACTCCGGCAGGACTAACTATGACAGCATAACTAAAAGGGAGAGCCAGAAGGAAACACAAACATGAGGGCTCCCTGAGATGTAAAGCAAACAATCACCTCACCGTTAACAAACCTGAGTGATCAAATGAGAGTGAGGAAGACAGCATCTAAACATACCAGTTCACCATAATACTCTACGTCCATGAGTCCCCCAGATCTGCTCCTTTACCTTATGGCAAATCTATTTATAAAAATGCTTGACTAAATAAATAGGTTTTTAGCCTAGACTTAAACACTGAGACTGTGTCTGAGTCCCGAACACTATTTGGAAGACTATTCCATAATTGTGGGGCTTTGTAAGAAAAAGCTCTGCCCCCAGCTGTAGTTTTCATAATACGCGGTACTGACAAGCAGCCTGCATCCTTTGATCGAAGTAGGCGTGGCGGATCGTAAGACACTAGCAGTTCGCTCAGATACTGTGGCGCGAGACCATTTAATGCTTTATATGCAGTGGCGGTTCTACACTGAATTGCTCCCTGGGCGAGACTCCCTCCCGGGACCGCCGCCCCCCCAAAAAAAAAATTAATAAAAACTTCACATTTTGTACACACCACACGTTTTATTAAAATACTCAGAACTTAAATAAATATACTGTGTACAAACAAATATTACATAAATATAGAATTAATATAGAACAAATCACACTAAAGAAAAATAACTTATTTACTTCACTGCAGAACAGAAACCACAAACTGAAACTAAAATCTGACTTTTCTGGCCTTTCTAGATGCAAAGTCATCAATAATGGCATCATATGAGCTATGCTCCCCTATTGCATGATTTATGCTTATGACAGCAAGGCCAGTGAGCTGTTCCTGAGACATGGTTGACCTCAGGTATGTCTTGATTAACCTGAGTTTGGAAAAGCTCCTCTCTGCTTGAGCTACAGTCACTGGCAATGTACAGTAAGTGCAATCCTGAGAGCAGTCCAAAAGTTGGGGTAGATCTCAGACAGATCCTTATCGTGCATTAAACTGATAAGCTCAAAGAGGCTCATGGTTTTTGATGGCAGTCATTAGACACTTTATTAATCTAATATAATATAATCTAAGGGAGGAACAATTAGCTCCTTGGTTAATTTACTGCCTCAAATTATATGCTGTCACATAACAGAGTTATAGCAAATGGAAAATGTCTTTTAAACTATCTACACATATGTAAATTAAACTGGCTATTTACAGTATACTGTAAATATATTGTAAATATATTGGCTATAGCCAACATTAACATAATAAACAATGTAAATAAATAACTGTACTTGCAACAGTCTTGCTGCAAAGCATAATTTTGTGGTTACATTTTGTGGTATTTAATAGAAACCATTAGAATTTCTGTGATGGTTTGTAAATTAGGCTTTTATTTTGTGTGTGTTTTTAGCAAGGTAAGCATAGCAAGCATCATAAGCAAGAAGAGTTAACGTTCTACCACTAATTAACATGATGACATGAATACCTTAGTGATACAGAGAGAACATTGTTGCATACCTTTATCTTTTCCCCGTTTCTCCTCATCTTCTTTTCTTTTGTTTCTAAATTGGGCCCCTGACAGCTTTGGCCTTTTTCTCACCATCGCTGTGTTTATACTTTATAATCGACGATTCGACAATCAACAGATTTCCCCCAACGCTGTCACTCACGACCAGAAGTCAAGACTAAACCAATTCACCTCCACATCATAATCGTTTTTATTATCTATTTTTATTTGCCATTTCACACAATTAAATAAATGAAAAAAGTGCAAATTATTGGTGTGTGTTTATAATATTTTGAATGAAATGTGCGTTATTTGTAAGAAAGTCAGGTAGACATAATTTAGCCCCCCTTCTTGTCCGCTTCATTTGGGAGAGGTGAACTGTATTCTGCGCCCCCCCGCTCTCCTCTCCGCTCACACCCCCCGGTCTTCTCCGCTGGCTCAGCTTCTGTGCGGCTCATTCAGGGGCGGTGCGGGCGCAGGTATCACAGATAATAGAAAACCGCTTAGCGGCACAGATTATAATTTTTTACACCAGGTTCGTGTGCCGCCCCCCACGTGACATAAAAAAAGGTGCCCTGGGCGGCTGCCCAATTCGCCCTACCCTAAAACCGCCACTGTTTATATGTCAAGAGTAGTATTTTTAAATCAATGCGAAATTTCACAGGGAGCCAATGTAGTGAAGATAGGATAGGGGTGATGTGCTCATATCTTCTGGTTCTAGTGAGGACTCTCGCTGCTGCATTCTGGACTAGCAGAAGCTTGTTTATGCACCTACTGTAGCTGAACAACCAGACAGTAAGGCATTACAATAGTCCAACCTAGAAGTGATAAAAGCATGAACTAGTTTTTCTGCATCATTTAGCGACAATATATTTCTTATCTTGGCAATATTTCTGAGGTGAAAGAATGCTATCCTGGTGATATTATCTACATGAGCTTCAAATGAAAGGCTGGAATCTATAATCACGCCAAGGTCTTTTACTGTTGCACTTGATGGAACAGAAAGGCCATCTAAAGTTACGGTGTGATCTAAGATTTTACTCCTAGCTGTATGTGGTCCTATGACTAGAACTTCTGTCTTATCCGGATTAAGCAGAAGGAAGTTAATTAGCATGCAATTTCTCAACTTTAGTAAGCTGGTTTTTCTCATCAGGTTTTGCTGAGACATATAACTGTTTGTCGTCAGCATAACAATGAAAACTAATACCATGCTTACGGATTATGTTGCCCAGAGGAAGCATGTAAATGGAAAAAAGCAGTGGGCCTAAAACTGAACCCTGCGGAACGCCAAACTCCACTAGAGAACATGCAGAATAATCACCATTTAAGTCTACATACTGATAACGATCGGTCAAATAGGATCTGAGCCAGGAGAGGGCTGTACCCTTAATTCCTACTACATTTTCTAATCTGTGAAGAAGAATAGCATGATCAATGGTGTCAAAAGCTGCACTGAGGTCGAGTAATACAAGCATAGTTACACAACCCTGATCAGAGGCCAATAGGAGGTCATTTACTACTTTAACGAGTGCTGTTTCTGTGCAGTGATGAGGCCTAAATCCTGACTGATACAGTTCATGTATGCCATTTCTATGTAGATATGAGCATAGCTGCTCCGCTTCTATCTTTTCCAGAATCTTAGAGATAAAGGGGAGGTTTGATATTGGCCTGTAATTGTACAGCTGACAGGGGTCGAGGTCAGGTTTCTTAATTATTGATTTGATAACTCCAAATTTAAAAGATTTTGGAACATAACCAATGCTGAGTGAGGAATTAATTATTCTCAACAGCGGTTCTGTTATTACTGGTACTATCTGTGTCGGTATAGGATCTAATATACAGGTTGATGAATTTGCAGAAGAGATGAGTGAAATTAGTTCATTCTCTTCAAGGGGAGTAAAGTATTCTAGGTTTGAATCTGACATGGCTAGGTTAACATCTGCATCAATTACATTGTTCGGTTTCAAAGCCTCAATTTTATGCCTGATATTTACAATTTTATTATTAAAAAAGTTCATGAAGTCCTCACTATTGCATGATGTTGTTGTGGAGATTTCTGTAGTGGTCTTATTTCTGGTTAATTTGGCTACGGTATTAAATAAAAATCTAGGATTATTTGTATTTTCTTCTATAAGAGTGGAGAGATACGTTGATCTAGCTACACTAAGAGCTTTCCTATAGTTCAGGATGCTCTCTTTCCATGCTATTTGAAATACTAACAATTTAGTTTGACGCCATTTACGCTTTAATTTCCGAGCGGTCTGTTTTAAAGTGCGTGTGTGATCGTTATACCAGGGAGCTAGTTTCTTATCTCTAATAATTTTTCTTTTAGCTGGAGCTACATTATCTAAGGTACAACGAAATGTCGACTACTAAATGTCCTACTACACACTGATTTACGCCTACTGTATGGACATAAATGCTGCTCTCAGAGGGTCTTCTGGCTTCTCAAAATTAATGTTAAAATCTCCAGCAATTAACATTTTGTCTACAGAAACGACTAGGTTTGAGGCAAACAATCGACATATCAGGCAAAGGCGAAAGGGCAATCTATAAGTTGCAAAGATATTGGCAAATAAAGCATGGTAACAACAGGAAAGCCAGGACCAACACTAAAAACACAACAGGATACATTTGTAAAAACAATGAGGATTTCATGTTATTATTTAATACAGTATATTGTATGAGTAAACCAAGAAGTAAAGCTGGATGGAAATAAGGCTCTGCACAAGTACTAAGGGGACATCGACCTCTACTGGTGGGGTCGAATATTACTAGCAGTTAAAATAACTCCAAACAAACATTCACATCAACAGTGAATGTGCAGACAGCAATCATTATGTTTTGAAATGAAAATTTTAGTATCTAGCTATCCTTATGAAAAGCACAAATATAAGAATGTAAAGGAGTTTTAAATGTTACATGAACATTACAGTGGTTTAAGAACCTGTGCATAATGACATTACACACTTTGTTTTGGTACACATTTTAATTTTAAGTATGGAGTTTTATATAGTCTCACACCAGCGCATGTTATACGTAATTACACGTTACAGATTCCAGGTAACGTCTTCTACAATTTAGGAACGTGTGGTTGTGTGTGTCTGTGAACGTGTGTGTATATACAGGTCCGTCTCTAAAAATTAGCATATTGTGATAAAGTTCATTATTTTCTGTAATGTACTGATAAACATTAGACTTTCATATATTTTAGATTCATTACACACAACTGAAGTAGTTCAAGCCTTTTATTGTTTTAATATTGATGATTGTGGCATACAGCTCATGAAAACCCAAAATCCCTGTCTCAAAAAATTTGCATAATTTTTTACTTTTAATTACTTTTAATTAGCACTGTTCCATAACAATTAACACTTAATAATAAGTAGATTTTGAAATGTGTTAATATTTACCAATTAAAAACAATCATTTGGTGATGTCTCTAGAGAGATAATTACAGAAAATGTAAATAAATATACATGTATATACAGTATGTACAGTATGTGTGTGCTAGATAGATAAGATAAGATAAGTCTTTATTAATCCCGAAGGAAATAGTTTTTCCAGTGGCTTTAAATATTTAAATAGAAACAAATACAATAGGAAAAAAGAGATAATTAAATACAATATAAACAGATATAAATAGAATAAAAAAATATATAGAAAAAAATAAAAACTACAGACTGTACAATACACTAAAAGAGACAATTTTTCACCTTTCTGTACATTTATGTTATTCTATCCATGATCTATATTGCACATGATATTTGATATTGCATATATAGTAGTAATGATATTGCACACAAGATATATATAATTAGTAATTTTGCATGTGATATTGTTATTTTGATAGTATTGCACAATGTATCAGGGCATGATAAAGTTCTACTGATTATTTTCCCAAATGAAGGGGAGAGAGTTATGGAGTTTATAGAGTTTAATTGCCACTGGTATAAAAGATAGATAGTTATGTAGAATATATTCTAAATATGCCCTGCGATGGATTGGCACCCTGTCCAGGGTGTACCCCGCCTAGTGCCCGAAGTCTCCTGGGATAGGCTCCAGGTCCCCCGCGACCCTGAACACAGGATTAAGCGGTATAGAAAATGAATGAATGAATGAATGAATGAATGAATTCATATTCTAAATAATCACACTTAAGAACAGGCCTCAGGTTATGCAGAGACACAGGTTTTCCCAAAAGAGCATTGCCCATATCATCACTCTGCCCCTGCCATGTTATCTTGCCTTCTTCCAGTACTCATCCTGGCACCATGTCTTCCCCAGGCAAGCGACACAAACACATGCCTGGCTATACATTTATCCATATAAAAGAAAAACCGTGATTGATCAGAATAGGTCATCTTCTACTTTCTTTTATTTCTCGATGGTCCAGTTCTGATGCACCTGTGCCTATTCACTGTGCTTTTGTAGGAGGGCAGGGGTGAGCATGGGCACTCTGACAGCTCTGTGGATATGTGCATCAATAAGCCTGATACACAAGTTGTCCTTGCTTAGACTAAATTTGTTCGGTACTAACTACTGCATATAGGAACATCCAGCAAGATACTCTGAACCAGCACGTTTTTCCAGGTTCCTTCAGACCCCTACCCTTACCCATTTCCTTACCCAATTTACCTCATTATGACTAATGAGCATACACCATTTGCATTCCATCAGAGCAGTGTGAAGGAGAAAAATTAGAATTTTTACGTGATATTACTTCCATCTACTGGTTAATACTTGAAAATGAAAAAGATGACGGTAAACTGGTTCTGCCTGTCACAGGCATGAACACACTATGGGAAATGTGGAAATACTACTTATAGATAACCTAATCTGTATGTCTTTGGACCATGGGAGGAAACCAGCGTACCGGGACGACACCCAACATGCACGCTGAGAATAACAAACGTACTGTAGATCAGAGGCAGGAATCAACCTCTAGACTCTGGAGGTTCAAGGCCACAGTGCTAACCACTATACCACCGTGCCACCTCTAGAATTTCATATAAAATTTTAATTGTCAGATTGTAATTTTGTTGTGGATTAGTAGTTTTTTTCCTTATTTTAATTCACCTTTAAACCTGATCCTATCCACACATTCACTATACATTCAACCTCATCCAGTTTACAAGGACCTCTTTGGTTTTTTTTTGGGTGTTTCAATTTTCTCCCCAATTTAGTCGTGGCCAATTCCTCCCCGTCGCTAGGGAGGGCTCCCACTAAGGCTACCTATTTCTGTATGTTTCAGGTATGATCAAATATTATCTTCAAATCTAGTTTGAAGCCAAGAATCTTCAAAATCCTTTTTTGGCTCAGAGTGCAGGACCTGTCATTATCATGTCCTTGGAACAGAGAGGGTTAATGGCCTTGCTAAGGGGCCTGGGAAAGTGCTGCGGCTTGAACTCATGACTTTCTGATAAGCAGTCCAGAGCCTTACTTACTGACCACCGCTGGTCAAATAATAGCTTTATTGTTGTATGAACCGAACTCATTCACACAGACATTCCTAAAATATAATAATAAAAATAAATGCAAATTTGAGTCCTGGAAAAATATTTTTTGGTTTTGACAAGCCTTATAAAATACATATAAAGAGACACATACTGTATATCATTCAGCAGAATCAGGGTCATAATAAAAAGCTGTAAAATTGCATCACCCAAATACATATTATATTATGAAAAAAAAAAATGTACCCCAAAATTTACCCCACATTTATTTTCAGTTGAGTTTTTTTTTTTTTTGGAGGGCATGTAGAAATGTCCCCGCCATTCATTCATTCATTCATTCATTCATTCATTTTCTATGCCGCTTAATCCTGTGTTCAGGGTTGCGGGGGACCTGGAGCCTATCCCATCATTGTTTAAATAACTAATAAAAAAATAAATAAAAAAACCCTACAAGATGACAGAAAACACCAATATTTCCATTTGTGTCCATGTCTTGCTCTGTTCAGCTTCCAGAAACTGTCCTGTGGGTGAACAAACATGCTGATCTGTCCAGAAGTGCACAGGCGTTCAGGGTCCTCAAGGCTCTTTCAGTAATCCCAGCTGTATTCATATTAAAATACTGGTGTGTCTGTTGTTCTCCAGGTCATGTTGCTGCAGGTTCTGTAAGGATGGTTCGCTTAAACACCTCCGCAATGGGAATGCACTATAAATGTACAACCACACAACAAAAATATATTAAGGAGAAGAACAAAATGCAGATCTTGAGTCTTGAGTCTAGCATTTACACATCTTGACTACACTGGATTGCTCCTGAATATGATGTTACATCACAAATATTCACATTTCTATCATGCACAGGCATCTTCATTCCTACGACGTATTCTTCCTTAAAACAACCCATTGCTTACAGTTACACCACATACAACATGTGGGAGAAAAGCATCAGAGTCTTTCCCTAAGATCTATCTTAACCATGTTGACACGAGCCAGGAATCAAAATATTTTATTATGCCCCTTTTATTAAATGTTAATCATAAATTTAGGTCTAGGGTGTACCCCGACTTGTCCCAAAGTCTCCTGGGAGTATATCATCATCAATCAATCAATCAATCAATCAATCAATCAATCAATCACTTTTAAAATTAATGTGGACAAACATACAATCATTTCCATATTTAAAAAGTTGTGGTCTTTCTTTTTACCCACCCTTCTGGGGACGCTCCTTTCCACGCCTGTCTGTAAACAGTTCCCGCCATCTCAACAAGCCAGCGGGCGTCTGCAGACACCTCAGGAATCCATTCTACAAACCTTTCATAAAGCAGAAAGAGCGTAAGGCATAAAGTATAGCGTTGTCATTACGGAAAAAATATCTGAATTTAAAATCTAAATGATGATTACAGTACAGGTATGATCCGTGTTCACATACAGTGTTCAGTACTTTTGGACTTTACGTTTTGGACAAATACAGTGGATCAAGATTTTATCTGGCAATGAGTCTTGAGATGATGCTATTAAAATGTTATGTCACTTTGGAATGAATTCCTTATTGTAAGCATGTAGTCCATGATTTTAGTTTTAAATGGTCTATTAGTCATTATTTGAACCCTTGGAAGTTCCTAGAAGTACTAGAACAGGATTTACCTCGCCATCTGGAATTCAGTTTAAAGTTCGTATCTAACAGAATGAAGCTAGCCTCCATTATCATACATTAGATAAACTGCATTGCCACCACTGTGTCTTTTATCAAACACATGATTGATATAAACAAAATTAACTTTATGACTTATTAGGGACTGAATCACCAAGGACCAGGTGAAACGATATGTTCATGATACCTACTGTAGGCACTAATTCGATTTGTATTGCGATTTTATAAATATTTCGATTCAAGCGAAATCATATTTCATTTTTTTTGGATGTTCTAATTCTAAACAAACTTAGCTCATACCACACACCTGCCTAAGTGTGAATAGTTTAGAGCGCCACCTGTAGGATTATAGAAGAAAAGCTACATTTATTTTGGGCCCCTCAGTACAGTATATACAAGTTCAGAAATATTCATCATAAAAAATATTATATTAAAGTCAGTGTGGTGATGCATGAATTTCCACACAGTACAGTATGTAGCTGAATTGATTTCCCCCCATTGCTTAGATGTAGGATTGCATATCCCAGTCGAGAGTATTAACCCTCTCTCATCCAGGGTTTACAGCTTATTTGGTTTAACCTGCTGACTATACAGTATACTTGTTATATCTGTACTATATTATTATACTTTACATTTACATTTAGGCATTTGGCAGACGCTCTTATCCAGAGCGACTTACATTTTTTATCTCATTACACATCTGAGCAGTTGAGGGTTAAGGGCCTTGCTCAAGGGCCCAACAGTGGCAACTTGGTGGTTGTGGGATTTGAACCTGGGATCTTTCGAACCGTAGTCCAATGCCTTAACCACTGAGCTACCCCTACTTAATATTTGTAACAATACTTCTGAGGCAACTGTGGTAGAATCATAGCAACCATTTGACCAAGCAGTACTTTATGACCAGTGGGTTGTAAATTTCTATTTACTTACAATTAAAGCAGGGTACTGAGTTGAGGGACTAGGGTACTTGCAACAGTGTCACTGCTGGGATTTGAACTAACATTACAATCACCGGCATGATGTTTTGACTAGAAATGCTAGTAAAATTGAAGTATAGTTAGAAGTAAAGATACTCATTTGAGCAACAAACTTAGTATTCATCAGTCAATCGTATCGTGGAACATTCTATTTAACTCTGCTTATGCTGTTTGCTGCTAGCAATGAGCTTCTCATTCTCGCACATCCTAACAGGGAGTGCTTGGACAAACTGGAGGTTGAAGGTTTATCTCAAGTGAACAGTAGTGGTACAGACCTCTGAACTGCAGAGTACGCCGACTCTACTGGCAGCGTGCAGGGCATCAGCATGTAGGAAGCCACACGTACAGGCAACAGACCAGTGATCTGAGTCTCATGCTCTTTACACGCCTCACAGAACACTGCAACACAAATTCAGCCATGTTCAATCTCACTCCCAATAACTCAACAGCAGTAATACTGAGTACTTATTTCTTATTTCATCCTGAGGATATTCAAAGCATCTATCAGTTAACATAGCATAAAATGTATCTATTGTGACATTCAACAAAATACATAATTTGCGTAATAAACATCGAGCTGTAAATCGAGCTGTCACCTTTCTTAATATTTGTAGGGAGGTGATTGACAAGCTGCTTGTCCAACCACCAGTGATCTTCCCCCAGGAGGCGGAGTCTTCGGAGCATCACCTCTCGTGTCGACTCAGTGACATAGCAGCAGGTGGGCATGTCCCGCGTCAGGGCCTGATCTACTTTTGGACATTCAGCTTGCAACAGATCTGAGGATTACATCATACAGTATCGTCAATGTCAAAGCATAGATGATTGGTTTTATATATATATATATATATATATATATATATATATATATATATATATATATATATATATTATTATTATTATATAGTCTATATACAGTATATATTTCATATATAGTCTATCATCTCTCATTTATCCTTCATTGTTTTTCCCAGTTCCAGCCAGAGACCAAAGAAGTAGTTCTCTTTGCCCTCCCTGGCAACATCCAACAGAGGGGACTAAAGGAAAGCCTGCTCCATCCAGCCCCAGTCAGTGCGTAAGGGTACTTCAGGTATTTAAATAATATACAGTGAAACAATATACAAAAACATTTCCACAGTAAAAAATGTGCATGAATTTACATGAAAGCAAATGATATATGTTTAAATTTTTTAAACAATGACTCACTATTGGACGTGAGGAATCGTAGAGCATCTTTATACCCGTTCTGACACAGCTCCGCCATTATCTGTAATAACCACAGTGCAAAGATATTATAGTTATATATTTTACTTTTTGTGTTGTGTATAAGCTCTTCTGTGTGAAATAATAATAATAATAACTATATAAAAATATTATTCTCTGCATCTCATTTTGCGGCGATATTTTCTGTTATAAAAACACACATGTTCACTGAGACCCTCATAAGCAAGCAAGAATTGACTCTCAGTTACTGGAATACTGTAAATATGCTGGCACGTGTACAGTAAAAGGATAAACCATGCAGAAAAGGAGGAAGAGAAGGAGGAATTAGGATAATTTCTGCACCACTCTTACCTTGGGCTCGGGAGGGAAAAGCACTTGGCTGAGTCTGCATGCGTTTCCCCAGGTGACCTGAATGCTTGTGTTGGTAAATCGCATCTCATGGAAGCTACTGGAATTGTCTTTGGGGCAAATGTCACTTTCTCCGGAGAAGGGAGAGATGGAGATGGTGTTCTTTAGCTCTGACTGGGGCAGATTATCAGTCATCGCACCATCAATGTACCTCTGTGTAGAGAGAGGAAAAATGGAAAGAGTGCTTAAAACAAACATTTTTTAAATGTAATAATAGAACGATTACATGGGTTATATTAAATTATCACAACAGAGAAATAAGAAGCCAGATTTATACAAATGGGTTCAAAATTGGCTCATTATCATCTGTAGTCAATTATGATCACTAACAGGAAATTGAGAGGCTCTTGCTTTGGCAAATTTAACAACATTTCTGGACTTTAAGCACCACTGAATTCATTTTGTTTTTTAATGTTCTGTTGAGATCAAAAACTCAATAAATAAAAACTTATGCACCAAATTCTTATGGGTTTATTCTGTATAAGTATGTTAACCAAATAAATAAAAAAATTAACACAAAGCCAAATATTACCACATTATTAGTTGTTTTTAGAAAATCAGTGTATTTTATACAAGTCTGAGTAAGAAGAATAAGTTTTTAACCCATGTGACTCAAAGAGTTATAGACAGAGCTTGGCTGTCTCCAAGTGCTTACACGCTTAGAAAGGAGAGGAAGAGTGCTCTAAGAGACTGGCATACAACTGACTGGACTGAGTCATTGCTGAAAAGTTCTTGTGTTTAAAAGTCCATAGCTACAAAACCTACTTAGCATCATAAGCTCATGCAAACCTCAAACAGTAAGTGCACTGTATACAAACATTCACAACATGGAATCACTGATACTTACAACCCCACGGAAGGTAGGAGGGAACAGACCACAATACACAGGGATGAAACAGCTACAGATCAGAGCCTGCGAATGAGATACAGTGATTCGACTTTTAAAATATACTTTCAATACCAACGTTTCATACTTGCTTTATTAATCTAAAAGGGTGCCTTAAAGACAATATCAATACATATACTGTACGTAGAAATGCTCGAGAATGACAAGATGTGTAGTTTGTACATCAGCAACAATAACACTATGTATTTCAGTCCTAATACAGGTTTAACTACAGAACACTGATAGTTGAGTGCAAATGTTTGTGCCCCTACTCGTATTCATTTTATCCATAGAAAATAAATAAATAAATAAATAAATAAATAAACACAGTAAATGGGTGATACCTTTATTCTTAAACGTTTTTGTTATGTGGTGCGGTATGGGGAGCCGCACCATGAGATGGTTTAATATTATAAGAGCCCTAACGCAGGGCTTTAGAGGGAGTCAGTGAAATAGGAGTTTGGGAGAGTGCTTATGATACGCACAGGAAGACTGTTCCGTTTAGAGATAGCGTGGGATTAATTAATTAATGAACAAAAAGGGAAATAAAAGAAAACTGAAAACACAAAATTTAAGTCAATAATGCAACTGAAAAAGATGAAATAAGGCCCACCTGTACTGTATATTAGAGGTATTTTAACACTGAACACACCTACTATTTTTATTTGTTCATTCATTCAGTTTCTATACAGCATATCCAGTACAGAGTCACAGGAAGCCTCGAGCCCATCCACAGCAGACTTCAGGCAGGAGGGAGGTGTGTGTGTGTGTGGGGGGGGCGGGGGGTGGTACACACTCACTCACACATACCCTATTCCAGTTATGAAGCTGGAGTCAGAGCACAGGGTCAGCCAGGATACAGCACACCTGGAGCAGATAGGGTTAAGGGTCTTGCTCAAGCATTCAGCAGTGGCAACCTTCCAATCAGAAACCCAGTAACCTACAGCCTTAACCTTATGAGCCACCACTGGGCTAAACTGCATGTCTTTGGACTGAATTGCTCTTTAAAATTGAATTTCTTTATTGAATTGAGTCGTCTCTATTTTGTCCTAATGGCATAAAACTTTTGCACTCAACTGTAAGCTTTATGATCACCAGTAAGATCTTTCTATTTCCACTCTCAAGGCTCTCTCACCTGAATGAGCTCATCTTTGGACTTGAAGTCAGAGACCAGAACGTTCTTCCCATCACTGACGCGTGTGAGAGACACACAGAGCCTGCCGCTGGAGACTGTATGTGCATCTACAGGCAGGTCTCGCTGAAGGCCAGAGCGCAGCACTTTAACCAGGTTGAACGTGGGATGCAGAGAGCCAAGGTGGCCTTTCCTGGCCTCTTTAGCAACTTCGATCACATTCAAGCAACCTGTTTCTGTACAATGAAAACAAACAATTATAAAAGAATAACAAGAATAAACCACACATATGAATAAACTACCCACATGTTTTTTCCCTATATGGTCACTGTATACCTTTGCCATTATTAGAGTCACATCTAAGTGAGAGCAGAAAAACAAATATAGGATAAAGAGAAACAGTGAGGAAGAAATTCTCATGAGATAATTAAGACATGACTGACGGTAATACGCAATCATTTTAACAATTCCATCATTTAAAATAAAAGGACATGCATGTAACACATGAAAGAAAATAAAGTAAAAATGCTCAATATGTAAAAAGTGAGAATACTGTAAATGAAATGTTAGAAATTAAAACAATTGATTCATATGAGGGATAAAACACATACACTGCATGCAAAAATAAATCAATCATATTAAAAAAATAGTGTGTGTGTGTGTGTGTGTGTGTGTGTGTGTGTGTGTGTGTGTGTGTGTATGTGTTTGTGTGTGTGTGTGTACCTAAGCATGTTCTGCTGGTGAGCACAGCTGCCACAAGAGCCCCAGCTGAAGCTCCGTAGATCTTCTTGGCTCTGTGGATGAGGTAAGGTGCATGTTCTAGGAGGCAGATAGACACACCGAGGTGGTAAATTCCTAAAAACCCACAACCTGCAAGAGACAGGTTCCATCCCGCACTCAGGTCCAACATCTCAGCAGATTGAAGTTCTACTTACAGCATTCACTCCTTCACTCACCGGTAAGCCTGTTTGTCTCTGTGGTTTTCTTGCCATCCTTATCAATGATCTGCCCCTTTCCCCGCCTACAAACCCTGACCCCACCCCCACAGGAAAAAAAAGAACATGTACTGTGACCCTTGCTTAATGTGAACTGCCGTTTGATTCTTCCTTTTCAAATACTCATATTTCACATACAGTACATACAAATAAATTACAATTAAAAAAACTCTTATGTTGTGTATGTGTGTGTGGGGGTATTTATTTTTGCTGCCATGGTTTGTCATCTTAGAGCACAATTTGTTCTGAACCCCCGGTCCTGAACATTTTTCCTCTGGTTTCCACCCACAGTCTAAAGACATGCAGATATTTAGATCAGACATGCGTGTATGTGTGTTTGTGACCTGTGATGGACTGGCACTCCATAGGGTGTACCCTGCCTCGTACCCTAAGTCTCCTGAGATAGACTTCAGGTCCCCCGCGACCTTGTGGACAAAGTGGTAGTGAGATAAGTCGCTCTGGATAAGAGCGTCTGCCAAATGCCTAAATGGAAATGTATAAGATTTTATAGCTGAATCTATAAATCATCTTATATCGTTCTATGAGCACAATCTTTACAAATAAAAGAGAGGTTTTGTCTGTACATTGGTCAGAACCTACTCTTTCAATGATATCTTAGGTTTTATACCGTGGAGGACCCAAAATCAGACAAAAAAATTTCTGTCTGTTCAGCCAGATTATGTCACAACATCATGCAAAACTGGCTGTACAGAATTTAATGAAACTTTTTATAATGAAGCTTAATATACCGTATAGTGCACCGTATAGTGAAATCAAAATATTGAGTAAAGGGGATGTTATGAACAGTTATGTGTCGGATTTAATAATCGACTTTAAAATAATGTGCTTCTTGCTCAATATAAATAAACACCTGCACCATTCATTCATTGATTCATTTTCTATTCCGCTTAATCCTGTATTCAGGGTCACGGGGGACCTGGAGCCTATCCCAGGAGACTTCGGGCACTAGGCGGGGTACACCCTGGACAGGGTGCCAATCCATCGCAGGGCACACACACATACACATACTCACACACCCAATCACACACTACGGGCAATTTAGGAACGCCAATTAGCCTAATCTGCATATCTTTGGACTGTGGGAGGAAACCGGAGTACCCGGAGGAAACCCACCAAGCACGGGGAGAACATGCAAACTCCATGCACACAGAGACGGGAATCGAGCCTGGCCGGGGAATCGAACCCAGACCCTGGAGGTGCAAGGCGACAGTGCTAACCGCTACACCACCGCGCCGCTACACCTGCACCAATAGATATTAATTAGAAAAGACAAACTGTATAATTTTACTGGAATTAGTTCATATTTTCATGAAGTGGTTTAAGTGAATTTTAATGCGCTGGAGTTGTTTTAAGACAAAACTTAATATTTTATCCCATTTCCTTCTTTGATTTCTCATCTGTGATTCACTCTACAGGGAGTGTACAAGGCGTGAACAAGGCGTGAACAAGGCGTGAAAAACTCAACCTTACAAAATGTGATTTCTGGTATTAAAAGTTAGACAGAAGGACAGACAGACTTCAACCTGAAATAATAATAATATCACTGATTACATTAAAGTTCATCAGCTTATTTTTAGCTTTAACCTTTTAACTGTTTCTACAAACATTTTTCGGGTGCTAACGCCAGCTCTGTAATAACCGAGCAGTACTTCCGGGATGAAGGCAGTAAGAGGCTGAAGCCACGCCCCTCCGCCTGGTGCTGATGCTGAGCAGAGAGAGGGGGAGAGAGATACAGCGCGCGCGTGCACGCGCGAGAGAGAGAGCGGGAGAGCGTGCGCTTCGTGGCATTACATCACTTTAGGAGGATGTGATTGGCTGGAGATCAAGGCGCCTGCAGTCCTGCACGTCTTCGCCATAACAACCGAGACTGAGCTACCAGATATCAAATGCATCAATTTCTAAATAAAAACAGAAGGGATTAACCTGGTTGACATTCGACTCCTTGGCTGTGAAGATGGCCGAAAGCGAAGTGGACACGCCGAGCACACCGATAGAGTACGAGAGCAAATACTTCGAGCATCATGGAGTTCGCCTTCCTCCTTTCTGTCGAGGGAAGATGGATGAGATCGCTAACTTCTCCCTGAGAAGCAGTGACATATGGATCGTTACTTACCCAAAATCAGGTGTGCGTGCTTGAAATGATATTAGACATTATTAACTGATTATTAGAGGTTCAGGTGTCTTCTGCCTTGTGCTGCTTATGTGGGTTGATGCTGTAGTGTTGTTGTTGTTTATTAGACATAAAATAGTAAAATTCATCAATAAACAACAACAATAACAAACATGCATTCAGCAATGCATTTATGTTTTTTTAATTAATTAATTTAAATAAACAGCTGTGTGTAGTGAATAAACAGCTGTGTGTGTATCGCGGTGTGCAGGATATTTTCTCCTCCTGACGCAGTAGGCCTGTATAATCCGAAAAGCCCTACAATGTTCTCATTTTTATATATAGGATTTTTTTTAATGCAAATCTGATACGCACACGCTACATCAGTAAAGTGCTGTAAACGTTGGACTCCAATAAACCTTAACTTTAATAAAAAGAAAAAAAGTTTATTCCTCCATCAAAAAAGACCTGTCCTAGTCATATTGGATTAAATAAGAAGGAATCGAGGTGAGTTTAAGGAATAATTGTGAGTTTAAGCTAATGCTGGTCCAGTGTTTACATCTCTTTATGCCGTGCGTCACGCGCCTGGTGCGCTCCCGGATGCGGGGCTGCGGCGGAGAGTCTGCGTGACGCGCAGTGATGACATGACAACCTGAGTAAACTCGGGTGGGTCCCGTTCAGCGCAATAAAGCCTCCTGGGAATTTAATCCCAGCATTTCCTAGTACCACTTTCTCTTCCAACATTAAGCCTTGATGCACTATAGCTATAAATACCCTTATGGGAAGTAATCGCATGCACACCTCATGAATAATCACAGCATTACTACAGTAGGTGAATCATTTTCTGGTTTGCGCACCATACAGTATATATATATATATATATATATATATATATATATATATATATATATATAAAAAAAAAAATATATATATATATATATATATATATATATATATACATATTGCAGCTGGTGGCATAAACGTTAGCACTGTCGCCTTGCACCTCCAGGGTCCGGGTTTGATTCCCGCCTTGAGTCTGTGTGCATGGAGTTTGCATGTTCTCCCTGTGCTTGGAGGGTTTCCTCCAGGTACTCCGGTTTCCTCCCACAGTCCAAAGGCGCGCAGATTAGATTAATTGGCATTCTCAAATTGCTCGTAGTGTGTGTGTGTGTGTGTGTGTGTGTGTATGTGTGTGTGTGTGTATCCTGCAATGGATTGGCATCCGGGCCTGGGTATACCCCACTTCACGCCCTAAGTCTCCTGAGATAGACCCCCTGTGCTTACACATGTAAAATCAACTGGTTTAAGGGCTAAGTGTTTTTGGATGGTTCCCCAGTGAGAAAATTCCCAAAGTCTCCTGGGACAGTTTTCAGGCCCCCTGCGACCCTGTACACTGGATAAGCAGTATAAAAGATGATGAAGATAATTAATTAATGACTTTTTCAAGTGACAACAATTGTCATTTGATTCATTAATTCCAACATGGTTATACATTTACATTCATCAATCTAGGAACCTCCGTAGTCCAACTAGGGATTGTTGAGGCCAATGTTGAGCTTTGTATTTATTCTCACTTTATAATCATGGTAGGACCTACGGTCATCATTCATATGTGCATTTACATGCTACGGGCAATTTGGAAACTCCAGATTATATATTTATTAATTCAGTAATCCCGCGACCCTGAACACAGGATTAAGCGGTATAGAAAATGAATGAATGAATGAATTCAGTAATATTCAAATGTGACCTTTACATGTGATTAACATTTTTTTTACATGATTTTTTACATGTAATTTTGTACACGTGATTGATTTATGTTCATATGTGTTTATTTTGGCATTATTCATGCATTATTCATGGCATTATACCTTTAATTTTCAAATGATTGCTTTTGATTTTCCATTTAATTTACCTGTAAAGGGTAACACACAAATCATTACTCAAGATATTTTTTCATGTTTGATTCGTACAAACGATTTATTTTGCATCGCATTGTTTGATTAATGTCATTTAATGTGATTTGTACATGCTTAATATATTGTCATGTTCGTCACATTATATTCTCATACTAATGACTCCTTTCCAAATATGACCACCCTGTTTACATAATTGTGTTTACTTGAGTGATTACAGGATGAGTATGAGTTTTGTGTGAATCTGGTATATCTATATAAGGCTGCATATGTTGTATATCAGCATTGCACATTAGGAAAATGCAACTTGATATAAACAGGAAGTGGCGAATATATTTAAGCGACTCAGTGTCAGCACTTATTTCGCTGTCTGAACATTTAAAGTGAAAATTACACAGGAAGGAGAGCAGCCTGGTTTCTCCTGGGACATTGATGCGGCTTCAGTATAACCACAGCTGAGCTAGAACCTGTCAAAGACAGACTAATAGACTCCATATAACAAAGATAAACAAGCTTGTATTGAACAAAAATATCTGAAAGAGGGACTGAAGTCACCTGATTCCAATATTATATTGTTATCAGGAACATTTACACAATGGCAGCACAGTGGTGTAGTAGTTAACACTGTGGCCTCGCATGTCAAGGGTTCGATCCTGTGTCAGGTCCATTGTGTGTCCGTGTTCTCCCCATGCTTGATGGGTTTCCTCTAGGTACTCTGGTTTTCTTCCACAGTCCAAAGACGTACAAATTAGGTTAACTCATTCATTCATTCATCTTCTATACCGCTTAATCCTGTGTTCAGGGTCGCGGGGGACCTGGAGCCTATCCCAGGAGACTTCGGGCACTAGGCGGGGTACACCCTGGACAGGGTGCCAATCCATCGCAGGGCACACACACATACACACACTCACACACCCAATCACACACTACGGGCAATTTAGGAACGCCAATTAGCCTAACCTGCATATCTTTGGACTGTGGGAGGAAACCGGAGTACCCGGAGGAAACCCACCAAGCACGGGGAGAACATGCAAACTCCATGCACACAGAGACGGGAATTGAGCCTGGCCGGGGAATCGAACCCAGACCCTGGAGGTGCAAGGCGACAGTGCTAATCACTACACCACCGCGCCGCCCAATTAGGTTAACTAGTCTTCTAAAATTTTTTGTAGGCGAGCTCACGTGACCCTGTATACAGGATAAGCAGTATAAGATGAATGAAGAAAGGAATAAACATTTGCACAAGAAATGCAGTACAGTATTCATCATACAAAATCATATTCTTGTGTACATTTCTATAGAGTCAATAATGTGAACCTCGACTGATCATACAGATGAAAATGATCAGATCAAAGTGAAATGTTAATTGTTGGATCATGCTGCGAGATTTAAATGACTTGTTTATTTTTATTTCCTGCAAAGTTAATGAATATTTATTGACATTCCATAAAAAGGTGAACGAGTGCATGTCTATTGTTAGTTATTGGAAGACTTCGTTAAAATCCTCTAAATTGAAACAACAGCCCTGATGCACAAATCTAAGAATGCAAATGAACTTTAAATGTTGTACATTAACATCAGAGTGGTTTAAGAACCTGTGCATTATGACTGTACATAGGGATACAGGAAAAGAGCCCACAGTGGCATTGAGGAAGAAGTAGGTTCTCTTGTTGTTGGCTGTGAAGTCATGCGTGGGAGAAAGAAAGCCTCTATATTAGGCATTAGACACAAATGACTACTTTTACTGATGCTGTTTAACGCACACTGAATCAGATGCATTTTCGGAGCTTGGCAGTGGGCTGGAATAGTTTCAATAGATTAGACTCTAGAACCCAGACATTTGTAGTGTCATACTGAATTTCCTGATTATTATTATTGAATAGTGAATGCACATTTTCTGTAAAGGCCATAGAGATTTGGAATGAGTAGTCAATGATGTGTGCAGTGTGTCAGGACACATTATCCTAATGCCTCCACTGGCTCGCCACCTTCCCATAGAGCAACCTGGTGCCATCTCTTCTCCAGGTAGATGACACATATGCACTTGCCAATCCACATGATAGAAAAGAAGAAGGACCAGATGCGTTTATCACACCATGCAACCTTCTTCAATTGCTCCATGGTCCAGTTCTGATGCTCATATGCCCAGTGAAGGAGCTTTCGGAGGCTCAGGATGAGCACTCTGCACAGCCTGCAGCTACACAGCTCCATATGCAGCAAGCTGTGATGCATTGTGATGTCCTGACACCTTCCAATCAGAGCCAACAGTAGATTTTCAGCAGTCTGTAGCTCTTTTTCAGAATTGGACCAGACATATTAGCTTTTTCTGTCCATTCACATCAGTGAGCCTTGGAAACCCATAACCCTCTCCACCAGTTAGCTAAGGCACTGAGTTACTGATCGGAAAATTGGCGGTTCGATTCCCAGCTCCACCAGGTTGCCACTGTTGGGCCCTTGAGCAAGGCCCTTAAACCTATCCGCTCCAGCGGCGATCATGGTTGACCCTGTGCTCTGACTCCAGTTATGCTGGGATATGTGAAGAAAGAATTTCACTGTGCTGAATGTTATGGCTTGGTGTGTATTTTGGACGCATTAATAAATAGCTGTCCTTTTTCCTGTCATAAAGGTACGAGCCTGCTGCAGGAGGTTGTGTATTTAGTGAGCCAGGGGGCGGACCCAGATGAAATCGGACTCATGAATATTGATGAGCAGCTTCCTGTTTTGGAATATCCTCAGCCTGGTTTAGATATTATACAGGTAAGCACACACACACACACACTAAAGAGGAATTAATAATAATGATATTAATGAATTCATAATAATGACGAAAATGTATCATAGGTATTGTTTTATTAGGTATTATTATTATGATTATTGTATATTACAAAAAATCATTGCACATACAGTAGTAACATCTTCTATTGATCCATTATGAATTAATAAGCTATAGTAGCATTCATAACAAAGAATCAGTAACAAGTCAAGCACTTTTACAGAACCTTATAGATAATTTGTAAAAAGAAATGTAAACAAAGGAATAACAGCAAGGAGGCACAGTGGTGTAGTTGTTAGCCCTTTCAAGAATAAGCCTCCAGTATTCCTCTGGTTGCCCAGGTTTCCAATCACGGTCCAAATACATGCAGGTAAGGCTAATTGGCATTTTCAAATGGCCTGTAGTGTGAAAGTCAGTTAATGCATGCTTGTGTACCCTGTGATGGATTGGAACTCCTTCCAGGATGTACCCCGCCGTGTGCCCTGGGATAGGCTCCAGGTCTCCTGCCATCCTGCACAGGATAAGCGCTATAGAGTATGAGAGAGCGTGAATAGTCAATAAATTAATAAAATATGTTGTACAGCATACAGTACATGATGCACTGTACTGTATTTATACATAAATAAATCTTCCCTGTCCTATTTTATAATTAGAGAGTAAATTAGTTCAAAACAGTAAAAGCTGAAAGTAAAAGTGTCCAGATTTCCCCCTGAGCTAAAATGCTTGTGCTTTGATGTTGCAGGAGCTGACATCACCGCGTCTGATCAAAAGTCACCTGCCGTATCGTTTCCTCCCGACGGCCATGCATAACGGTGAAGGCAAGGTATAACAACACGTCGGGACACCTTCTGTTCACATTTAAGATGTACATAAAATACGAGAAATTTTGAGCTGTGTAAGTACAGAAGAAACACAATGAGGACGTATTGAATAAACTGACATTTTAATTTTAAGCTGTACAGAATGAATAAAATGCAAACATCCAGTGCCTGGCCAAAATAATTGACACAGTAATACTTCATTAGACTTCTCTAGTCTTTTGCTTTAATAACGGCTCACATTTGCTTAATTTCATAAGATCTTCACCAGCACATCAAACTTTCAATCGGATTAAGGCCAGGACTGTATTTTGTCCAATTCAAGGCTCCCAGAATATCTTGACATACTGTATACTTGTGTCACTACGGAAGAGAAACTCCATAGATGTGAGTCATTCAGTACATTCAGGTCGTCAGCTGACTTCATTTTATTGCAACATATCATTACTAGACGTCTAGACCTGAGCAACTGAATCAATCCCAGATCATAACACTGTCTCCAGAAGCTTCTACAGTGGACACTATGCATGATGGGTGCATCGCTTCATGTGCTTCCCTTTTTACCCTGACGTGCCAGAATAGGGTAATCCAATCTCAATCTTCATGCTCTCTAGCAAATTAAAGCTTTTTTCCTGATGTGGCTTTCTTATGGCCTCACAGCTGTTTAGTTTCAATCCTGTGAGTTCACATCATAGTGTGTTTATGTGGTAATGTTTCGTTTTACTTCCCTGTCCTTTTATTAAATATACAGTATTGTGATGACTACTGTCCATTTGCAGCTTCACCAGGAGTTTAAGTGATCACCATGCATGATATTTTAACTGACTACAGTGAATTGGCAGATCATCACTATCTTAACAGGTTTTAATAAAGTATTCTCATTTCCAGCAATTTCAGCAATATGTCCTGAGTTGTTTTCTTTGCTTCATGCAGGTCAATATTTTGCCCCTTCTGAAACACAGTAGCATCTTTTCCTCTCTTAATTAAAGAGAGCGTCTTCTGCCACTTTATTTCTCTTAGCAAAATCAAATTCAAATAAAAAATTTATTTGACACATACACAGTCATACACAGTACGATATGCAATGAAATGCTTATAGATGAGAAATAAATTTGAATAAAAAAATACGATAGAAAATAAATTGAACTAGGATGAAAATAGAAATATACCTAAATAGAAATATACCAAAAAATTGAAATATACCATAATGTATCTATTACTGTTTTGTTTGTTTTCGTTTTTTTCTTTGTCAAGGTTTATGATCATCTGTCATGTGATCATCTTTCGGGAACATTTTGAAATGTTCAGAAAAAATTAAAAAGATTGTCTTTTTTTTTGTTATTTAAATGTATTTCTTTTGGGGATTTCTCATGTTATACAAACTGTTTTAATTAAATACAAATATTAATAATAATTGAAACATTCAGCCACTGAAAAACATTTCTTATCATTCTTTCATGTAAACTATATTCATATAACTATGAATTCATCTTTAAATGTACAGTTCGCACTGATCCTAGTCTCCTGCACTGAATTTATACTAAGTCTATATGTAAGTGTGTATATCTGTGTGTACTGTATGTACTTCAGGTTATCTACATGGCCAGGAATCCTAAAGACCTGGTGGTCTCCTACTATCAGTTTCATCGCTCTTTAAGGACCATGAGCTACCGCGGAACCTTTCAGGAGTTCTGTCGGCGCTTTATGAATGACAAGTGTGAGTGAGATATACAGTAATCCAAAAAAGTCTAAAAACAAGTACAGGAGAGAATTAGGAAAACACTGAAACATGCTCATTCTCTCCCACTCTCTCTCTCTCTCTCTCTCTCTCTCCCTCTGCAGTAGGATACGGCTCCTGGTTTGAGCATGTGCAGGAATTCTGGGAACATCGCATGGACTCCAATGTCCTCTTTCTAAAATATGAAGATATGTATAAGGTATACACACACTCACAGACACATTGCCAGAGTTGTTTATTACTGGGATGGTGCATGTCTTTCCAAAGGTCAAAACCTAAAAACAGAAAAGCACTCAGGCATTTTTATATGACGAAGTCAGTGTATCTGATATCTGGTTAATAAAACTTAATAAAAAAAAGCTGAAATATTCTGTACCTCAGCATTTCTGGTGAGATGGTATTTGATGATGAGTTGGAATATGCCTATAGGTGTGGTTTATAATACACTGTATTATCTATTTGAGTTTATCAATGAGAAGAATCAGTACAGGTTATGGTAGCAAAGTCCAGTGGCGACGGCACACAAACACAAAAGACGTACCTTTGTTCACCCTTAGTTTGTTTCATATACAGAAGAGCTAATGTCATTAACTAGGGTCACTAGGCTTCAGTGAACTTTTCAACCCAACCACCTCTAAAAAACAAGAAGAGACCTATTCAGAAACCTCACAGTGAACAAGAGATACACATTTCTTTTTTTTTGATAAATAAGATCATGTATGCAGAGAAATGCGGTTTAGTATTAGGCATTAATTTGTGGAGATTTAATTCTGATTATATGCTATGCAAGAAGGTCTTAGTAGCACTGGAGGATAGCCATTTGAGCTAGCCGTCTGTCTGTTTTTTTTTTGTGTGTTGCTAAACACCCACCCATAAGGGAAAACAGACACCATAAAAAGGTCAAAGTTTCTGAATGTACCAACAAGCCAGCACAATGCAGCAGGAAGGTCAAAGTGACAACTACACATTGTGTAAACTTGCTATATACACATAGCGTATACGCTGATCAGCCATAACATTATGACCACTGCCAGGTGAAGTGTATGACATTGATCACCAACTATACACAAGAAAACTGGTGACAGGATCACGGGCACCCAAGGCTTAGCCATGCCCGTGGGGACAAAAGGCCAGATCAGAAAAGCCAATGCTGGTCATGATAGAAAGGCACCAGAACACCCAGGGCATCACAGCCTGCTGCACACGGGACCCATCAGGCAGAGAGTTCAAAAGTGTTGATCTGGCCTTCAAATTTCCATCAATACACAGAACAAACAAGTCTGATCCATGGTGGCCCAAACCCGCATCCCACAGCACCCTAAAGATCCGATGTCCCAGTTTTTGTGTCGTCTGGCACGAGGGGTGAGGGTGATACTATGAAACAACGGCAGTATATACATTACAATAGTGGGCTTGATGTTTTGCGTTATGTAACTTTAAGGCTGATTGGCGTACACAAGGGATAGATCTTGTTAACACTAGGTTGGACCCAGTTCTGCCTTCAAAACTGCCTTAATTCTTAGCAGCATCGATTCAACACGATGCTGGAAACATTCCCTAGAGATTTTGGTCCATATTAATATGATAGCATTATGCAATTGTGGCAGCCGTCTAGACCCAGTCTCGCCATTCTCATTTGACCTCTAGCACCAACAAGGCACTTGTTCCTAGAAAACTACTGGACCACTTTTACAGACCATTCTCTGTAAACCTTAGATACTGTAGTTGCGTGTGAAAATCCCAGTAGATTTCAGAAATACTCAGACCAGCCTTTCTGGCAGCAACTGCATACCATGTTTAGCGTCACTTAAATAACCTTTCTTCCCCATTGTGATGCTCAGATTGAACTTTAGCAGGTCATTTTGACCATGTCGACATGCCTAAACACATTGACTTCCTGCTGATTAGCTACTGTAACTGCAGTAACCAGCAGTTGAACTGGTGTACATAATGGAGTGGTCGGCGAGTATAAATCATATACTGTATGTAATCACTGTGACCTTAAACTGGGTTCAAGCAAGTAGGCGTTAACCTTTAGCACAGTTCCCTACTTTGCTCAAATCCTCTTAATTGCCACATCCTCAACCCTAGCAACTCTAGCGAAGCCCTGTTGGGCCCTCAGTTAACCCTCACGTAACCTCCAGTAGTATAAATGAGATAAGTGTAACACTGGATAACACCGCCAAATGCTATAAATGCCAGTCTGATAAAAACAGAACAGAGTGTTCTCTCACTACACCAAGTATTGTGAATGTGTTATGTAGATATAATTCATATAAAATCTTAGTTCCATTCAAAACTTGTACTACAAGATGATATGACAGAGAATTAATTAGCACATGTTTGGCAAGTTTTCTTGTGTTGCAGTTTATAGAACATACAGTATATTCTTGGGAAATAATTAAAAAGAAATATATCAAGGGAAAGATAATGAAATAATATACACACATCTGAGTTTTATGAAAGTTATTTAATTATAACAAGATTTTCTCTGTTTGTCTCTATGTCTCTCTCACCGTCTGCTTCTATTGCTCTTTCTCTACCCGCCTGATCCCCCTCCCCCACCCCCAACAGGACCTGGGTACACTGGTGGAACAGTTGGCACGGTTCTTGGGTATCTCCTGTGATAAGGCTCAGTTGGAGAGCATGGTGGAGAGCTGCAATCAGCTGATTGAGCAGTGCTGCAACTCAGAGGCTTTGTCCATCTGCAGGGGTGAGACACAGATACACAGACAGACACTAAGGCACCACTGAAGGAGTTTCTGTAGGGATATTCAACTCTTTTTTTTTTTTTTTGCTAAATTTCTGTAAATGCCATATATTCAGAGGCTCTGCTTCTCAGTCATATCATCTCTTATACTTACATACTGTGAGAAACAGGTACAATGATGACAGATGATCAGGTTGGTGATTAGTATACTGGTGATGCTGAATGCTGAGTGGTTGGAGAGGGAGAATGAGGTTCCTGCTGAGATTGTTACATAAACAACCAATGTTTTAATTGCATCTTTTGCCACTTTGCAGCCTGTCACAGTAAAACATTTGTTCACATTACTTTAGTTTAATCTATTCACGATGCCAAAGGTAAAGTGTGACAGGCATAAAATAGTATATTTGCACCAAAAAGGTGATTTACAAAGATTATTATTATAAGGCAAATGCAACCTCAGAAGAACAAAGCATACTGTATAACCTTTTTCACTGTGTCATTATTTTTTTTTGACAGAAATGAAGGGAAAAATAAATAAATCGACACACTTTATGGTCAGTACTCAGTACCCCATGATTCAATAGCGTAATCTTTTCCTGTATTACTTTATTACATTTACATTTACATTTAGGCATTTGGCAGACGCTCTTATCCAGAGCGACTTACATTTTTATCTCATTACACAGCTGAGCAGTTGAGGGTTAAGGGCCTTGCTCAAGGGCCCAACAGTGGCAACTTGGTGGTTGTGGGGTTTGAACCTGGGATCTTCCGAACCGTAGTCCAATACCTTAACCACTGAGCTATTAGTCTCTCACATTGTTGTGGAGGAATTTTGGTCCAACTTTGCTTCAGCTGATTAAGGCTTTTGGCCATTCACTTGCGCACAGCTCTTTTCAGAACCCACCACAGCATTTTAATTGGGTTGAGGTCTGGACTTTGATGGCCATTCCAAAACTTTGATTCTTTTATTTTTCAGCCATTCTTAAGTACAGTAGATATAATGGTGTGCTTTAGATCATTGTCCTGGAGCGTGACCCTATTTTAACAAAGTTTGAGAGATGGCCTCACATTGAGTTCATGGCCAACTTATGGACTGAAAGTTGTCCAGGTCCTGTGTCTGCAAAAACAAGCCCAACTCATCACCCATCCACTTCCATGCTTGACAGCGGGTATGAGGTGTTTCTGCTGAAATGTTGTTGGGTTTTCCTCAAACATGGCACTGGCCATTAAGACCAAACAACTCTTTGTTCTCATCTGTCCATAAGACATTGTTTTAGAATCATCAGTCGTGCTTCTGTGTTCTTTTTGGAGAGAAGGGACTTTTTCCTGGCAACCGTTCCAAGCAAACTGTACTTGTTCAGTCTTCTTCTAATTGTGCTGTCATGGACTTTAACATTTAAAATGCTCAGCGAGGCCTGTAGGGTCTGGGATGTACTGTAGCTCTTGGGTTTCTTTGTATTTCTCTGAGCATTGCACTGTCTGACCTCAGGATGAATGTGCTGGGACGACTAGTCCTGGACAGATTAGCAACTGTCTTGAAGGTCTGCACACCTACTGATGATGAATTAATCAAGGTTAATTCATTTTAGGCCTTTATTTTGGTGAAAAACCTTATACTTTGTTGTTTTTCTGAGGTTGTATTTGCTTAATATTCCAATTCCAATTCCAATTTTATTTGTCTCATACACAGTACGATATGCAATGAAATGCTTAATACTAAGACCTGCTATGATCAGAGGATTTTTATTATGTTTTTACACAAAAACAAATAGAATTTAAAAGGGCGTACTAACTTTTGAACATAACTTATCTCACCATGGTGTACAGTGTGTCCTTGAAAGAGGAGAAAACAGGGAGAAAAGCCTGACATATGCCAGATTACCCAATAATGGGATAGAAAATCAGTGGTAACAAGTATTATGGAGCATTAAATCTAAATTTGAAATTTTCTGTTCAAATTGTCAACTATATATATGGAGGAGTTCATGAGAGAACTACAGTACAACAGCCAGCAATGAAACATGCTGGAGGCTCTTGATGGTATGGGGCTGCATGTCAGCTAGTGGTGTTGGGGATCTCATCATAATTGATGGAGTTATGAATGCTGAAAAGCCGAGTCAGATTCTGATCCACCATGTAATACTATCTGGAAAGCATCTAATTGGCAACGGCTTCATTTTTCAGAATTACAATGGCGGCTACTGCAGTCACACCATTCCTCGATAGAAAAAAATGAACAGCCCTGAGCTTCTAGAGTTTTTTCTCTAATCTTCTCAGGTTAAGGAAAGCTAACTGGTGTACTGTATAAAAAAAGAGCAAGAACCAGAGGCTCTGATCTTTCTCCTATTCAGCTCCATCATGTGGTGACAAAACATAATGCTGGATGTAAATGAAGATATCCTGAGACAATTTTCAGACATCATTGTACGTAATTTAATTTTGTTCTTTTAATTTGTAATTTAATTTATAAATGTATTCTGTATTTATTTTTTATATATATATTTTTTTATCATTTTACTTATTTGCATTTATTCTTTCATCATTTACAGTTTTTGTGTTGCAGATTTTATGTTTTGTCGATGTGTTTTTCCTTTAGTGCATGGATTCTTTGCTTGTCTTGGTGGTGATTCGCATGCAGTAGGGTCTTAGATAAACAGTGAGCATGGAAAAACAGAGAGAGAGAGAGAGAGAGAGAGAGAGACAGGGGAAGTGAGAAACAAGGTGAGTGTGGATGAAACAGAAACACCAACTAATACTAACTCTTCTTTATAAACAAGGGATGTGAATATCTCTACTGAGTTGTCATGAGTTTGTGTGGTTTATCAGAGTTATTTTTGGGGGATTATTTGCTCACTCATCTTCTATACTGCTTTATCCTGTATTCAGGGTCACGGGGACTATCTATTCGACTAACTATTGGGGCCTATCCTAGGAAGCTTAGGGCACGAGAACTGGGTGCCATTCCATCACTGGGCACACACACATTCACACTCTCATTCACACACTACAGGCAATTTGGGAATGCCTATTAGCCTAATCTACATGTCTTTGGACTGTGGGAGGAAACCGGAGTACCTGGAGGAAACCCACCAAGCACGGGGAGAACATGCAAAATCCATGCACACAGAGTCGGGAATCGAACCCGGACCCTGGAGGTGCAAGGCGACAGTGCTTTTAAAATTCACATTTTATCTTTTTATCTTTATTTTTTAGAAATTCAGATGGGTGTCCAGGGTGCATGTATAAACAAAAGAAGTAACAAGAAAAAAGAAAATCCCTGATTTTCCCTAATTAAGACAATTAGATTTTCCCCCTATTGTGACCTCATATAAGAAGATACCCTCACCTGGCTTGACACTTAACACATTTGGAAGAGAATCGAAACAAAGGGGGTTTGAGATATGAAAAAGATTCATTGCTGAGGGGTTTTTTTTGAGCTGGAGCATTAACACACACACTTTGGCGGAGCTCTGAGATTGATGTTAACTTGTTAATGATATAGTAAAATACAGGATCTTTAAAGTTTAAAAAAAAAAAAACAGAAAGAACAGGAGATTACGTTACTAAGAATCTTGAAAATTGAAAACTGAAAGCTTCAACTTTCCCCTTGACTGTTATAACACACTGACTGGAGACCCCTTTCATAAATGATAAAAGAAGAATTTGAATAACAATAAGTAGATTATTTATTTATTTAATCTACTTATTGTTATTCAAATTCTTCTTTTATGTTATATATATATATATATATATATATATATATATATATATATATATATATAGTAGCATTTTTGCATTTTGCTACAAATATATTGCTTTCTGATCCGATCAGCATGGGGAATTGAACATTGCTGCAGTATAAATAGTATGTACTGTACTGTACTGTACTGTACTGTATATACACTGTGTATTCCCGACTCTCCTTATGTTTTCAAGATGTTACTTAACAGTCTGCATGTTGCTTCAGGTCGCGTCGGCCTGTGGAAGGACATCTTCACTGTGTCCATGAACGACAAGTTTGATGCTGTGTACCGACAGAAGATGGGGAAGTCTGACCTTTCCTTTGATTTCAATCCGTGAGCGAAACCACGCGGCCAACAGGACTCAACCGATCAGACGAACCTGCTCTGCTTGACACTTTCTGCACTCGCTAGAACGGCCCCTCGTACACCTTTCACCTTTCCACCCTGCATTCCCTTCCTTCCCTGTTACACCTCCGGCCTGATTTAGCTTACAGTACGTGTTTAAGAAAAAAACAACAACAAAAAAAACATTTACTCCTTGGTTGAAGATTCGAATCAGCACATGTAACACAGCGAAAGGTAAATTTGATCCAAAGTCGATATGTTAAGATATTTTCCGCCTGGAGCTTCATATGAACATCAAGTGTGTTTGCAGTGTGTTTGTGTAATCCAGTGCATCAGCGATGCTTTAATGCTTTAGCCTGGTGACTAGTGTGTGTAAAATGCTTGGTACATTACATATTGTATAGAGCTCTTCTTATAGTACCCATTTATGAAATGTATATTTATCAAATATGGAAAATATGTCATTTATATTCTATACACTACACCCTCATTACAAAGTCTGAAAGGGATCCGGAAACGGTTTCAGTTTGCTTGATTTCTAGGCTTTTCAGAAAATAATTGACAAGATGATGTATGAATACAGTCAATTAGTCTGTGTCTTGGCACTCTAAAGTCTGACGGATTTACCGGTTTGTAAAGTTGATCACAGTTTGTTTCTCCTGAGAACACTGATACTCTGATTTATGTTTGCTGAAGTGAACAGTATTACAGATTAAGTTTCTACACATGTGCATGCATACTTAACAGTTTACTCTGTGTGTGTGTGTGTGTGTGTGTGTGTGTGTGTGTGTGTACCTATGAGAGGCATTGAAACTTTTAAGCAATATTTTATTATATATAGTGCAAGCTCCGTGCGGATAGAGTCAGGAAAACGCTCTCTGCTCCAAGCTCTCCAAGCATCTCCACTTCACTTGTTTTATGTGGCTGAAAGATTAGGACCGATAACGCAGGGGTGGACAAATCATTCATTCATTCATTTTCTATACCGCTTAATCCTGTGTTCAGGGTCGCGGGGGACCTGGAGCCTATCCCAGGAGACTTCGGGCACTAGGCGGGGTACACCCTGGACAGGGTGCCAATCTGGACAAATCATGAACTGATTAAAAGTAAGTTAAGTAAAAGCTTTCAATAGGGAAAATGATTCTGCAGTAATTTAACTGGCTAGGTTGTAAAGTTGTATAGTACATAATTTGATGAAATAAACTATAGTGGGCTTGCAAGGTATGACTAAAAGAGAAAAATCCAATATACAGAAAAATTAAGCACTTTGGCTATAAATAGGAGATTTACATGAGAGCTTTACATTACACTTTATTTCTCTGTTGTGAGACTTCAGAATAGTTATATAATGAAAGTTAAAAAATGAAAAATAAAGACATATCTTGAAACTTTTGAAAATAATGTAATGTCTTACAACACTCACTCTCTCATCTTCTACAGTATACCGCTTTATCCTGTATTCAGGGTCACGACACGACCATTGCAGGACACACACATACAGTACACACACACACTCACTATGGGCAATTTTGGGAACACCAATTGGTCTAACCTGCATATCTCTGGACTGTGGGAGGAAACGCACCAGGCATGGGGAGAACATGCAAACTCCATGCTCACAGAGACGGGAATCGAACCCAGACCTTGGAGGTGCAAGGCGACAGTGCTAACCACCAGGCAGTCTGTCTTACAACAATATAACAAATTATATATATAATTATATAAAGATAAGTCAAAATAATGACCTTATACCTTTAAATGAGATCTGGATCTGGAAATAGTGATATTATTGATGAATTATTGATATAATGTCTTTATAATGGGGTGAATTTAAATTACAATTTAAATAACATGTTCTTTTTATAATGTAAAATCGATAGTCGAAATATCTTGAAATAAACAGTTCTTAGGTTGTTTCCACCCCAACAATTAAACAAGCTGTTTAATTATTATTATTTCTGTTTTTCATTTATTTCTATTCACATGTGTTTTGCTGAACGTGAAAAGGTCACATGACATCCGCGCACAATAGTGAAAGCTGAGAACGTGATAAATGAGTTGTGCACACTATGCTCACCCAGGTTCGTCTCAACTTTAAAACACATTGCTTTTAAATATACACCACAAATAAATATGTTTTCGTGAAACTCTGCACTGAGAACCTGATCTTTCTTTAATTCTGTTTTCTCTGGTTGTTAATCAAAGATACCAAAAAAAAAAAAAAAACACCTAAAATTAATCGCCAAGATAAGTAATCGGATTTGTCCACCCCGTGGAGAGTGTGACAGCTTATGTAAAAAAATACACAACACTTTACTCTAGTGTATAAACGTGCTATTTTTGCTCTAAACACTGAGTACATTATTATAATGCAAGTTAATTTTACACCAGGTTTATGATTTCAGGTTTATGTAAAACTCCCTGTTCCCTGTAGGATTCCCAAAAGGCCAGCGCTCATATCACACCATTTAGAGCGAACACACTGTTAAAGTGCCCCTATCATGCCATTTTAAAGGTTGCTAATATTGCTTAATGAGTCTCTTAAAACAAGGTCAAAAAACACTTTAGTTTTCTCCAAAAATTGATTTAATTTTACCCCATTTCTAAATGATTCGTAAACGACTCGTCTGAAGCAGTTCAAAGATTCAGTCTGTCTAAACCCCTCCTTTCTGTGAGCCCTCACTGCTGTGATTGGTCAGATGGCGCGGTGCTTTATGATTGGTCTACCGCTACAGCATGTGTCGGAAAACGAAACGCCCATTACCATAACTGAACGGCGACTCTGGAGACGCGTCAATACATAGAAAAGATGGCGTCGGTTTTACCGTATCAATTCGAGCCGGAGTCTGACGATGAAACGGTTGAAGTGGCACATCGCAAGCACGACTGGAGCAGGACGTTTCTCAGTGGTAAGTGTCTGAAACTGAAGTCTAACACTCGGATATGCACGGGCGCTCGTGATCTGCATATGTGTGTGTGATGCATTTTCCCGCTCGGGGCTTGCTGTAGAAGGGCAAGGGGCATGCGCACTTCGCGAGTTCAGTTTTGGTGAATGGTGGAGAATAAACAGTTAAAAAGAATTTCGTGTGCTCTCGTTTTTATTGTTTATTTATATTACAAAGTGTTTAAGCGAACCCGGCATGAATGCTCGGTAACATTAACAAGAGTGTGGTAATGTTAATTGTAAGATGGCGGGAAAGTTGCTCGCGACATAGAACGTGGGCGGACATTATGCAAATATGTTACGTAGTGACGTGGATCCGTAACAGAGTAAAAATTAAAATAGCTAACGACTCGTTTAGGCGAATGTGAGCCGACTCTTTTTTTTTAATAGACAAAAACTTAATTTATCGTGCACAGTCAGCGTCACAGATAGTGTAGATAATTTATGTTCACATACTGTACAGTACAGCTACATGACACACTGCATGAAAGATCATATTTGAAAACGCATACAGTAATAGGGGCACTTTAACTATAGCTTCAGTTTAACACCGTACCCCTTTCTTAAAATCTTTAACATACTTATTTTTTTTCCCTCACCCACACAGTTTTATGGAGTTGCTCTGGTGAGGTAACAAGGTCGTTATATTTTAATAAGGTGAGTCCACGAGTTCATCTATTTCTCATTACTCCAGATCTATTTAGTGCCTGTGAAGCACAAGTGGTCTAACATGACTAACATGCCCAGAAATACAATTCAAGTTCATTTAGACACACACACTAGCAACAAGACTGCAAACATTCACTTTGATAGGGTCCGTCCACGTGCCTCCAGCACATCGGGCGAGAGAGACTCCCACCCCGGGAGATACCGTATACCCATCATTTCTGTGGCAGTTATTTATTTGTATCTAAGCACTTGAGGGTGAAGGGTGAGGGTGACCTCGCTCAAGGGTCCAACACTGACGGCATTGCGGCTCGAACCCTGGACGTCCTGATCGCCAGCAGTCCAACACCTTAACCACCGAGCTACCCCTGCACACTGTACATCTGCCACTGTGGCAAACACTGTGTTCTGAAATAAGCAGGACAAAGAAATCTTTTGATTTCGATCTGTGTTTCCACTCGAATGCAAACACGGCAAAACTTTAGTCTGTAAATGAACCATAAACAGATCCTGAAGTGATGTACGTATCAACACCAGCCCAAGTCAATTTTAAGCAAGCACTTCCACCAAATAATAACTGGAGGCCTTGTATTTAATGTGATCATCTATAACAGATGAACTTGTGAATATAATTCATGGCCACAGTTTGTGTATCTTCTCAGTATTGTGCAGCGACAACATAATAATTCATACCTATGAGATTCTTAGTGGAATCTAATTATTCACTTTTGATCTCTAAATATGATTTCATAGCCATGCCTTTTTATTCTACAGTATAATAATAATAATAATAATTCATTCATTCATCTTCTATACCGCTTAATCCTGTGTTCAGGGTCGCGGGGGACCTGGAGCCTATCCCAGGAGACTTCGGGCACTAGGCGGGGTACACCCTGGACAGGGTGCCAATCCATCGCAGGGCACACACACACTCACACACTACGGGCAATTTAGGAACGCCAATTAGCCTAACCTGCATATCTTTGGACTGTGGGAGGAAACCGGAGTACCCGGAGGAAACCCACCAAGCACGGGGAGAACATGCAAACTCCATGCACACAGAGACGGGAATCGAGCCTGGCCGGGGGAATCGAACCCAGACCCTGGAGGTGCAAGGCGACAGTGCTAACCACTACACCACCGTGCCGCCAATTCGTTAAATTTCATTAAATTATAATCAAAGGTATAAGTATAAGTACTAATCCCACCCCCAAATCCTACTCTTAAACCTGACCTTCCACACACTTTATTGAGCAATGCTAAATAAATAAATAACGTGTAAATATATAATTTCAACTACTACATTGGGCTCCAAAACTCTGAGACCGCATTGATTTTTTTTTTTCTGTTTAAAATTGGAAATAAGTTTTAAATTGGAAATACAGTACTGTGCAAAAGTCTCGCGCTGCCCTTTGCTTCTTCATATTTCGCTTCCAAAGAGCTAGAATTTCTTATACTGTATTTTTAATGCAGTCTTGAGGAATAGTTCTCCAGGCTTAGTGAAGAACTTTTTTTTTGGCTCTCATTGGCAGTGCAGTTCCTGTACCTGAGCATTTTCAGAGGATGTTTTTGGTTTGTAAAGTGTTATAAGTCATGAAATTAGGAAGGAACGCACAATCAGACAGAAGCACTAGTACATTTTCACTAGTACACTCAGGCTTTTGGACACCAGCGTATAGCCGCTTACAATGAACGTTTTAAATAGGAACATATTTTTGTTACTTCTGGACCAACATGAAGCTAAATATTTTACTTTAGAGCCGAGACTGAGACCTAACCGCACTCGCTCTTGAACTGGTGTGTTGCCAGATCCACAGTAACACTCTACTAAGAGTTTGACAGAACTGGTGTGTACTAATGTGAACTCCGTGGCCAACAGACTCTGTGCTGCATCTTTAAGCTGCTTTAAGAGAGTCAGTGCATTGTTATTTTCATGCCTGTTTAATGGTTTATTAATAAAGTTACTTCAACAGTCACACACTACAGGCACTTTGGGAATTCCAGTTAGTCTAATCTGCTTGTCTTTGGACTGTGGGAGGAAACCAGAGCACCCGGAGGAAACCCACCAAGCATGGGGGAGAACATGCAAACTCCATGCACAGAGAGCCCGAGGTACTGCACAGCATACTAAAGAGAAATATATATCAAGAACACTGATTTACTTGAAATATCACTGCATATAAATAAAGGCTATAATATTTTATAGTAGCTTTTGTTATAGCAGCTATATCAATTCCCTCATCAGACTTTCTTTTCTTTTTCTCTCGCGAACAAAATAGCTTTCCAGTATGTTACAGAAGAAAAAAAAAATCAGTTTAATCCACTGAGCATCTTCCACACAAGTCACAGCTTATATGCTTACTGTATAAAGAATAAGCATGTTAGGATGAGTAAATTAATATAAAGTACTGTCAGAGATGCTGTTATAGAAAAGCAATGGAGAATTCAGCAGCACTAAGGTTAAGTGAATTAACACTAGAGAGACACTCATAACATGATGCAACAACCTGCATGATGTACAGCAATCCAATAAATATCACAACTATACAAGTGGGCAAGTACCTTTTTCTGCCACTAGAGGGCAATAGAAGGCAGTTTTTGACACTTCTAAATACATTTGTCAGGTCATAAATCATGATGCATGGGGCAAAAAAGATAATATGATATATTCCTAATGTGTTTCCGGACCCTGCTAAGTGATTTCAAGACCTCGTTCTGAAAGACACCCGGCCATTAATAATTTGCTGTTTGAATCAATATGACTCGGTCATCAAATTGAATCAGTCGTCTGATTCATGGATACTCGTCATCTGTCCAGTTTATCCTGTATACAGGGTGATGGGGGACTGGAACCGATCCCAGGAGGGTTAGGGCACGAGACGGGGTACACCTTGGACGGGCTGAGAAATTCTTATTCATGGATATTGGTGTATAAATGTTTCCCACTAAATGCACATTATCTCACACAGACACGACAATCAAGCCCAAGCAGATGTAGCATGTGGCAGCTCAAAGGGTCAGCACTCAGAAGGTTGGAGGTTCAAGCACCAGGCATTGCTGCGCTCCTGAGTAAGGCCGTAAACCCTCTCCGCTCCTGCCATGCACTCTGACCCCAACTTCCTAACAAGCATGGCTATGCAAAAGGACACTATTTCATTATTGTACACATATATATGACAAAGGCACATCTTTTTTCAAAGTCAGTTTTTTTTTTTTTTTTTAATTCTTTTCCCTTCCTGTTCTCTCGCTCCATTTAATTTCCATGCTGCAGTCGGATTGCTTTGTAATTTCACCGCGAGTATCTCGGCGTTCCCTCCGGAGTGCTGCAGACAGACTGAGGATGCGGATGTGTGAGATGCAAAATAGTCATTCCTGGATTTCTTTCCTAGTGGAACCTGACTGTGTGTTTGTGAATCTGTCAGCAGATTTGCCTTTTTGGAAAGTGCATTGATGGAGTGTTGCATGTTGCACCTCGGTTACACCTACGCCTACAACATATGCTGCATTTTTCACCGAGAGTATTGGTTTATATATATATATATATATATATATATATATATATATATATATATATATATATATTTGAACATGATCCTATATGCAGTATATTAGCAAAATCTACGTATAAAATCTTGTATACACCATAAACACCATCTCCTGGGCTTTCTCCAATCATCAACTATCCAGTTTCATTATGAATGTGCAGAGTGATGCATCAGATTCCTTCTCTTGACTGACGGATCTGAAAGCTGAAGTGGTCTTTTGCTTTTGTTGCTCATTCCCCTTAGGGTTTGACATGGTGTGACCACCGTTACCAAATGTTACCTCAAACCAGTCTGGTCAATTTATTTTGTCCTAAAGGCATTTTCACTCACATAATGCTGCTCTTTGCATGTTTTTTGTTTTTCACACCAAAGGTTTCTGAAACACTCGATCTTATGAGCTCTTTATGATTTTATATACAGTATACGCCCTGCTGGCACGTGATTGGCTGATTGGATAAATGCATGGGGTGTCCCTATTCAAGTGGCCAGTGAGTATACTGTATATTCACATCCAGTAGAACTCTGTGGTGCCTCGTGCCAAATGTGAGAGCACATGTACACGCGCATGAGTTTTCTGCCGCTCGCTCGTAATTGTCTTTGTCTTTGTTCCGTCTGGCTGCCTCCATCTGACAGTTTGACTGCTCGCCTCAGTCCGTCTCTTCATAACGATATCCTCCGCAATCTCATCCCTGCCTCCACCCAGACACAGAGTGGGGGAGTTGGGGAAAGTTTACTTTGCAGGCAAGCCTGTGTTCTCACACGAACAGCTGCTATTTTTCTGACATTTTGATGCCGTTAATTTAAGTCTCTTTATGCTCGTAGAGATGAGCTGCCATTGGCATTTTCTTTAACTTTCTTTTTTTCCCTTTCTTTTTCTCCCCCTTCTCATCTGTCTTGCACTCTCACAGGATATTTAAAGCCGTGCTTTAGGTCTTACTGATCAATTATTCAAAAACGCAAAGAATTGATGCAAAATAAATTGCGGCGGTTTGTCAAAGAGTGTGAGTGAAAAGCAGGAAAAGGACGTGAGCCTCTGAGGTAAAGGCACTTTGCCTGCAGGTAGTACAGTAAAATATGAGTTAATGCATTGTCTTGTCAGCGCGGGCGCATTACTGAATGGCAGAGAGGAGTCAGTCGGTGCCAGAACAGCCATCTGCCCGAGTCCTCTGTGAATGCACCAGTGTTAAAAGCCCAGACTCTGCCATTAGCAGCGTACACACAGAGGCTACGTGTTAATGAAAAGCTATGCGATCTATTATAAGACCCACTTTGACTGACTCTTAGGGGACTAGCCACAATGGATTAGTGCATTTCAGGATGTAGGCCACTCCGTACGAGACTGTGCTTTGATTATGCATGAGTAAAATAGGTGTGTGTGTGTGTGTCTGTATGTGCATGCATACATGTGTGAAGAGCTTAATATACTGTACTTACTGCATGCCGTGTCTTAAGGTCAGGAGTTTTCTAAATCTCTAAACACAAATTCCCATCTTACCTTGCTGTGGAATTAGTTAACCCTTAAACAACGTAATGCTAATCAGGAAAGTATGCTACTTACTGTATCTTAACCTATATGACATAACACAAGCCTGAAAGGACTGAAATGAAAACATGCTTTCTGCATGAACGTTTTGAAATTTTAGCAGTGAGATCAAAGAATCTCCTGTATAATGGCGAAGGCCAAGGTAAAGTAACAGTCATGCAAATTCACAATGCATTAAAATCTGAAATTTATACATCCAATACAGTTAAAAAAATTAAGTAATTTTTTTTTTTTTTTTGCAAATAAGAACATTTCAGAAATCCATACAGTGGTTGGATTCTTTATAATATTCTTAAATTCTTCGATGGATATAAATGTATCTAATTTTAGATCTTTCCTCAAGTTATTCCAGAAGAAAATGTAGTTTTCCACCGATCTGTAAAAAAAAAAAAATAAAGAAAAGAAAACCTGGAGTTTATTAAAAAGCAACCGCCTGAAGGAGCACAGCTGGTAACCACCAGAGCTAAGACAGAAAAAGGTACAGATATACCGTAAGAAAGACACATAGTTTTACAATTAATATCATCATCCAAAATGTTCAAGAATTTTTAATTTTTAAATGCATTTAAGCTTGATTTAGTTTGGTGCACAGGATAAGAACATTCATCCTTTAGGCCACAGATCACAATTCAATTATATTCAATTAAATTTTTCTTTTAACAATGGTCATGTTCGCATAGCAGGTTTACCGAATCAAAAGAAATTAGAGACATGAGTATGAAATGTGTGGGGAAAATATGTACTGTAGGGATTTCACTGTATATGTAGGAATTCCAAAGTATTTCACTAGATTGAAATGAGCACTCGGTTGTTGTTGTTGTTGTTGTTCTGTTCGGCTGCTCTGCTTAAGGGGTTGCCACAGCGGACCACCTGATCTGCACCCTGGCACAGGATGCCCTTCCTGATGTAACAATCTCATTTTTTTTTACTAGTCTTGGGACTGGCAATCCTGCATCCTGTGTCTGTTCTGGATATTAGCGTAAATTTTCATCGTGGCTATACACACAGGTAGGTGAGAAGCTCTCCACTGCACCACCCGGGCCCCAAAATGAGCACTGGGTTATACTGTACTGTTGAAAAACTACAGTATTCAGCATTATATACAGTATATAAAACGGATTCATTTTCTGTAACATGAACAATCAGGACAAATCCACTGTAACAGAATAAAAAAAATTTATATAGAACTGCTGAGGTGACCACAAATTAATATATTGAGGCCATGAAATATGATTTTAATTAGACCGCCGTGGCCACAGGAACCTGAGTAAAGAGATGATTGATATTTTTACACTTTATTTTATTCTTAGAAGACATGTGTTAAGAGCCATGGAATGTAAATTGTCACAATATACAGAATGAGGGGTGTTCAAGTCAAACCAGGACTTTTGATTGTCCAGAATAACAGAACACAGTCATGAGTGTATAATAAATATAACATATAAACTCGCCTTATTCTTTATACTGCATAATCCCCTGCTACATTAATGCACGTATACCAGTGCTTCTGTCTAGAGAAGTCTGATCACAAGACAGGATTTTTGAACACACTAGTTCCAACAAAATATGAACCACACCATCAATATATAATTTCGTGTGACTTATATTTCAAAATATAAATAACATTATAATAAATAATATTTAAAAATAATCACCATGTCACCTCAGATAAGGTGTATAACTCACCTTTTCTGATTTTTAAAAAGACTTGTTAAAGGATGAATGACGTTTCAGAGTCTGGGGGCCTGAATCAAAAGTGAGAACGTGAAGCAACACTACAAAATACTTCACATCGGTCAGTATGTCTGATTTCCAGCAATAAACTCATCAGTAATGTTTAAGCACAAAAAGAATGTTTTTTTGAGCGAATATTTATTTTTCATAGCCAGAATTATTCATCACAGAGCACTTTAGCCATTATCTATTTTGCTGTTTTTTTTTATTTTTTATAAACGTACAGTATATAGGGCTCAGGATTGTGCAGTATAGGGTGACATATTCTGTTTTTCAGCAAAACCTGAAGACATTTCATTTTAACCAACTATATGAACATGACTAAGTAAGAAAATAGAAAATGGGTCACATGGGCAAAGAAATCGCACATGATAATGATATTGTTTGTGGTTGTTTCAATGCCCTAATAATAATAATAATAATAATAATAATAATCCTTTTTTAAAATATTTTACAGATTTTTTACATAATTCTCATACTCCGGTAATGGTACAATTTACCCTTTATGAAAATTCCATATAAACACTCGATTATTTTTTATTTTTTTTGCTGGATTGTTTTATTTTTTTAACCATCATTGACTTATGCCGTGTTGCTGTCTCATATCTGTGTTGCCTGAATTTTAAGAGTTTTATGAATATAAATGCTTTAAAAATTTCTATTTTAGAAGAAGACACGTTTAAACTTTGAAAACAGAAATAGATTGGAATCTTATATTTGGTTGTATTGTGTTTTTAGGAAATGCCAGATAAATTTGACTACATTAGAAGCCACATTTTTCAGTGTGTTGTGGCAATTTAGTCACATTAATCTTGTTCAGGTCATTCATATGCAAAAAAAAAATAGCTAAATTTGATCATTTTTGTGTGACGCAAGGGGAATTACGGGTCACTTAAACATACTGCAGCTGACAAATAGGAAGAGTTAACTCGGTTAAACTCACTTCATGGCAATACTATGAATTATTCAGACCAGCATGATGTTTCTATTTAGAACAACTTTTTTTTTTTTTTTTTTTTTTTTGCAGACGCTCTTATTGAGAAAAACTTACAAAAAGCATAACTTAATCATCCAGCTCTACTAAATGACAGAATCCTGCTGAAGCATAGCAGTTTTTAAACTTGTAAATTTCCGGCTTCCTTTTTATTTGTTAAAACTCAGTTATATTTCGACAACTTCAGAATTTTTGGCATCTTTTGTGGAAAGAAAAGAGCAACAATGAGCAATGAGTCTTATAAGTAAAATACTGCTTATGCTCAGAATTCTGGAATGGAGTGTGTATTGCAGTTGTAAAAGGTTTGTGGGCGTCTAAAACATGCATACGACCACGTTTCAGTTCATCCACAGTGGGTATGACCTTGCGATCAGAGCAGCACTCACCGTCCACCCCCGGGCCATCACTGTGTACGAGACGGAATTCATGAAACGATGGATATCAGACGTAAGGATTTACTGCAGGCATCCCTGGTCTATTACCTCCTCTGCACATGTGCTGTGTCCGTGTGTGTCAGTGTAGCTGTGTTCGCTTAGCACACAAGTGAAGCTTAATGTTTCATGAATTTCTTCTGGCCACATCTGGGCTTTTCTTTAGATTCTCTCCTGGGCACCTTTAATGCTTAAAGTTGTATCTTTGTCGATGACCTTGACCACAAAACAAAAAGATTGCACAGTACAAACACTCTGAAGGAGCTGCAATGGCACAGAAGGCAAAACCATTTCCTGTACATCCACACAAGAGTCCTAACGTCAGCTCAAGTTGCCTGATTTCACTCACTCACTCACTCACTCGGTCATGGGGGACCTGGAGTCTATCCCAGGAGACTTGGGGTACGAGGACATCCTGGACGGGCACACACACACACACACTACAAGCAATTTGATAACACCAATTACCCTAATCTGTGTGTCTTTGGACTTTGGGAGGCAACCGAAGTACCCGGAGTAAACCCACTATGCACGGGGAGAAGCAACCCTAACCCTAACCCTAACCCTAACTCTATGCACACAGACCCCGAGGTGGAAATCAAACCCAGATCCCAGAGGTGCGAGACCACAGTGCTAACCAACACAGTGCCTGAATCCTTGATGCATTCCAGTTTTGTTTATCTGTGTCAGTTAGTCTGAGCTACAAAGCACCGGCGCTTTATACTCTTGCACTTCTTTTGCATTTATTCCAGAAATTAAGTAGGTCATTTTTCCCCCCTCATAATATAATTAAGGAATTTATTGAATTAAATCAGATTGCAAATTAGTCCCTCGGAGACAATCTGCTTTTCTCTTGATTTCCCCCTCTCTTTCAGATCGCCTCCCTTGGTTTTCTTTCATACTGTTGGCACGTGTAAATCTTTACGTTTGTCTCGTTTTCGTTTTCTCACTCTGCACATGCGGACTCTATTCCTTTTCCCTTCACGTGAATCACTAATAGACCTTTTCGTGTGCAAGTATGTTTGCAGTTTTATTACAGATGGGCAGTCATGCATCGCTCTGAACAGCTGCTTAGGGTAATGACTAATGAGCTAATACACACACACACACACACACACACGAATGAGTGATAAAGTACTTCGTCACAGACACTTCCTCTTCGCACATGCATCACGTATCAATATTGTATCATGATTTTGTCACTGCAATTCTCCACCCAAGTATCTGCGGATAAGAAACCAAGAAATCTTTGTTTGTACTTACTGTACTGTACATGTGCTGTGATCTACAAACGAAAAGACTCCTACACACCGCTTCATATTGCAAGTGATTCCATTCCCTGGACCTACGTGGTGCTTATTAGCGATACAGAGGTGAAAGAGAAGAGAAGGCTGCCCCTCTCTAGAGCGTTTCAGGGTCATGTCAGTTGGGCTCTGTAATGCCCCCCCCGCCCCCCCCCCCAGCAACCTTTAAAAGACTAATGGAGAGAGTGGGTGATGGCCACTGGACTGCTGAATAGAGTACTTGGATGACCCACACTCTGGCGACGAGGCGGTCAAGCACCTTGGAAAAGTATTCATCGCAATCCAGTGTACTAACCATATTCTCCAGCCCTACTGTAGAAGGGCCTTCTGCTGGCGTGTGACATTCCAGGGGCGCATAATCAGCAGTGAACGGGTGGCACCACTCCCAGGAAAGGAACAGCCAGCCAGCAGTGGGCTGCTTCATGGAAGATTAAACAAGAGGCTTTCTGGGCTTGGTGTCTTAATAGTGACCACCTTCAGGAGGCTAATGGAGTATGTGCTGCTCAAGATGCTAAGAAATTTGCATCAAATGCTCACGTATACCCATCAGTATGAAAGTCTAGGCTGAAAATATACTTCTTTAATTAAGAGTTTGTAGGAGCTCATCTGATGGACTCATGGGTTATAGGGTATTTTCGTGAACTGGGATGACTGGTTGCTCTCACCCCCACTGTACTCACACACATTCACTCAGGTTTGGTGACTGGTGAAGGTGACTGGTTGCTTTACTTCCCAGAGTGCCCTCATTTACAGTATGTGCTTCCTTCTAGCTCTCTATTTTAGAGGTCATCCTTGCACTGAACATTGTCAAATGTACATTGACTTTATCCATTAGGTAACAGGGAGCATCTCTCTCTCTCTCTTCTTCTTCTTCTTCTTCTTCTTCTTCAGACAGCAGTGATCCTGGTCCCTCCTGTCATCCTCCAGACCTGCCACATCCCCATTTGAAGTGATTTGGTGTCACTCAGGCATCCAGTCTACTATTTCAGTCAAGTAATACAAAACCCCAACCCTAAGATGTTCAGACTCCTTCAGTGTGAAGTCAAGTTTTTGAGCCACATAAGCAGCAGTAGATGAGTGACTCCCAACACCAGGAAGTTACAGTAGAGGCAGTAATTCAATTCAATTTAATTTAATTTGTACAGCGCTTTTAGCAACGGTCATTGTCGCAAAGCAACTTTACAGAGTCAAACAAAAATTACAGAAATGTGCATGACTCAAAGTGATCAGATTGTCCCTGATGAGCAAGCCAAAGGACACATTTTGCTCTTTTCCAGAGCAACATACATTTTTTAACTCATTGGAGCAGCAGAGATTTATTGGTTTTGCTTGAAGGCCCAACAGCGGCAAATTGGTGCTGGTGAGTTCTGAACCTGGGACCTACTAGACTGTAGACCAATGGTTTAACCACAGAGATGATGGCATGGAAAAACTCAAGATGGCAATAGGAAGAAACCTTTAGAGGAACCAGACTCAACAGAGAACTCACCCTCATTTGGATGATAACGGATAGCAGGGATCATTGTGCAGTCATACTGTGTGTTACGTAGGAAGCTGGAAGTTCAGTATAACAGATGATGTCTTTAAGTTAATATGGAGTCCAGTTCATTATTGGCTCAGGTAGACTGTAGGACAAAAGCAGTGCCCTGTTCCCCAGATATAAAAATTTACCGTTCTTAGTACGGGGCCACCTTCAGGACTCAATCAGAATCGATAGTTCAGGACTGGAACTTTCTACAAGTCTATCTGAGTCTCCAATAACTACCTGGACTTCATTTTAACATCAATTAACATCAACTATTATAGCTGAACTGCCTGTCACCTAACACACTGTATAAATGCAGATCATTTCCTGCTATCTGTTTCACCCAGATGAGGATGGGTTCCCTGTTGAGTCTGGTTCCTCTCAAGGTTTCTTCCTATTGCCATCTTGAGTTTTTCCGTGCCATCATCTCAGGTGTCGCTCTGTGGTTAAACCATTTCCTTGCCACCGTCGCCCGCGGCTTGCTCACCAGGGACTATCTGAACATTTTGATTCATACACATTCACATTCCATACAAACTTAAATAATTCTTTTGATTGTGTAAAGCTGTTTTGAGACAATGTCAATTGTTAAAAGCGCTATACAAGGTGGTGTAGTGGTTAGCACTGTCGTCTTGCACCTCCAGGGTCTGGGTTCGATTCCCGGCCAGGCTCGATTCCCGTCTCTGTGTGCATGGAGTTTGCATGTTCTCCCGGTGCTTGGTGGGTTTCCTCCGGGTACTCCGGTTTCCTCCCACAGTCCAAAGACATGCAGGTTAGGCTAATTGGCGCTCCCAAATTGACCATAGTGTGTGAATGAGTGTGTGTGTGTGCTCTGCGATGGATTGGCACGCTGTTCAGGGTGTACCCTGCCTCGTGCCCTGAGTCTCCTGGGATAGGCTCCAGGTCCCCGCGACCCTAAATACAGGATAAAGCGATATAGAAGATGAATGAATGAAATCAGAGGAAGTGCTTCTGGAATCAAACAAAGATTCATGAAGTTTGCTGTAATGCAAGCCCCCAATCTTAAGAAATCCCGTCCCTGCCACCAGAAAGGCAAGATCCTGGGCCACTTTTAGGCATCAGAACAGTGAACATCAGTCCTCTTTTTTATAAATTTTTTTACAGGGATCTCTTTTAGTGTCTGTTCTTTGTGTGTGTGTGTGTGTGTGTGTGTGTGTGTGTGTGTGTGTGTGTGTGTCTTGACTAGTTCACAATAAGTGCAGAATAACCTTGATATTTTGAACAGGAAGGATCGTGCCACTCACATAAACACCTACACACTGCACAATGACAATATCTACGCAGATTCTCACGCGTCCAGACCCCAAGACTTGATCTCTTGTTTAATTATGGACGTCTTTGGCACCAGCAGCTCCAGTCATGAAAGCGTTCGAGTTCTGATGGCCATCAAAATCACACAGTTACACAAAGACACAAGCGCACACACAAAGGCAGACAGACATTGCATACACTGTGTTTGGCACAACGCCAGGCGGAGACTGAACCCTGCCAGGATACAACCACTTAATGAAAATCTGGCATCCACGAGAGCTAGCAAGTGAGAGAAATAGAGAGTAAAGGGAATACATGTGATGATGGGACGAAACATGATAGTGAATGAGAGATTAGATGAGATCTCTATCTCTCAGCTCATTAATTGTTCAAGATATCCTTCTCTTTCTCCTTGGTGAATTTAACACACTTCTAATTACATCCTAATTCAGGAAGTTTTGGGTCTGAAATCATATTCGTTTCTATCCTAATATGTTCCTTTTTATTTGATCTAAAAAAGAAGAAAGAAATTAAACACTCAGATCTCTAGTTTCTTCTCCTTTTTCGATACAGACGCAATACCTACTTAATGCAGCTGTAATTGTTCTGCTTGGTGGATGCAATAGAAATTGTTATCACAAAGAACCAAGAATACCCCCCTACACACATATACATCGTCCCCTGTCCAAAAATAAATAAATAAATAAATAAAGAGATCGTTTTCCTTGGGCGATGCCAAGGTGAAAACGCGCGATTATACAAGTCATTTGATCACCCAGTCACAGGGGCCCGCGTCTCATTTTGCACTAACTTGATGGCGGGGGGTTGAGTCGAGCGGTTGGTGGCGACTGACAGCACATCTGGGAGGAGACACTCATTTTCACGCCGATTTGGCGGCGGACCTAATAAGGGTTCAATTAAAACCGGAGTTCTTTTGGGCGATGGTGAGACATGATTACCCAGGAGCCAGCAGGGTATATTTAGTATCTGTTCCTCTTTCTGTGAGGCTTATGCGGTTAGGCCTGAGGGACAAGATACACTTACACTGGCCGTTACTGCCAACTTCCCACCCACAGCTAAAGCCACTTGATTCTTCCATATACTCCACTGATTAAGCTTCTGTCTGCTGCTGGATCTGGGTGTTAAGAGCTCTCATTTGATCAAAATCTCTACTCCTCTTTCCTTATTTCCATCTTCATACATCTCTGTTGGGATAAAGTTGTTAGTCTGTGAAATTATCCATGCACTTCACTTCACTACCAGGTGTAAGAGCAATGGGGAAATGAAACCCAAGCTGAGGCTGACTGTGCGTGTGACTGTGTGTGTGTGTGTGTGTGTACATGTTCATCGTCCCAAGGCTCACACAGATCAGAGTCAACCTGTAGGCAATGACCAGAGGCTTCCATCTGTCCCAGCTACAATCCAGACGCAGAGATCAAGCAGCATGAACTCTGAAAAGGACTTGAGACACATTACAAATTAAGTGCTTGGAAAGTTCTAAGCTTGGAAGTTCTAAGAAGGAAGCATTAATACCGGGGTGGTGGATTTAGATGTGGAGGTACAGTATATCTACATCTGAAGGCTAACAAAGCAGCATTAAACACATTCCATATACTTGTACTGAAATACTTCTGATGTGCTTGAAAATGAATTTTCGTTTGTTGCCTGGTGCTGTATTTGTGTTATTCCTATGGGAAGTAAGAGCCTGTGCACCAGACTGTATAACAGGAGGACGTTTCAGTGGTTCTGATATAAATGTTACATAAGAACAACAACAACAACAACAAAAAAAAAGATCATGACTATATTTTAACCAGCAATAATTAAAAGTCATTGGATTAATGAAAAAAATTGAATTTAGAAGTACAGTAGTCGCAATTTTGTTCCAGAATGCATTGCTGATATATTACAGCTTTTTTACAGAGTCATGGGTAGATTAGTTAGTGATCTATGAGATACTGTATAATGGTGATGAAGGTGGTACAGTATTAACATGAATATTGATCAGAATTTGCAGATGTACCACTGCGCCACTATCAGCATGTGTTATGGTTATGGTTAATGTAGGGATGACATGGTGGTGTAGTGGTTAGCTCTGTGGCGTTGCACTTCCAGGATCAAGGGTTCAGATCCAGCCTCAGGTGTGTGTGCATGTTCTCCCTGTGCTCAGTGGCTTTCATCAGGGTATTACGGATTCCTCCCACAGTCCAAAGATAGGTTAATTGACATTTCCAAAATTGCCTGTAGTCTATGTGCAGTATGCCCTGGCCCAAAAACACCTGGGATAGGATCCAGAACCCCCATGACCCTGTATAAGACGTGTATGTAGAAGATGAATTAATAAACTTCTGGATCTGTTGATGATCCAGGCCTATTTTAGGCCTGGTAGGTTTCTCGGCTGCCATGTAGAAGACCCGGGTTCAATTCCCACCCAATGCCCAAACCCCAGCCACTGGATGCAGTGCCGGTCCCAAGCCCGGATAAAATAGAAGGGGCGTCCAGCATAAAACCTGGTCCAAGTTGTGTGCGTGGATCAGATGCCCTGCTGTTGAAACCCCTCTACAGGAGCAGTTGAAAGACTAACAACAACAACATGCTGCTTTGTATTAGTTTCACTGTAGTTATTGAATATGCTTTAAGACACTTGTAATAGCTTAAGGGCAAGGGAAAAATACTGCTTTGATATTCACAATAATCCAACATCAATAACATAAATCCCAAGAGGATAAAAAAAAAGCAGCTACTGTATACATTGTCATGATTTGTCATTATTTTCAAATAAAAGAAAAAGCATCCCCTCGCACCCCTCCTCACGCCGAGTCCTTAACATGCATTAAAAGTAACAAAAACCCCTTGTTTCCATCAAGGACTTTTACTAACTTTGTGTCTGGCAGTCAAATTTTTCCTCGACGAGTTTTTGACGAGGCTCATGGGTATAAGCAGTGACAGATTCATTTCCGCAGCCTCTAATTGCTTTCAGCTCTCAACCAGGTCTCTCATTAGTCTACATTTATAGCACAAATACTGTAAACTCCGACAGCTGGCCCCAAACTCTCAGCAGCTCTATAGCTGATGACATGCTGCCATTCAAGTGGGCTTTGTGCATCAATAACTGCCTTAGAGAGTCATTATCATTTATGTGTTCTGTTTGTAAAAAGTCTTAATGCAGCACAATCTGAAGGTTACAGTATACATATACAGTATGAAGGATATATATATATATATATATATATATATATATATATATATATATATATATATATATATATGTATGTATGTATGTATTTTATATACAATATAAATATTTCATCAGCCAAATCACATGGCAGCTTTGCAGTAACTCAATGCATTTAGGTACAGTATGTCGACACAGTCAAGACGATCTGCTGAAGTTCAAATTCAGCATCAGAATGGTGGAATTTGGTGATTTAAGTGACCTTTGAATGTTGCATGATTGTTGATGGTCTGAGTATTTTCCAAACTGCTGATCTCAGCGAGTGGCAGTTCTCTGGACGAAATTGACTTGTTGGTGCCAGAGGTCAGAGGAGAATGGTCAGACCCGTTCAAGCAGATAGAAAGGCAACAGTAACTTAAATAACATCTTGTTACTACCGAGGTTTTATCAAAAACACATTTGTTAAATACAATTTCATACATTTTATCAATGATCTTAATTGTCATTCATATGAAAAAAAAAAAAAAAGTTTATTATAGTAAAATGTGGGCGGCACGGTGGTGTAGTGGTTAGCACTGTCGCCTTGCACCTCCAGGGTCTGGGTTCGATTCCCGGCCAGGCTCGATTCCCGTCTCTGTGTGCATGGAGTTTGCATGTTCTCCCCGTGCTTGGTGGGTTTCCTCCGGGTCCAAAGATATGCAGGTTAGGCTAATTGGCGTTCCCAAATTGTCCGTAGTGTGTGAATGGGTGAGTGTGTGTGTGTGTGTGTGCCCTGCGATGGATTGGCACCCTGTCCAGGGTGTACCCTGCCTCGTGCCCGAAGCCTCCTGGGATAGGCTCCAGGCCCCCCGCGACCCTGATCATAGGATAAAGCGGTATAGAAGATGAATGAATGAATAGTAAAATGTAAAATTGTTAAGGTATTGAATTTGACATGGTTACTGACACTACAGATTTCTTTATAGGTCACATACTTCTAGATGCTTACACCCATTTTAGTATCAATACTCATAAAGAAATATGAATAATTTGCATTTAAGATTATTATTGTTTAAAGCGAGGACGCATCCAAGCAACTTGAAATTTTTAGAGAAGCAAGATTGGTCACATCCATATTGCATACATTTCAGAAGTAGCTTCTTTGGCCACACAGTGTCTGTGTTATACTGTATATACTGTACAGTATATAATAAAATCCCTTCCCAACTACTGCAAATCAAATTACACTGCCTGGTCACCTCTTTTAAAGGGGTCAAATTATTGGCCTACATCAATTACCGTAAATTAAAAATTACCCTAATTGGGTTAAGAAATGTCCAACACATTATTAAAACCTGTAAGGGCTGTGCTGAACCTTCAACTTTGTGGATGAAATGGAGTATAAAGATGAGTATTCTGATGAGTTTAGATTGACCCTAGTTTAGAGTGATGGGCGCGTCAGGGAAGACAGAAACGCATGAAGCGATGCACCCATCATGCATAGTGCCCACTGGACCAGGCAGTGTGTTACTGAGCCAGGAAGGAATGAGATTGATAAAAGCAGATAGATTGATCACGCAGGCCTGAAGACATCTAATTAGCAAAATATCATCTTTCCATTCCACCCTTGTCTTGCTGCTTGGCACCATCTGGGTTCTGGTTTCTTGTCTGTCTGTTTTTTCGAGGACAGAGTTAAGGAAATTGGCACTAAGTGGAAATATGGCATTCACGTGACAGAGGGAACAGTTTTAATTAAAATATTTGCCCAGAAAATAATCTCATGAGTAGCCTTGTTAATTACGACTAATTCCTGTGAAGGTAGAGCACACAAAGGCGCTGGCTCATGCTGTGCAATGGGGGTGTCTTCGCCATGGAAACGGGAACAGTTTTTTTTTTTTATTATTATTAATCTCCCCACCTAAACGGAAGTGGACCAGCTTCCCATCTCCTTTGTTCCTCGTTAAAGCGGTTTGTTTGGCCACCCGATGAGTTGACTTTGTTGTTAATTGGGTCATTGCCTTTGCTGAGGCGCGCTGACTCTCAGACCCTGATGCGACAGTCCAGCTGTGATCACAGTCACTGCAGAACCAACAAAGTGAGAAGACACACGCACGCACGCACTGTGTGTGCATCGGCAGGCGAGGGATTAATAGATTTCAAAGAGACATAGTCAGAAGGAGAAATGTGATGGCCAGGCCAAATGTGAATGTGCAAGTTGGATGGTGTGTGTGTGTGTGTGTCTTCTCATACACTGTCAGTCTTTGATGTCTCCATCTCTGGGTTTGTTTTGGTAAACAGCCTCGGGGGCTCAACAACTACATCTTCCCTCCAAATCATTTCACCCTCCACATCCTCCACCCGATTTATAATTTTTTTTTTCGTTGGCACGGCAAATATTTATTCACGTTTAATGTTTTCTGAGTTTCCAAGAAAGTAACGACGTGACACGGCCTCAATGTCACACGCTTAATTCACCTTCCCTCGTCTCATCTTCATAATCAATCCAATGAGCCAGAGATCAAACAAGAGATTGACTTAACAGTGCAATGTAATTAGCCTTGGCTCCAACCGAGCTCTGTGCTAAGGCAAGGGAGAAGAACGTCAGAGGGCACAACGTGCTCTGGTTGCCAACGTGTGCATGGGGTTGCTGGCTTGAGAGATGTATATAAGGATATTGAGCTGTGTATGAGAGAACATACTGTAGCAATTACTTAGTAGGGGCATTTATGGAGCACTCGAGGGATGAAATATGGGTAATATGCTGGTGCACTGCTACCATTGGTGGGCATTTGCTTGCAAAACAAAAATAGTTCAACTCAAGAATGATGGCGGAATCATAATGTAAGTCAGCAAGCAGAGTCAGATGCATGTCATTTCGCCTCGTCCCCTCATGGCAAAGTAATAAATATGAGAGGAAATGTCAAACAATAGTTTGCCCCTAGGTATGCATGTATGGGTTGTTTGTCTCTTGGTGTCTCTCCTGTTGAAGGGTCACCACAGTGGACCGTTCGATCTGTACACAAATTGGCAGAGGTTTTAAACTGGATGCCCTTCCTGATGTAACCCTCTCAATTTCCCCCGGCTTGAGACCAGCATGGCATCCAGTAGCTGGGGTTTGGGTATGGGGTGGGAATCCAACCTGGGCCTTCAGCATGGTAAGCGAGAAACGTACAGTACCACTGAGCCACCACAGCGCTTGTGCTAGCGTACATGATACTCCCAGGAAATTGTTATGAATAAAATAGATGTTATGTTATGTACTGTAGGTGCGATTTTACAACAGAACTTTTATGCGTTTCTGTTATCAAGGAAGCAGATAGGAGTAACTAACTTGTCCTCATTCGCACTGTATCGGATTGGGCATGGCGGGTCACTTTTTCCTGCCTCACACTGCGCTGTGATTGGCTGGGCGAGCTATCAGTACCGCTGAAGATAACTTCTTAACAGCGTGATGTAAGGAACAGATGTAAGAAACAGTTAGCTACATAAACATATCCACACGTGCAATGCTACAGTACCTAGCAGACATCAATCACACTTTGGTTAATAATTATGTTTATGTTTTTTCAGAGCCAAAAACATAACAGATTATCTGACTAACTACCAGATTATCTGATAAAATAACCTAGCATTTGATAGCTTCTGTTCGGCTAATCTGCTATTTTTATATGCCGTATGCTGTGGTCGACTTTTTTTACTTATTTAAAAGAGATACAAGTGTCTGAAAATGGATGATTGAAGTAATAAGGATATTAATTTGCACATAAATATATGTGTGTGTGTGTGGTTTATTCATTTGAGGTAATCATTCACTTCAGATTATGTACAAATATGTAATTTCTCCAGGATTTGGTGGAGTTTACTAGCGTTAGCATTAGCTCATTTAGTGCTTCTGTTGCAAATGTGACAATGCTATAGAATGTCCTGTGCTTTACGACTTATAAAATAATTTGCAGGTAATGTTAACTAATACTGACTTGTGTGAGGGGTTAGAGAGGGGTTTGGGATTCAGCCTTGTGTTAGATGCTAGTTAGCTTTTTAGCTTGTGTAAGTGTGAAACACAACAGATGTGATTCGGAACAACTTAAAAGCAGTTACTAAGGAGATGACGTGTTGTTTAAGATGATGAAACATAATCATGTTTTCTTGCTGAAAGTGCTTCCGTGACTTGTTTTGCATGTGGGTCTTGGCAGTGGTATCGGGTAAGTAATGTCCCTGGCATCCTATTAAGGGTGTATTCCCACCTGTTAACATTATTGGCTCACCAGGATTACTTGCAAAATATTCGCCAAAACTTTGACTTTTTGTTGAGTTTGCAAACATAATTTTCTACATTAGGACCTTTATTTTAAGAAGAAGGACAGTGGCTACGCAGGGTTAGTCCTTCCATGAGAACTCATATACATGCTCATTTTACTTCTGTTGTAATGCACTAGTCTACTCGCTGGTCATTACGCTATTACATTACATTATCAACCACTTTCCAGTCCAGTCAATTAGGTTCAATAAAGGAAAGACATTTATCAAAGAACCTACTTATTCTGCAAGCTGTCATGTTACTTGAATATGAACTCCCGCATTTTTCCCCCTGAGGAAGTGGTCTATTACTCTGTCACACAAGCAAAGAGTCTTCTCAAATCATTTGGCCATTTTCCCCTCTCGATGGCCAGCAGAGCAGTGACTGCTCATACAGTTTTGGCTTACTGTGATATGGGTGTAAAATGACATTTTAGGTAATTGAAGCTTTTATGTAACTGATTTAATACTTTGTTTATTTCTATCAATTACAAAAAAGCTTCTGGATGCATCCTAAAATACAAATTCTGTTCTCTGTTCAGGGAAGAAATGTGAATTATCAGGACCTGTATCACATCCTTTTACCAAAAACACATTTGCATGAAAAAAATTATCAGATTCTCAAAATATTTGTCCAAATGTGCACAAAATACAAAAAAGTTAGTGTAATGCAATGCCACTAGCTTCATCAACAAAGTTGCTTCATTTTAGAAACCATAACATGGACTTGGCAGTTAAAGGAAGGATCCTTGTATCAGGCAGCGACTCATGTTAATGGTAATCAAGATGCTATTTTCCTCTTTGTGTTATAATACAGAAAATGTGTGCATCAAAGGAGCTACTTCTGAAGATTGCGCAACATGCATATTATTCAAATTTACAAAACGAAGCATGGATCAGGAGATAAGAAACATCAATTTTTATGATAAATGGTGTTATCCTATCTGAAAATTCACCCAGGTGAGACACTTTTTAGCACCAATACCATGTTTTATGGGTTTAAGTTGAGTTACTCTTGATGGTCAACTAATAATTGTAGAAGATATCCTAAATGATTATTGATTCAATTTATACTGTGGTATAAAGGGTGATGGCTGTTCATGATAATATACAGGTATGTAGAAATTAGATACATGCAATATCTGGTATTTTTGTATTGGGCTGAATTAAGCAAAGACAACAACTAAGGAAGTTTGTTGTTGAAGTTTTTGGCGGTTGAAAAAAAAAATGTGGCAAAAGAAAAAAAAAAATGGCGAGGGAAAAAAAAAACTACCTAAATGAATCCCACATCTCCTATTGTGTGTATTTGCATCTGTTTAGAAAATATCCATAATGTATAAATTATGCATGCAATAAACAAAACTGATTCCTTAAGGGTCCTGGGAATCAATAAACAGTTGAGCATTCTCAAGGGGAAAAAAATATATATATTCCAATTTCATTTACTATACAAACATGACTGGGTCACACAGGCAAGGAAATAGCATACCCATAACCAGGTGATTTAATTGTTGTTTTCAATTTTGTGAGCAAAATGAAAAAGAATTTGAGTATTTTGAGCTCAACATTTATGCAGCATTATTTTCATATTCTGACAGCAGGAACATCTGCATATTGAAACTAATGATAACACTGGTTCTACCTAACTCAAATGTACAGTTTGTCTAAAGCCAGATGTCAGAAGCCTCCTCTGTTGACCCAAACTGCAGGACTTCTGTATAAGCAGGTAATGTTTTTAAATCGTTCATTAACCAATGCCGTGTTGCTGGCACAGATCTGTGCCGCTGGAGTTTTAAGGGTTCCATTGTGGATTGGCTTTTGTGGCCTGCAGTCGGAACTATGTGGAATTCTGACAAAATTTGGTTTTGTGGATTTAAAAAAAATAGATTTTGGGGCCTAAAATAAAATTTCCATTGAAAACACAGCCCAATTCAATCTGTATGCACAAATAATGAAGATTGGACTGTGCTTAAATTTTGTTGAGTACTGTGGTTGCAATAATAGTTATTTGTTATGGATGTACAACTGACAGAAGCTGAAACTTCACCAAACTTTGCCAGTACTTCAGTAAATCCTGGGTAATTTGCATTGTCAGAGGAATCACTTGCTGGCCAAGCAGAGATTTGACATGGTTTAAATGGCTGAAAATGGCTCTATTGGTTTTTGCAGTCTCGTTCTACCCACCAAGCTATATTCAACCAATAAGCTCAGTCATGCACAAGAACTAAAAAACACTCTCTCGTCTTGTGTCTTCCTTTAGGCTTTGTCAAAGTTACACTGGAGAAACAAAATGCATATATGAGAGTCTTTCATTAAGAGATAAGAACACATGGGCTGGATCATGGTAATGCCAAATAGCCATTTTTTTACTTGGATACTGCTGGATGTGTGCTTAGTCTTTACTGAGGCTCCATAATTTCTATGTTACACACAAAAATTACAAGTTGCACACAAAAATGGTTGAACTTATTAATGGAATTCATTATTCTATAAGTGATAAGTACTGAATCTACATTGATCCATGCACTACAGGTACAGTATATTGCCAAAAGTATTCGCTCGCCTGCCTTCACATGCATATGAACTTGAGTCACATCCAATTGTTCACCCATAGGGTTTAATATGATGTTGGCCTCGCCCCTTTGTAGCTCTAACAGCTTCAACTCTTCTGTGAAGGCTTTCCACAAGGTTTAGGAGTGTGTTTATGGGAATTTTGACCATTCTTCCAGAAGCACATTTGTGAGGTCAGGCACTGATGTTGGACGAGAAGGCCTGTCTCTCAGTCTCCGCTCTAATTCATCTCAAAAGTGTTCTATCAGGTTGAGGTCAGGACTCATCCACACCAAACTTGCTCGTCCATGTCTTTATGGACCTTGCTATGTGCAGTGGTGCAGTCATGTTGGAACTTGGGTGGAGTTGTTTTTCAGGAGTTGGGTTCGGCCCCTGACTTCCAGTGAAAGGAACGGTTAATGCTTCAGCATACCAAGGCAATTTGTACAATTTCCTGCTCCCGACTTTGTGAGAACAGTTTGGGGACGGCCCCTTTCTGTTCCAAAATGACTGCGCACCAGCGCACAAACCAAGGTCCATACAGGCATGAGTCCTTTTCTTTGGAAGTGCTGGTCTATGCACAAATCATCACCCCAAAGTAGAATGATGTCATTGCTCTGACTCTTAATAAGTACCAGTGGGTAAAGATTGCTCTGTACTGTTGATTGACAGGATTTCTGCATTTTGATCAAAGTAGAGGTGAATCCGTCCTGAGGCATCTCAAAGAGGCGCTGACACTCGTACTGACCTTCTCTCAGTAACAGAAGAGGACTCCACGTGTGCTTAAAGGTAAACACGTTGCATGTTTGAGTAGAGAGACACAAAGTCTACAAGTGTTTGCTTCTGTTTATACCAATACAATTTTTATTATTTTTTGTACATTTAACCTTCAACACTAAAGAAAACTTAATACCATAAACTAAATCTCCTACACCATACAGGTATTATGTTGTATTGTCCACAGGTTTAAAAGAAATTTTTTTAGCCTTAGATGATGCCGAGTATCCACTGTAAATCCCTGTGAATTCGCGGTCACCATAGAAGCGATTACTGTTAAAAATGAATGAATAGTTATTTGTTCAATCAGAATAAGGAATTCAACATTGCTGTGATGTTATTCAACATCCTTCCACCTCCTGAAGGACAGCAACATTATCTTAAATGTAAAGCAGATGTACAGTACACTGAGGTTCAACAGTCACATTGCTCAGTCTTGCTTTTAAAATACAGCATGTACAATACTTGAGGGAATGCGCGCACACACGCATACACACACACACACATTATGCATATATACATACACAAACTGTACTAGGAAAAACACTTTGCATGCTTTATGAATCATCTGAGAAATTATTCGCTGCACAAATATAGTTTACATCTTCCCTGTATCTCATTAGTCCCCACCAGAAGAACAGAAACACACTGAATAATTTTGATTTCTAGATGTTCCAGCTAATTATGTTGTTTGGAGGCAGCCTGCTAGCAGCAGGACATCATTTTAATTTGTATCGTCTAAAAACTCCATTAAAATTAAGCCAGCCAAAAAGAAGAAGAAGAAAAAAAAAGAGTTAGCTGTATTTCCACAGCAGCTTATTTTTTCCCCCCAAAGCAGCAAAGCAGGAAGAAATTGTGTATGGTAATTGAATGCAAAAAAAAAAAAAGGGTCAGATTTGTATTATTAAATTATGAGTTTTTATGTATTCAAAAGGCAACATGCAAATGGGGAACCTATTAAGAAATGCATCATAATTTATTTTCTCTGTTTGTGAACATAAATATGAGTTTCCTCAAAAGTGTGTATTTTAGTTTAATGTATTCACAGGAACATTAGCCGGGATAAAGCCTTCTATGAGCTTCACATGAATATCTGGGTGTGTTTTTATTTCCAAAAAATATGGTTGTGCACAAACTTTAATTCTCTTTTTTATATTTTTTAATTGCCATTTGATTAGAGAATTTTGTGAAATCTGAAAAAGTATATATAATACTGGCAACTAATCCTACATGCTGTATGCATTACGTATGTGTGAAAGGCTACATCAGTACGAGGTGTAAGTACAAGTCAACGCATAAAACTGATTTACAAAAGACACAGCAGGGTGATGAGACTCTCCGCTTAGATATTTGTATATTCCAAAAGTTTTAAAGAAGGCAGTACGTCTGTGAATGAGGAATAACTTGTTGCCAGCTTACAGAAGAGATGGATCTGTCTGTGGGACCTGTACACACAGTCATTTAGATACACCACTTGCACACTACAGGAACTCGGCTGGGAGTTACAGTATTATCACATCTTCTGTACAGTTCTGACATTGGTAAAAGTCATTTCCACATGTTAAAAGGAGTTCCTGGGAGGCCAGCATTTCAGACGTGAAGTCCAGTGGGTTTAAAGGTGTAGCAGGGAATTATATGGCAAAGTGAGTTTTTAGTCTCATACAGTAAATGTGTTCTGTTATTCTGCAAAATCAAAAGTCCCAGTTTGACTCGAACACCCCTCCTGGCTGTATCTGTATTTTTTTTTCTGCAAGGTTTTGCCTTTTTCATTATTGCATGGGGGGGGAAAAAACTCAAAGCGTGTTTTTTTTTTTTTTTTTTTTAACTTTTTCTTAACCTTGTGCTTCATTGCCTGGATTATGTTCCTGTTTGTACTGTATTATTCTAGAAATCTGACCTCTGCCTGGTTCATGTTTATGGGTTTGTGTTCTGACTTGCATTTGCAATTGGTTGCACTGAGAGCTCAGGAAGCTCCAAGTCGATCATTTTAAACTTAAACACGTTCCAGTGCTTCGGCCTGGAAAAAAAACATAAAGGCATCATACAGTATTTGTATGTCTAGTGTCTGTACAGTATTTAAGATATTAAACTTTTTTTCTGCAAACAGTGTTAAAGAACCATTCGGTTCATCTTTGCTTGTAAAATGATCTGTTACATTGATTTTAAGAGTAAAATTGAGCTAAAAAATTACGTTACAAATCTAAGATAAAAATGATTCAAAGGTAATAACTTTACTGTTTCTTGTGAATCATCGGTTGGATGTAAATCCACCAGGCTTAAAGATGTTCCATTGTCCCTGTCCATTTCAGATGTCCCAAGTCAGAGTAGAATAGATTGCAGCTTTACATCCACCTGCATCTTTTTTCTACGTTCATGTTAATAAATGTGTTTTTTGGTCACGCAAACGTTGTATATGACCGCTCACTCCCGAGTGCATGAGTCAAAACCTCCTACACATGCGATATTTTTTGTTGCGTCCCACAAGACCCTGGTCCTCTAGTCTAAACCAGATGGCCTGTGAACTTTTCTGCTAAGCTTTCTAATATATAAAAAAAAAAAACACACACACACACACAAAATTCATGTATTCATATTCAGTTATATCCTATAAAGACAGAGAGAGCGAGAGCGAGAGACAGACAGAGATAACATTGCATCATGACACTCAAAAGGTGCACATTTCCCCCACATACACATATTTATATTCATATTCATGTTCATCTGTGCTAGTGGTGCCTGTTTGTCCAGAGAGTCTGGTGTATGAACAAGAACAGGCTCTCAGTCTGAGAGAAAATAAACCGGTCCGGGGCTCAGACACACATACACACAACACACACACACACACACACACACACACAAACACAAATCCCAACTGCTCACTGCTGTAAGCCACAAACACAGACTATAAGGACAACATCTGAGAGATGAATGGGATGAGGCCTACACACACACACACACACACCCACACACACACACACACACACACACAGTTACAGCTTTTCTCAGAGGCACACATTTGGAGATACGAGCCTGTCTCAAAGCTAGACGGTTTTAATAACTGATTTCCCATCTGAGTGTGCTTTAAAACATGGACAGACGGTTCTCGGTTCTGAGTTACGTAAAGGGACTGCGATGGAGACAACATCTGAGAATTTGCTTGTAAATTTGGGGTTTGGATGTCGTAATTTTGATCCCCAATTTTGTTGGGTTGATCATAAACTGAGAAAATGTTGCAGAGTTTATCTACCAGCCAGTGCTATATTCACTTAGTGATATTGCATCATGGCCTAAATATTACAGTCGGTGAGACGGCAGCTGTTCTTTTCAGCGATTTGTTTCCCTGTTGAGACACTGTGCCAGTTTAAAGTGCTCACTGAATTAAAACAGATTAAACAGGTGAAATGAGGTGAGCTGGTAAGTTGCACGACAACCTGTGGATTATATAATGTTGGTTATTAATGCTTCTAACTGTTGTAACACTAGGCAGTCCTTCCACAAATGCTAAAAATAATCTCCTTAGTGGAAAACCTGACTAATGAAAATGTTTTAATCGATTTATGTTGAGTTGCCACCATACGGTGAGTTTCTGCACAGGTTGTTACTACAAAGATTATGATGTAATAGAAAAGTGCATTAAAACAACTGCCTCTAAAATTTGATGTGGTGTCGATTCTTGTGTAAAAACGATTTCTCATGTTCAAGACAATTCAGGTCTTCGGCTGACTTCATGTTTTTGCCATGTAACGTTGCTGAGCCTACACTGTAAAAACTGAATTATGAGGCTTGTAATTTTCATTAAAAAAATTATGTAATAATTAAAAATAATGTGCATATTTCATAAAAAAATTGTTTTCTTAGTTTTTTATAATATATTGAGAACATTTCACTAATAAAATTAAGAAAAAGAATTTACCTATTTTTTTTTAAGGAAATGAGTGCAATTTTTAGGCTTAATTTGAGGAACCATTTAGTCAAAAATTTTAGGAAGAAAAGGCTTCATATTTATTTTAAGAGAATTGGCTGAATTATCCGGGTTTTATTAAGTCACCTTCATTTGAATCTCAACAACAGCAGTGATCAGACGCCATTTTGAAGGAACAGGCGAACAGTGTAAAATGTTAAGAAGTAAGTGCGAGGTTTTGGCGCTGTGAGTACGTTTCCATCTTTTCGCGCCGGTCCTCGCGGAAGCTTCCGGACCTTACAGAACTTCATGGAGCGCCAGCGGAACGTCGGCGGGCAATCGCGCTGACTCACGGTGCCTGACACCGCATCTGAGTCAAACCGCATAGGGGAAATAGGGTTTTATTAAGTCACTCTGGATAAGACCGTCTGCCAAAAGCCTAAATGTACATGTAAATAGGGTAATGTTACAAAGATATGAACCTAGAAATGGTTTACTGTACAAGTTCTCTCAGGTTTTAGTACAGAATGTGACTATACCCACAAGAAAAGATGCTAGCATATAATGCTAAACAGTTGATTTCAATAGAAATTCAGTTACAAACTGTTTTACAAATTGTTTTACAGATCTTAAATCTGCTGTAAATGTTATATACACTATTTTACACAGTGTTTAATATTTTAATCCCAGTGAAACATGAAATAAAAGCATGTTTAACACCAAAATGCATTCTATGTATTAATTTCATTATAAAATGTTTTTTATATTATTAAGTAATTTTCCTTAATACATATGAGTACCTTTTGTTTTATCTGCTTAAACTAAAAAAGATTATTCCACTAATAATGTTAAAATCATCATGTATCTGGATAACTAATTTAGGATATTTTACATGATTTATTTAAGTAGATTCTGCTAGGGGATAAAAATCAAGCAGTAAATACTTAAAAATAATATGTGTCTGGCTAAATAATTTAGGATTTTTTTTACATGATTTATTCAAGTAAATTCCACAAAAAAAATCAAGCTTTAAAAACTGCTTAAAAATAATACGTGCAATTTTGTTACCATATTTTTTTTAAGTAGATAGCACATAAGATTTTTTTTACAGTGTAGACCAGAGCAACCCCAGATCATAACAGTGTCTCCAGAGGCTTGTACTGTACAGAGGACACTATGCATAATGGGTGCATCGCTTCATGTGCTTCCCTCCTTACCCTGACACGCCCATCGGTCTGGAATAGGCTCAGTCTGTACTCATTAGACGACATCTCAATCTTTGTGTTCTCTAGCTTAGTGAAACTTTTTTTGATTATTCTCACTAGTAAGTGATTTTTCTTGTGGACACACAGCTGTTTAGTCCCAATCCTGTGAGTTCTCATCACATTGTGCGTTTGGAAATATTTTTATTTTCTATTTTCTCTATTAAACATGGCTCTATTTCCACTGTCCATTTTTTTTACGAGCCTTTAAGTGATCTCCACTAATCATTCTTCTTGTTTTATTTTACTACCATTCCTCAGCACAGTTGATGGTTCAGCAATACTGTAGGTTTAAATAATGTAACAGACCATTCTCAACCCAATTCCAGTAACTTGTAGTTTTCTTAGCCTAGTTGGCCATTCTGATCTGACTTATTTATTTTTGGCTGTTATAGAGTTTCTGACCAATCAGACTGAAAACCTCATCAGCACCACATTATAAATCATTATAACTAATATGTACAAGATCTGATCACTTTGACTGAAGTATCGCCGCCATCATAAATCATTATTGTATCATTATAATCAGTGCAATATAAAAGCAATCAGAGAGGTTTTTGAAATGTAGGAAATTTCCATTCTGTTGTTTATTGTCGGTCGTTCAGCCAGCACACAGAGCCTCAGGAGCTGGAGCTGATGTGCTGCAGGTGCTGCGTGTAGCTACTGAGAAAATGACACCATGTCCTCCTGAGTATTTAACCAATTAAACCCGAATCAAAACAGCAGAAGACAAAAAATCCGGAGAATGTGAGCGCTTTTGTCTGCGTGCGAGTGTGCTTATGCGTTAAATGTGATAATGATAAGAGATGAAAGTGCAAAGAGTTACGGTAAAAGTTTGGGCTGTTAAATGTTCCTGATTTAACATGTCTGACTCGGAAAAGAACAGAATTGAATTATTCATATAGAAGTAAAGAATAAAATAGCATGTTGTGATAGGAAATCTATCAGGGATGGATAGATGGATCGATAGATAGATTATTGATATTGAAGTAACAACAGTAAGACATAATAGACAATAAACGTGTATAATAGCAATTACAGATCGTCAATCATGTAGCGAAAAAAACCCATGGAGGTTGACCATTCTACAACAAAATTTACTAAGATAAAAAGAGTATCAAAATATATTTACAAATATCCATCTATATAAATCTATAAGGAGAATTAACAAATATCACTGAATGAGAATGAATATTGGTGTATAGACTACAGAAGAATTGTAATGTGCAATGGGTTACTATAGATTACAGTCTTATGGCATCTTATTTCTTTTTAACAAAGGAACATCACATATTTTTTTTATCCATTTAAGGTTATATTTAATATTACAGAACATTCATGAAACAACTTAATTTCTGTTATCCCTTATATCAGTTTTAAACAATCATACTCTCAGCAGTCTCTCTTGAAGTACAGTAAATCCAGCATGTTATGTTAATGAGAAGTGGGAAAGATGCAATCAAAGATTTCATTTACACCAAATGCTAAACATCTGCCAGGATGAAACAAAGATAGCAAATTAGAAGCAACATAGCTTTCTTAAAAAATAGAGAAATGTACATTGAGGCAGTGTGTATTTTCCATCTGGGAATGTGTGTGGTGCGGGTTGCCTTTAATTAGATTTTGGAGAAAAGCTTTAAAAGTGGTCCTTAAGGTCCAATTAAGTCATTTTTTAAGTATATAGTCACATACTAAGGGTATAAAAGATGTACAGTGATGGTACTGTACCAACCCAGCAACAAGGACCGCCGCAGTTTGGTGTCTTTTTTTCAGAAAGTGTGTGGTGGCATACCGTGGAGTTTTCGTGTATAAACAGGAGAATGTATTAATATTCTAAAAATACTAATATGTGGATTTCAGAAGTGGCAATTAGAAAACTTACATTCAGTCCTTGTATACAGTCTTTTAGGATGACATGTTTTTTCGAGGTTAGCACTCTTTACCAGACAGCTGTGAACATGAGCTAATTTACAGGCTGTCTGTATTGTAACATCAGTTTTGCATTTGGTTTGCAGTTTTCATACTTGTGCTTTCATTTATTTCTGATTGTGCTTCACTTTTTCATTCAAGGACTTCAAGGACTTTTTTTTTTTAAACCAGTTTTCCCTTCGTGGCATATTATTTTCGTTTTATGCACCGTCTTAAATCTCCCTGATTTTTATTTATTTCTTTATTTTATTTTGAATGTCACTACAACACCATTAATTTCTGTCCAGGACCAAAAGCATTGGATTCTGAGCAGCTGAACATTTCCATTAGTATGCAGAGCCGTCACATGGGAACTGGTGTTCCCATCTGCATAAATAAATGCTGCAATATGCAGCTGGTTTTGTAGTAGCAAATGTGGTTACTAAGCTAATAATAAGGCCGAGAGACATTCCTTTAGGGGAAAGCTTACATTAGTAACCCATCATTCCCTTTTAGTCAGCCACAAGCAAGAACCTGAAGCAGGATCATCACATCACTGTGAAGAATAAAATCCTGGAAGAATGAGTGTGGTTTATTATTTTTACCTTGTTTTTTCCCCCTTTCTTGGGTCTCCCACATCAGATTATTCCAACACAAGTTAGCTTTTACACTGGATGCCATTTCTGACACAACCCTCATTTCTCCAGGCTTGGGACTGGAATTGAGTATGGCCTGTGTCTCAGTGGAGGCGTGTGGGCATAGGGTTGAAGGCCTTTCCAAAGTCATTGCAAAGGCGGCAGTGCCTCTGTTCGAACCCCAAACCCTCCAATTAGCACCCCAGAGACTCACCCACCTGAGCCACCACTGCTTAAGTCTGAAAGAAGTACAGAAATCCACAGAGTTGACTTTGACTGTCGAGTAGTGATGTGTGTTGATATTTTCATAGGCTGAATGTAGAGAAAAATTCTTGGTAAATCTTTAAAAGTTTAATAAAACTGATTTTATTTTCACATGCATACACACTTACTTTCATTCGTTGCTGTGTGGCTACGTTTTTTTCTCTGTCTGGTTTATAGTATCATTTTTGAGTTTTACAGAATATTTCATTTATTGCTTGTGTTAAATGAAATAAAAAGGGATTTATAAACTCTAGCATAATCAATCTTAATAGAATTACAGTAAGTGCTCAGAAAATACATAATTCAAAAGCCTCCTTTTATCTAACTTTCCAGGAGCTCACATACGATACAAACTTTATTTTCTTCGAACTAAGTGTATACCACATTTCTTGTGTAAATCCTCTGATGAATGATTTACGAATACATTTCTTCGCATCCAGCATGATAAATGACACCCACAGTTTGTATTTTGCCCTTGACCCTGTGAAAGCCTCATGAATGCGATAGAGGAGTCAGAAGCTGCAGCCATATGGGCCAGAACCCTTTGGATTAGAATTAAACGCATAATCGTCTCCGATACTGAGAGATGCTCTGGCTCAGAGGTGCGCCCTCGTGGCCTGTGACTCTAAATAAAGGCCAAAGGGGGGGGAAAAAAAAAGTCTACTTGGGAACCAGAGAGCACTTTTCTCAGTTGGAAAATGCAACAAAAACCCAAAGTAGTAAAAATGCTCTGAAATAACAGATGTCTCTCTGAGAGCATCATCTCTGGTTTCGGCACAAAGCAGCCAGTCATCCAGATTACTTTCAATGCACAGCCCCCGCAACTGCAGCGATGCAAGAGCCAGTGGTAGAGACAAACCAAATGTTCTATTCCCTAAAACACAAACTCCGGACATGAACACGCCATGATCCCGGTGTTCAAACAACAGACCTACAGTCTAAATATGTTTCATTTTGGATGCAACCACAAAGCGTGGAAAAAAAATCTGTCATGACCAAATGTTTTTAGCACTGAGGACGCAGGAGTGTTGTTCCCCGTCCTCCTGTGTGATGGATGATAAATACATCAGTTTGCATTATGTTTGCATTATGTTATCAGTGTTTAGTTGTTAGTGTTGCCGGGCCAACATATGCAGTCATAGACCCATTCAGATGTCATGGACGTTTAACCAGATATAATCTAATAATAGTCCATACAATCTACATAATCAACAATGCAAATATCACGGCCATTATTTAAATATGTAATATAATATTTGGGTTATTTAGTGTGGACATACAGGTTTTAATCTCCTTTTTTATTTTTCTTTGACAGTGCAACCTTTTTTTTTTCTTACATATTTTCAGCAGGTCCAAGAGATTCCTTTATACATGTTTTTGTGTATCTGAGTTTTCTTCAATTTCTTGAATTTCTTCAAGTTCAATTAATGAAAATAATCAGCAAATTCAGCTACTAACCTTAATAATAATTGGTTATGATTTGCAGTACTGTTGGGAAAAACAATCCAGGCTTTGAGAACTACTAGACCAGTTACCCTTATAATCATTAAACATACCTCATTTGACTATAATTTATTAATACATATTAATCTCCTGTTAAGATTCTTTTTATTTTGTCCTTTGCTCTAATCAGATTAAGAAGCTTGAGCAGGATACACCATGGGCTGTGTTCTACCCCCTTTCTCAGGACACAAGCACACACACTCATGCACCCAATCATACACTAATGCCAATTAGCTTACACTAAGCAAACACAGAAAACAAGCACAGAGAAAACATGACTAGGCAAGATGACTACAGCTACACTTTCTAATGTGTTTGGACATTCCTATGCCATTGTTTTGGACTTGGTTTTGGCCAGATGAAAGCATATATATATATTTTTTTTAATATTCAAGACTTCACCAAGGCGGCGCGGTGGTGTAGTGGTTAGCACTGTCGTCTTGCACCTCCAGGATCCAGGTTCGATTCCCCGGCCAGGCTCGATTCCCGTCTCTGTGTGCATGGAGTTTGCATGTTCTCCCCGTGCTTGCTGGGTTTCCTCCGGGTACTCCGGTTTCCTCCCACAGTCCAAAGATATGCAGGTTAGGCTAATTGGCGTTCCTAAAATTGCCCGTAGTGTGTGATTGGGTGTGTGTGTATGTGTGTGTGCCCTGCGATGGATTGGCACCCTGTCCAGGGTGTACCCCGCCTAGTGCCCGAAGTCTCCTGGGATAGGCTCCAGGTCCCCCGCGACCCTGAACACAGGATTAAGCGGTATAGAAAATGAATGAATGAATGAATGAAGACTTCACCACGTCACAACCATGAAATCAGTGGAATCCCCACTGAAATGAATGTTATGGAAATGTGCAAGTAGGTAGGATGAGTTTCATAGTTCATCTACAGTATACTACAATTGGTATATTAGTAAGATATAATTTAATCTGAGTTGTCTTTGATAATTCAGAACTGCTGAAATTGGAAATTAATCAACATCTGCCCAGTCAGATTTGAGAATTCAACAGTGTCATGATAGTGTTAAAAAAAACACCCATACTACTAAAAAGTACTTATTATGATAAAGTGAGATTAAACAGTAAAATCGGATCCAAATGACGGTTCTCTCGCATCATCTACTGTACAGTACATCAGAAAGTCAGGATCTCTTTCCAAAACATCAAAGAGTAACATTAAGCAATGCAGAACAAAGAAAACAAAGTCTAAAGAAAGAAACCAAAGACATATGAAGCCTGTAGATTAAGTAATCAGACTCTAACTCTACACAGGTGCCATCGCTTATCACTCGACTTGAATTTGTTGGCGAGAAAAAAAAACTGATTTCCTCTGGGTGTGAGTGTGATACCTCTCTAATCTGGCCTGGAGTTTGAGGAGCTTGATATCACAAATAGTTGTAAAAATGGTTATAGTTGGTTAGAGTTATATTGTAGGCCATAACGTAGGCCCGATGGTAGGGATTTCTTCATTCTGTTGCTTCACTCTCAGTGTGAGTTTTGGCATTAGGACGGTCCTCAATAAGCCCCACCGCCCAACTGTGAAGCACTCAAGAGGAGGCTCAGATGCTCCATCAGCTCCTGCTGGAAAGGGTTCAGCCATGGTTACAGGAAAACAGACCCCAAAAAAGATGAACAGATCAGCTTGGGGTGCTTTGGAGGTGCTACAGCAAGTAGGATTACTTTATATGTTCAGAACTCTTGTGCAGTCTTGGCAAATCGTAGTTGTCACTTTATCTTCATGCTAGCTTCAAATCTTAAGCTAAGTAACGAGTAAACACACTTCCTGCTAGGCCTACAACAAGTAACTGACAAAACTGATCAAAAATCTAATAATAATAAAAATAGTCTGTAATTTATTGTATTGTTGATTAGTTTGTGTGTATAATGATTAGTACACTGTATATGATTTTAAATACATTATTGGCTTATTACTTTTTGCCATTTACAAATATTTTTTAATGTGCTATATTGTATGTTAAATCATCAAATCGTTATTCTGCGTTTTAAACAGAAGTGGTTGCCCTAGGCTCTTCGAATATCTTGATAATATTCTCCAGGCATGACATATTGTCTGATTAAGGGATGATTCCATGATAAATATCATATTTAGTTTTTAAAGCATTATTTTTTTCTTTTTTTAAATAAGCACTCATTCTAAAAAAAAAAAAACAAGAATGAAAAAGTTCATAAATCTGTTCTGATAATGTACAGGGTTGAAAGAAACAAGATTGAAATTTAAGCATAGAATTAGCAAATACAGAAAATTGGGTTAAATTAATGTCATAGGGACAATAGGGACATTCTTACCAATTTACTTTAAACTAATTTTTACAAATTGATCATTTACTTTTAAGCTATAGTTCGTCTAAAAGGGTTGTAACTTTCAAAGTGACCTTGTCTGCAGATATCACCAGATTATTACAAAATCGAAACGAAAGGGAAAAGGAACATAAGAATTAAAAATTTCTTTAAATGATGCTGTTAATTCGTGATTTGTGGAATATATAAACTATTTCAGAAGGTTGAATGTGTTCAAGGTTAAGTAAGTAACAGGGTTGAATGAAGTGAACCTAAAATGTACAGTACATTAGTGTTAAATTAATTCACACATTAGTGCAAAAAAAAAAAATAAATCTGATTTGAAGAGTATAAATGATTACATTTCAAGATGAAGTGCACTTACTGTATAGTGGACTGGGGCAGACAAACATGCTCTTTATAAGTGCTGTAAGGATTTTTGTATTGACACGTATTTGTGCTGTTATTTGATCAAGTGTATATATTATTTGATTGAAATGCTGAAAATATATATTATTTACAAAATGAAAAAAACATTTAAAAAAATCAGGTTTTCAGTGCCTGATAATTGAGCCACGCCCCTCCAGAGAACAGGAAAGCTGAACAAATAGTGGGGGGGAGGGGATCTTCTTATATGAAGTCACAATAGGGGGAAAATCGGCTTATTTAAATATTATGTTGATTGTGCACTGAAGATCAGCTCAATATCTAATCATGACTAAAAAGGGAATTTTACATAATAGGTCCCGTTTAGATTTAAGAAAAAAGGATTCATTAATGAAGTAATAATTAAATGCAGACTTGGTTCTTGCAAACTGCAAATTGAATCTGCGTTTCAACATTATTTTCAGTAAACAGTTGTTAAAACTGAGCTGAACATGTGACATAAAAGAAACATCTGTGCTATTTCTTTTTTCTACAGCACCACTGTAGAGCATAACAGGGGAAATGTTGCAAGATAATGTTTTAAATATGACAAAAAAGAACAGATTTTTAAGCGCAAGCAGAAGTTAAGCGTAATCCCAGTTCACTTTGAGGCATAGGGCAATTTTGGATAAAACACATTTTGGAAACCTTGCAAGCGAAAGCAGCATGCGTACATCCATAGAGGGCCGATATAAAAAGGGCTTTTTTTTCTCTCTCTCTCTGAATCACAGATGACTGAAAGAAGCAATGTGCCTGAGTAAATCAGGAAAGGAAGTGGAGAGCGGGTAAAAACTCAGCAGGGACCTCCCACCCTGAGGCTCTGTTCTGACACTCTTCTGATGACAGAATTGGGAGATTTCGTCTTTTTTGGCATCGCAGGAGAGCCATCGGCGAACAAAGAGCGGGGGCTGGTTTAGCATGACTCCCCATGGAGCAACTCCGTAGTGCCCTGAGCCATGTTAAAAGTGGGTGGGTGAAGCTAAACCTGGCAACCCGCATGAAATCTGCCACCTACCAAAAAAAAAATCTCTCCAAGACACAATCTGTACTAACCAGCAATGTCCAAAATCCCAAACAAAGACTGTAAAAGACAAACAAAACCTGCCACCACAATTAATATCTCATGACTAATAACATGTCGTTTTGCACCAGAAAATGTCTTTGTCTTTTGTTCAGGATATAAGACAGTATGAACTTTTTTTTTTCTTGTCATCTTTCCCTGTGCCCCGAGGCGTTGTCATGGTGATAATATCTTACATGATAATGAGAAAGCTATATGGATTGTGATTGTGCCTTGCTGAACAATTCTTTTCAGAAAAAAAAGCCATAATACTTGCCAGAGGTTATTATAAATAGGTACGCCTCTACATGCCTGTAGATTAAAAAGGACGTGGACAGCTGAGTTCACTGCAAACAACTTTATTATTTGTCCTTATTCATGATGAGGGCCACTATTTAATCCAGCCATGACAACTAATAAACAGCAAGCTTCAATTAGAAGCTGAGGACGAAATACTTCAGGAAGAAAAGAACCAGTACATCTGTAGATCGAGGCAGAACGCTATCTCTCTTTACATGAAAAACAAATCACATATAATTAACACGATTATACGGGAGAAACACTGAATGTGCTCCCAAACTGCACTAAAGTGACATCATGTGTTTAGCATTGTGATCTTATAAAAACGTGCTATTAAATTAATGAAAAACATTTTTGCAAGAAACAAGAGCACAAAAGAAAAGAAAATTAAGTGGAAGTACTGTTTGTGAAAATCTAAATTAACTGTGGAATTTAATGTGGATTTATGTAAGAAAAAAAATGTGGAAAAAAAATTTAACTTTGTAAAATTACATAAATTATATATTATTACAATTATGATAATTTTAAGGAAATTACTTTGGAAAGAAATTGGGGGGGGGGGGTTAAAAATGTTAAGTGTTTGAGCTTTGTGAATAAAAATCACACTTGGAAATAAATTAACAAGTCAGAGAAATTATAAACAAAAATAATAAAAATTCCATGCATAAACATTTGAATTGTGTAAAAGTCACATGCACAATAATAATAGTAATAATATGAACATGTGGCTTAAAGTAATATGAAAACCTCCTGAAAAGAAATGTTGTGTAAAAAAAAAATCAACAAGAAAATAAACAAATTCTGTAAAGAATTACACTTAAAAATAAAATCAATTGTAAAGAAATTCACAAATATTACAAATAATTAGGCAAAATGTATGATTGCGTGTAAATGATACATGTTAAAAAAATAATTGTAAAGAAAGTAAATGCACAAAATAAAAATAAAAAATCAATGATCATGTGTAAAAATTGCATGTGAAAATAAATGAATAGTAAGTAAAGTAAAAATCATAAAGAATCACCTGGAAAATAAAAAGTGACGCGAAAATACATGAGTCTCTTTTTTTTTCCATCTTAAAATCATGTGTGAAAATCATATTAAAGTAAATGATGTCCATGAAAATCTCCTGGAAAGAACTGAATTGCATAAAAATAACACGCAATTCTGGGACGTCCCCCTGGTTACTGAGAAAATAAGCATATGAAAATAAATGTATATGCAATTCACATAAAAATCACTTGACCAAAAAAGAATTGTGTTAAAAAAAAATAAAAAATAAAAAAAATCGAATACAAGTTAATCCAGTGTAAATTTAAAAAACAATAAAACATAGACAAATGTGATTGCATGAAACAAAACGTCTTAAAACCCTGATGTGTGTGTAACATTTATGTAAGCTTTCTGCAGACAACACATACACTTAAGAATTATTGGCACCTGTTACGACACGGAAAACAACTTGTATAAAATAAAAAATATATACTGTATATTGATTTGGTGTGATGTTTTGTACAAACACTTGAAGAAACTAGAAATGAATTATTTTGTTCATTCATGTTCAGGGTCATGGTGTATCTGGAATCTTAAGCTTCTGCTGAAAAAAAAAAAAAAAAAACATTACTGTATACTGCATGCTATTATTGCCGAAAAATTTGAGAAAGTAACATAACATTCTTTATCTTTCCAATGTGTCTTGAAAAAAACAATGTCTGTCACAAGAATGGCATTTTCAGACATACACAAAATTTACTCTTGTGTTTTTTTGTACGTCTTAATGCTTACTGGTTTTCTTTGAGTGCTGGCTGCCTGTATGTTTGTTCCACAGCATTACTCAATAATTCTGGTATCCTATAGCATGGAAGTAAGTCTGGCAGCGTATACTGGGACATTTAACACCACTCACACGCAGCATAAACCGGCCTTTTGTTCCCATCTAAAGCTATGAAATGCTCGACACGAAGATGCATGATGTTTATTTGTGCGTGAGTGTGTGTGTGTGTGTGTGTGTGTGTGTGTGTGTGTGTGTGTGTGTGTGGGGTGGAGGCTGACAGCGCATGACATCTCAGCAGCAAAAAAGGGGCTATAAAGAAAGAAATAGGTGCCTTTTACAGAGATGGAAAGTGTATAAAATGGGTTGCATTAAAAAAAGGTAGTGGGGGAAAAAAGGAAAAGGAAAACAATAAGCAAGAAATAGAAAGGACAGGAGAGGAAAGAGAAGTCTTTAATAGCATAGTAAAAGCCAGCTACGAATAAATTACACTCCATCCCGCAGGATTACTGAAGTAATTATTTGAACGAAGGATTTCATTAGGATGTGCAGAAGTGTGGAAGAGTGAGGTGACCGAACGAAGGAGAGAATATGGTTTGTGCCTGTGTAAATTAGGTTTCCTCAAATAATTGATATGAAATTCAGATCCTTTTTTTTGATTGCAACAAAAAAAAGCAGACAAATGTTTCAATAAGAAAAAAGAAAAGAAAAAAAAAACACCCAAAAGGAGAGACGTGAGGTTTTACAATGCTTTCTCCATATCAAGACTTTTGCGTGCTAACAAGAAAAACAGCAAAAAAGATCGTCAGCACAAATAATGCACACCAAAACAGATTGTCTTCGAAAGATCAGAACAATATGAAAAAAAAAAAAAAAAAACTAAACAAATTGAAACGGACAGCATGGAAACAAAATACGCATTAAAAAAACGAAGGAATAAATTCCAACAAGGTGTGATGTTACAGTATATTGTAGGAAAATCAGTTGTGGCGTCATGAAGTGTTTTATTTCTCTTATACGCACCACAGCAATTCGACAATCTTTTACTAATTTAAAAAAAAACACGATGTGCTGTTCATTTTTTTTTAAAGTTACGTTTTATTTCGGCAAAAAAAAAAAAGTAATTTTCTTTTAGCACTTATGTTATAGCAGCTATAAACAGTTGTTCCCTCACCAGCCTCTCTCTTTTTTTTTTTTTTTCCTTTTTCAACATTAAGACTAAATAATAGATGCAGATTGACACTGGAGACTCCTTTCTTAAATGCTAAATAAACATCTCCTGTAAAAAAAAAAAAAAAAAAGGAAACTTAACCCTATGAATAATTATACATCCGTTTACTGTATGTAGAGCGTCCATCATATACTGTAAGAACCTTTTGTACTGTAAGTTGTTACTATAGAAACAACCAATCAGATTCAATTGAATTCAATAAGAATTCACCACTGCTGTGGAAAAAACAAACATTATGACACACCGATTCCAAGCCTTTACATAATCATCCAAATGCTGTTCTTCATTTCCTTTATTCGATCTAGAGTCCTACAGTTTCATTTCCTGGCTGTTAGAAGAGCTTTTTTGACTTTGTTGCTCTCTCACTCATGCTTATGTGATCCATACAATTATTTGTCCATGTTAAAAAAAAAAAAAGAAAAAAAAAAAAAAAAAAGGAGAAACCAAAGCCCACCTTATTTAAGGATAAATATAACAATGACCATAATCGGACCTGTCAAACACACAAAAGGAAACAATCGCTAGGAGGCGCTAAGAAAACGGCAGGTGCGAACACGTAGAGAAACGCATACTCGTTAGGCAAAAAGTGCACTTTGAGCATTTTCAGATGAGAAGTACTTTTAAAATAAATGATAATTAAATTAGCTTATAACATCTAATAAGCACTTTGAAAGACATTTGATGGTTAAAGATGCTTCAAAATGATTTCATTAAGCACAGTGTGCTACAAACTCACTCACGTTACACATTTTACAACAAAACAAATGATGGAAGCATAAAAATGGAGAATTTATTTGTACAACAGCGACTGTACATTCTGTTTTCCAGTGTCTGATTCGGTGTCCAACCCCTGACGAGAGGTCCTGTCTGTACAGCGCTGAAGAACTGGAGCGGAGGCTGGAAATGGGCATGTCCATCAAATCAGATCAGATCAGATCAGATTAGATCCAGTCAGCACACAGGCCTTTTAAACCTTCTGCCATGTCAAGTAGTTCAAAGTTCAGATGTTCCTACGGGTTTCCAGAAGTTTGTGTCTCACGCAGTCTATATTGTGGCTGTCCCGGGTGTCCACCATTATCAGACAAGAGGGATTGTCACGACATTTCAAGTGCAACAAAAGCGTGAGAATCACTCGAAAAATGAGGCAGTAGCAAAGTCAGGATTTGAGAACAGAATATGGCACGACAACAGACTTAAATCTTTCAAAGTAGTGTCTCTTTTTCTATATACACAAAACAGCACCCGAATACACTTAGAAATTAACCCTGATATTGGGGGTGGAGCCGAGTTCGATCACGAGCTCCTGGGATTGGGCAGGTCAAAGACGATGGGTTGGTTCATGGGCTGGAAGTTGACTGTGCAGGCGGAGGCGTTAACATATGTAGTGGTTCCATCCGTCATCATGCCATAACCTAACAAACATACACAAACAAAAACAGATATGTCTAGATCTTGATAGATGTAAAGGTGAAACTAGTATATACCGCGTATCCCTGCAAACGGGGGACTTTTTCAACGTTCACATTTGTTCCCCGTGTGAACATTCTGTGAGATGTTTTTAGGACCTTAATAACATTCGCTGAAGGTCCTAGTCTGGTTCCAGTGTAACGTTCCAAATCAGATGTACATATAACCAGAGGTGGAAAGAGTAATAAAATTTTGTACTCAAGTACAAGTACTGTTACTTCAGTGAAATTTTACTTAAGTACAAGTAAAGTTATAAAAATCTACTCAAGTAAAAGTAAAAAGTAGCTCATTAAAAAATGTACTCAGAGTAAAAGTTACCGAGTTACTTTTTTATTTTTTTTTTTAACAGCGGGGTGGGTATGAGGCATTCTAGCATAGTTCAAAAAAGATGAGCAGATATAAATCTCAAACTAGTTGTTTTTAACTGAAGGAACACCTTTGCATAATAAAGCTGTTGTCTTTCTTGTGCTTGAAAATCAAAGTGGTCACTTAAATATGGTGTTACGTCCCAGTCTAGGGTCATACAGCAAAAGAATGGTTCAGGGTTCTATTTTAAACTGTATGGAAACGGTGGTACAGTATATGGCAGAAAGAACTAGATCCAATCATTAACTGATGAAATAATGAGGTTTGCACACACACACACACACACACACACACACCAGGAGGAGGATCAGATTCAGGATGGACCCAGGCCAAAATAATGAAAAAAAGGTGGATAGATGACCATAAAAACCTGAAAAATACTAACATGTGGTTAAGGTACCATAATGGGTCTCACTATATATTGTTGGCTCTAAATTAAACTTCCGTAGGACTTTCTCTGAACATTCACTTTCAGTCCTCTAAAGCAGTGTTTTTCAACCACTGTGCCATTTTTTTGAAAACTAATAAGTCTGCGAATAATATGCCGTTGCCCTGCGATGGATTGGCACCCTGTCCAGGGTGTACCCTGCCTCGTGCCCGAAGTCTCCTGGGATAGGCTCCAGGTCCCCCGCGACCCTGAATATAGGATAAAGCGGTATAGAAAATGAATGAATGAATAATATGCCAATGCAGCTGCCGCGGAGTTCTGCAGGTCCGCAAACTTCCGCGAGGACCGTCAAAAAAATGAAACGTTTAATTTTTCGCGCGGAAAGATGGAAACGTACTCACAGCGCCAAAAACACGCGGTGAATCATAATGAACCGGACTTGCGGCCACCGCGGTAATCCGCATAGGTGAGATAGGGGTATTAGGGATTGAGCTTCTCAACCCTGACTGCTATAAAAACTAAGAACTGAGAGAGACTAAGAGCTGTTGAGGAAGAGCTTCGTGTGTGTCTTTCTTCAATTCCTGCCAGGGTATCAGCTCTGTGTTCATCCAAACAGGCCCAGGTTTCACACTGAGTAGGTAGAAATATGAAAGATCAAAAAAGACTGTTTTCATTGTGTTTATTTGATTCCTATTCAAGACACTTTGATAAGAATGACTGTATATCGTTAATTGCACTTTTTATTTGAAAGAAGAAGAAATATGAAAGATCAAAAAATACATTTTCCTTGTGTTTATTTGATTCCTGTTCAAAACACTTCGATAAGAATGGCTGTATATTGTTAATATAGGCTACAGAGATAAATTTTTTTACAGTTTCGATTGTTGGTGTGCCTTGAAAAACACTGCTCTAAAGGTCCCACAATGGACAGTGTCCCCCTATATCGTCGACAATCTCTGCATTACGGGAAACCTATACAATGACTCTGAATGGACATGGGTACATTCTGGGTATTATTTACTTATTTTTTTTTCATTTGTTGTACCGTTGACGTTGGGAGCAGCCATGTTGATTTGATGTCATGTTGAGTATCGATTCTGAGTTGAGAGTGTGTTTTCTTAGTCCACATCATTTGTCTTCTTTTCACCTGGAGTGCTACAGAGACTACAGTAGCTCCACTACCAGATATTTTACTGCCAGTGAGAATGTGAGGAGAAATTAACTACATATTACAGAAAAGTGATCGGAGTTAGCAATCACTGACCCCACCTTTCAGAGACATCAAAATTAACAATGGTCATTGTCTATATGGGCACTGCTATATAATAAAAGTGTAATTTTAGCCAGTTGTCTGAAACATTATTTCAGACTTTGCATAGTGAATAATGTATCATCTGCGCCAGAATTATGATAACTTGACGAGCAAGAAAGAAAAAATCCAAAATAGCCTTAAAAAAAATAAACCTACTGCATTTGTATGAATTATAATTACAGATGTTCATGGCCGATATATAAGTGACAGATGGTTTGTACAGCTGACTGGAGAAAACATTACAGGACTGCTGGAGGACCTACAGACTTGATCGCGAGTCCGAACACTGAACACGAATTTGACCTTTTTTTTTATATCCAGTACTTTCATACTGATATATCGTGTTATAGTGTAAATTTGTGTAATATTAGCTGACAAAACAAATCATGCTTGTGAAAATATTACGCAAATATTTTGTGTAAACCAGGCTGACATCAGGCTTACTTTATAAAGTGTAGGAGGATTGGAAGTGTATAAACAAATACTCAAAGATTTAATATCTGAAGCGTATTGAGAATGAGAAAAATCTTAGTCAGCACCAATATTCTGAATATTACAAAATCAATGCTAAAAATAAAAATGCATTAGTGATATATTGGCTCAGGAAGCCCGACTGGTATTAGGTTAGATTTGAAAACTTTTCCCATCTGATGCACTGATGGATTTTGCGCAGTGAACACGTGTCATGTTGTGGACGATCCCTCGGTTACTCATATTGATTGATGTCGTATTAAAGATTTAAGAAAAAAAAAAATTGAGATAGTAAAAAGGTGAAATAAAAGCCAGCCAGAGCTCGCTCTCACAAACTCATTCACAATTCAGTTTTACTCGAACCCTATAAATATTACTGCAGCGCAGGGAACAGCAGAGACACTTGCTCACTGCGCAGTCACACACATAAATAATTTATACCTTGCCTTTAGGCATAATTGAGGTCTTTTTACGATTCTTTGTAACATGATTACAAATGAAAGTGAATTCATTTGCCATAACACACCTTCAGATCACAACATCGTAACATAATAACGGCAGCAAAAAATATGAAACCTTTTTATTTTTTACTAAACTAAAACTCAAACTGACAAATATGACCTTGCACATTTTCTGCCAGCTTTATTGAAGGGCATTTGGAAGCTCGGAGCTAATTTAATTGCGTTTAAAACATGGAAATTCATGGGAAAAAAATGAAAAAGAAAAACCAAGCTTGATAGAGTGTGTTTTCACAGAAAATTGAGCTGAGTGCTTGAAAAATACCGTAGTAGAACTAATCAGGATATAAAACCTGGCTGATGTTCAGCGACTCTTGTTTTCTAGATAAGAAACACTGCAGCATTTTATCCGATCACATATATGGGATTATTGAAGAGATCGCATCGATAACAATAAAAGATGCCCATTATGTCTAAAGTGATTGGAAAGAGTTTAAAACGAGTGTCTCATGTGTTAGTAACACAAGTTAAAACAATATAAATATAAAACGCCACCACAACACTAAAAATACTAAAATTCAAACAGTATTTCTTTTATTTATCCTGAAATTTTCACCCCCCCAAAAATAAAAAAAATCAGGATGTAAAACCAAAAATGTACTATTAAAAACTTTTACCATATGATGGTAGACACAGATATGGTTTTAATGTCTCTTTGTTCTATTTTTCTTTTTTTTGCCAGACAGCTGTAATAAAACAGCAAGCTAATAAGCAACTACACATTATTATAACACCAAACTTTACACCTGTAAGAAGAAATCGTGTTTATTTCATGTCTCTTGTTCTATCCCTTTCTGTTAGGCTACTGCTAGTAAGTTTAATTTATGTTTGATAATCAACTATACTACAGTTAAACTCTAGGCAATGTCACCACTGGGGTAAAAGTCGTCTCACTCATCGTCTATACCGCTTTATGGTGTATACAGGGTCGCCAGTGGGTCTGGAGCCTATGCCAGGAGACGGGTTCACCCTGTACAGGGTGCAAATCCATCATACGGCACACACAAACACACTACAGGGGAAACCCACCAAGCACATGTACCTCTATGCCCACAGACCCAGAGTGGGAATCAACCCGGACCGTGGAGGTGTAACAGTACTAACCACTAAGTCAACTCTGACAGTCTTAACCATCCAGTCAGGTTCGCTTTTCCAGAATTGAATGTAATCCATTCAATGCCGAAAATCCCACTGCAGGTTTACATCATAGACTTTAACCCATTAGTTACCAACAGACTGTGAATTGTCGATATTTAACCCATAAGACCCAGAGCAATTTTAGACACTTTGCATTGGGGTCATGATTGTGTAATATAGACTGCATTATATCTTTTTTGTTTTCAGCACAATTTAGACAATATAATAAAACTGATTAAATTTTTTTATATATATAAACATGACAGACTGTTTCTATGGTGAAAAGAAGTTCTCCATTTCTTTTGACGTCATTCTCAAATTAGCGGTTCAGCTTATGCATTTTAAAAGTAAGGCTCACTTTGGTTCTGTCTGATACCGTATATCCAAACACCTATTTTGACATTTGAGGGATTCCCCCTGCGACACACACCAGAACTTCTACTGTATATACCGTATATGGAGTTGTTGGGTTTTTTCCCGCTGAACTGTCATTGGCCGATGTTGAGTTTCTGGCACAGATCCAGTACGCTCGAGATTTATACAGTAGTAACCGAACTTTATAATTTTTTAATTTTTTTTTTTACCAACTCACCCTGAGTAATTCCCAGCCACCAGGCAGCTCGTCCAGTATATGAGCACTACCACCCAGCGACCCACTACCACCAACTTCCTCTGCCCTCTTCTCTATAAGTAAGCTCATTTTTACCGTCAGTTTTCTAATGTGACTGTGAAATTAACCTGGTGAACTTTACCTTCATGTATGTGTCCGAAGACGTGTAATTTGGGTTGAACTCTTCTCTGCACTGTGTTCAGCAGCTCCATGCAGCCAACACGCTGCATTTTCCTCGGCACCCAGTCTAGAAATCCTGCGTTAACACAAATCACAAAAGATTTTTTTACATTTTTACTGTAATTTTTTAAATAATTTTTTTTATTATTTTTTTTTAAACCTACACCTAGCATACACTTAGAATTTTTTATTACATTTTTTAAAATTAATTTCTTTTTTTGTAATATTTTTATTAAATATGTTGTTTGTTTGTTTATTTATGTATTTATTTGGTTGCTTGCTTGGGGATTACCAGAAAGTTTATTTGCTTTTGTCCAAGGTTATGTAATAATTAGTTCTGAGGATTTACAGTTTCCTGGAATTCTGACATTCTTGCATCAACATTTTTATCTCAAAAATTTTTTTTCTACATTTTTGTGGATTTTGGGATTGTTTTCAGCCTTGGATTACAAAAAAACAAACATAAAAGAAAACACATTGATTAACACTCACAATTTTTTTTTATTATTTAAAACATATTTAATCAATAACTGAATAATTTTATCAAATTTTAAAGGAAAGTCACGCAGTGTGTTATCTAAGAATAAGATTTTTGTCATATGCAAAAAGTATTTGTGTTGCATTTAATGATCCTGCCTTGATGCATAGAGTAATTATTATTAAAAATATTAAAAACCAAAATAATATAAAATGACACAAATATTTAAGTGGTGGTACTTGAATAAAAAAAAAATCAGTAAATTCAAATAATAATAATTTAAAAAAAATCTAAAAACAAACATACAAATAAAAAGCAACTACAGTAGTAGACAGTCTAATGTACATCAGCAAATACATGTTTATTATTTTCACCTTTTTTATTTATGAACTATGTTTAATGTCATTGTATTAAACCTGTTTTTACCTGCACAAGTAATTTCAGTTCATATTTAACACAAATCTCAGGTGATGCAAATGCAGAAGTTTTGATTTCCAGTCTCAGGCGAACGTATGCATACACGCACGCCTCAGAGCACAAACACACTCACACACGCGCGCACACACACACACATGCATCTCCTGAGAATTAAGCCTTTGTCAAACACTCCAAAGGCCCAAAGGCTAGGTGTCTTAAAATGCAGCTGTCTTTATAGAGAAACTTTCCCCCCTCCCGTATACATTATACGCGTGTGTATGTGTGTGTATACGTGTGTTTTATTGTGTGCAGGGGGATTTGCCGCACTGCGAACAGCATTTCGATGCTGCATGCTTTAGCAGCCTGCTGTAGCCACTCCATCTGCCAAAGCCCTCAAAGCAAATGTGTGTGCGTCAATGTGTGTGTTTCGGTGGAAACTAACTCGCAGGAGAAAGTCATGAAGTAGTGTGTACCTGCATGTGTGTGTGTGTGTGTGTGTGTGATTAGTGACTCACCCAGAGGAGGGCAGTGTGTGAGCAGAATGTCAGTGGAGTCAGGGATCTGGTTCCACTTGTCCAGCAGTGCTTGTCCTCGTGGAAGATTAAAACCCCAGCCGTAGTACCACGGCTGCCTGCCTCGGGGGAACACATAGGGGAACAAATATGTTTAACACACAGTGTGTCCATGCAAAACATTCTCAGACAGATGAAGATTATACCATCATCTTCCTCGGTATTAATAATCTCCACGCCCAGGTCACCATGACGCTGATGATCGATCGTCGTGACAAAATGGATCGCTGTGTAGTTTGCATAATGTCTTTTTGATTTCGAACTTACTTCAAGCGTGCAAACAATAAGCAGCGGTTATTCCATAAGCAGCTCGTTAAACTTGCAATATAAAACAAACGGTCAATAAAATGAGACTAAAAGGGGTCACATACAAAGAAAGAGAGCAGAAGGGAAATGTTGAGGACAGTTATGGGGAGACTTACTGTACGAGGCTGCACGTGAGAGAGAGAGAGAGAGAGGGGCACTTTGAGAAGGCGGAGCTGGAGCTATATGAAGGTTTGATAGCTCTGCCTGTGTGCCATCACTTTGATTGCGGATGCACCAAGCTTGAGTGACGAAGTAGAAATTAACATGTCACTAACAATCTGTCCCGAGATCCATCTTCTTCTTCTGTTTCGCCGTATGCGTGTATGTACGTGTGTGTGTGTGAGAGAGAGAGAGAGTCACATAGTCACAGTCTGCTCATAAAAGTTGTTCAGATTTGGTAATTTACCGAAAGCAGTCAATTGAAACGTTTGCTTTTGGAGAGTGGTGTTTGCTGCATCATGTGTCCAGTGGCTCACGCTCTCTTTCAGTTGAAAACTGAGCAGGAAAAGAGTTTAACCAATTTCTTTAGCACGGGTCAGGGCTCTGAGCCCCCAAAGTGTGCATGTGTGTATTCATTCTAGAGCTGTAATCTTTAGGCAGGGGTAGCTCAGTGGTTAAGGACTGGATTAGTGTTCAGAAGGTTCAAATCCCAACACCGCCACTATAGGGCCCCTGAGCAAGGCTCCGAACCCTCAACATACAGTAATGAGATAGATGTACAGTACATCACTCTGGATGACGGCGTCTGCACCAAATGCTATAAATGTAATTCCTGTCAGATAGTGCTTTTTTATCCTTTAAACTCCTCCTCCAAATGAGCCACCTTTGAGCAACATGCCAGGGAGGGGATTTTCTTATATGAGGTCACAATAGGGGGAAAATCTAATTGGTGTTTTTAAGCACTGACCGGTTAAAAATGGGAAAAGAACAAAAAGCAGGGGGAATGTGTTGTGTGTACATGCACAGTGGAGACCTAAATGTCTAAAAAGTAAATTTTGCATGATACAGTAGGTCCCCATAAGATTGCAAAAGAAATCAAATAAAAGTAATAATAATGATACAAAACCATAGAATGTAGTTAATTATTTAAATAATCACCTTTTCAAAAAAATTTACTCTAATATGTAAAATGTAAAATAAAAACTTATCTTCTTATATAAAAAGATAAGATATATAAACTTATATAAACAATTGTAATTAACCAACATGAATCTCCAAAGTAACCAGAAAAATTTAATGTTAAATGCCAGTGACTTCATAAATAATAATAATACGATGCTGATCTTCAACAACTGCCGGTAAACTCTTGGGGGTATGCGGTTACAGGAAAATAATCAACGACAGTATGATGTGATGTTATTTACATCCAAATGTGCTTCATTTCTTATGTATTACATTTTTTATCTATTAAAATGCATACAGTTCTCTACAACTTACATTCTATCTGACAAGAGTTATTTTTAATGTTGTGGATTTGAAAAAAAAAAAAAAAAAGATTATTTCTCCTGATGTTAATAAGATAAAAAAATCTGATTGTCATCTAATAGAGACAAAAAAAAACACAAAAACCCTCTAAAGTGTACATTTTCCATTGTTAAAAAGTTGAGCAGTTTTATAGTCTTTTAACTCATAGAAAAAATGCCACTAATCTGTCCTGCTCATTGTTGTGGTGGACAATTTTATACATCATTAGACCTGTAAAGCTTCAAACTTATCCCACTTATACACTAATTTATTCATGTACATTAATAGTGAAAACATTCAAATTATGAATGAACACATATGGAATTATTTATTAAACAGAAGTGTGTTAAAAAAACAAGAATATATTTTAGATTTTAGATTGTCCAAGAAGCTACCTTTAGCTTTGACGACAGCTTGGCTCACTCATGGCATTCTCTCATCAGAATCATGAGAACTATTCCAGGTGACTGCATTCCAGGCAGTCACCTGGAATAGTTTTCTGTTTACAGCTGTGTCTTGTCAAGAGTGAATTTGTGACATTTCTTGCCTTATTAATGCACTTTAGACCATCAGTTGTCTTGTGCAGATGAAAGGTGGATACTGTACAGAGGCAATAACCCTCATTGTTGCTGCTACAACTACTGTACAGATCCATATTATGGCCTGAAACACTCAGTTAAGAACAACAGAGAAAAGACACTCCATCATTAAACGAAGGTCAGTTAGCCGGAAAAGCCTCAAAAACATTTGAATGTACTGTATCCCCAACTAAATCATCCATCACTATGATGAAACTGGCTATCATGAGGACCGTCCCAGGAAAGAATGACCAAGAGCTACCTCTGCTGCAGAGGATAAGTTTATTAGACCAACCTCAGAAACCGATTTGCAGCAACTCAGATCAGACCCCACATAAATACTCATAGTTCAATCAAATTCTCATAGTTCAATCGGCAGATATATTTCAACATCGACTGCTCAGAGGAGACTGTGTGAGGCAGGCCTACATCAACAGCAAAAAGGACAACAAGCAGAAGAAACTTTAACACAAAAGGGCCAAATAACACAAGGAATGGAAATTACATCGGTGGAAAACTGTCCTTTGGTCTAATGAGTCAAAATATTAGATTTTTTTTTCTTACCCCTGTGTCTTGGTTAAATGAGAGAAGGTAAACAGACGGTTCCTACTATGAAGAACGGATAAGGAGGTGTAATAGCGTGGGGGCGCTCTGCTGCCGTTGGTGACTTAGTCAAAATTGACAGCACACTTACCCAGCATGGCTACTGCATCATTTTGCAACGACATGCCATCCCATCTGGTTTGCACCATCATAGGTTGGGACCATAATTTGTTTTCCAGCAGGACAATGACCCCAAACACACCTCTAGGTTATGTGAGAGCAATTTGTCCAGGAAGGAAAGTGATGGAGTGCTGAATCAGATGACCTGGACCCCACAATCACCCGATCTAAATACAATTGAGATGGTATGGAATAAGCGGAGAGTGAAGGAAAAGCAGCCAACAAGTACTCAACACCTCTGGAAACACCTTCCTCATGAGGCTGACTAAGAGAATGCTATGAGTGTGCAAAGCTGTCATCAAAGCAAAAGGTGGCGACTTTGAAAAATTGAAAATTTTAAACATATTCTGGGTTGTTTAATAAAATTTTGGTGACTGCATAATTCCACATTTGTTTTTAATAATTTTAATGCCTTATGTACGTATTAACATACAATCTTGAGAAAGTGAGTCCAAACTTTTGACTGGTATAAAGTACAGAAAACAAACAGTGTTCCTTTGAAGGTTCTCGCTCAGCTACAAGAAAATGTACTCGTTAATATCCTGATAAAAGTGCTGATACTGGAGACTCATAAAAACCGCACCATACAACCACGGGTAGGGGATCCACCAAATAAATTGTTACTAGAGAAGGGGTAACATATTAAAACATTAAAACACATTCATCAAAAACAGCTGGAAGTACAATTAAAACTGCTGTTATAAAAGGACTAAATCTTTTGACTAATCAAAATGATTTATGTTTATCAATGCATTATAAAACACCAATGTAGGTGTCTTTCAAATAAAGTGTGACCAAACATCTCAAGCGCTATGAATTCCATTACAATAATTTACACCTGACATCTTTAAGCATTCAAAATGACATGGCATACTAAGTGCACATATATTTAAATATGACTGTCTGCATTTCTGAAAGTGAAAAAAGCGAGACTTTCTGAATCCATACCGGATTCATCCGACATTCCTCCGCAGATGAATCGCGAAAGTAATATTCGTAAGCACATGAAAAAAAACAAACGTTGATCGGAAAAACAGACATCAGCAAAAACGGAGTGAGTGATTGAGTGAGCGGGAGAGGAAACGAGAAACCTTTCCAATATATTACTTACACAATCCAGGAAAAGATTTCACCGACTAATTTATAAGCAACAGACTGGGCGGGCTTTGTGAGTTAATGTGATTTCTACCAGGCCAAAGGGTCATCCCAACACATATAAATCACTTAAACAACACACGGAGCTGTCAACAAGCACACAGTTAAAAAAAAAAAAAAAACTAGTGTTTTTATAATTAGTTTTTTATTTGTTGAGGTGGGAAAAAAAGAGCTCGCAACAGCTGTTTGTTGTTTTGCCGTCCTGTCTCTGATGGTAATCCCACAAGCTGTAGCGTGAGGAGGAAATGGAAAATTATTAAAAACTGTTCTAATTTGTACTATATTCAAGTTTATAAACTGATAAAAATGAATGGTTGCAACAAGTAAAACAGAGGTGAAGTTTTAGGTTACAGCTTAAGGTTACACATACTGTAACAGGTGCGCCGTCCGCAAATATTCTTTAATCGCTAACGTGATCGTTTACGTTGCACTTTGTATAAGAATTCACTCTCCTTAAAGCTTTTCATATTTTGTAATGTTACGAACCCGTTTTTATGCTGTAACAAAACAGTTAACGAAAAAAAACAAACAGAATTTGGTTTCGCATATTCATTTAGCTCTTGTACTCGAAGGAAACACATTTGGTTGCAATTACAGCTTCTGGGATATGTCTCTCTCGGCTTTGCACATCTGGATCCTGACATCTCTGCCTGGTCTTCGTGACAGAATTGCCCAAGCTCTGTCAGACAACCCAGAGAACAGCAATTTTCAAGTCTTTCCTCTGAGTATTAATCAGATTGAGGTCTGGACTTGACTGATTGGGATGTTCTAACCCTAAATTCCTTGGACCACGCCAGTGTAGCTTTGGCAGGATATTTCTTTGGCTTGTTAAATCCTGTTGAAACGTGAAACTCCTGCCCCATCTCCTGCACACTTGAATGGGTTTTCTTTTAAAATCGGCATGTATTAGATACAGTACGTGTGCTTGACCCTGACTAGTTTGATAAAAAGCCAAGCCACAGCATACAGTATCTGCTATCATCCAGATGAAGATGGGTTCTCTTATGAGTCTGGTTCCTCTCAAAGTTTCTTCCTTTCTCAGGGGTTTTTTCCTCGCCAGCTCTGTCCCGGCTTACTCATCAGGATAATTATAAATTAATTTATTACATATCATTTTAAAATTTTTATGCTGTAGAACTGCATGGTGACAATGACCACTGTTAAAAGTGCAATACAAATCAAATTGAATCAGAATCAGAAAGAGCTTTATTGCCAAGTACGTTTGTACGTACAAGGAATTTGTTTTGGTGACAGAGCTTCCCGAGAAGACAAAAGACACAACACGAAGAAGAAAAAAAACTGTTGACAACAAATGGAGTAGTATGTGGGGTTTTATCAAATACATTTATTTGATAAAACCCCACATTAAAAAGTATGCTACCAGCAGCATGCTTCACTATAAGGAGATATACAGTTTTTCATGATGGATTCCATTACAGGATATTATTTATAAACCCGATTGATACTTTCCTAGTACTTTTTCAAGCTCCTTCTACTTCATGATGTGGTTTCGTAAGGTGGACTATGTTCTCTAACAATGATTTATTTTATTTGTATTCATTTTATTTGAGATCAGGAGAGACATACCTAATCAGTCTTCTGATACGCTACAATCCACCACGCGCCTTAAGATCTCAAAACTCCGGACTTCTGGTAGTTCCCAGAATTTCAAAATCTACAAAAGGGGGTAGGGCTTTTTCATATTTCAAAGCTTTGGAATAGCCTTCCAGACAGTGTTCGGTTTCTCAGTTCAAAAGTAGACTCAAGACACATCTTTTTAATCTGGCATACACATAACTCATCCCATAATCTCATACTCCAGTACACCTATCCCGAATGGCAACTACGCTAATTCTCCCCATCTGTTCTGTATTTCTCTACCCATCCCGAGGCATCGGGAGATTTTGCCAGCTTCAGTAGACAAAGGCCGACCCTGCGAGGTTCCTGAGGCATCCAGAGAAGGACCAGCTCCAGCTGGATTCAGCTTTATGATGGTTGGAGCTACACATGCTGCTCCTGTGCTTCCAGTGATCCAGACCTCATCTGCCCTCTGCACCTACTGACTCGTCCCTATGCTGAACTGGTCTTCATGTCAATTTAAATAATTTCTGTCATATTGAATTTTCACCTGCACAACACACAAGATGTTATATCATTTCTATCTGTTATCGCCCAAATGAGGATGGGTTCCCTGTTGAGTCTGGTTCCTCTCAAGGTTTCTTCCTAATGCCATCTCAGGGAGTTTTTCCTTGCCACCGTCGCCGTCACCCTTGGCTTGCTCATCAGAGAAATTTCATTCATTCGTCTCATTATTATTATCTGCACATTTTTCTCACACATACACACTTCCAATTATTTTCTCTTCTATAATTATTTTTTAAATTAATTTATTTATTTTTTATTATTATTATAATATATATATATATATACTGTATATATATATATTATTATTATTATTATTTATTTTTTTTTTTGTTAAATTTCTTTCATTTTTGTGAAGCTGCTTTGAGACAATGACCATTGTTAAAAGCGCTATATAAATAAAATTGAATTGAAAAAATTTAATTGAAAAGAATAATCATACAAAGGTGAAATCCATTAATTACATGACTTCTGATGGGAAGCGGATACCCCAGGGATATTTAGGGGTCTTATGGCAACAGGGGCAAATATTTGTACAAACACTTTACAAAACTTTGCATAAGCTTGTTGATTTTGATATCAGGTTGTAATGTACTGTAACAAAATCTTTTTTTTTTAATGAATACTTCTGTAAGACATTAACGCTGATGCATTCTTATTACTAATCATATCAGATTGTTCAACTCAAATATTAAAAGTTACAAATGGAATTTTAAAAAAAACACTGGAGCTTCTGGAGCTTCAACTTTAAGCTTGTTCACACAAGAGGGGGGAAAAACACATTACGATAAAAATCTTGATTTGAAAAATATGTTTCGAAGGAATTTTGAATGTACTGTAATCTCAGACCATACTGTAAGTGAGTGTATTCAGTTTGACTTCAGTACAGAGTTGGAGGGAGATAAGATGAGGACTAAGGAAGACAGATGAGGAAAAGCCAAGGCTGAATGAGAATGAGAAGGGGAAAAAAAAAAAAGACATTGAGAAAGTACAAAGTATGTAACTACAGGCTTCAAGGCTGAACACAAGACTCTATTTATCACCATCACCTCTTGGTGAATCAATTAAAGATGCCAATGGGACCATGACCCTAATTACAATGTGGAAATCTGTGTGGGTGTGTGTACATGCTTAGAAACTGCACACATGTGAGGGAGTTATTACAGAAATGTTTAGCCTCTGACACTCTGCGGTGCTGAAGCGGGATGGGAGAGGTTGTGAGAGTCGGCAAGGCAAAGCTGGCATTTTTCACAGGACTTTGAACAACTACTTTATTGAAGTGTTTCGCTCACACACACAAACGCACAGTAGCTCATTAAGCCTGTCTGTTTCAATTAACAGCTCACAGGTCACATGATCAGCTAGGGAATTGAACGGGACCGGCAACCTCCAAACATGCACACACAGATACGTTGTGAGTTTAGTTTGTGTTTGTACCTCCACAGTAAAACATGCAAAGCGGAGCATGAATAACTATTTGGAACTGGAGTGCTTCCCAAAAACTAATAAAAATAATACTGTACAATTAAAACCAAACTTAAAGCTTGAGATCTTCTAAACACAGTTAATCTCACACGCCATGGAAATCTATCATCTAAGAAGTGGCAGTCAAAGTCGAAGAAGAAGAAGAAGTCAATAAATTGTTGTTTCGTCTAAAAAAAAATACTTTCAGCAAGAAGTCAAAGACTGAATAAGATATTATTATGAGTAGCTATTCATCAAATCATGCTTCTACCATACAGTACCTGCAGAATAATGTTATGACTGAACTCTAACTCAGGTCTGGTTCTTCAACTTCATAATAATCCATTCTGAAGACTGTTATAGTTTTAAAAATGATAATTTTATTCATGTTTTTCCCTCGCTATAAGGGCATTGTAAGAAAACCTGGTACTTTCATTAGTACATTTTAATCCACTCACTTGCTCGTCTATACCGCTTTATCCTGTATTCAGGGTCACGGCGGCCTGGAGCCGTTCCCAGGAGACTTACATCCTGGACAGGGTTCCAATCCATCACAGGGCTCACACAGACACACTCATTCTGACACTACAGGCAATTTGAAAACACCAGTGAGTCTAATCTGCATGTCTTTGGACTGTGGGAGGAAACTCGAGTACCTGGAGGAAACCCACTAAGCACGCGGAGAACATGCAACCATGCACACAGACAGGAATTGAACCTGGCCGGGAATCGAACCTGGGCCCTGCAGGTGCAACGGTGCAATCATGCTGCCTATTTTAATTCAATGTCACAAAATTCCCCAATAAACTGAATTAAAACAATACATTATGATACAGAGTAATTTTCCTTCCGTAAAGCAGGTAGTCCCATCAGGGCTCCAGTGTACTGAGAACAATTTCTACCTTGATGGTATCTAAGCACGAGTGAAACACTGGGATAAGTGGAGTAGAGTACTTACGCTCATAACCGTGTTCAGTTCCCGGTTTGGCTTGAACGCCCCCTGTATTATGAGACTACACAATAAAAATGTATTGATCCTTTGCTAACTCGATATCGACGCTGTACAATTACAATTCTCTCCAAACGTATTGTCGAATCAAGGCCAATCCTTTTCTTTTTGCTATAAACTGAAGACATGTAGGTTTCAGATCAAAAGATGACGATAAATAATAGATCAGAATTCCAGCTTTTGTTCAAACCCACCCTTTTTGGGGTGATCAAAGTATTGGAACGTGTGTGAGACATACTGTATGTTTCTTGTTGCCAATGATGAACTGACTGGGTTTGACGCTTGGGTTGGCATTTGTTGTCAAACACGATACACAGACAAGTAGACCATCTAGTGTATTGTGTTGTTTTGTGGTACAATGATGCTGACTTGTGTTATATTAGGCCTGGGCGATAAAACGATAACGATATGTATCGCGATAGACACGTGATCGATATCAATAAAAAATGTGTTCGATAGAATGTTCGATATTTTTTATTCTCTGTCGGAAGAAAACAGAGGTCGCGAAGCTAGTTTGGTTGCTAGCCACATTGGCGGGTAGTTTATTCTTTGGTATGACAATTGTTATGTTTGCATCAATATGCACAACTAACATCTATAATATTACTAGCTTTTTGTGTGAGGAACGGAGGCATGGAGAAAAACTGTATTCTTCTTTTACTGCATTCAGTGCACACAACACGTATAGTATACAGTGCAGTATTGCCCCCTGGTGGCCCGCCAGTGAATTAACATCAAACTCAAATATATTACAACAATATATTTTTGTTGTAGTTTTCTCTAAAGGCATCTGATATAATAAACGCATTGCACTATTTTATTACACTTTATTAAGCATTTCTTACATTTTCTTTTAATTTTGCACCTTAAATGTTAAGAGATAATTGTTAAGTGTTCATTGTGACTTTAGACTTATGTTTACATGTTAATTATTAGATTTTTCCATGGTTGTTGCCATTTCTGTCTTAATAACTGATGGGACAGTTAAGTTTAAAATAAAAATGTTTAAATATAATATATTCTTCTCCTGGTCCTTATTTTAAATGGGTCATAAAAAATATAAATAAGTATCGATATCGACCGATATGAAACACTGATATCGTGATACAGTTTGTATCAGTTTGCATCGCCCAGCCCTATGTTATACCACTGCTGAGTTGTGTTGCGTTACTTTATTGCCGTATTGTAATATCTATTGTATCATGTTATTGCTTTGTGTTACCCTGAAGCTGAGTTGCGTTACATCCGGATGCCGAGTGTGTGCAGGTTGCTGTTAATGAGAGAGAAGGCAGCGGTCCGCTCACACACCGCTCTCAGTCTGATCCCAGCACAGCAGGAGAGCCCGGCTCATCTACGCTCCTCAGCCAACGCAGCCATGCTACACACACAGTGCATTAAACCCACACTGAGGTGCACACACACGTACACACACACACTGAGCGACACACAACCTCTGACAGAGGGACAGAACCCCTGGACTGCACAATATATCAGTCTCACACACTCGGAGGATTAAACCATGCCACAGCCAACACATGCATATATGATACTGTGTGTGTGTGTGTGTGTATGGAGGTGTATATGGGGGTGTAAAAGACAGAAAGAGAAGTTAGTGTAAGTGTTCCATGTCTCAGTGGCTGTGTGTTTTTTCCCCCCCTGCCCATCCCGCTCCTCTCTCTGGGTTAAAGCGTGGCAGATTTGGGACATTTGGTCCACAGCGTGACTTACACAACACTCAGCAGGTTCAAGACTACTGGCAGTGGTGTCCTGCATGAGGCATGCCTGTGTGCGCACGCGCACACACACACACACACACACACACACACATGTCTCATTCTTATTAAACATGAACGTTATTATTACTGCAGCTGATAAATGCTGTTACATCTAACTCTAACTCTGACCTTTCCCCCAGTAACACAACTTCACCCACCAAAGAAATAACACATTACTCAGCAACACAATAGTGATATTACACAATGCAATATACTGTAGCAAAGGATAAACACACCATAATTCAGCAACAAAATTATAATGCGACAAAAAGAAAAAAACACATTATTAACACAATATCATATAGCAAACTCAATACACAAAAGAAAAAACACAACTCTGAAACACAATATTGAAATAACATAACTTTAGCACAAAACCTACACAATAACTAAACTAATTAACAGCACAGGAAAGGAATAACACAATATCAAAACACGGCGCAACATAGCAGAGCCCACACACCGGTCCACAATTCAACAACATAACACAATATCAAAACAAAAGAACTCAGCGACACAATAACGCAACAAAACACAACTCATTATTCTAATATCAAAATATCAAACTCAACTTACACCAAGAAGTAACACAACTCACCAGGAAATAACACACCAGAACTCTCCGAGAAATATCACAACACAACTCGCCAAGAAATAACACAATACAACTCCCCGAGAAATAACAACTCGCCACGAAATAACAACTCGCCAAGAAATAACAACTCGCCAAGAAATAACACAACACAACTTGCCACGAAATAACAACTCGCCAAGAAATAACAACTCGCCAAGAAATAACACAACACAACTTGCCACGAAATAACAACTCGCCAAGAAATAACACAACACAACTCTCAGAGAAATAACAACTCGCCAAGAAATAACACAACACAACTTGCCACGAAATAACAACTCGCCAAGAAACAACTCGCCAAGAAATAACACAATACAACTCCCCGAGAAATAACAACTCGCCAAGAAATAACACATCTCGCCACGAAATAACACAACACAACTCCCCGAGAAATAACAACTCGCCAAGAAATAACACAACACAACTCTCCGAGAAATAACACAACACAACTCCCCGAGAAATAACAACTCGCCAAGAAATAACACAACTCCCCGAGAAATAACAACTCGCCAAGAAATAACACAACACAACTCTCCGAGAAATAACACAACACAACTCTCCGAGAAATAACGCAACACAACTCTCCGAGAAATAACAACTCACCAAGAAATAACACAACACAACTTGCCACGAAATAACAACTCGCCAAGAAACAACTCGCCAAGAAATAACACAACACAACTCCCCGAGAAATAACAACTCGCCAAAAAATAACAACACAACTTGCCACGAAATAACAACTCGCCAAGAAACAACTCGCCAAGAAATAACACAATACAACTCCCCGAGAAATAACACAACTCGCCAAGAAATAACACAACTCGCCACGAAATAACAACTCGCCAAGAAATAACACAACACAACTCTCCGAGAAATAACAACTCTCCGAGAAATAACACAACACAACTCTCCGAGAAATAACACAACACAACTCCCCGAGAAATAACAACTCGCCAAGAAATAACAACTCGCCAAGAAATAACACAACACAACTTGCCACGAAATAACAACTCGCCAAGAAATAACAACTGGCCAAGAAATAACACAACACAACTTGCCACGAAATAACAACTCGCCAAGAAATAACACAACACAACTCTCAGAGAAATAACAACTCGCCAAGAAATAACACAACACAACTTGCCACGAAATAACAACTCGCCAAGAAACAACTCGCCAAGAAATAACACAATACAACTCCCCGAGAAATAACAACTCGCCAAGAAATAACACATCTCGCCACGAAATAACACAACACAACTCCCCGAGAAATAACAACTCGCCAAGAAATAACACAACACAACTCTCCGAGAAATAACACAACACAACTCCCCGAGAAATAACAACTCGCCAAGAAATAACACAACTCCCCGAGAAATAACAACTCGCCAAGAAATAACACAACACAACTCTCCGAGAAATAACACAACACAACTCTCCGAGAAATAACAACTCGCCAAGAAATAACGCAACACAACTCTCCGAGAAATAACAACTCGCCAAGAAATAACACAACACAACTTGCCACGAAATAACAACTCGCCAAGAAACAACTCGCCAAGAAACAACTCGCCAAGAAATAACACAATACAACTCCCCGAGAAATAACACAACTCACCAAGAAATAACACAACTCGCCACGAAATAACAACTCTCCGAGAAATAACACAACACAACTCTCCGAGAAATAACAACTCTCCGAGAAATAACACAACACAACTCTCCGAGAAATAACACAACACAACTCTCCGAGAAATAACACAACACAACTCTCCGAGAAATAACACAACACAACTCTCCGAGAAATAACAACTCGCCAAGAAATAACAACTCCCCGAGAAATAACTCGCCAAGAAATAACACAACACAACTCTCCGAGAAATAACAACACAACTCTCCGAGAAATAACACAACTCTCCGAGAAATAACACAACTCTCCGAGAAATAACACAACTCTCCGAGAAATAACACAACTCTCCGAGAAATAACACAACTCCCCGAGAAATAACACAACACAACTCCCACATCAAACTAACTCCACATAATAATATAGTACCGAAAAAACACACTAATAACAACACACATCAGCAACATAATATCATAAACCACAACTTAATGCAGCAAAGAAAAAAACAACACAAACATAATAACGCAACTGAACATCACAACACATTTCACACACAATACGCCACCTCAGGAACAGAAAGAAATAAAACATCTTGGTATAGAATATAAATAACAACACAAGTCAACAACACAACATCAAAATAACACATTACCATTTAAATACAGAACGAAAACACAAAATTCAGCACCTGTTAACAATGCGACTGGAACTTTTAAACTCCATTTAACTCAACAACACAATATCAGCACAACACAACCTGAAATAACACAACTGTAGGCCAAGAGGCTTTTTGTGTGACTATGTGTAGGTTGAATAGCACATCAAATGTGTCATTAAAAGGAAATTAAACTCTCTCTCACTCGCTCTGTGTGTGTGTGTGTGTGTGTCTATACAAATTCCACTCTGACTGAAATAATGCAAAATCAAAGCAGCAGCATCCAGACACTTACTAACAGCTTTAATCTGATTACTCCTTACAAACATCACAACTAAACACACTTCTCTGTCACACAAGTAAACTAACGCGGACAGTCTCACAACGACGCACAATAATTACACAACGTTGTGACGTGTTCTCTGTGCACCGCTTCTGACAAAAAATAGGTTTTAATTTCATTTGAAGTCAGCGAGTCTGTCTTAGTTTCTTTTGTTGTGCTGCGAGCTCACACTAAAAAGAAGAGGAAAAACAAAGGATACACACACACACACACACACACACACAAATTAATTTCCATTCGATACAAAAAAAAACTGGGGTCTGTTTAATTAAATTTAAATATTTGCAGGAGATATTAGTCGGATATTGACGCTTTTCTTGTTTGCGTATGAATCTAAATGAAGTCCGGTAATTATGTTCGGACCCGCGGGTGGAAGCGGATTAGCACGAATCAACGAATCTGACGGCGCCTCAAGATTGCATCGCCTTTAGATTTAAGCCACTGTAACTATTAGGTCTCATCCATAACCTCGAACTGAAAATAAATAAATTCATTAATGAAAAAAAAAAAAATAATAATTCCGGAGCTGAAATCATAATCACGGCTGTTCCTTTCGAAACGAAAAATCTGATTATTTATCACATCATATTATTTAATCACCTAATCAAACTTTACGTCAATATTTCCAGCACACAGTAATCATAACACACTTTTTTTTTCTTTCTTTTTTCTTCACATAATGCATTTAAAAATCTGTATTCATTTAAATGCATAAATATTTTAATCAGGGTTGTACAATCTCATAAAAAAATGTACATAACACCTACTGCGATGATGATTTACCGTAAACTGCAATATATAACTATTATTTGTACCATTTTGTATTCAAACATTTTATCAACGCTAACAGCGAATAACTGGTCTCATTATGAGGACGTTTGCCAATATTTATTTGTCACCTCAAAAATATTGAAAAGAACTGAACAAATACTTGAACTGCTGAAAAACTCTACATAAATTCCAGACTACGTGTACCTGTAATAAAATGCAGCTTATATATAGTAAGATATAGTGTGAGTAAATAATCACACAGTTCCATGTCATGATAAAGTGATCACGTACAAATTTTAAAGTCATTCCAATCTGAACATCCTTAACTGATGATATTCTGTATCTCGGTCATGTTTACACATGAAGTGTTTTATTCATCTTGTATCACAGCAACTACAAGATGGAACTGGGTATAACTGAATTTGATTTCTTTTTAACCAACTATACAAACATGATTGAGTCAAAAAATTTCTGAAGAAAAAATTATTCTAGTAGCAGTACCGTTTACACGCTTAAAAGTCTTAATAACTTTAGCTCTACAGTACATGACGTATCAGAAAACCTGTCTGAAGCCTCCCCCATCGACACTCACCAACTGGACTTCCATCTATCCATCTTCAACCACTTATCCAAAGTCGGGTCGCGGGGGTAGCAGTTCCAGCAGAGAACCCCAAACTTCCCTTTCCCCAGCCACCTCAGCTACGTAACTCTGACTGGGGAATCCCAAGGCGTTCCCACTCCTGTGTGGAGATATAATCTCTCCATCTAGTCCTTGGTCTGGCCCGTGGTCTCCTACCAGCTGGACATGCCAAGAACACCTTCCTTGGGAGACGTCCTGGTGACATCCTTACTACAGTAGATGCCCGAACCACCTCAACTGTCTCCTTCCATATAAGTAAAGGACTTCCACATGAGCGTTTTTTTCCGGTCACTGACCTGGAAATGACGGTCCTGTGCCACTCTAGTTTTAAGGGTTAATCTTCGTGTTTTTTTTTTTTTTTTAAAGCAGACTGCATTCACCATGCGGGAACTGTGTGTGTCTGCAGAGCATGCACAACTGTCAGTACGCACTTCTTATTCTTTTCACCGGTTCAGGCATCTGCTGCATTTACTGCCTCTCGGTGCACCGTTCTCACGGTAGCAGAATAAACAGGTACAGGAGCGGGAGCACCAGCGGAAACTCTCACCTACAGTGGTAGTTAATATATCGTGCATACCATCATTCTTGGTCAGTAAACCCTATGTGTGTGCAACACTTGGCTCATTATTAATTATTATAATAATAAATACTCATTAGTGTATATCAGTGAAGATTAACCCATGCCTGACCTACAGTAAGACAAGTGAAGTTGGATAACAGTGTCTTTTTGAACTGCTGCTAATTCTGCTGCTATCCGCCCTCTTCCGCATGCTTGAGCTCACAGACACACGTGATTGGCTGGAGTCGCTCTTAACACTTCCGATAAGATCAATTACTCCCATGTTAATACTCACCAAAACCAGGAACGTGTCCTGAACTAAGAGCAGTGTGCTAGCTCAGACTCGCATAGTGTGTGTGCATGTGTGTGTGTGTGTGTGTGTTTGGAGTTTGGACAGCACTCAGTGATTTCCGATACTGCTTCATTACACCAGAGCTGGACAGGCCGAAACCAGCAGTGACAAACCCATGTGTGCAATGAGACATCTGCCCACACAGCCTGACACCTCACACACACACACACACACACACTCTCACACACACACACACACACACATACACACGGCTGGGCATACAGCAGACTCCACAACAGCTGTGTGGACTCTCACTCATCAACAGGAACATTCACAGCACTGATTAATATCATGAGCCAAGAGTACTCGATCTCTCTCTCTCACACACACACACACGCTAACACACACATGCACGTACAAGATCTTATATACAAGTCTGAATTCTACATAGGTGTTCTGCGGCTCGTTTCCCTGTTTGCTTTACTATCCCACTGTGTTTTCCTAAACAGATATTTAAAGAGAACATTCTGTTATTCAGTCAATAAAAATGTCAGCGGTCTCATGAATAATAGCTGCTGCGAGATTTTCCATTCCTTTTGAAAATCAAGCCTTCATACACGCCAACAAAAGGCCCTCGATGGACATCTGCACTCTCAAAGCGTCCATCTGTGTGTATGATACACCGACACACTTACAACTACCATCGCTACCCCTTCTGACTCCAGTCTTTTACTGAGTTAATCACGGTGATTAGTCTTTAGCGGGGGCCGATAAACGCACCCTCGCGTCACCCGCGAAGACGTTTGGCTTGGAGTGTAAACGCTAAAGACAGGACGTTAGCGAGGAGAGGAGAACGGAAAAATATCAGAGTTTTGATTTTGACTGATGGAGGAGACAAAGATAGGAAGAAACCGCAGCGCTGTAGAACGATCCTCGCTTAATTTCTCTATATAATAATGCACTTATCCCAGACATGATCGGACTGCCTGCTTCATGTCTGAAACGCTGGCCTCCCAGGAACTCCTTTAATGGCTCAAACATGTGGAAATGCTTTGGAGCGAGGTCAGAACTGCGTGGCAATATCTCCCAGCTGAGTTCCTGCAACGTGCAAGTGGTGTTGGTGAGTGATTATGTGTTCAGTTCCCATAGACAGACGCGTCTCTTCCGCAAGCTGACGACAAGATATCTGTCAATGTTCAAGGATCAGGCATTCCACCCACCGAATGTTCACCGAAACGTTCGCAGTGGGCTCCTCAGCCGTGATCGTCATTCACAGACTCGTGTCCTGCTTTAAACCGTTTGCACCGATCAAATGTTCTACTGCGGCTAAGAGTCTCGTCACCGTACCGTGCTTTAAGTCTTCTGTAAATGTCAATCGCTTTTACGCCTTCATTCGCGGGAAATTTCATCATGAGGTTCGAATTGCACGCCCCTCGCATTAAAAAGCCCTCTAAATTTAATCCTTCGCATTTGATTTATTAAAAACAAGCACCATGCTAGACTCCACACGTGCAGAGTGGGAGAAAGAGAAAGAGGAGAGAGACTACAGCGAGATGGAAAAGCAAGAGACGTGCCACGAAAATAGTCCTTTTGTTAATCTGTCTTCGTCTCTTCCCGTATTTCCTTTCTCTCACCCACTCGCTCGCTCGGTCGCTCGCTCAGTCGCTCATGCCCACTCTGTGTCTGCTGATGCACTGTAATAAAGTTTGATGTCAAAAAGAGACAACCTAATCGCCGCCTTCACTCTTCCTCCTCCAGTTGCCCCCCTCCCCAACCCCCCCCCTCCCCCCCTCCCAGTCAATTTTGGATGAGGCCGAAGCTGTAATTTCAGATTCTGGAGAGTGTGAAAGTGGTAGACGCCGACATGTGTCTCTGTATGTGCCTCTGTGTGTGTGTGTGTGTGTGTGTGCACCAGTGATTGACTGAAAGGTTTATCTGAGACTAAGATGCAGATTGCAGACAGTTGGAGTTTGTCAAATATAAAAGACTGTTTGCCTTCAACATACAATCTCACACATATGCTCACACACACCTTATAAAAAAAAAAAAAATAGATAAGAAAAACACTCACCAAGTTACGTAGAGCCATACAAACTGCACTTAATAACACCTCATACAATGTGAGCAAGAGTTCACGGAAAAGCAACTTCGAAATTGTTCTTTTTTGTAACAAGGCCACAGAAATGTACTGTAAGCGTATTTCATGTAAAATGTTTTTTACGAACGGCGAGATTTTCATAAAGTCGCGTCATTTACATTTACATTTAGGCATTTGGCAGACGTTCTTATCCAGAGCGACTTACATTTTTATTTTATTATACATCTGAGCAGTTGAGGGTTAAGGGCCTCGCTCAAGAGCCCAACAGTGGCAACTTGGTGGTTGTGGGGTTTGAACCTGGGATCTTCTGAACCGTAGCCCAATGCCTTAACCACTGAGCTACACCATTGCCCCATGGCGTCATGATAAACTGTGACGGAAACGTGAGGGGAATTCGCTTAGCAGTTGATGCCAGGTGTAATTAGAAAGAAATTTCAGTCAGTTCATAGTGGTTTGAATCTCACCACCAGTCTCATGACAGCGGAGGTGGCATGTTCTCCCAGTGCTTTTGGGTTTCCTCTGGGTAATCTGGTTTCCTCCCACGATCCACACTGGCTGTAGTGTACGTATAACTGGCTGTGTGTGTGTGTGTGTGGATAATAGACGTATCAGGGGACTTGTGTAACATGCGGCAACCGACACAAGAGTGTAAACTTTTTTTTTGGGCCATCCCAATAGAGTCCGAAAGCTGGAACAACCACAAGAACACAGTTACGGAGAGGTGATGGTGATTAAAACTGTGATAACGGGATAAACCAAGGACTGAACCTCACGCTCTAACACAGGACAGGTGAAGGCATTGAGGGCGACCAATGGCAGGACGGAATAAAGCTGTCAGAGCTGCAGCTGCCTGTGTGTGTGTGCTCAAGGGTATCTTTCATTGTATTGTACTGTCCAGTATTTCTTCCATTCCACTGAAGTGCCAAGTAGATTTTTTTTGGGAGGAAATCTATTTTCTAGAAGAAATGCCTCTACCATTAGAGCTAAACTGTACAACACTGAAAATTCTCCAGACATTTGACTTAACAAAGGCTTCCTTGTCTCGTTCTATGTCTCTATCTTCATTCTGTGTCTTTCAGAGGGACCGTAAGAGCACAGGGAGACGAGTGGGACTCCAAGCGACACATTGCGCACTACTAATGAGCTCCCACTGGAAGGCCTCAAACACATGCATGCTTTATAATTATGTTGCCAATACGTTAAGGCAGGTACAGTGGTACAGTACATGTTGTGGCAGAGGAGGTACGATGCATCTGCTGCCAGAAACAACTCGGGAGAAGAGCGATGGGAACGAGGGAGAGGGGAAAAAATGTGATGGGGGAATAGATGTGATGTGGAAGGATGGCGATGGAAGGACAGAGAGAGCAAAAGCACAAATGAAGAACCAGATGTCACTCCAATTCGCTAACAGCCTCGGATAGAACTAATGTGGGAAGAGTATGTGTGATTATGTGTGTGTGTGTGTGTGTGTGTGTGTGTGTGCGTTGTTTATACCACTGCCAGGCCCCTCAAGTCTGAACTGTGAGGAGCAGGTGCAGAATAACACCATCATGAGTGGCTGCTTCCGGATGTGTGTGTGTGGGTGTGTGTGTGTGTTTGTTAGCTAGCAAGAAAAAGTGTCATATGGTGATGCTTGGAGCGATACAAAACTATTGCCTTCTGGATGATAAGATGGAAGGGAGGGTGCTAGCCCTGGGGGCTTCTCCGAAAAAAAAGATAAAATTGGGTGTGGAGGTTCACACTAACACACACACACACACACACACTCACACACACGGCTATTCCACACATAAGGAGTCTGTCCGGAAACTGGTTCTTGTTCATGGTGGGAAATTAACAACTGGTCCTGAAACATTACATAATCAGGCTTGAGAGTGAAATCTTTCGCATTAAGATACATTATGTCCTTCAGCATCTATAAACACTTAGCCACAAGAACCACTAGAACCGTAGGATACATCAATGAAAGAGATGGATATATATATTTTTTTTATGTGAGCCAAGGAACAGCAATGCAAAAGTCTGGTGAAATAAATGTAAGATTTTCAACACCATTTTTAATAAATTTTCAATGGATCAAAAACAGTTCATGCACCTTCCAAGTTCATTCATTCATTCATCTTCTATACCGCTTTATCCTTCTATTCAGGGTCGCGGGGGACCTGGAGCCTATCCCAGGAGACTTAGGGCACAAGGCAGGGTACACCCTGGACAGGGTGGCAATCCATCGCAGGGCACACACACATACGCACATTCACACACTCATTCACACACTACGGTCAATTTGGGAACGCCAATTAGCCTGTGGGAGGAAACCGGAGTACCCGGAGGAAACCCACCAAGCACGGGGAGAACATGCAAACTCCATGCACACAGAGACGGGAATCGAACCCAGACCCTGGAGGTGCAAGGCGACAGTGCTAACCACTACACCACCGTGCCGCCACCTTCCAAGTTGTGCAACACAAACATTTCGGCCCCATCATCTAGACCAGGGGGAGGCAAGTTCCGTCCTGGAGTTCCAGCCCTAATCAAACACACCTGAACAAGCTAATCAGGCTCTTCAGGAATACTAAAGCTACAGGTTCTGTAGGTGAGGGTTTTTTTTTCAGGGTCTATGTGTGTGGAGTTTGCATGTGCTCGGTGGGTTTCCTTCAGGTAGTCTGGTTTCCTCCCACAGTGCAAAGACATGCAGATTCGGTTAAGTGGCATTCCCAAATTGCTCTGTAGTGTGCGATGGATTGGCACTCTGTCCAGGGTGTACGTCTCGTGACCAGGTACTGAAGATGTATCTAGGCTATATCAAGGCTATGCTGGGTGGCCATGTGCGTCTTGTACAGAGGGTAAACATGTTGTCTATTCACAACTTTTTAGCGCAACGTATGAAAGGTCAGAATTCTGTCTGCTAAGACCAACACCGCAAGATGCAATTTAAAATGTATGATTGCTGCGATAACAGATTCTTCAATAATGATCAATCATCAAAACTAATGAGCAGCTTTTAGGACAGATGAAAGCTCTGCATTATAATGCAGTTTCTGTGCATGTGTGTGTGTGTGTGTGAGATTAAAGATGACATTTTTTCACATCTACTGTAATTGGCAGAACTCGTAATGCACAATGGTAATGGTCTCACATGCCATCATTTCCTTCTTTTGCATTATAAAGAAACTGTACATCGAGAGAGAAAGCAAAGAAAAAGAAAGAGGGATAAATACATTTAAAAAAAAACACATTCGTGATGGAATGATATAAATTTCACAGGTGGACATAGTGTTAGTGTTAGTAAAGTCTACCATGAAGTCAATCTGTAAAACTGCTGGACCCTTTTCCCCCTTTCTCTTCTTTATTTCTTTCCCACGGAGTGATAGTTGCCGTAGCAACCGCAGCAAATCTTCCCTTTCTCAAACAGATGTCCCATTTAGTCGAAATTAGAATGTGTAAAAACCCAGGAGACTCAAATTATTTCAAAGTTCTTTGTTGGGGGAGAAAGGAAGTGAGGAAAAAAGAAAGGGAAGAGAGAGGGAGGGAGAGAGAGAGAGAGAGAGAGAGGGAGAGAAGGCATAGCGGTGGGAGGGAGAACGATAAGGGAGTAAGAGAAGAGGGGAAGAAGCGCAAGTTGCCTCCTCCTAGTTGTGAAAGTGTGTTTATTAGACCTTGATGTGGGACAGTGCTCACACCATCTAATGCCAAGGCAAAGCATCAGTTTTGTGGTAGAGGTTAAAGACAGCAAAGTGGCATGTTCTATAACATGATGTCCACAGAATTTGATATAAACTCCCTGGCCACTTGCTTGTCCTGGGTTGGCTTTCAGAACCGGCTTAATTTTTTTATCTTCACACCAACGTGATGGAAATATTCCTTATTGATGTGATAGCATCACGCAGTTGCTGCAGATTTGTCAACTGCACACCAATGATGTGGATCTCTCGTTCCACCACATCCCAAAGCTGCTGTACTGGATTAGGGTCTGGTGACTCTGAAGGCCATTTCAATATAGTCATCTCACCACCACCATAAGCCTGAACCATTGATCCAAGCTTTCATGCAAAATTCTAACCCTACCATCCCAATTTTGTGACTCATCAGACCAGGCAACGTTTTTTCCAATCTTCTCTTGTTCAATTTAGGGGAATCCATGCGAACTGCAGCCTCAGTTCCATGTTCTTTGCTGACAGGACTGGCAATCAACGTGGACTTCAGCTGCTGTAGTCCATCTGCTTCAAGGTTTGACGTGTTGTGGCTTCAGAGATTCTCTTTGCGTCTCTATTCTCCTCTGATATCAACAAGGTATTTCCGCCCAGAACCCCCGCTCGCTGGATATTTTCTCTTTTACAGACCATTCTCTGGAGATGGTTGTGCATGAAAATCCCAGTAGAGCAGAAGTTTAGGAAATACTCAGACCAGCCACCACCAATCATGCCACATTCAAAGTCACGTAAACCACATTTCTTCCCCATACTGATGCTCGGTTTGAGTAAAATGCTATTGGGAATTCTGCCAATCATTAGAGATAGAGCCCTACCGCCATAGCCGTACATCGACAGGATCCAGTCATGTGGAAGAGGGCAAAAGCGCCTTCCTCTGAGTGTTTGATGCTTTTCGGTGACAGCATATGTAACAGCGGCAATTTGAAAAGATTCTGTTGTTTGTTTCAATGTGTCTCAGAGAAAGCACATTTTAGTTGGGAGCTACTGTATCTATACTGAGAGCTGTGAATTACAGTATGTGTAGACTGGCAAGTCGATTTAAGTACATTTTGGGGCATTGCAAATTTAAATTCAATATGATATGACATGTTTATTTTGCCAGCTTCAGTAGACAAAGGCCGACCCTGCGAGGTTCCTGAGGCATCCAGAGAAGGAGCAGCTCCAGCTGGATTCAGCTTTATGATGGTTGGAGCTACACATGCTGCTCCTGTGCTTCCAGTAATCCAGACCTCATCTGCCCTCTGCACCTACTGACTCGTCCCTATGCTGAACTGGTCTTCATGTCAATTTAAATAATTTCTGTCATATTGAATTTTCACCTGCACAACACACAAGATGTTATATCATTTCTATCTGTTATCGCCCAAATGAGGATGGTTTCCCTGTTGAGTCTGGTTCCTCTCAAGGTTTCTTCCTAATGCCATCTCAGGGAGTTTTTCCTTGCCACCGTCGCCGTCACCCTTGGCTTGCTCATCAGAGACATTTCATTCATTCGTCTCATTATTATTAGCTGCACATTTTTCTCACACATCCACACTTCCAATTATTTTCTTTTCTATAATTATTATTATTATTATTTATTATTATTTTTTACATTTATTTATTTATTTTTATTTTATTTATTTATTTATTTATTTTTTTTTTGTTAAATTTCTTTCATTTTTGTGAAGCTGCTTTGAGACAATGACCATTGTTAAAAGCGCTATATAAATAAAATTGAATTGAATTGAATTTATTTTCTGATTTTATTTTTCTGATTTGTCCTCAGCAACTATATTACTTAAAGATTTTAAAGTATTAGAAACTAATAAAAGTAACATGCTGTAATGTTATGTAACTTGTAGATTTAATACTTTTTGTAATTAAAATTTTAATAAAAAATAAAAATACTTTTATGATTTATATTAAAAACTAATTATGGCCTATCCTACACAAAGCAATTATATATATTTTTTTCTGTGATTTTCTGACCATAACAACACTCTCCAGTCCAGTGCATGGCGAAATTACACTAACCTATTATTGAAGAATAAGAAGTGATACTCGTGCAAGACACAAAAGACATAAGCAGTTTGCATTTGGTGTAGAGACTGTGTATATATATATATATATATATATATATATATATATATATATATATATATATAAGGAATTCACAAAAAAAAATTTAAGAATTCAACATTTAAAAGTTTATTCCGACAAAAAGCTTCAATTGATTCTGAATTAAGAACTGACTCAACAATTAATTGAATAGATCAACAAAAGGCTGATTAAATTGCATAATCGATTCAACTGAACAGCACTACTAGGTGGAAATTGTCAGGTGATTAAACTGAGAAGAAAATGAGGGAGAAGTGCATTAGTAACTTAGTGCACAGGTAAATCACACAATAAAACATTGTGGATGTAAAAACAATAGCATGTGATACAATGATACGTTTAGAATGAAATTGTGATATTGCATTAAAAGTGTGGCTTAAAGAAGATATTTGCAAAAGAAACAAATTTCGCACCACACTCACTGTGATACAGTATTAAGCACGTCTGAGATGTAGTGTTTTAACAAAAAACGGATTCTAGTACAATTCTGTTATCATTATGAGTGACCAATCAGTAGTCTCCACTAGTTCAAGCACCGCCCACTAGACCTGATTCCTTGTACTTGGATGAGGGTGCTCAGTTACACATGGTGACATTTTAAAACAGAAAACATGCTGGCTAAAGTCCTAAAAACAGCTCTTATAAGGCGCACACTGTAACCATAACAACACTCTCCAGTCGTAGCTAATATCTGCTAACATGGCTTAGCTAGCGATCTGATTTTTAATCATTCATGCAGAGGAATTAATGCATGGCATCAGTCTGGCAATAAGGAGGATTCTTGCCTATGCTTTATCTCCGGAGGCAGAAAATCAGGATGATTTATATAACGATTGTGTTTAAACAGTTGTGGGCGGAGATATTTATGGTGCCACCCACATATCCTTGTTTTGCACTCTTGGTTGAGAACCAAATTCAGCTCAGGTAATTATAATAGTTCTCACTTGGCGATGGAAGGAATCTCTACACCAGATCGACGCAGGGCAGCCCATAATAAGCAGAAAATAACTTGTTACATCAAAAAAAAGGGAGCAATAATAAGAATAAGAATAATACACTTTAAGGTTTATAGAGCAATTTTCATGCATGTAGAGGCTTAAAAGGATGTACAATTAAGTAATAAAAATTGTGCACAGGATAAATTAACATACGATGGTTTGGATAGTTTAAACTGCTTTTACTATGAGGAAATGTATTTACTGTTTTTATTATGAACCAAATATTTAAAAATAGAAATTTTCAAGCTTTTTTGATAAATAACTATTTGAAAATAATAAAATGATCTGCCAACAAAATGATACTATTTTAAACTTGATATTAATAATAAATAAATATTAGTTTAAAAATATTAAATATTAATAATATCAATCAACAGATCAACCTGACAATATTCATGATATTTCAAGATATTTTGACTTCTTAAAATCATTTCATAATTTATAATAAGTTTTGGCATTAACAAAATAAAACAATTGTTGTTGGTCTTTCAGCTGCTCCCGGCAAGGGCTCGCCACTGCGGAATATCCAGTCCGCATAACAAAATAAAACAATTAAAAGACTAAAATCATATAAAAGAAATTATAAAATATAAATTAAACTGTAAATACAAAAAAAAAAAAAAAAAAAAAAAAGCATTTTAAGGTAAATGACAAATTTGAATGAAGCCCTGGATAAACCTCTCCTCAGTGATATTCTTGTTTGTGTGTGAGGGATGTGTGTATTTTGGCATGGCTAGGGGGCGCTCCACATGTGCACGCTCCACACTGTGACAGCTGTTAATTGAGTGCGGCCCCCTGTGGCCGGCCCTACATAGTCGAAGCAGCGAGTTCGCTCCCCGAGGAGAGACCCGGTCTCCGCCGTGCTAATCTCTCGCCCCGTCCCAATTCGCACTCCGCATTAAAGCGCACCTTAATTAATTCACCAAGGCACACAGGCAAGGTCAAGCAATGAAACACACACCTCTCACACCTCTCCCAAAAAACAAAATCGAACCAAAAACGCACAACTACTACAACAAACAGCCTGATCGTTACACCTCGCTCAGCTCATCTGACCATCTTCATCATTCCTCTCCTCCCTCCTCATCAATCCCTCCAATCAAGGGTGTTCATTAGCAGTGTAGAGCATGTGGCCTTCAGCAGCGACGAGCCGTGACTCATCAAACACACAAGATTTAAGAAGAAAGGGGACTCTTTTGTTTCTTCATTCTTTCATGCTGCCTCTCTTTTGCAATTTTTTTTTTTTAAAAGAGGCATCTCTATAATTGGGACGCTACAGACGAGAAGCAAATTCTCAATAATTAAAAAATCTAATTACGGAGTCTTTTGCATGTCTGCCGTTAATTATTTCTCGTGGAGTCACTGCGTAGCTGACACGTCTTCGATTTTTATTTTCCTGTGGAAGAAAACAGCGCTTCTCTCTCCACTCTGCCTTTTTCCCTCCACTATCCGTGGCTTACTGCGTGACGAGCTCCTCAAAGCCTTCATCAACATCATTTAGATGAACTTTTTCAAATAACAGTTATACACACACAACAGCACAACAGCATAACTGCACAACAGCCACCGAGCGGATTGAGGGAGCGCGGAGAGCTACAGTGCACGCTTCATCAGTCTTTGTCCAAATTCGGCACGTGTTGTGCTCAGCAGAAATCGCTGAGCCCCCTGCCATGTTCAAACCAGCTCAGTGCCTAGAGACAAATGGAGAGGGAAAAGAGGGGGACAGAGGGAGGGAGGGAGGGAGGGTGTGGGGTGGGGGGGGGGGATGAGACGAGGCAACTGATCAGTGACAAACTTGGACTACTAATTTCTCCGCTCGACATCCTGTTAAATCAATCCATCCAAAACTAGCTCACCGCGCCGCGCAGGGTCAGCTCGTACTCAACCACAAGCATGTTAGCTTTACAACACTGCGCTGATGAATACTTCCTCCTGATTGGTCAGATAATATCTTCTAACAGCAGCCCTGATTCTCTACTGCTGGATTTTACTCAAATCACAGCTTGATATAGTATAAGAGTTATAATGCATTATCGTTGCTATAGGAACTCGTTTTGTACAGGTGATACAACAAAAAAATTGGAGACAAAAAAATAGGTACGGGAATCACCAGGGAGCTGCCGATTCGATTTGTATTGTATCGCGATTGTTGGTATCATGATGTCATAACAAATCTCGATTTAATAGATTTTGTTCTAATCAAATTATTCGTTCCTCCCAAACGGTACACTGCGTACTAATTGGCTTGTTTACGCCCCAGAAACGATACAATTACTGAAAAAAATTTTGGTATTTTTTGTCGTTTAAACACACATGCTGGAGACGCATCTGAGTGTCCGAACATGACTAAAAAGTGAATTTTGCATAATAGGTCCCCTTTAATGTACATTTTACATATATATTACAGAATTGCATAAAATGTTGCACATTTTTTCAGGAAGTTTAGAGAACATGCATGTATTCGGGTTTGGTTTTAAAGATATAATATGGAAATCCAATGTAGTACATGAAAAGTGGGATTAATTCTGACAGCCTTGATAAACACACACACACACACACACACTCAGTATAGTCCTGAAGTCCTGAAACAACCTCAAATGGTGAGTGTGTGTAAAAGGTTGTGATGTCTCTACGGAAGATTCCAGAAGGCATGGCTATCTTTAATACACCACTTACACCAACATCAGATTGTCTTTAGTCTCACCCCCTTACACACACACACGCACATTTCTGTGGGATGACAAATGACTTGTAAACTTGCATTAGCGTCAGCAGAACAGAAAAACGCGGCACATGTTTCCCCCATGCTGTCCCTTTCATTCCAGAATCACCGCATGACAAATAGTCGAGATTTAGTGGAAAATGCAGTGTGCCAGGATCTCATTTAGTCCACTAAACAACTCAGTGTGTGTGTGTCTGTGTATGTGTGTGTGTGTGTCTGTGTGTGCATGTGCATCTTCTACAACAAAGACAAACACGAGACAGACATGGGTATCACTGACCTCGTAGTCTGACAGAAGACAGAAGATTGACAGGAGTGAAGAAGAAAGAAAAGACGTGATGGATGGCGTAGTTGTCGAAAGTGAGGCGTGAGAGAGGAACAGGACGGAGAACAGAGAGAGAGCGAGGGATGAGATTCAGATATGTGCACCTTTGATGGAGGGATGAAGCGAAAGGAACGATCTGGAATTATGGATGAGAGGAGAAAGAGATAAAACATAGATGGAGCTGATGCTCAGATCAGAGGCAGCCGTCACCCGCGGCAACATGGGCTTGGTCCAGAAAGTCCTCTCCCTCTTTTTTTTTTTTTTTTTTTGGCGGAACACCATCACCATGGAGACCGGTGCTGCTCCATCCCGCGTCGAGGAGAGGCACGTCCGGCGTGGAGTGACAAAAAAAAAACTGATGATGGTTCGAAAGGATGTAAAGCAAAGTGAACATACACACACACACACACACACACACACACACACACACAAAGCTGGTGACTTTGTGACACATTTGAGTAGATTGTTTAAATCAAGTTGTATGACAAAGGCAATAGCATGCACACACACACACACACACACACACACACACACACACACACACATGCTTCTTCACTTGGAATTAATGCTACGCTAGACCTAAATCTAACCCTAACCTTAACCTTAAACTTAACCTCAGTAAAGAAAACTTTTTCATTACTATTATTATTATTATTTTATTATTATTTTATTATTATTTTTAATTAAACCTGCCTCTCCACAAGTTCACTCCTGTCAGATTTTCCCATCCTTCTGAGCACCAAGAAATAAACCCATGCACACACTTTTATCAAATTCATGTTTTGTTTTTTTTTTATATAAAACAAGTCTGCATACACACTCCTTCACCTACACAACAAGCAACCAAGCAAACTCTGAAAAACCAATTATCCGACACAAGGGACCGATACGTCCCACGCCAGGCATCAATACACAGCCCTGAGGGAGAAGAAACGCACCCCACCCCGCACACGCGCGCACACACCCATGCCCACATAGGTTTAGCTTCTTTTCTCCTTTCGTCTCGCCATTGTACGTGGTAATGCCTAAGTCTTCTTACAAGCAATTACATTCCCTAAGTGGGAGGAAAGTAGCACAATGAGACAGTGTGTGTGTCTGATCAGGAGGAAATACAGCCTTGGACGCAGAGGGATGCCAGCAGAAGTGTTAACGAGAGACAGACAATGGGGGAACTGGGAAGAGATGGAGCAAAAATAGAGGCGGACTTGAGGGGGAAGGGAACACAGAGCAACATATGGTGACAAACAGACAAGGGGGAGACGGGAAGAGAGAGAGAGAGAGAGAGCGAGAGAGGCAAACGTCCCACTTCTCACTGGAGTCGCACCCCTTCACTGGAGTTTGGCCGCTGTAAGAGCACATGCAATGCAGTAACACTATTACATTCCTGAATCAAGTCTCAATCCTCAGGTCATATACAGTACAGGTATATCACAAGTCCAATCAGCAGTGATGACCAGAAGACTGCATTGTCATGACACACACACACACACACACAACAGCAACATAATACATTTAAAATCCTGACGTGAGTAATGCTCTGTTTTAAACAAACACATTTTATTTTTTTTTTAATATGTACATAATATAATAAACTCTTCACCTGTAAGTTCTACATCCGTTAATGATCCAGAAAACATAATTTATCGGCAGTTAATGGACCTCTAGCTGTTTTTGCAATTCCGCCATAATGTACTGTAACGCTGGCAAAGTGTTGAGCTTTTACTACTTTACTACAACGACATATATATCGCTTTAAAACCACAGTACTGCCAAAGTCTTGCCTTTTCCTATTTCTACACAATATCAGACCTGCCATTACAGTAATCCCAGCTGTATCTCAAACCACTGGTTTATATCACACTAATTAATGTGTTTATTCTGATACGTTATCAGTTCTGTACATGTATTAAAAAACAGCTCATTTAGCGGCTTGTCATAAATTAAGCTTAATGATACAGCTGATCCCTGGCGTAAGATGGGGTCACGTACAGTATCGTGTGCTGAAAGTATCGCAAAATCATCTAACTAACAGCTAACTAACCGACTGTATAATAAAGTGTGGAATATCTGATTGAATTATTGTACGCTGTACTACAAATGAATAGAAGAATGATTGTATTGTGTAAAAGCCCAGGCTCTGAGACTCCGCAGCAAGACTTGAGATGCAGGAGGAAGTTTAGATGTTCAGGCCGCGCTTTTTTGCAAGAAAAAAAAAAAAAAAACAACCCACAAACAGCAAAGCAACAGGAAACCGGTCCATAGTCTGATGACGGGATGCGAAAACACAAACAGTAATAACCAAGAAAACTGTACTGTACACTACTGTGCATTACTGACTGTTTACCGTCACAGTCGTGAGTCTGATGTATCGCTATCTTGTTAAAGATCAACATTTAAAATTCAAAGTGTGGTTTCTACTACTGAATGCATATCGCTTTCACAACATCGTAAATGTTTCGAAATACTTAGTGCACCCATTAAAAATCATTTAATTTTATAACCATCATTTTAATTTAATTGAAACATTCATTCATTCATTCATCTTCTATACCACTTTATCCTTCTATTCAGGGTCGCGGGGGACCTGGAGCCTATCCCAGGAGACTTCAGGCACTAGGCGGGGTACACCCTGGACAGGGTGCCAATCCATCGCAGGGCACACACACATACACACTCACACACCCAATCACACACTACGGGCAATTTAGGAACGCCAATTAGCCTAACCTGCATATCTTTGGACTGTGGGAAGAAACCGGAGTACCCGGAGGAAACCCACCAAGCGCGGGGAGAACATGCAAACTCCATGCACACAGAGACGGGAATCAAGCCTTGCCGGGGAAGCGAACCCACACCCTGGAGGTGCAAGGCGACAGTGCTAACCACTACACCACCGCGCTTACTTAATTGAAACAATTAATTTAATATATGTGAAAAGAGTTTGCAGTGTAAAAGTCAGGACGTTTTCTGCTTGAAGAACTTGTTTTGGAGACGTTCAACATACTGTACAGTGGAACCTTGGCATATGAACGCCCTCCCTTGCGAATTTTCGCCTTGAGAATTTAGATTTCGCAATTTCTTCATACAAAAAATTACACGCCGGCTAACTTGCACGAACATCCAGAAGACAATTAAAACTTGTTTGCAAGCGAAAGCTGTTTCAAAAGGGTCAACCCATGATACCAACATTGCTTTCGTCTACCAACTACCAACAATGACTACATCAACTTTCTCACATTTTTTGTTATATTGGTAATAGTTTTGGGTGTCTGGATCGGATGATCTGCATTTTCTGCCGTTTACTGACGTTCCGCTGTAATTAAACTTCACGATAAAAGGCATGAAATTCCATTTTAGAATAAATAAATAAAATAATATGTAAAATAATCATCTTTGGGGTGGTACCTTAGCTTTGCTTCATTGCACACGCCTCATCAGGTTTTACTCTGATAGATTACAAAATACATATCTATCACAGAAAAATCACGTTTCATCTAGTATGGCTGGCATAAAGTGGGCACAGATGCCTGGCACATTCTGCCAGGGTTACAACTCAAGTTATGGCAAGAAGTAGCCAAGAGACAGAGACAGAAAACTGGAGACTCACCACGGTGAGCCGTAGATGCGGAAACCTCTAACGGTAACGTCTGAGTCCTGCAGGTAGATGCAGTTGGTGAGCAGCGACTGAACGTTCTCGTAGTTTTCAGGCTTCAGCTTGGAGGCGGAGGGAAAGTAGTAGAAGTCCTGCTTGATCAGATCAGCCATGAACTCTTGATCGAAGGTCAGCTCATGGTTTCCTGCTATCACGATCTTTATCTCATAAGGCAGAGTGCCTACAGAGAGAGGACATGGAAGAAGAAACATTCTGGTGAAAACATTTTTGTGACATTTAATAAGATCAACCGTCAAGTTTACATTTTTCTACAAGCAAAGGGTTAACCTGTGGCCTTAGTGTGAGTGCATTTTATGGCTGAGGATAATGTGTGTGAAAGTGTGGCTCTTGAACCTGATTGCGTTTATATGGGCCAATTTTAAAAGATATGCCCCAGATCAGCAGATCTACAGAACTGAAAGAGTGAAATCAGAATAAACAGGCTTTTTTAAATAATTTTGACTGATGGAATAGAAGGAGGAGAAGAAGAAGCCTTTATTTGTCAAATATACTTCACAGCATATTGAAATTCATTCCTCTGCTTGGGGAATCGAATCCCTGACCTTCTGGAGAGATACGCAGAGCCTTAACTCTTTGAGCCTTAACTCTTTGAGCCTTCACTGCCCTTAAAAAGAAAAATAAATCCAAAAAAAAAAAAAAAGTGTTGGAGAAAATGCAAGCATAGTCCTACACTATCAGAAATTATGCATTAAAGGCTTACATTTAGGGCTAAATAACATTTACAGTATCCAAAAGTATCCAAGCTAGTGCAGGTTCAAGTGATCAAAAGCACAGCTAAAATGTTAAGGCATCTACAGTAGGAACCTCTTTAGGCCAGTGGTGATCACTGTATTTATTACCATTTTTACACCCATCGCAAAACCTCCAGTTAATATTCACACCCCAGGCACTTTGGGAATGGCAATTAACCTAATCTGCATGTTTTTCGAGTATGGACGGAAACCAGAATACCCGGAAATAACCCGCCAAGCATGGGGAGAACATGCAAACATTATGCACATGGACCCTGAGGTGGGAATCGAACCCTCGACCCTGGAGGTGCAAGCCCACGCGCTAAACACTAAGCCACCATGCCGCCTCAGATACAGCATTGTGTTAAGTTGTGAAATTGTTGTTTCAGCAGTCAAAGGGAAATAAAAATCTGACGGTATTGACAATATTGGTAAAACACCAGCAACGTATTTATTTATATCTTTCTGCAATAATATCTTCACCAATGCAGTGTAACAAATGCTAGATACTAATAAATAGCAAACACCTCATCATTTGAAAGTGATGTCTTTATAGTCATTGCTAATACTAACTGTAGTTACTGTTCAACTCTGGTTAAACCCTATGAAAAGATTATTTAAATCACTAAAACTCTAACGCCTAAACTTGATTCATTTTAACTGGTCTTACTTAAATCACCGTTTTAGGTTAATCTTAAAATATACAACATTAACGCTAAATAAGTTCAAGATACTAAAAGCTACAAAGAGTACTAGTACAGTCAAAAAATTTTACACATTAATTTATCTCAAATTTATCACATTTTAATAAACCTACTGTATATGGAAGAAATATGTTCTTAAGATTTAAACAATCAAGGCAATGCTTCATTATTAACTTTGGCAATTTTAAGTGCATTAAACAAACCGTGTAACCTTAACTACAGTCAGAGCTGCTGTTATAGAAAACTAATCAACTCCTTCTTATCGATCGGGTTTTGAGCACCATGAAAAAAGAGGAATGAACGAGTGTATGCTCAGATGGTTTACAAAAGGAGGTAAATCATCAGTAGACTTCATGAACAGCATGGCCAGATTACACGTTGCTAAAAATACTTTTAAAGCCTGTAGGGCTGGGAGGTAGTTTTATGGACAGGTGTGTTAAAGATTTACCAAAAGAAAGACAGAAGAAAAGGAACTGCTCGTGATCAAACGCCCATCAGCACATCTGTGAAGCATGATGGCGTGGGTGTGCACAGCTGCCGGTGAAGCTGGTTAACGTTTTTATCGAAAAGATAATCAGAACGAATACTTAATGATCAGCAAAAAAAGGAATACAAATTCTGCACATTGACGTCGTTTGTCCTCTTTATTAAGAATTGTATGTCATTGGAACAGATGTACGATAGCTTTGTTTTTAAACTAATACAACTAATACTAATACCTTTCAGTTAGTGAAGATTAAAGAAGTATGTAAAAGTATGTAAAGTATAATGCTTAAGAATTGGGATTGTGTTTTATGTCAAAGCATGACTGCTGAAATTCAAATACATAATTGTAAAATTTTATAATAAATAAAAATGTTAATGTTAATAATCATAAATAATAAAATAAAAAATAGCTTTTGAAATAAAATAATTTATGGATTAATCAGATATATTTAATATATTTTTAAATGCAACGAAAAAGCCCTAAGGTCTTCATTTTTATTATTATTATTATTATTATTATTATTTCTCACATGTACCTTACAGCACAGTGAAAATACTTTTTCGCATATCCCTGTTAGGAAGTTGGGGTCAGTCAGAGGGCAGGGTCATCTATGGCCTTGCTCAAGGGCACAACAGTGGCACCCTGACAGTGCTGGAGCTTGAACCCACAACCTCACAATCAGTAACCCAGAGATTTACAGTAACTGTTTCAGCCACCACTGGGCCCATGACAGGGGCTCTACTGTTCTGCTGGTTTCTCTGTAATACGACAAGCTACGTTTTGTCTTATTAGCTTCAAGAAAGAAAGTAAATAAAAAAAAAAAGACTGGTCCAGACATCTGATCATACTAGGTCTTGGTATTAGGCAAATGCAACCTTAGACAAACAACAAATTCTACCCTTTTTTTTTTTTTTTTTTTTTACAAAAAATTAATCCAAAAAGAAAAAACACGCAGGCAATACTAAGTACCCCCTTACCACTTCCACAGGACTTAAGAGGGTACGTTGCAGCCAGGTGTTGTTAGTCATTACAACTTGATCAACTGACCATCGGCCATCAAACTTCTACCTCTATAAAAGCAGAAGTTTTGGTTTCCTGGTCAGGAGCATTCAGGTGTGTAATAACACAATGCTGATTGTTGCTACACATTAATCTGGAAAGCATTTTTTAATTTGGTGTTCATTGTTCTGCCGTTAGAGAGATTATTGAGAAAGAGGTAAACATTCCAGACAATTACCAATCTTCCCAAGAGTGGACGTTCGAACACATTCATGTAATGCTCACAGAAATACAAAAAAAAAAAAAAAAAGCTACATCTCAGACCCCACAGACCTCAATGAGCATGTTAAATGTTAAAGACCATGACAGCACAATTAGAAGAAGACTGAACAAGTATGGTTTCTTTGAAAGGGTTGCCAGGAAAAAGCCTCTTCTCGTTCAAAAAACCTACATCAGAACAAACCACGACTTCTGGAACAATGTCCTATGGACACATTAGACAAAAGTTGAGTTGTTTGGCCTTAATGCCCAGTGCCATGTTTGGTGAAACCAAAGAGCATTTAAGCAGAAGCTCACTCTCAAGCACGGCAGTGGAGAGGTGATGATTTGGGTTTATTTTTGCAGCCATAAGGATGAACGGCTTTTGGAATGGACCTCAACCCAATTGAAATGTTATGGTGGGACCTTAAGAGAGCTGTGCATAAGCGAATGACCAAAAACCTCACTGAACTGAAGCAAAAACTCCACAATGAGGTGAGAGACTAATAAAGGCATACAGGAAACAATTACTTCAAGTTTTTGCTGCTGAAAATGGATCTACAAGCTGTTGTATCTGAAAGTAGGAGGGTTAGTATTGCCCACATGTTTTTATTCCTTTTGGCTTTATTTTTGTTAGATAAATAAATGGCACATTGTACTTGCCTAATACTGAGACACACTACTGTACCATCAGAGGATTTTTATTATGTTGATACACAAAAAAAAATATAATTGAAAAAGGGGGGACAAACTTTTGGACATGACTATAGCTGCTACTGTATAACGTAAGAGATTATCAGAATTTATTTGGTTTTAATGGGAGCTATAAAAGGACAGAGCATATTTATTTTATTTAATATTAAATACGATGCAAAAATAAATATATGCAAAATAAATTCTTTGTGGTATATAGACATGATGTTATAGAAACATCCTTACATAAGACATGTATGTATAGGATTTATGAGTGGGCTGCATATATTATATTACATATAATATAATGTAATTTTAATTTAGCTATTGTCAATAAAAAGGGTGTTCAAGTCAATCCCGGACATTTGCTGAAATGTATCATTCAAGAATGAACAGATTTTTACAGAAGACTTCAAGCACAGTACGATAATGAGACTCTGAGTCGCAGTAAAACATTTTGATGGAGCAAATGTTTTAAAGAAGCCTGTACATCTGTGAATGGCGATCCCGGCCAAAGTGGCTCGAAGCCCGCTGCAGTCTTTCCAGCAAACATTGAGCGAGTGGAATGCCTGATCTTTGAAAAATAACTTGTTGCAAACTTGTGGAAGAGACGTGTCCGTCTGTGTGAACTGTACACACAATCATTCACCAACACCACTTACACATTACAGGAACTCTGCTGGGGGTTACTGCCACATACCCATACAGTCCTGACCTTGCTCCAAGGAATTTCCATAAGTTTGGGCCATTAAAGGAGTTCCTGGGAGGCCAGTGTTTTAGATGTAAAGCAGGACGTCTGATCCAGTGTAATGAGAGTTTTTATTTTGTATTATTTTTTTACGGACATTTACCGGATGAATAGGATTGGGGTGATAGTGTGGATTTGTAAACCTAGCAGGCGGATGGGTAAAGATTTGCCTAATATTAATGTGGAATGATAAGAGAGAGACATCTCTGAACCATTCATTAAGTCCTGCAATTAATTGTAAAAAATATTCAACGCTTCAAAATTTTTCGTCACCACTAATAAACAAACCTTAGTACGCTTCATTCCGTCTCATTGTGCAACATGTAAGCGTTAGCTAAAATATTCATACGCGGCATGGAGCGGACCAGTCCACGCCTGCCAAACACACAGACAGCCTGTCCCCACAAATCTCTAATCCTCCTGCACACACTCACGGCAGCACCCCCGAAATCTGCAGCGAGGAAGAAAAAAAAAAAACATTACAGCAAACATCTGGAGCGCTTCCTTTATTTGAAAAGTGTCATAAAGAGACGAGACGCATCAGAAAGTGTCAGGTTTGGTATGTGAAGGAGAGTTCAATCACGCAGAGTTTTGACAATTATGCAGTCAAGCGCGTCCCTGAAAAGCAGCAATTAAATTGAGGGAGGGGGAAGACTCAGGGAGGGGGGGGGATCTACTGAAATGTCAGCACACATACACACACAGTCAGACACACGCATGCACACACACATCCAGGAAGCCACTATGAAATTTAACACATAAGGTGTGAGATATAAGCAATTTACCTGATGTTAACACACACGTACATTATATTTTACAGCGCCGCTAGAAATCTGCAGGGATAAGCACATTTGTGCTGTCGCTGGGAGCAAATAGTAAAAAAAAAAATAAAAAAAAGTCAAAGAAATGAGTATGAGATGTGCTGCTTGGCTGAGAGATGCTCTTTAAGCTTTGCTCACGAGCCGGAGAGATTTAGTGGCGTCGTTACAAAAGCTTCATTGCATTTAATGACACATTTCTGCATATTCTGGTTAGAACTGAACTTTTTTTTCCTCTTTCTTTTCTTTCTGTTGTTTCACTTAAATTCGGTGGCTTACATTAATCTCGTTTATATACAACTGAGCAGTTAAGGGATAAGCTCAGGGATCCACAGTGGCAGCGTGGCAGTGCTGGGATTTGAACTCATGACCTTCCGGTCTGCAGTCCATATCGATCTACAGTATCACTTCTGTTTTGTGTTTGAGTGCTTTCAGGTTATGGCGGCTCGGTGGTGTAGTGGTTAGCACTGTCGCCTTGCACCTCCAGGGTCTGGGTTCGATTCCCCGGCCAGGCTCGATTCCCGTCTCTGTGTGCTTGGTGGGTTTCCTCCGGGTACTCCGGTTTCCTCCCACAGTCCAAAGATATGCAGGTTAGGCTAATTGGCGTTCCTAAATTGCCCGTAGTGTGTGAGTGTGTGTATGAGTGTGTGCCCTGCGATGGATTGGCACCCTGTCCAGGGTGTACCCCGCCTAGTGCCCGAAGTCTCCTGGGATAGGCTCCAGGTCCCCCGCGACCCTGAACACAGGATTAAGCGGTATAGAAGATGAATGAATGCTTTCAGGTTTCTGTATTAAAACACAATCTTTCAAACCATCATCAGTTCCAGATGTTTATTCCTCACTCGTAACCAATCCTTTTTCCTAAAGCTTTCCTAAAACATTAGTTTTTCAAATACTTTTGGAAGAAAAAAAAATAGTAATTATATAATATAATAATATTAACCCCCCCACACACACACACACACAAAAAAAAAAAAAAAATTTCACCAATTTAAACCAGACAGTTAATTTTAGCACTATCGCCTTGCACCTCTGGTCTGGTTGCATGGAGTTTGCATGTTCTCCCTGTGCTTGGTGGGTTTCCTCCCAGTACTTTGGTTTCCTCCCACAGTCCCAAAAACATGCAGGTTAGACTAGCTGAGACTCAGATACACTATGGTGTGCCCAGCGATGGACTGACACCATGTCCAGAGTGTAGGCCGTCTCGTGCCCCAAGTCTCCTGGGACAGGCTCCGCCCCCCGCCAGCCTGTATACAGGATAAAGTGGTATAGACGATGAGAGGGTGGGTGAGTGAGTTACTATTTCTATTTTATTCAGGCATGCATTAACGCAGATAATAAGCAGCTCTTCCAGTTTGTTTACAGACCAACAACGCCAACCGAAGCCCCGCCCACTTGTTCAGTATTACGCTGATAAATGCTGCCTTCGATTTCTTATGTAACATAACAGGCAACAGTTTGAACACCATCACAATATCATAATTTTACATAATTATATATTACTGGTGTTTATGAGGTATTGACTGGGGGCGTGTGTATAAGGAAAACATACAAAATCAAAACAACGGGCAAGTCTCGAGCTTTTGGAAGATTTAAGCCATAAATTTGCCTCTTAACTATCAAGTTCTTCATGTTCTTTCAGTGAGGCAAAATAAACATCCTGTTACTGATTATACAAAAAATATATATTTAAAAAATTCCCTCATGCTGTCCTTGTTTCTCACTCCATCCATTTTTTTTATTTATTTTTTTATTATTATTATTACCCAAGCCACTTGGACACACACCACATCGTAATTCATCTCCGAACTCGGACACGCTTCCAAGAATGACTTGAAGTTGATGCCGAATAAAAACAAACTGAAATAACCAACCATGTTGTACTGTACATACTCCACTATACAGTGAATTTGCTACCCCTAAAGCATAAATGTTGGCACCTCTGCTATACAACCCACCTCTATCCGTATTCCCATGCATGAAACTATTTCTCACAATCCAACACTCGTACATGTTTGTCGTTGGTTTGACTTTTTTGACACGTTAAAAAAAAAAAAAAACAATCCATATTTTCTTACTTTATATTTCTTTCAGATTTCCCAAAGTGCTCCTAAGGCCCATCGCCGAATTACAGACGAGCTCTCGGAGCTCTACAATGGAGTCATTCTCTTAGAAACACAAAGCAAAAAATATAGTCTTTGGAAGCAATCAATCACGCAAATACAAAACGCCAGCGTGAGGGAGGAGGGGGACGTGAGGAGCCCGCTGCTTTTGTGATGGGGGGAAAAAGGAGAGGAGAAGAGAAAAGGAAAAGAGATGCTTTCCCCGCTCAACACGCCTAAGCCGGACACGCAAATGACTGTTGTTATTAGCCTCCATCTTCCTTTTTTTTTTTTTGTCTTTTTGTATTTCAAAAGCAGCTTTTAAGCAACAAACAGTTTAAATTTCACTATGAATCTCGTCGACAAAAGCGTCTGTTCTTTTCATGTACTTTCTCTTCAAAGGGAAGCAATTAAATAAATGCGGGTGCACGCGTACAACCCACCCCCCCCCCCCCCAAATCCCCAAACACGTGTGCACATCTCTTTCTCTCGTGCGAGGCTAATAAACACAAATTCAATTCTTAAAACTAAGTGTGTGTGCAATGCGTGTTTGTTTTACAATAAGAGATCCAGGGGCAGGAGCTGCTGGATCTGGGTTATTTTCCCTGAATGTGTGTTGTAGTGGGTGGTCTGGAGCCTTTGATGGGTGAAATCTCCAAATTCTAGGATTGTTCAAGGGGATTAGTGATATGTGTGTGTGTGTGCGTGTTTTATGTGCAGTAATGCCGCGCAGGAGGCCAAGCTTAGTCTTAAAAGACAAAAATGCTAAATCAGAATATAATTTTTTTTAAAGGTAGTTGCCTAACAACTGGCTTTTGCGGGATTTTCACTCAAATGAGATTCATTCATTCATTTATTCATCTTCAGCAGTCTATCATTTAGATGTAGCATTTACAAACTTTGAGGTCTTGTTCCGTCGACATGGGAGACGCCCGGAAAATAAAACTTTCCTGATTTTACAAAGCAACGATTCTCTCAATTTGGTTCTACTTATGGTCAGTTTCTGTCCTTGGCCTTATAAACCAATATGAAACAAGTAGGCAAGACTGGAAATGGTATTAAAGTGGTTAGCACTGTGGCACCTTGGGGGGGGGGGGTGGGGGGGGGGGGGGGTGTAACGTCCAGGGTGTACCTTGTCAAATGCCTCGAGTCCCCTGTTCTACGTTCTACAGAAAGAATGAATGAGTGATCTTTATGGATTGTTTTTTTTTGTTTGTTTGTTTGTTTTTTAAAGAAACTTCTTCTTATTAAATTGCCACCAGTCTCACCGTTCTCTCATTGTTGCTAGGCTTACATCTGAAAAAGATGAATAAATCAGCATCAGACTCATCCACCTACATATGCTACGGTCTTTGTGCGAAAAACTCTGCCTGCTGACATTTTCTTGTTTGCGATAAAGCAATTTAGGTGAACATTACGTTAGTTTTGCGTCAGTTGTACATCGTGTGGTTACGGCTGTAAGCGTTTACGATTATTACTTATCACACCGTACGACATGATGCCAATAAGATCCTGGCTGGAATCCTTTCTCGATGTCTGAAGATCCTCGAATAATTAAAAGAATAATTTCTACACTCTCATTATTATCTTTCTTCTCTTCATTAGCATGTTCTGCCATAGCCGTTAGCTGTGTTTAGCCCTCAGTAGTGTTTAGTGTGTAATCCTGTGCCGTTACCCTACTGTGTGTGTGTGTTTTTTTTTATTTTTTTTGTGTAGCTTTTATATTAATACTATTAATATAATATAATTAATATAATTACTAAAACTAAATTTGTAATATACAGTACTGTGCAAAAGTATTGAGCCCCCTTCATTTCTTCATATTTTGCTTCCAAACAGCCTGAAGGAGTTTTCGCCTCTCGTTTTCAATCCAGTCCCTTTACTTGACCAGTTTTAGAAGAATGTTTTTTTTTTTTAGTTTGTTCAAGCATAAAAACCATCTAACTTGGTTACACCGAGTGAAGAACAGGTGCACGTACAAATGATCACGCCGGGGATTAGTACTGTATACTGGTTGGAACAGACGAGAGGGGAAATGAGATTGCTGCTGAAGTTATTGCATAAACAACCAGTTTTTACTCTGTATCCTTAGGCACTGTCGCATTAAAACATTTCCCCCATTTGTTTAATCGAATCTATATCATTTCATTTAACTGTGAAGAATGATGAAGAATATGATGAAATGGGGAGGGGGGGGGTGTCAAAACTTTTGCACAGTACCGTACTCATTTTTATTTAATGAGTTTAACTTGCATACTTGTATGGAAATTCTGCCCTTAATTTATATACTGATACAGGAATCATTTTTGTTCATCGTGCTCACATACTGTACACACACGCTAAGAAACATTCTCAGTCGCCGCCTCTTGAGTCACATGACATGAAATAAGCTGGCGTGTTACATTGTGCACTTCTACACCACTGATCACTTAACTTATGACTTACAGTACGGTATGATAAAGGATCATTTTAGCACTCGGCTGAGCTTTCATCCTCAATCCTTCCTTCGTACCTGCTCCCTCTGTTTTCTCACTTCCGCCTCATGTCCTTTCCCGCGCTCTCCTTTGACTTAGTGATGACGGCTTCCTCTTGATCCGCATCGCTCATACACACTCGTTTAACATTTAGAAGAAGGAGTGAAGATCGAAGGCGTTGCATTTGATGTACTAAAATGTGTTCAGTCAAAGGTGTTTTAACAAAGCAAATACCGCCAGAAATAGAAATGCTGACTGATTAATTTTTTAATTTTTTTATTTCTTTTCTATTTTTTAGGTCAGACAGAACCGGCAGTCTTCTCTCTAAGCCGTCGGATATGGGACAGAAGGTTGATATTAGCATTTTGGAGGATGCAATTTATTGGCACAACAGCCTGAGCATACATATCACTGAAAGACATCCTGCACTTGATCTCCTGGCGCACACACACACACACACACACGGCTTACGCCTGCACTTTCATGTCTTTCTTTGTCAAAGTGTCATGTAAACACCTACCCCATCATAATGCATGAAATCTTAATCTCTCTCTCTCATACGCACACACACACACACACACACCCTATCATAATGGAAGACCTCACCCCGAGCCCATCAGATGCTCTGCATTATTCACACACTGAAAACGAACACGCTGATAAGACGAAGGCGGGAGGAAAGTCGGAGCGAGACGGATGGAGAAGGAAACAGATGCTTGACGCGGTGGAGACGCGCGTTTAGTTTTGTTGGTGACAGGACCTACCTCGGGAACGTAAACAAAACTCAACCTGTAAAGCCCCGGCGCATCTCAGAGGAGCAGGACTGTGTGTTGTGCAAAAACATCTGCACGAATTTTACACTCAACTTTATAAGACAAGCGACGACCAATCAGATGAGACATCATACGTGGCCTTTAAAGAAAAAAGCTTTTGGGGGGGGGGGTTTGAGATTTGGAGACGTGGAGAACGGGCGAGCTCGAGGAAAGGTGATGAAGCGTTCTCGCGGTAAGGATACTTATCACTCGCATGGTGAGTTGAGAGAACCACAGAACACTGATCATCTGTAGGCGGCCTTAAAGACGATGTATTTAATTGGAGGTGCGATCTGAGGCAAAACAAACCTCATCAACATAAATGTGCACACCCACACACACACAAACAAAAGCACATTGGCAAGATGGCTTGCCCGAGACGTTTAATGCAAAAAAAAAAAAAAAAAAAAAAAGTACAAATACTGAATATGGCCCATCTGTGAAAAGGAAACTGTGAAAAGCAGGTTTTTCATATGTACAAGTACGCAGCACAGGATACCAAACATAAACTACAAGCACACGCGAACAGACAGATGGTAAACGATTTGGCTCTTAAAGGTACTGCCGCACAAGATTCTGTTGTATTCGCAACGTTAAAAGCCGTAAAAAAAAAGGGGGTGTCAAGCTTCCTCGTTAATAACCCACAGCAAATCCGTCAGCAGAGCAAAAAAAAAAAAAAAAAAAACCCACACGGATGAGGCACAGGAATAAAACCCCAGCACTGGAGTCTGAAGCAGACAGGAGCGAGAGAGAGAAGGCATTAAAATTTCATGTTGCTTTTCTCCGTATAGAAACCAGAGAAAGAGCAAAGGGTGTCTGCAAAACCGGAGGGAGGGAAAAAAAAAAACACATCAGGATTGGGGGAAAAAGTGAGAAAGAAACTTTTTACCCTAGCTGTGTTTTTTTTTTTTTTTTACACATATACACGTACACACACCTTACACTGACCACATGGCTGTTGCATCATAAACGGAGGCAATCTATTATTAATCATCTCGACAGAAGAGAAGCGTACAGACAGACTACTAAACTTCCTGACCCCTAAACAGTGAGTGCCCGTCCATCTTCAGTAATAACTTTAACATTTCTGCCTCGACCGCCGTGTCTCTCTGCCATGAGATCCATATTTAACTAGAACACTTCGGCACAGCACACCTAGAACGTTCCTTACATTTCGCTACTCAATATGCCTGACCGAGAAAAACTGACAAGAGCTGACAAGCGCAAACTCATCTCTCATTTCTCTTTCTCTCTCTCACTCTCTCTCACACGCACACATGCACAGCTTCAGGAGAAGAATGACAGGCTTAAATAATCAACGCTAAGCTAAGGTAGTGTGATCAGTCACTGCGTCTGGCAAGGATTTTTTATCACGCTTATCACGTCCAGGCAACCATCAAAGTTGCTGCTGTTATTAGTAATGAGCTGAATTCCCAAATCTGATTGGTCAAAAGCTGTTGATTCGTTTTCCATACGTAACAGCAGGCTATAAGGCAAATTACAGCCTTAGATTATTGCAATTATTCTAGTATTTTATATAGGTTTTATAGAAACAGATAACTGGTATTATAGTGATGTTATACAGAATAGCAAGAAAATGATATGCTTGTGAAAAAACGACTTTATAGCTGATTTAATTAATACATGCAATGACTGAATACTTAGCGAATTAAAAAAAAAAGATACACGACAATACTCCGGTTTCCTCCCACAGTCCAAAGATATGCAGGTTAAGCTACAGTAATTGGCGTTCCCAAATTGCCCGTAGTGTGTGAATGGGTGTGTGAGTGTGAGTGTGTGTGTGTGTGTGTGTGTGTGTGTGTGTGCCCTGCGATGGATTGGCACCCTGTCCAGGGTGTACCCCGCCTAGTGCCCGAAGTCTCCTGGGATAGGCTCCAGGTTCCCGCGACCCTAAATACAGGATAAAGCGGTATAGAAGATGAATGAATGAAGATACACGACAATCTGTATCTTCAAAAGAGTTCAAGGTGTGCAGTTCTATAACAATAATCATCACCCCACCCTGATATTTTTCCTACAACAGCACAAGTGCTTTCATCCTCTCTTATCCTCAAAACTTAAAAAGAAAAAAAAAAAACATTTATTCTCGAGGTATAAATAAGTTCTTTGAAAGGTTTCTAAAAGCCAGAAACGTATAAACTATATTAGCTGTGCAACCTGACTACACTTGGAAAATGGAACTTATATACATTAGAACATATATGAATAATCTAACACTAATTCGACTAAAACTAAGATCTGTGCTATAATTATTTTTAAAAATTTTTAAACTGAAAATGCTCTCTCTTTGACTCCAGTGTTAAATAATTAACAATTAAATAATTAAATAATTAAGCCCCATCACAGTTGACAAAAAGTTAAAAATTCAATGGTTCGCTAAAGCTTCCGAATGCTAATGCGAATTGCCAACATTTCCTGAGACTCTTCATTAGAACTGATTAGTGTTTGGGAAATATTCTTTAACTCTTAAACAGCACACACTATGCAAAAATTCACTTGTGAGGAAAAACACACTCCTATTGCGCCAACTGGATATTTACCCTAACGTGACCTCATATATATAACGTGACCCCTCCCTCCCCTGCACAAAAAAGGTGTGTTCGGAAGGGGGGTGAAATAGAAAGAGTCTGAGGTAGTACTGGGCGATTTGACCTCAAATCAATACAATTATTACTTTTTACCTCGATTATGATTAATGAACAATAATGTATTAAGGGAACCGGAGTACCCAGAGGAAACAGACCAGACCTTGAGGCAGGAATCGAACCCAGACCCTGGAGGTGCGAGTCTGCAGTGCTAACCACTACGCCACCTGGTTATGATGAATTTTCATTTTCATAAATTGCCTAGGCCTTGAATGGAAAAAAAAAAAAAAACGCATTAACCGACGGTAATTTGAACTGAAGCATTAACAAACATACTATGAGACCTTAAAAATACCAGGAATTCAGCTTTAAATTCCTAAAATCCTGTTATAAGTTCTTCCCCAGTTACTGAATAAATCATGTTAACCTTAATTGAATATACTAGGAATGACTATATGACTATACAAGGAATATTGACTAAATTATGGTGATGCACAGACATGTTGGCACCTAGAGGCGATTCTGCATAGGCAGCCAGGGAACTGGAGAACTCAGAGGAACCCTCATAAACACAGGGAGAACATGTGGAACTGAACATGTGGAACTGATCAGAAAGACTGATTCATTGTTTTAATTCATTGTTGCGCTTTTATCAATGGCCACAAAGCAGCTTTACAGAAATGAGCTCAGAGTGGGCGTGACACGTGTGTGACAGGTGTGTCCTGTCATTGTGTTCACCTGTTCGCTTTCAGCCTTTGATTAGTTAATCCATTGCTGTTTCTGTGTTTCCTTGATAAGTCGTACCATAAATTCCTGCTCTGGGTTCATGTGCTTAAACGGCAGCTCAGATCTTTAGGTCCATTCAACTCAATTTATCTGTATAGCACTTTAATAAAGAACTTGTATTCCTTGCTTATGATTATAAATGACCCTAGTTTGTTGCGACCTGCCTGCACTTTGTGTAGACTTTGTGCGGTGGACCTTGACTACGATTAATGTACGTTACTGTCCGAAATCAATAGTGGACGAGCATCCGCACATCCTGACTTCACACATTCCTAAAGATCGTCTCCTCCGGCGTCACCCGGCTGATAACGTCTCCCAGTAAAGTGTGAAATAGATTTCATGTATCTTGGGAAATATCTCCCAAAACTAATACTTATACTCAGAATGGGATTTTATACTTTAAACACAAAAAGCGAAGATATTCACTACTCCCTCAGGTTTTTATAATGAGATCTATTTTTATTCGTATTCTCTGATCAACAGATGTCAAATCAACATTTCAGTAGATTTATGATACGTGTTATGATTTCCGCAACAGACAAACATTCAAAGAGTTCCTGAACTCCAAAATACAAGTCTAAAGATAAATAAGGATATATATATATATATATATATATATATATATATATATATATATATATATATATATATATATAATGTATATACATATTGTATTAGCATATCTGTGAGGTGAGAATTTGTGTTTTTTTTTAGTAATATCAGGGAAAAAAGTAAATCCCATTTCAGAGGGCTGATGTGGGATAAAGAAAGCAGCATGAGTACAGCACGGTCTGTCTCTCTCCTTTCACACACACACACACCACAAAAGCAGATGAGGGAAAGGATGAGGAGACGAGGAATAAATATTTATCTAAAAACAAACGGGAGAACAAAACTCCAGGAATACCCATCAAAGAGAGGGAGAAGGCAGGGACAGGGGAGGATGCATCACACGGAGTGTGACAATAAAAGATGAGAGCAAGTGTGTATGTGAGAGTGGGAGAGAGAGAGAGAGAGAGAGAGAGAGACGCTTTAGTGTTATCAGTTATCTGAGAAACCTGCAGGCTTTTCTGGCCTCGTCTTATCTGCCCGCCCGTGCCTACTGCACCCTACTGCATACCCTCAGGAGGGCTGCGCTCCCATCCATCCCTCCACCTCTCGTCTTCATCCTTCTCATCGAAAAATGCTGTTTCTGTCTTTCTTCATGTCTCTGATGCGTCGCACATGCAGCCTTTTCCCCTCTTTAATTTGCTCCGTGTGCCGAGATAGCCGACTGAGGGGAGGCAGATATTATCACTGCTCTTAATTTACTCATTTAACCAAAACTCTGTACACTAGAGATGCCTTATCATTATCACTCGCAGTCCTACAAATAATATGTAAAAACCAACCGTGGCAAGTGTAACAATTACGGTTGAGAAAGAAAGAAAGAAAGAAAGAAAGAAAGAAAGAAAGAAAGAAAGAAAGAAAGAAAGAAAGAAAGTCAAGGTAATTACTAAAAAGAAAGAAAGATGCGTCAACAAAAGTGGAATAAGAAAGAAAGAAAGAAAGAAAGAAAGAAAGAAAGATGGTGACAAAGCGCGTATAAACAAGAAAGGAAAAGAAAGAAAAAAGAAAAAAAGATTGTTACAAAGCAATTACAAGAAGAAAGAAAGAAAGAAAGAAAGTTAACGAGGATGTCAAGGTACAGTAATTACTAAAAAGAAAGAAAGATGCGTCAACAAAAGTGGAACAAAAAGAAAGAAAGATTAATGTTAAAGTTAATGTTAAAGATCTTGTTAAAGTGATTATATATAACACATAACAGAAAAAATAAGATGAAAAAGAAGGTACAATAAACAAAGAAAAAAGAATGTACAGTAACAGAATTCGAAACCGTACAGTAAGAGCACAGACTCTATGTGAAGGAGTTTGGGCTGAATAAATGATTAATCCTCCTGTTTCTACTTCATTCTATCAAACTAATAAAAAATTCATGCAAAAAGAAAAGTAAAAGTAGTATGAGCAATAAGAATATTGTGCAATGCATCGTACCTATAAGCAGAAAGATTGCGTGTGCGTGTGTGTGTGTGTGTGTGTGTCATAGCTGACATGAGTACATTCTCACCGAGCCAGTCGTTGAATTTCTTGACCTCACTGGGAAGGCCAAGCTCAGTAAAGTCTCCTGCGTGCAGCAACACGTCACCATATGGCATCTGAATAGAGTCCGTGCGCGAGTGTGTGTCCGAGATACACACAAAGCGAGTGTAACCTGGTGGCTTGGGGGTGTCGTGGGGTAATGGATCAACCCTGAGAGAAAGAACAGTTGTGAGAGAGAGAAAAGGAAAAGAAGGAGTATTTTTATGAAGAGACAGGAGTTCTATGGAGTTCTCAGGAGGCCTGTGGTTGCAGAAGCAGCAGCAGCATGTCTCTAGAGGAGTGGGAAATACATTTGAATAAGAGTGGCCCACTTAAAAGTAACTACTGCTGGGTCAGCCTACCTACCTACCTGCCTACCTACCTACACCACACACACACTGTTAGAGACTGTGTACACTACAACATGTTGTGCGGAGTCAGAGAGCTGATTTGCTTTTTCCCCTGATGTAACTACACATCACTGGATTATCAGATGCATTAAGTATTCACTGCAATAACAGTCCATAAAATTCAATGATGTGTCCCCAACAGTGCTTGAGGACTTACCATTGACTTAAGACATTAAGATGAACCTTTAACCTGAGACGTGTCAATGAGCTGTAACCCCTATACAGTATAGGACGTACTTGGCCTTTGAAACATACCCTTTGCCTTGAGACATACCAGTGACTTTAGATGTCCAGTACCCATAACTTGAGACATAACCTTGACCTTGATTTGACATGTACGCTTGCCTTAAGACAAACTAATGACTTGAAACGTACCCCTGAGATGTTCTCTTGACTTGAGATGTACCCCTAAGTTGAGATGTACCCCTAAGTTGAGATGTACCCATGACTTGGGATGCAAACTTGCCCTTGCCTTAAAATGTACCCTTGACAGGAAACCCTTGAAATTTTCTGCTGACTTGACCAACTTCCCCTTTGACTAGAGACATGACCCTTGTCTTGAAGCATATTGTTTCCTTGCCTTGAGATGACCTTAGCCTTGAGGTGTACCCTTGACTTGTGAAATACCCTGAACCTGAGATGTATCCTGGACTTAAAATGTACCCTTGAGGCATACCTTAAACAGTACCACCCCAGTGACCTGTGTCCTTAAAACACCATTTTCATTTTGCAATCTTCTTTAGTAAATAAATTTGAAGCAACATTCTGATATGTACCTTATATGTTGTTCAGATGTGGTGACAAAGTGAGATGTCATTACATAAAATGTAAATTTGTATAAAAATGCTTAGAATGGTACGTATGTTGGTATGGCATGTATAGAAGTAATTTCTATTAATTCACCTATTCTAATAGGTGAGGGACTTTTAATGCTGACTTCACATAGACTGCATTAAAAAGTGTGTAATTGGTTCCACAGTGAAGTTTAATGTACAGCGACCTTTACTTATCATTCATGCAAGGAATCTTCAGTGTCAGCATTTTCGTAACAGTCTGATGTAAAGTTCAACAACCTTAAACTTAACTATAAATGCATCAAATATAATGATTATGTTATGTTGTTATAGATAAAACATTGCAATTGTGGACAAATAAGAGAAGAAAAAAAACCACAGCATTACTCCATCATTGATTATTTTTCTACAACAACATGCCTCCAAGTGCGCCATTAATTATTTAAAAGTCGTATGCAATGAGATGTGAGTGTGAGAATGACAGAAGAAAAGAAGAAGAGACTTACATATGGACGTGAGGTGGCTGGAAGCGTCCCTGGTTAATGTTGTAGAAGGTAAAGGCCTGAGTAGGGTTTGCACTGTACTCGTCCACCTCCACCGCTCCTCTCGCTCCTCTTTGAGACTGCTGCTGCCGTCGCGCAGCCATGATCTCCGACAATGTGAAAGCCATGCCAGCAGCACACACGCTCACTCACACACACACACGCACACACGCACACACGCACACACACTCAAAGGAACTCCGTTTTGGCTGGCTGTGCGTGAGTGAAACTCAGATCACTTGCACAGTTGAACTGAGATGAGAAGCAGATGAGGCTCAGCGTCCAGTCGTCTCCGTGCTGGCAACGTGAACCTTCATGATGCCCAGGGTTCCAAATCGACTGAGAGGTAAACACACACACACACACACACCTGGAATATTGAACAGAGCAGTGGCATTCTGCTTAACTGTGATCAGAGGACAGAAAATGAGATGAAGATGTAGAGGACACTGAATACACATCTTACACTCTTAAACACACACGCTTTTAATCTTTTAATCAAAACTACATTCGAAAGCTTTTTACCTACATACTGTAGACACATACACTAAGATGGAGTTACTTTGCATTATTTGTAGTATTTATAATCACAAGTAAAAATTGTGGTATAGCAGAATTGATGTTTTCTGGGAACGATGAAAATGTGCGTGTGCCTACAGTTAACGTATCACAATATTTGTACCACATTGCCCAGTACTGTTCGCACGTTTAAGCTAAAAAAAAACAAACAATGAAGTTAGTTGGTGTGAGAGAAGAGGATGCAGAGGATAGGGTTAGATGGAGGCAGATGATTCGCTGTGGCGACCCCTGAAAGGGAACAGCAGAAAGACAAAGTTGTCTTCCTTTTTTATTTCTTATCCTAATATGCTAAATTGTAAGCAATCAAAAGCCTGCAGGCAAAAATGCAATAACAATATCTGTACACTCTAAGAAAAAATAAGAGGGGTGTATTAAACTGTCCCATTCCCTTCATCATTGTTGGGGCAGCAGTCTCTAATTTTGTACCTTTTAACTTGAAAGGTGTGTAAAGATGTGTATATTCAATGTGTCATTCTAAAAGGTAATTACAGTCCAAATTATACCTTAAACCTTTATTTAGTTAAAAATACGCTTTACCCATGTATCCAGGTAAACAGTATTTATTACACAATAAACGCTTAAACACAAATGTACATACAGTACTCCAGTGGGAAGAAAATGGTACCGTTTAGTACCGCTTTTATCAGAGTGTAAAGAAAAGAAGAAAAGAATCATCTATTATTAGTATGTCACGGCTTTACTGTGTATTGATCTTGTTGAGTAAATATTAGAAGAAAAAAATTTATTTTTATATGATTTCATAGAAATGAACCAGATTTCTGAATCAGATGTTTTTGGGACAATGTCTAATGTTATACACTCTGTATAAATGTAAGTGCATGATCATAGAGGGATTCAAGTTTTCATTCAGTCTGTGTAAGTTATTTATAGTTACATTGTATCATGTAGACTATATGATGCTATTTGTATTCTAATAAACCAACTGCTATTTTAAAGGGCTTTATGGGACAGAATGAGCATTTATGGATGAAGTCGTGCATGCATGAGATTGTTAAACCGGTTGTATCGATTTGAAGTCCGTGCTCAACACACACACACACGCGCGCGCGCGCGCACACTACGGGGATAAAGCGGGACGCTGCGCTCCTGCGAAATGCTTCCGACTCAACCTCGGAACAAACAATATGTTCATGCATATTTTATATATATATATTTTTTTTTTTGGAATCCTAAACCTTATTTCCTCTTTAATCCTCCTCAGTGCTCTGACACGCTTCTTAAAAGAGTGTAAAGTTTGTGCAAACATCCCGCGCGCTATACTGGTGATGTACCGGTGACATACCTGAATTCTGGAGGGATGAAGACGGCTGAAACAGCTGACTGTCCCAAAAAAACAAACGACTAAAAAAAAAACCGTTAAAAAAAAAAAAAAAAGCAAAAACGCTCGTGGACAGTCGTAAAGATGTACGCGCGCGCTCGAGCGTTTGAAGTTGAAAGTGAAGCAAAGGCGCGCGCGTGGAGCGGCAGCTATGAGTCCATGGTCTCGCGCGGACCTACGGAGACACGCCCCCTTCGTCCAATGATATTTCTCTCTCACTCACACACATGCTCTCTCTCTCTCTCTCTCTCTCTCTCACCCACACACACACACGCATACGTACTCTCTCTCACACACACACTCTCTCACTCGATCTTTCCATCCATGTCCTCTCTGCTCCAAGTCACATCTCATCATCTCACAGAAATAAAGTGTGCAGAATGACGTCATGCTGCTGGGTGACTTAAGGTCAATGCCGTGATGTCTCTAATGAATGACTGACATTTATTGGAGTTGCATTAGGGATAACTGGATGTAACATTACTTTAATTACTCTTTCTGTTTATCTGAGCATGCTAATATGAGAAAAAGCTCATAGAGTGCCCTCAACTTTTTGTGCATGAAGGTCACAAATGTGGAATACTTCAAGCATGAAAAACATGAAACTAAATCTAAAAATCAATCATTTCATGGACAAGTTAGCCTGCTTGATCCTGACAGAATTTAACCTTCTACATCACTTCCACCTAGAGAAATTGATGCAGCAGTGCTTTAGTGCTCTCTCTCTCTCTCTCTCACTTAGCATCACATCTAATGATATACTGTAGAGCTTAACTGTCATTTTAATATCCAAAGTATTTTAGTATAAAGGTGGCATGGCGGCTTAGTGGTTAGCGCTGTCGATTCCTGCTTCATGGTCTGTGTGCATGGAGTTTGCATGTTCTCTCCGTTCTTGGTGGGTTTCCTCTGGGTACTCCACTTTTCTTCCACAGTCCAAAGACATTCAGATTAGGCTAATTGCATTCCCAAATTACTGTACAAGTAGTGTGTGAATGTGTGTGTAAAAATAGGAATAAATACAATGGTCATCACCACTGGTCTCCAATCCTAGATGGATGGATGGATTTCATTATCAACTCATCATCCACTTTAACAGGAACATCTGGACACCAACTCATAGTGACTTATACAGTACAGGCCAAAAGTTTGGAAACACCTTCACTCATTCAATGTGTTTTCTTTATTTTCATGACCATTTCCATTGGTAGATTCTCACTGAAGGCATCAAAACTATGAATGAACACATGCGGAGTTATGTACTTAACAAAAAAAGGTGAAATAACTGAAAACATGTTTTATATTCTAGTTTCTTCAAAATAGCCACCCTTTGCTCTGATTACTGCTTGGCATTCTCTCGATGAGCTTCAAGATGTCGTCACCTGAAATATTTTCCAACAGTCTTGAAGGAGTTTCCCTTTGCCTTCACTCTGCGGTCCAGCTCACCAGGTCCGGTGACTGTGGAGACCTTTTTTTGTTAAGTACATAACTCCACGTGTTCATTCATAGTTTTGATGCCTTCAGTGAGAATCTACCAATGTAAATGGTCATGAAAATAAAGAAAACACATTGACAGATAGATGAGAAGGTTTGTCCAATCTTTTGGCCTGTACTGTATATTTATCACTCTGTACAATCAGGGTGAGCAGAAAAGCATCTCAGCTATCAAATCATCTAACCTCAAGGTAAAAGTAAAAGTCCATATCAAGTTCCACCCAGGAATCGGAATGTGAGCGTATCTTGGGCGCAAACTTACAGTATACAGTAAGTTGAAAGTTGGAGGGGGAAAAATTCACCTGGTCTTTTTCTAGATTTCAGTAGGTCTGTGTCCATGATGTCCTGTACCTGTGCTGACAGGAGATGATGTAATCTGCTACCTGCTGTAGTCTTTCCTGCCACGTCAAGGTTTAAGGTCTTACACACATTCTGACACGCTTTCCTGTTCACCACAGTTCTAAAGAGTGCTTGTTTAAGTTACCGCAGACTTCCTGTCAGCTCAGACCAGTCTTGCAGTCTTGTCATTCCCTTCTGATCTCCCTCATCAGTAAGGTGCTTCAGCCTGCAGAGCCTCCACTTACTGCTTTTTTTTTTATTCACTCCACCTTGTATAAATTCTAGAGACAGTTCTGTGTGTAAATCCCAGGAGATCAGCAATTTCTAATATACTGTACGCAAACCAGCCCATCTGGTACAGACCATCCATGCCACAGTGTCACAAAGAACACATGTTTTTCATTCTGATATTTGATGTGAAAATTAACTGAAGCTCTTGACCTGTATCTGCATGATTTTATACGTTGCACTGCTGCAACCTGATTTACTGACCGGGTAAATGCATAAATGAACAGCTGTCCATGTGTTTATATTAAAATGGACAAATATGTGCATGTGTTAATATGATTTATATGGTGGCTTTGTAGGATGTTTATAGGGTTTATGAGAATGTCAACGTCACATTCAATTAAACTTTAAAATATATATATATTTTTTATTATTATTATTATTATTATTATTATTATTATTATTATTATCAAACAGAGTGACATCAACTACATTAATTCATTTGTAACATCAGTGATTGTACATTCCAGATAAATATGAAATATATGTTTGTAAATTCAGAGTAAAATATAATTATTCAGAATGTTCTGTTACAGTTATTGTTAAATAATAATTAAGAACTAATCTTTTGTTAATGGTTGTCTCTAATCAGGAAGGTAGTGTTTTCCATGATGTGCAGTTCTGAACATGTGCTGCAGTAAATCAGCAACCATCTGTGTTCATCCTTGGCCTTTGGTAGCTTCGTTGGTATGTTTATTTTTCTTATTCATCTATATTTTATTGTATTTGATTATTTGTTGGATTTGAAATTCTTACATATATTTGTTTATATTAGCTGCATTTTCACATGGGAAAGAGAACGGTAATGTCCTTTGCTTATTATTACATACCTGTTAAATTCATATTGGGAAATATGGCATTTGTAAAAGGTGTTTATTTGTGTAAATATTGAGTATGTATACTTATATTGTTTATTGTTTTCTTTCTTTATTTCATAGATTTACCCTATCCTTATTAAAAGTTGTAAAGAGACATACTGTACTGTACCGTGTCTGTCATTTTAATGAGGGTTGAGTTTAGCTCACTGTCATAATATACAGAGGACATACATACTATACTGTACAGTACAGTAAAACAACGGCTCTGTCAGGCAGGACATCGCAGTTCCAGCTGATTCTACACAGCATCAAGCAAGTAAGCTTATTTTCTTCAAATTATGTCGAAGAAAAGCTCAGCAAACTGGAAGACCAGGTCTTGTGCATCCACACAACATTCAAATAATTCAACAAGTTCTGCTGCAGCAATAGCGCGTCTATTTCAGTGCCTGGGGTCGAACCGTTTTCAGACAACCAAACAGGGTACGTCAACCAACATTTACCACCTAATCCACAAGTACTTTATCCAGTGGGCAACACTTCTTCTGCATGTGCAGCTGCTGCTGCTTACGTACATAATAATGCTAATATGAATGACTTTGTGCGCCATTAACAGCTGGAATTCAATGATCAACCAGAAAGTTACAGGACCATGGCGCTGTTCTTTTGAGAATGCTATCAGAGATTTAGATTTGACATTCAGTGAAGAAATTGACTTCGTCAAGTGGCTTGGAAAAGAGTCTGCAGAACATGCCAATCAGATACATAATCAAATTGGCATAAATCCGGTAGTTGAAATACTTCCTTACGGACTTGAAGATAGGTGGTTATCTGTTGGCTCTGACTATAAACTGAGACACAATGTTCCATTCCCTCCATTTGAAGTGTTTGTTGAGTTTGTTAGTCAACAGGCAAGGATCAGAAATGACCCAAGTTTCAAATTCACAGTACATGAAGATGCTCTCCCTAAGCTAACTTCATGGAAACAGCCTAAACAGAAGGAGATTTCAGTACTGTACATAAAACTGATGTCTCACCTGTTGTCACCTCTAATATAGACAGACCCTGCAAAAAAGGTAATGATTGTGAAGTTTTGTCCCATAAACAAAAAGACACATACTGTACTCTTCGCAAGTGTTGTGTCTTCAGAGAAAAGTCTCTTGAAGAACGTAGAGCATTGCTAGAATGGAATTTGCTTCAGATGTTGCACATCTTCATCACACATTGCTAAAAACTGCAAAGCCAATGTAAAATGCATAGAATGTGGTAGCGAAAAGCATGTTAGCGCTCTTCACCAAGATCCACCAAGGGCCAGGGGTAGCTCAGTGGTTAAGGCATTGGACTACGGTTCGGAAGATCCCAGGTTCAAACCTCACAACCACCAAGTTGCCACTGTTGGGCCCTTGAGCAAGGCCCTTAACCCTCAACTGCTCAGATGTATAATGAGATAAAACCATCCTAGTGGTTGCCATGATAAAGCAGTGAAACTTTATGCAATAAATGATGAGCAAAGTAACAGATCATTGCCTCATTCTGAGTTGTTTGATATGTTTGACATCCAAATCTCTAGTTCTTCATATTCACTAAGAACCTGTGCTGGTATTATTATTATTGTAAATATCCATAAGCCACTCACAGTTACTGTTAGCACACTTTATACGAAGACATTGAATAATGGACGACCTTCACTTTTTGAACAATGTCCTAACATCCTACAGGCGAAAAAAAGATACAATTATTCCTTCAGACCTGTTTCAGCACATAAAATGAGAGAACACTTTATTTCCTTCATGGGAAAAATCTTTGAGAATGGACATGCAGAGGTGGCTCCTCCTCTTAAGAAGAAGCAGAACGGTGGTATCTTCCACTCTTTGGCATTTACCATCCAAAGAAACCTCGACAGACCAGGGTGGTTCGATTCGATTCTAGTGCCCAATACAATAGTGTCTCTCTCAATGATGTGCTGTTAACAATTCTCTCCTAGGTGTACTCATTCGATTTCGCAAAGAGTCAGTTGCCATATCTGCAGACATCCAACAGATGTTTTATTGTTTTCTTGTCAGAGAAGAACACAGGAACTTTCTGAGATTTTTATGGTTCCAAGACAATGACTTGAGCAATGCTATTGTGGAGTATCGCATGAAGGTACATATCTTTGGAAATAGTCCATCACCAGCCGTAGCCATTTATGGTCTGAGAAAATCTGTCCACCTACTGTAGAAGGACAAGATCCTGATCCTGAAGTTCAACAGTTTGTGCAGCGTGATTTCTATGTTGATGATGGGTTAAAATCCCGCCCCAGTGTAGAAGATTACGCCAGCGATCTAAAAGATCTAGACCTTGACACAGACAGTCAACGCAGTCTGGGTCTAAACTGGAACATCAAAACTGACAATTTCACTTTCACAAGTACCAGAAGAAAGGAAACTCTTTACACGTTGAGGAGTCTTGTCAACAATCAATAGTCTGTTTGACCCTTTAGGGTTCGCAGGGCCAAAAACTCTCCAAGGAAAATGTCTTCTGCGAGAATTAAGCTCAGGGAACACTGATTGGGACTCTCCACTGCCACAAGACATGGAAGCGGCATGTGAGACAGGACACAGCTCTCTACAAGTGTTCAAATACCCAGAACTTACTCTGAACAGTCACCATCTGAAGCTGCACGCAGAGAATTGTGTTTCTACCAAAGCTGCAGTCATGTAAGCATTGTTATGGGTAAAGTGAAACTCGCTCCACTTTCTGAGTTTACTATCCCAAGGCTGGAACAGTGTGCTGCAGTGTTGGCTGTAGAGTTGCCCGACCTTGTCTCATCTGAGATTGACATTCATCTGGACGCTCATCACTTTCTACACTGACAGCAATGTGGTATTGGGGTACATATACAACCAGACCAGACACTTTTACGTCTATGTCAGCGAATGTTAAGAATAAGAAGATTCCAGTGGGGTTATGTACGAACTGACCAAAATCCTGCAGACATAGCCACAATGTTCATTCCTGCAGCAGCGGTATAGAAAATGAATGAATGAATATTATATTAAACTCATGTTCATTCATTCATTCATCTTCTATACCGTTTAACCCTGTGTTCAGGGTCGCGGGGGACCTGGAGCCTATGCCAGGAGACTTCGGGCACTAGGTGGGGTACACCCTGGACAGGGTGCCAATCCATCGCAGGGCACACACACATACACACACTCACACACCCAATCACACACTACGGGCAATTTGGGAACGCCAATTAGCCTAATCTGCATGTCTTTGGACTGTGGGAGGAAACCGGAGTACCCGGAGGAAACCCACCAAGCACGGGGAGAACATGCAAACTCCATGCACACAGAGACGGGAATCGAACCCTGGAGCCTGGAGGTGCAAGTGCTAACCACTACACCACCGTGCCGCCCTAAACTCATGGTTTTTTTTTTATAATGACATTTACATTTTAACAATACCTGTAAATCAAATAAATCAACATTCTTAAAATTCCTTATGGATAAATATTTCCAAAAAAATCGAATCGGTAAAGTGATGCATTGTGCCCTTGCCATCAGCGCTCGTAGTCAAAGTTTGCAGTGCTGAGAGCTTGACCATGCAAAGCAGTCAGACGTTCGCGTTTGTGTTGAGGCGCAGCGCCATCTTGTGGACAGACTATCATTAGTTGTTTTTTTAACTACAGCCACAAGGTGGAGACAAAGTAACAAAAAGCTGCCTGATTACACTTCGTAATGCATATAACACAATCCATATGTATAAAAGAAGGCATAAAAAAATCTGCCATGCCAAAAAATTTTTAGGAATAATTTTTCTTAATTAATTTTTTATATTATTTATATTTCTGCAGTATACACAGTGGGGCTCAAGACAAAATAAAAAAGATGCTGAAGAAATAACCCTATGGAAATATAACAATGTCAAAGTCCCTCAAAGCAAAACAGGATGTTTAATTATTGATTTGTTGCAATAGAAGATCAATTTAAAAAAATCTTTCAGCATTTAAATTGTTTGGAATTTTTTGGCACTGCAATTCATTGTGGTTCTAATTTAAAAAATAATAATAATAAGACTTAGTTAATGCATTTAAGTAGTCAATGCAAAAATATTGACCGTACTAAATTCCTGTTCAAAAGTATTTTAAAGTGTGAAAAAATATCACCTTCATTACTTTTCAACCTCACAAATTCAGGCTGCTAAAATGTAGGTATTCCTTTATGTAATTCAACGTGCAATTTTGCTTTGAGGAATTTTGGCACTGTTATATTTTCACACATACAAACAAGACTTTTAGTCTGCATAAATTATCACATATCAATCAAAAAGTGTCTTATGAAATAGATTTGTTTTTGTGGGGTTTGGCATTATGGTTTAGACTGATGTCTCATTGTAGTACGCATAATTCATACATTATTAAAATTCTTTATATTTAATTCCTTAAAGATAATTTATACATACACACTTCACACTACAGTACATACACACGTTTTTCTCTTCTTTTTTCTTTAGTTTGCAATTGACTGTCAGAAAAGTATTTTTTTTCCCCTCCATGCTTGGCACACTTTTGATTATATAAAGTTGTTGCTACTTCTTCAGCAGATTTGCATATTATATGTTTCCCATCAGTTACTGTTATGCAAATCTCTTGAATTTCTGAAAAGTCAGCAGGAAGAAAGTCTTGTATGAGTTCTTTCTGCTGACTTTTCAGAAAATAATGTAAAATAGGAAACTCTATGGCTCCATGAACTGCAGATTTGTTTTCCATACATCTAGTCACCTGATTAAAATAATCCTGAAATTATTCAATGCTAAATAAAAAAGTGTCATGTTTATCGAAACAGCAAAAACACATAAATATGATACAGAATTATGGAAAAGGTGAATGGGTTGACTGGAACTGGACCTAAGCATTACTGATGGGAAAACTAATCATAATGTGCCTTAGTAATGTTTATTTATGTGATTATAGTGACACACTGTGCATTGTGTAGGGAATAAAACAGGACAGGGTGAGCTGTTTTAGGAAAATAGTCACCAAAGAGGTGGCGTGATGCTGCGTCATATTAAATGGATTTACTATTATCAGCCAAATGATATATTACATTAGATTTAACTTTATTGTCATTGTGCAGAGTACATGTACAAAGCTAGTAAAATACAGTTAGCATGAAGAAGTTGTTTGAAAGGAAGTCCAGGGTTCAGTTACAGAGTGGTGTGCCCAATGGCAAGCTGTTTCAGTTTCTAGGCTGTTTTCAGTGCTGACTGTATTGGAAGATGGTGCATAAGTGTTGGGCTGTCCAGGTGAGTCAGGGCAGCATGGAGCACAGTGGAAATGGCATCTTCTATTGACTTGTTGGGGAGATAGGCCAATTGGTATGGATCCAGAGTGGTTGGCAGACAGACTTTATGATGGGTGAAGACCAGTTTTTCTAAGGACTTCGCGATGACAGGGTGAGCGCAACAGGATGAAGGTCACAGAGTGCTGTTGCAGCAGAGTGTTATGGCATGGGCAGAATGCTAGCAGACCTAAAGCAGGCGGGGACAGCTGCCTGAGCCAAGGACAGGTTAAACATGTCAGTGAAGACCTCAGCCAGCTGCTATGTGTATGCTCTAAATACCCGGCCAGAGTCAGGTAGAGCTAGTTGGGGATGCCCTGATGGTTAGAAGTGAGTGAGTGAAGCCTGAATCCCTTGCCACTTGTGCTGCAGGACAGCAGAGTCGAATTGCACCACTTTGGGTTTCTTCTGTGAAACAAAGAAATATGCAGCTTGTCGTTTTACCAAGAAACCAAAAAGTCATCAGTTCTGAAAAAGCGCTCTCTGATTTGCACAAAGCGCAACTTTGTAGTAACACAGTGTCTGTATAGTGGGGCCAAAAGTATTCAGACAAAAGTGAAATTCAATGTTTTAATGACACTTGCATTTTTTTTTTTTAACAATTTCAATCAAGGTAAAAAGTAGAAACTGTTATTTTATGAATTACTTTATTCTTCAAAACATGTATTTGGTCACAATTCAGTTGAGAATTCCCTATTTGTAGCCATTTTGGTGCAGAGGTGGACAATCCTGCTTCAGAAAGTAAAAGTCCTGCCACATGTTTGTTCTATTCATTAACTAGATTCTAATGATTCTAATTAGTAACCTAATCAGTGAACATCACCTGTTTTGTGCCAAGGGGGAACTATAATACATGCCATATTTTGTTATAATATTTTGGTGTGTGTGTGTGTGTGTGTGTGCATAACGTGAACAACAACATTAGATTCATTTGTATATATGGATCTAGATATGTGTCTAGAATAATGATTCTCATTTCCTGGTTTCTGGAGACAGAGATGTGTAGAGATACAGACTGGCCTGTAAATTCAAGTATGTCTCTTAAAAGGCTCATTCCTTTACCATCATCATCTCATACTTTTTTATGTTTCTTATATCCTAAAGCAGGGGCTTTGCAAACAAAAGTATATATGTACTGTGTATATATATATATATATATATATATATATATATATATATATATATATATATATAGCACAAATGGATAGCTGACTAATCATCCTGATCTTGATCCACCCTTTCAGATTCCACCTCACTTGGATCATCCTTTTTTTTGTTGATGGCTCCTATCTACCTCCCTTTGTGATATTTGTATGGATTAAGCACCATGCCCAAGGGGCCAACAGTAGTACAGTAACTATACTATGGCTAACACAAGTTAAGTTGCTAGCTCATTACTACTGATTTTGAGTTCAGGGTCGCGGGGGACCTGGAGCCTATCCCAGGAGACTTCGGGCACTAGGCGGGGTACACCCTGGACAGGGTGCCAATCCATCGCAGGGCACACACACATACACACACTCACACACTACGGGCAATTTAGGAACGCCAATTAGCCTAACCTGCATATCTTTGGACTGTGGGAGGAAACCGGAGTACCCGGAGGAAACCCACCAAGCACGGGGAGAACATGCAAACTCCATGCACACAGAGACGGGAATCGAGCCTGGCCGGGGAATCGAACCCGGACACTGGAGGTGCAAGGCGACAGTGATAACCACTACACCACCGTGCTGCCCTGTTGGTTCATCTAAGATAATAAAATATTAATTTCACTCATTCTTGCATGTAGAAAAAAAAAACATGATTTCCATGAGTAGATACCTATGAGAAGTTTTCCATGATGATACATTAAGATTTTACATGTTTTACACATCTGACAAGAGCTCTCACCTGATGGAACGTGGTTGCCTTTATCTTTTTGGAGGGATGAATATTTACCTCATGAAAACAGTGGTCTTGATAGAAAGTGTTATAAATGTAACAATATGTTTGTTTGCTGGTTAATCTGAAGGAAATACTAGTAGACAAAGTCTAACTTATTTAAACATACTGTGTTTTTGGTGATATGAGCATTCACGTTAAATTGATATGCTCTGTTGTCTATTGTTGTCTCATTTTGTATAGAAGTAGTTTTGGGTTAACTTAAAAATAAAAAAATGTAAATCTGTCATATCTGAGCTAGTCAGCTAATTAGGTCTCTTAGTTAGCTAGCTGGTTCTGGTAGAGTTGTTAATTTATGTTGTTGCATGTACAGCATGTAGCACCGTGGTCAAGGAGGAACGTTGTGTACGGAACTGTACAGTATATGGTTGGAATGACAATAAAAAAGCCTACTTGAATTATTCAGAAATAGGGAACTCCAAGTGAACTATTTCAAGTTAAGGAAGCTTTTTTTTTTTTTACCTTAACTATTACAACGCGGAAAATTTTGAATTATGAGTTTTATTCGAATGGAGCATACAATTATCTCAGGAAAAATCTGTTCAGTCATGTATAGCAACAAGTATCACAAGCACGGTTTCACATGTAAATAAATAACATTCACACAACTTATGTTAACAGTATTACTAACACATGGAGTTAGTGTTCAGACCTTATTATATGATGTGATTCTTTTTTTAATCTTATCTGAAAGGTGCTGGTGTGATGGTTCAGGGCTTTCATTCCGACTAAATTGCAATTACATTGAATGGCACCTGTTTAAATTTAGTTTTTTTCAAGCATGCCTTCTATTAGCCTAGAATAAGCATCTGCACACACTCTGGCTCTATGTGGACAATGTTATGGACCTTAATATCACAATCAGGTACTAGAAAAGATGTTGAAAAAGATGGAGTAGTGTTCTCCATCCAGGCTAGTTTAGTCTGTCATAAGATATTAGATAGCAAAATCAACATAGCCTTGTACTGTACATTTGACATTTAATTGTGAATTAAATACCTTAGAGCATCGTTGCACTCCTCCAAGCATGGTCAGCTCTCCCAATGAGGTACCACCACACTGCACATTTTAATGTATTAATTAGCTAAATAACAACCCAGATAGCAGATGACTCCAATCCGGATCTGACTCGGATCTGCTTTGCCTCTGGCAGATATGCATCACATCCGCATTTGGCTTGGATCTAAATCACATCTGGATTGGAGTCTTCTGCTATCTGGGAAGCCTGTACTACAGTACTGTAGGTCAAATCGAGGAGGGAAAACATAGGAATACTGTATCCAGCATAGGGCTACTCTAGGACCAGTACTGAGAAGTATTGATCAGAGCGTAATGCTGCATAAGCAGCATTTCAACAAGATGTGGTGACTTCAGGTTAGTAGCATTCAAGCTCTTTTTAGCTCTTTGGTTAATATGTTGGACTGGAAGGTTGTATGTTCACATGTCAGTGAACACACAAAACAACTCGGTTGTACAGTAGTACCTTGGCATATGAAGCGAGGTCTTACTGTGAAAATTTGCATTGTGAAACGCATTTTCCCATAGGAAATAATGTAAATGCAGTCAATCCGTTCCAGCCCCACAAAAATAAAATCTTATTTTTTCACATATTCAAAACATAAAAAAATGCAAAAAAAAAATGGAAATGAATGTAAAATATGATCTAAATAGACATGAAACCTCACTTAATCTTCATTTATCATTACTCTTGGGACGGGCTGCTTTAAAAATGAAACTAAGATTAGCTCCATTTTCTTCTTGCTAGCGTCCTTGATAACTTCTTGCGACCCATGGTCACTTAATCTTGCACAAAATGGCAAAAAAAATAAAATAAATAATAATAATAAAAAATTGTAAACTCACTTCACTTGGCTTTGCACTGACACAAACAAGTTTTGAATGGCCCCCGGATGTACGAGCAACTTAGGTGACGCTCCGTTCAGCTCAGTTCATTCTCCGAAAATGCTTTATACAGTATGCCGATGCAAATTTCTTGATATTTCATGAGGGGTCCATTCATATGCCGAGCTATCACTGTATACTGTATGTTAATTAAGTGCACATCACCCTAGATAAGGGCCAGATTTCCCAGATCCTGTTAAGTGTAATGTAGTAGAAACTAGCAAGAAACTGAGAGAAACTAGGGTAAAAATCCATGTATTGCATGTAGAGAACAGTGTTACAATTCAGACTTTACATCTTTTAACACATTTATAATCTGCCCAATTTTAACGATGAACACAATGTAAGAATCCCAATGACCTTACTGATACATCTTGACACACATATAGAGCCATTTTATACAAAATATTCACCAGTTGGCAGAAAATAATCTTCTCTTATTCAACCAAAATCCCACACGACCTCCCTTAACAATACATTCATAAAGTTAAAGCTAACATTCCTTAAATTGAACACTTCATATGCCACTGAAATTGATGTTATGATGTCAAGCGCTGTGAATGTTATGTCTAAGATGAGAGCTGTCTTGTGCTTTCTACCATGTGCACAGCACGCAAATGTAACTAATAAGCATTTACTATACAGTATATAATCGACAGGTTTCAAAGGAAAATCTAATTCTGTTTGTACAGTATGTTAAACCTCTTAAAGTCCCAGAATTCCGTTCCTCACTATAATAACTATACCTGCAGTCACTATAGTTACTGAAGAGAGAAATAAAAACCATGGCAAATTGCTGTTATGGGAAAATAATCAACAATGTGAACATGGGTGTGTGACGCAACGTGGTATAAAGTGGAGTTGCTGTTACATGCCGAAAGTTGATTATTTTCCAAAAACAGCATGTTCTGAAGTGTTATACTTCTATTAAACCAGCTTAAAAACTATGAACTGTGCTTTATATCTATTTATCATGCTGTTCAATGTGGTGGAGTCTCAGATATGAACTAGCCAAATAATGTATTGTAAGAGTAATAAGCAAATTATAAGCTGGGACTTTAAGGGGCTCAATATAAGCTCAACTGCTTCACTTTTCTCTTTTTTGGTATTCAGAAGAGGTGAGACTTGTTTTGTTAACCTCATTTTAGCCAGAACAGAGGAACAATCAGGACAACCAAATATAAAACATTTCTATACAACACAAACATAAGAAAAAAAAGTAACATAATTTCTTTTCTCTAAAGTTTACAATATAAAATTCAAGTGCAAATAAAGTTCCAAATATTAGTTACGAAACAAAAGTGTAACTCTATAGTAACCCAATGTTACCAGCAGGTAGTCTTTATCTTGTTATGTATTGTATTTAATGATGGTTTTCCCTTTTTTCAAACACTGCTGTCCACCTTTAGTCCATGTTCATAAACTAATTTCACTCTCCATACTGACATAACTTTGTTTTTTCGAAAAAAAAAAAAAAAAAAAAAAATTTTAAGTGCGCACCAGTCATTTCTAAACGCAATCATGTGCATGTCTGGGGCATGAACTAAATTTTTTCATACTAACAATATATATCTATTTGTGTATGAAGGTATGCCACGAATGTAGGCATAACACTCATACGTATTATATACATGCATACGTACATACATATACAAATATATAGATATTAAACATCCGGGAAAATCGGGTCTCTGCATGTTGTAGCCCATATAAATATTCAAAAGCATTAAAAAAACATTCCCAAAGCAACATATAAACACTGGAACGAAAAAAGCTTATAAAGGAACCAGAAAAAAAATGAGACTCCAGAGAAAAGGTAGGAAGAAGACCAGACCTCCACTTTGTGTCACAGTGAGGCGTTCTGATATTTAGCTAGTGAGTGGAACCACTCCAGAGGACGCAGATATACAGTAAAGAAGTAGCCGAATGAATGGGGAGCAGAGGCATGTACGTAGAAGGAGACAAGAAGAAGAGGAGGACTTGGGGACGAAAGCAGCAGCGCTGAACGTTTCTATTTGTAAGGCCGTAGAAACCTGGTGACTTTGGAGCGAAGCAGCTTGATGAAGGAGCGTGGGAACATCTCTTTGGACTCCTGAACTGTGTACTTGAAATAGTTATGAGGGTGAGCCAGGACGTCAAACAGAGCCTTAATCAGCTTTTTATCCTGAAACATAGGGGAAATAAGGAAAAAACTTTAAACCGAATTCCATTTTTTTTCTTACAGCTGCTCTGGTAAATTTTATACAAAAAATGTGCTTTTTAAAAAATTTTATTGCTTGTACAGTATAATTCCTTCTTGACACAAGTCTTCCAGGAGGCACAGGACGTTAAAACAAACTAAATTTGTTTGTCTTATGAACTTTGAGAGAGGAAAAAAATGAAAGCCTGGTAAAGAACTGGACAGCTGTCTTCTTTTAGGGATGCTTCACAACAGCAACTGTAACTAAAAATGCATTAAAAGTAACATGTCAATCTTTATTAAATAGGTACATAACACACTTCAGGGTGTGCTGACATAGGAAATTAATCAACATCTCATCTCAGTTCTAAGAGTAATTCTGCTTCATTACACCACCATATTGTTGATTATGTTCCTAAAGAAGCTCTCTGAGCATTTAATTACACAAATAATCTCTGTTTCTTATGTGAGTGAGATCTGATTGTTTGTGACTTCCTTTTAAAAGCAAAAAAGTTAAGTTGTTTCAAAACCTGCATGAGGATACTGTAGCTGAAGTGATCAGTGATCTTACTTTTAATATCTCTTGGTGATTCTCTGATGCATAAAGTCGCCCATCACGAACAATGTCTTCAATAAGCTGCTGGTAATCCTCTGCCACACACACAAAACATAAACATGGTAAAGGACTGCTTACGTATTGTAAGGGGTGTTCAAGTCAAAACTGGGACTTTTTATTGTACACAATAAAACAGTTCTGAAAGTAAACGTCATTTCTTTACACTGTATAATCCCCTGCTACACTAATGCACTTGTCATTTCACTAGTGCGTGTATACCATCATTTGTAGAAAGATTTCTCAGTTCATTGGCGCCATGATCAGCCATTTCTCTGTGGGACAAATTCTTAAATAATCCCTAAAATATACAGTAGTAACTGCAACTTGCCATCCTAAAACCAAATTCACTATTTTTAGTCTTCAGAACAGGAGGATGGGATGTTTTTGCTTTTTTGAGAGGGCTTTCGATCTGTATAACTGCACAAATATGCTGGTTGAATTGTTATAAAGGCAGGTTAGAGTACTGTACAGTATGTGGATAACTAGACTGCTAATACTGTAGCAGGGTCTGGGGATGTTTCTACCAGCAAACTATAAATACACTGGTGGTCTGATAAGAAAGACATTAATGATGGGGAGAAGTGAAGTCTGACCATCGTAGGTGACGTAGGGGACTTGAAAGCCTTTGCCGCTGTTGCCTTCATTGGACTTGAACTGGATCCAGAGTTTGCGTGAGCGGGAGGTGAACGCGATCGGCCTCTCATACGTCTGACACGTCTCGTAGGTGGTTATGGATGTGGGCTGGGCTAAGGACAAAGAACTGGGAGGTGAGCGAGTCACTCAATACCAATTACTTAGAGCGCTGACTTTATAGCTAACATACTATGTAATATGCAAGTATTACACTAATAAATACTTAACAACTTAAAAATATGTATTAATGTATCAACATTATAATAAAATTTCCCTACAATATGTAACGTAAACAAAATAATCCTACAATTGGTATGTTTAGCTTAAACTAATCAAACAGAATTAAGTACATTATGAAGTTAATTTGTTGCGATAAAATAGATATAATATAAATAGGTAAAAAAAAAAAGGTAGACAAGGCCAAAATCATTTTTAGTACAGATATTACAAAGTAATATACAACCCAATAAATATTATAATTATATACCATAATTAGTCAAAGAATTACTAAATAGCAAAATAAATACTAAATATACTGTATAAGGCTTTATAACAAACTACATAAACCTATTGTACATAAACAACTCACTTCTGGGATGTCACAGTCCAATCACAGTGATAGTGAGAATATGCTCTGCAAGTTCGTTATAAAATTATAGGATTCTGAACATGCCTTTATAAATGTTTATGCAAGGTTATGTCATTTGTGTAGTATATGTAATATAGGGCTTATAAACACAAAACGTACAGCTTTTCCTCATGACCAGGACATCCCCACACTCATCCTCGATAGGGAGGAAGATTTCAGGCACCACAATGAGGATGCGCCTCTTGTTGGGAGGGTTGATGGTCCACACACAGTCCACATTAGATGGATAATCTCCAGGATAGTTAGGGGACTCGATGTAGCCCATAAAATCCCCCAGCTCACCCCCACACATTTGATCTAAAGAAAGGAAATCAGGTCAGTCAAGTACATAGACCATAAGAAAGTATTAGCACCCATCAACATACTTCAAAAAAGTACAGTATGATCATGTAAAATGAATCGTAAAAATAAATGGAAAATGAACCATATTTTAAGTAACATAAATAAATACATACCATACATATATACACACAGTACATAAATAAAGAAAGAAAGAAAGAAAGAAAGAAAGTAAGATTTACTTGTATTAATAGTATTTTGATTGTTTTAAGGCACAATCATTGATTTCCCTGAAGAATATTAAAACAAACTGAAGTGTAAATAAGAAGCTACACACATAAAATAATTTTGCCTTTGATACAATGCAGAAGACAAAAAAATAAAACATATGCAAACAATATATCAAACAAAAATAATAATATAATATAAGCCTGGAATTATTCAAATATTTTTAGAAAAATCATTTTAAATCCAGAAAATGGTATCACATTCGAAAAATAATCGAATGTATTCAAAAACAAATGTCTATAGGACTAAGTTCAAAATTTTACATTAAAAAAACTAATTAATTTCTACTCAATTTAAACAAGTTTACAATTGTGAACCAAACCAAACAATGTGCATCATTGTACGTTGCTAAACACTTTCTTTAAACCGTACTGTAAATATTTCTATTCTGCTGAACCCAGACAAGCCATTTTCTCCCAATTACAAGGGGCGATCAAGTTAAACTGGAACTTGTAATGAAATTACAACGAAATGACTTTCACAGTACAGTGATGAGACTCTTTGCTGCAGTAAAACATTTGAATTACTCAGACGTTTTAAACAAGGCCGTATGTCTGTGAATGACGATCCCTGCCAAGGCGGCTCGCAGCCCACTGCAGTCGTTCCCATGAACATTCAAAGCCTGGAACGCCTCATGCTTGAAAAGGTCTGCTTAAAAAAAGATGCTTCCACAAATGCAACTTGTGGAAGAGACGCATCTGTCTGTGGGAAGTGTACACACACCACTTGCACGTTACAGGAACTCGGCAGGGAGTTATTACCACATCTACCGTACAGTCCTGACCTCGCTTCAAGTCATTAAAGGAGTTCCTGGGAGGCCAGAGTTTCAGACATGAAGCAGGCAACTAAATCATGTCTCCAGCATACTGAGAAAACTTTCTACCATGACGGTATACAAGCACTAGTGAAACTACAAGTGCATTAGGGTAGTTGCGGAATATGGAGAGAAATAACGGGAGTTTTTACTTTCATAACTGTGTTCTGTTAGTGTGCATGATCAAAAAGTCCTGGTTTGACTTGAACAACCCTTGTACATTGTCTATATATCTTCATCGTAAAACCATCATATGAGAGCCATTAGGTACTGTACAGTATACTTCTTTTGCCAAACTTCTTTCTGTTTAAGGGCATTAAGTATGTAGTGAATAAAGAAAAACAGTGAGGAGAAACTGCACTGTACACAACAGTCCGAGTCTCAGGAGGCTATGACTCCTGTTTTATTTTCTTTTGCCTTACTCTTGCACTGTGTGACATTTGTAGCTCCATCGAAGTCGGTGGTGGTGTTTCCGGGACAGGTGACACAGTAATTCTGTCCAAACTCGGACTGATAAGTACCAACAGGACAACGGATACATCGGTGTGTGCTGGAGTTGTAGTAGTGTCCTGAAGCACAGTGCACTGCGATATTCAAAAGAAAAGAAAAAAATTAAAGGATTTTGTTACGTCCATGTGTGAAAAATGAATTTTCTCTCTTTTTTTCTTATCTAAAATAAGTGTGGAAGAGATACAGAGATAAAGGATAAAGTCCTCTGTCCATGGTGACAACTTTTAATTTAACTTAAATGAAAAATATTGGATTGAATATATAACTTATATTCTTGTTTATAAAACCTTGATTAAATGAGTTGCAGTGTGTAATGTGTGTAAACCTTTGGCTTCACATTCTCTGAAAGAAGTGCTTGCGGTGTGTTTGGTCATGAGTCCTCCTCCACAGGGGAAGCAGAGGACACGTCCACGCTCTGGCTGGAAGGTGCCTAGTGGACACTGCAGGCACGGCTGGAAACCATCGACAGAGTAATGTCCAGCAGGACACAGACCTATAATCACAAAAAGATGTTGGATAACGAGCACCAGATTCCTCATGAGAAAAAAATCTGTATTTTTTTTTTCTTTTAAATGCCACATGTGCCATTTTGTAAACTCTTGACCTTCTTGACCTTGCATAATCAATGATATTGATTGGCATTTTAATCACTAGGTATTAGCATTACAATGACACTCAGAGATGTGACACACACACACACACACACACACACCTCCACACTCGGAGACGTTCTTGGCACCGGTAATGCTGTGAGATTCAGCAACGGGACACGGCTCACAGGACAGCTGACCCTCCATGTCCTGGTAGGTTCCGGGTGGACACTGGACGCACCTGTCTTGCTCACCGCTGTAGAACGTCCCTACACTACAGCTGACTGGGAAACACACAGGACAGTCATAAAATCCAGAAACCTCTGAACACCTCAATCATTTCACACAGGACCAAACCAAACCAAATCTAGTCCAAAGAACCATTACAGCGCTTTAAAAAAAAAAAAAAAAAACATATTAAAAGTCTTTAAAAACACAACCAGGCTCACTTCGAATGATGCCTACCGCACTTTCCCTTGATGAGGACCTGACCCGTGCTACAGCTCTCGTCTAGCTCTGGTGGACGTACAGCACGTTGCGCCACCGCATAGGCCGAGCCGGAGAACTGGATATAAAATTGCTGCTTAATGATGGACTTCCTCAGGGTGCGCAGTGTGTTCTGGAGCTTCTGCTTCGTCTTCTCTCGCACGCAATCCACGTTACACGTTTCTGCCACAACAACACAACGCTCATGTTTCACTGCAGAGCTTTACTTTAATCCCCGAAACAATTATTCTATATGACAAATAAGAACACAGTTCACCTTGGACTTATACAGAATAATTTATTTGTTTTAACTCCACCTCTTTTTCTAATTACGAGTTGTCATAAAATGAACGTTATAATGCCGAGATCGTATGTCTTATTTCTGGCTACAAACACACACACATGAACACCCACCCGATGCCTCCTCCTCCTTCATTTCCATCTCGAACTCAGCAGTGATGTGCGAGACCTCTTTGGTCGGAGACTTTCGCCCACGTCGGCGCTTTTTAGAAGACTCGCACTTCAGATTTACAAATGTCACCTGGCAGTCATCTGTGCAGGGAAACTGAGCTCCTGAGGAGAGGAGAGGAAAAACAAAAAGGAGGAGAGAGAAGAGGAGAGGAGGCCAATTAGAGGTAAAAAAAAAAAAAAAAACAGAAAAGATGAAAATGGGAGAGAAGAGGAAAAATAGAAAAGAGTAGATGAGAGGAGAGAAAAAGAAATGAAAGAAGAGAAAAGGCAGAAAAGGAGATGGTAGAGGAGAAGAAAAACAAAAAGACAAGATGTGCAGAAAGAAGAGAAAAAAGAAGAGGAAGTACAGCAGAGGAGAAGAGAAATTAAGATGGCGGAGAAAAATGAAAAAAGGAAGAGAGAAGCAAATAGGCAACAGCAAAAAAAAAAAAGGATAGAAAGCACATGGAAATAATGAAGAAGAAAGAAAACAAGAAAAGGAAAAAAGGAACAAAGCAAAAATAAAAAATATAACAAGCAAAAATGAAAAGAAAAAATGAGATATATAGAGGATAAAAAAGAAAAGAGCAATAAAAGAAAAGGATAGGAAGGATAGTGAAGGAAATGGAAATGTTGGAGAGGAAATGAACGAGACCATGACAGAGAAGAGAGGAAGAAAAATGAAAAGGCCAGATAGAATAGGAAGAAAAAGGGAAAGATAAGGAATAGAAAGCAAAGATGCATAATGGAAAAAAAATTGAATTTAGAGGAAGGGAAAGGAATAGAAAGAAAATAACGTGAAAGGAATCAAATGGGATTCAAAGGATAGAGAAAAAAAAATTAATGGAGAAAAAAAAGGAATATACAGTAAGGTACAGGGTGTGTTGTGTAATTCGGACATCCCACCCTGCATTCCCTGCTTGGCCTGCTTCTCTTTGTTGCGAGGTCTCAGATGACACTTTGCATCCTTGATCTTGAACCGCGCCTTCTGTTTAACGGGCTGCGCCAGTGCCTCTGAGGGGCGGGACAAACACACACCTTACATAATCAGTTTACGTCCTTCCACCTTAAACAAATATCAGTGAATTTCACAAGTTAATTCCATATTAGTGCAAACATGACCAGCAATAACCAGTAAGAGGAAGGGAGAGGAAACAGAGAGAGGCAGAAAGACAGTGCGGTGGTTTGAGGACAGTCCAAGTAGGACAGTTCAAACTCACAACAGCAGACTATTTTAAATTTTAGGGACAAAAAGTTAAATAACGGAACAACAATCAGGTACATAATGAATTAGTATTCCATAATTAAATTGTTAATAATTATTTAGAGGCATCCCAGTGGCGTAGTGGTTAGCACTGTTGCCTTGCACCTCCAGGGTTCGGGTTCTATTCCCACCTCGGGTCTGTGTGCATAGAGATAATAAAGGACTAATAGTGAATGAAAGGATCAGTTACCAGTACAGCTCTGTAGAGTTGAGGAGGTGGAAGTGGTGATGTTCTTTGATACTGCTTTCCCTGGTTGAACTGGTACTCCACAGCTCAGAGTGTAACTGTTCTCAGAGTCTAAACACATGAAGAACACAAAGATTACAAAGCTGTAAAATTCTTTAGACTCCTGGCCATAGAAACAATCTGAAATCCTAGTAACGCCAGAGCGACTGAGATCGACTGAGAAAGCCTAACTGAGACAGACGTAGAAAGATACAAGAACAGAAAGGATTAAGCAAAAAAGGAAAGGATAGGAAAGAATAAATGAAAAGAAAAAGGAAATAGAGAAAAGAGAAAAGAAAGAATTAATAGAAAAAAAGTAAGAAAGAAAAAAGAGAAATATGTAAAGGGAAAGAAAAGGCAAAAGAAAGAAAAGACTAAAGATTTACAATATATTCTATATTAAAATAGCTAAAATAAAAACCTGCAGCACACACTGTAATAAAACAGTGTGTGTGTGTAACTGTGGGCCATCAGAGCATCAGAAAGTCCTGTGAGCGTGTGTAAGGAGCCAGAAGTCTGCGGTTAGTCTGGCCACAAATCGTCCAATGGCAGCCGGAGTATTTCTTTTGGCTTAACTCTTAACACAGCCGGGATTAAAGCAGGTTTATACGCCTCATGTGCTCAACATATGAAGCCAAAGAGACAATTAACACGCTCCCACTCCCAACACACACACACACACACACACACATGCAGACACAGAACATTTTCTCTACCTGTTCTCAAAGCTCCACACACACACACACACACACACACACACACACACACACACACACACACACACACACACTCGGAAGAGAGATGAAAATGATTTTCACTGACTATATAAAGACCCGGGGGGACTCATGGCTGTGGTTCTGAAAGCCTCACTGTTCTCACCTTCTCTATCTCCAGAAAGATATAAAAACAAATATTTCATTTTGTTTCCCAGAACTGTCCATCAACTTAGTGTGAGCCTCGTCCAATCCAAACGCAGCAGGCGTTTATTTAAAACACAGCGGACGCAAGGAGCAGAAGAGCGCCGTGTTTCAGAATGTAATTGCTCCTGGGCTGCGGATCACACTTCAGATATTTGAAAACAAAGACGACATCCCACAAGGCTACCTTTCAGCACAAAGTCAGTCAGTCTGACCCAGTTAGGAATAATAACACATTCTGATGTGTTTTCACATGAAATTAAAGAAAAATCTTTGGTGTTCTGGACAACTACACAAATTCCTGAATCCTGATTCACTAAAAATATGTGCTTGATAATATAACTTGATCCAATGGCGTCTAAGAAGAACTGGCAGTATCAAATGATCGATATATCTGGTCTGGTCTGTTTTGCACACTTGACCTTAATAAATATGTGATTTCTACCCAGGCAGGTATTTATGCTAACAGAATAATATATTTAGACCATACAGTCTGAAAATTACTCAGACTTGTGTTAGAGTGGGCCAATTAAAAGTTTTTGTTTGGCCAGGTGAAGACCAATTGATATTTTTACTGTGTCTTGATCGGAGAAATATTGTTAAAAATGGTCTTGACATCAGAGAATAATTTTAACAATAATTATTGCAATGCACACAACATTGTAGTGAAACATGTATTGTTCTCTGATGAGTCCACCTTCACTGTCTTTCCCACATCTGGATGAGGTACAGTATGGTGTGGGGAAGCCCCAAAGAAGCGTACCACCCAGACTGTTGCATGCAAAGTGTGAAGCATGGCATACATTCCCTAGGCATACTGTACGTGTGCTAGATGGACGCGTCACTGCTAAGAACTCCCGAACCATTCTGGAGGACCATGTGCACCCAATTGTTCAAACATTGTATCCTGAAGGCGGTGCCATGTATCAGGATGACAGAGTAGTTTGATGAACATGAAAGTGAAGTTGAACATCTCCCATGGCCTGCACAGTCACCAGATCTAAATATTATTGAGCCACTTTGGGGTGTTTTGAAGGAGTGAGTCAGTTTTCCTCCCCCAGCATCACATAGTAACCTGGCCACTATTCTGCAGGAAGAATGGCTCAAAATCCCTCTGGCCACTGTGCAGGACTTGTATCTGTCATTCCCGGAATTGGCCACAAAAGGAGGCCCTACACCATATTATTGAATTATTATGGTCTAAACCAGGTGTTTCAGTTTAATTGTCCAACCCCTGTATACTGTATAACTGTATATAACTGTATATAACTATATACGCTTCCAGGACCAATTATGCTCGCAATCTGAGGTTATATATATATAAATAAATATATATATATATATAACCTCAGATTGCGTTAAAGCACTCATATACTGTAGCAATGCAAATTTCCCCATTGGAAACTTGGTTCCAAATATAAAGTAAAAATAAAACAAATTAACCTGCACTTTACCTTTGAAAAGAATCATACGTAAAACCAGGGAGTGGAGAGGAGGAGGGAGACTACTGTGTAGGAGAACTTTCACACACACACACACACACACACACACACACACCATTCTGCTGACAAAGACTCTCACTCACACAAACGTGCGTGTCCACACACACACACACACACACACACACACACACATACAACCACAAAATAAAAAATGTTCTATGCGCACACACACATGGTCACATAGTTATAGAACACAGTATATGCGTGCTCGGATGTTGACTATATAAGTGCACTGAGAACAAGCATAGGAGACGATTATCCACAAAACTGCTTCTATTTCAAAACCCCACCTGTGTACCGCATCCAAATAAATTCCAAATTTACTCACTCATTCACTCACTCATCTATACCGCTTTATCCTGTATTCAGGGTCGTGGGGGGCCTCCAGCCTATTCCAGGAGGCTTAGGCACAAGGTAGGGTACACCCGGGACAGGGTGCCAATTCATCACGGAGCACAGAAACACACTCATTTACACACTACGGGCAATTTGGGAACGCCAATTAGTCTAATCTGCACATCTTTGGACTGTGGGAGGAACCCGGAGTACCCGGAGAAACCCACCAAGCACGGGGAGAACATGCAAACTCCATGTACACAGAGATGAGAATCAACCCTGTGTGCATGGCATTTTTATTTTTAGCCTCTGCATGCTTGGTGGGTTTGCTCCAGGTACGCTGGTTCATATCAGATATACATCATGTCAAAAATACAGAAAATCCTTTAATGAAAGACATGTGATTAAAGAAATTTTTTTGAAACTACTACATTTCCTGTAAAAACAAATGTCTTTTCTTAAAAAAAAATTTCAAGGACATATAGACAATTTTTTGTCCATCAGTATGTACAGTATGTCACCACCTATTGGTAAGTTTTAAATAAGCAACATTCAAGAAGCAGTGCTTAATCATACATCATCAACCAAAGCTTAAAGCCAATGACCAACCATGATGTGCGATATACAGCTAATTTATATCTGGTTTCAGTTTTACACTAAACACTTTAAGATCTAAAGCATTCCATTTGACTGAAAAGAGACTAAGAATGCTGTCAGTTCCTGGGTTGTTGCTCCTAAAGTGTGATGACTAGTGAATGCCACCAGATGCCAGCAGACTATGTAGAATGTGGTACATGCAGTAACATTTTTGGTTCAGTAAAAAGTGTTCACTAACTTCTAATAACATTCAAATATGAACGAACCAGAAGGAGAAAAGTGGCTTGTTCCTGATACACCACATGGCCGAAAGTATGGAGACACCTAATCACACCCACACATGGCCTTTCTAAAACCTAAAGGTCCTAAAGATGTTGAGTGCTGTTGAGGTCAGGGCCCTTTGCAGGAGTGCAGGACACGTGAGTTCTTCCGCTCCAACCTTGGCAAACTATGCCTGCATGGACCGTAATGTGCGCATAGGGGGGTGTCATTCTGAAACTGATTAGTTCCAGTAAAGGGAAATTATTTGCATTGTTTAAAGGCTTTGAATTTCAAGAAACCACAAAGGCTACTTTCTGTTTTCTACATTCAGAGAAGTTTTCAGGTTATGGAGCCAACTGAAGGATAGGATATCAGAAAAAAATAAGTTAGACTGCATGTCAATCAAATAAGCCACTCCCCTAGATCATAATGACATCTCAATAATATAGGATTTAAGAATTGCTATTGCAAACCTACAGTTTTTTGAGAGGGAGCGAAGGTATGATAGTAAACACTCATTACTACTACAGAAATTCAGATGTGAATATGAGATAACACCACTTTCCGACAATGTGATGCTATATGACCTGAGGAAGGAGACACTGACCTGCCTGAAAGAGGGCGTTTGATGGACAGGACAGAGAACACGTCTCCACTCCGGCCGTCTTAGTGCAGCTGAGCAAAGCGCGAGGTGCCGACTTGCCATTGGGCAGACAGTTCACCGCCTCTAATGGTCACACAGGGTCACGTCACCATGGAAACGCCAAACACATACGTGCATGAATACAAATGTGCGCGCGATGGTGGGTAAATAAAAAGGAATGTTTAAACGATACCAACACTTACCAACGCAGTCTTTCTTGTTCCAGTGGAGTTTCTTCCCAGGAGGACATACACACTCATAACCACCCGGTGTGTTCACACAGCCATACTCACAGCGTCCGTTATTGATGCTGCACTCATCAATATCTGCAAGATAAACACACACAAATTTACATAACACACAAATGAACAATAAATGTTTTTATTAGCTTAATTTTTTTAATCAGCAAGGGAGTGTAAGTGGCTGTTATACTCCGCATCTTAATATGTGTGTGTGTGGCTCCATGTCTGAACACACCTCCACAGTGTGTGAAGCCATAAAGAGTGTAGCCCTTCTGGCACATGCAATCAAAACCTCCTTCGTAGTTAATGCAGATGTGATCGCACGTCCTCTCAAATGAGCACTCGTCAATGTCTAAAGTGGAGGGAAACAAAAAACTAAAAGCTGTGTCTGTACATTCTGACACACAGTTGATATCACTGTCGAAGTGGGCCACTTCATAATAACTGAGATTGCAAAAGTAGTCATTAGAAATTAAATAAATAAATAAAAAAAGAATAAAATTGAACTAAAAATTTCATATGGCAAACATGATGACAACAATGACAATAACACTAAAACTACTATTACTGCTGTTACTACGATTACTACTAATAATAAAAATGTATGTGAATTTGTAGGCAAACAATAATTAAAAATAATTTTAAATGATTACAAAGATGAAAATGATAAATCATGTACAGTAAATCACAAAAACACAAAAGTGTTTTTCCAAATCAGGAAAAAAAAATTTAACAGGAAAAGAGAGAATACTATTTATTAGGCAGCAAAAATAATAATAATAAAAAAACACTTTGTGTATTACATCAATGTTTTATTGTTTTATCTCATTTCAATTATTCTTTTTGCTAAATAGGAGAGATACAGTGACTAAACAGTAAAGATAGAATGTACAGTAATAGTTATATTATATTATTATCATTTTATTAATTCGAAATAGTTTTTACTATTACATGATGACAAAGAAGAATACAGAGAATATTTAAACAAGTATTATTTAAGCCTACGAACTGAGAGTCTGATACAATTCACTGATAAACCTGACAGAATAATAGTCTAATAATCTAATAGTCATCATTTTTTACTTTTTAATAACTGTTAAATACAGTTACTATCTCAGAAAAGCTTTTATTTAAAGATTATTTTTATTATCCTACTAACATCTGTTCTCTAAAAGCTAAATATGACTATTTTCATCAACCAACATATTTTTTAAATCCTAATTTTGGCTAATATTGTACCTTAATCCAGTAATGTGTCCTGTGTAAATGATTAAAAATTTTAAAAAGTTTTTTCGTTTCACATTTTTACAAGCTGTGTATTTAACCTCCTATTATTATTATTATTATTATTCCTTAATATTATGAGTTATTTGGTAACTGACAAAGGGGTGTAAAAGCTTAAGGCTTAATCACTGTTGCCATGGTAAGTAAATATGGCGCTGTTTAACCTATAAAGAATCATCATTATGCTCCTCATCAGTGAATGAAACAAACTGCACTGACACACTGTGAACACATGGAGGCAGCAGCTGAGATTGTTCCCTACTGAGGTACTGCGTGCATCACTTACTGTACCTTGACACGTGCGTTCGTTGGTGAGGAGTTTGTGGCCTTTGCGACAGCTGCACTCGAAGCTTCCTACGGTGTTTCTACACACGTGATCACAGCCTCCTTTATTCTCCAGACACTCGTCTATGTCTGTGTGTGAAGAAACGCAACAAGAACAACAACAAAAACACAATTAACACCCTGACTCAAGAATATGATCAGTCTTAGAAAAGATCCTAAATATCAGAGCCAACACTGGAAAGCGATCCGCATCCCAATTAAAAAACGAAATCCAGTCAAATAGGCCGGACGTTTGCACTTTATATGTGTGTGTGTTTGTATGTGTGTGGTTCGATTCCCCTCTGCAATGGTTTTTAAATAGACACACAAATATTACCTGAATTAAAGCATTACAGAAAGTTTCCACACAGTTCTGAAAACACCCACTGAAAATGGAGCCCTGCTGTTAATCACGCATACTCACACAGCCATACACACACACACACACACACACACACACACACACAAGGCTGAGTGTTATTATTTGTGTACTTCTTTTTGTATATGGAATTCTCACATCGCCCTGATGTAATCTGACTCGTTTCCATGTTACTTTAAATCTAAGACCTCATTTGCAAAGTTTATATAAAAACATGTATCATACATTCATTCATTTTCTATACCACTTTATCCTTCTATTCAGGGTCGCGGGGGGCCTGGAGTCTATCCCAGGAGGCTTAGGGCACAAGGCAGGGTACACCCTGGACAGGGTGCCAATCCATCGCAGGGAACACACACACACACACACACACACTACGGTCAATTTTGGGAACGCCAATTAGCCTAACCTGCATATCTTTGGACTGTGGGAGGAAACCGGAGTACCCGGAGGAAACCCACCAAGCACGGGGAATTTGGCCGGGGAATCGAACCCAGACCCTGGAGGTGCAAGGCGACAGTGCTAACCACTACACCACCATGCCGCCTGTATCATACATGAGATAAAAAAAAAAAGGAAAAAAAAAACCACTATAGTCGCATTGTGCATTTACTTTTATCCATATATTCTATATCCTCTTCTCTGTGTAACAGCATAAAGGTACATTAACTTTAGTTTAACCATATTAGCCTTATATTAGTCAACCTGTACTATGTACTGTATGTGAGGTGATGTGAAAGAAAGAATAGTGACAAAGAAAGTAAGACTGCAAAAAAGGAGCCTTAAAAGGATATGTGTATCTCAAAATATTAGAATATTTTATAAGATGAAACAAAAAAGGATTTATAAAAAAGCACAAAAAATACTGCATCAATGTGCTTGGAGGCGTCCACATTAGCCTGCGGCACTGCTGAGGCGTTTCTGAAAACCAGGTATCTCAAAATAGACGAGAACAGGTTGCTTTAATAGTAGCCTTCAGCTCAACTGTATTATTGGGTTGGATGTTTCTCACTTTCCTCTTGGCAATGACCCATAGATTCTCTATAGGATTAAGAGGGGGCCAATCACAAGAGGGGGCTGGCTAAACAATCACAGTAATATCATGGCCAGCAAACCAATTAATAGTAGTTTTGCCACTGGAAAAGAAAATTGGCATCTCCATAAGGGTATCACGAGACAGAAGCATGAAATTCTCTAAAATCTCCTGGTAGATGGCTATGTTGACATTGGACTTGATAAAACATAGTGGCCCAACACTAGCAGATGACATGGCACCCCAAATCAGCACTGACTTTGGAAACTTTACATTGGACTTCAAGCAGCTTGGATTCTGTACCTCTCCACTCTTACTCCAAAATCTCGGACACAGATTTCCAAATTAAATGCATAATTTACTTTCATCTGAAATGGAGATTTTGGAAAAAACAGTCCTTTTTCTCCTTGGCCCCGGTAAGATGCTTCCGGTCTCTGGTCTAGTCTCCGGTTTGGGAGGGGCCTGATTCTAGGAATGTGACAATTGCACCAAAACCCACAATTACTGCAGTTCACAATATTTCTACTCCGGTAGGTCCATATAAAGACACCAAACACAGCATTGCTGCCTGCTTTACCTGATTATTGAAGCAAAAGGCTAGTTATCTTATATAAAATAAGCCCAAATGAGCTTAAAAAAAGCTTTAGACTTAAACAATTACATTAAACATTTCCAAATTTTGGACTAATAAAAAAAAAAGGGTATAACACTTGTAAAAAAAAAAATAATAATAAAAACAGAGCTGCATGAATACAGATCCCTTCGCTATCCAGACTTAGCAGCTCCACTTAGAGGCACTTTGTAGATTTTACAAATATTTGAGTATAAAAAGCAATTAAAAGTAATACGTTAGTGGAAACACCAACCTTTACAAATAACCCATGATGGAACATCTCTATCCAACTTACAGCAGCAGAACCATTTCACCGACTCTTTTAAACAGCACACCTCAGGGAATCTAATCTCTTAGAAATGCAGGGCCGAGTGCACTAGATTATTTTCCTACAAATTAAAAGGCCTGTTTTATTTGCTTTCTTGTTCGCATGTTCAGTAAAGGACCAGAAGAGCACAGAGCAATCTTGCCCCACTATAAACACCCTCACACAGCAAAAATCTTTCGAGGAATGTAACTGATGTGTAGATGAGTAAGATTAATATCTGCACTGAGTACGGCATACAGTATGCATAAATGTCCTGAAAAAATGTAATTGGAAGAATGCAAGCCTTTGATGTTAGTAATTATTACTAGGGATGTAACGGTATCAAAACTTCATATACCAAAAAACTTACAGGAAAAACAAAACTAATGAAGAGTGTTTATGAAACAATATACATGAACACTGAACATATCAATGGCATACAAATTAGTCATCTATCTGTAAACTTTGAAACAGAAACTTAAAATTTTCAATTTTAATAACAAAAATTTATTAAACCATGTAAAAAAATTGTATAGTATAGTAAGTTTCAATTTAGTATTCTTGAAAACTCAGAAAAAAAGAAAAATAGCAGCCTACTTATTGCAGCTGGCTCATGTGCTGAATGAGTATTTGAAAACACTCACCTCATTCACTCACTTAGAAAGAGACAGGATTTTTTTTCTTTCTCATTTCTTTTCAGAGAGAAACCGAAATGACTCGATAAAACTACAGGTCTTCTGAGAAAAGTTTGCTCAGGCGAATGAAGCGAACGGGAGGTAGCGGGAACTACAATTCCTATCAGCCCAGGCGTGACCATCATCCTTTGCAGTCTGTTGTCGCTACAGATTCAGTAATGCGGAAATGGCAGGTGCTGCTATTAGCGGCCAAGGAAAAGAGATGGAAAGAGTAATTAATCATTACGGAGTAAGCGGGTTTTAAATCGGATGTGCGCATTACTGGATCTGTACTGTAATTGTACTGTAGTTCCCGCTACCTCCCGTTCCCTCCATTCGCCTGAGCAAACTTTTCTCAGAAGACCTATAGCTTTACCGTCATGCGACAACGGTATTATCGAAATAAAGTGTTATTGCGGTACGACGGTATTTACAATACCGTTACATCCCTAATTATTGCTACTGGTAATGACCCAGAAATGTTTTAATTTTGTCTGGTGAAAAGCTCTCTCACTCTCACTCAATCATCATCTATACCATTTACATAGATATATACATTTTTTTATGTAAAAAGCAACTTCCTCTTCTTATTTTTTTTTTTTACTACAAATCTGCAACAGCCCATCTAAAAATTGTGTATGAGAGGTTTTTTTTCTTTTTATTGTTCTGCTTATGTGAACTCCACTTCCATTATCACGTATGCTGCATTATCAAATATACATAATGCAAAGTAACATTAGCTTGCAGGTTAACTGCTGTTAGAGTTTCTGTACAAGGTTTGGTTAGCTTGCTAGTTTGTTTATTGATCCATATTTTTGGCTAAATAATTAGCTACCTAGCAATGACACCCTTATAAATATACTGTACATGTTTAGAATTTGTCTATATTGTACAAAATTACTACAGAAAAGTAAAGTGATATCTTATGGACGATACAAAATGCATATCCAATAAAACAACAAAACATGTGGCTAGATAGTCAAACTCACTCAACTAGCTAACGGCTAACCTGAGCATGAGCTGAGCGATGCTATTATCTACAGTAGTTATCTTTTGCTCTCTTTTTTTTCTGTTCTGTTCTCTTTTTTCAGTCCACATTCGTTTTTTTTCCCAATCATCTCTTACTCCATCTCTCATTCTTCTTCTCTGTTCTTTTCTCTGTCTCTAATTTTGTCCATTATCTCATTTATGTTTTCCTGTTTCTTCCCCTCTCTCTCTCTCTCTCTCTCTCTCTCCTACAGTACTTCTTCTCCATACTTTTACAACAATTGTTCCTTTTCTCTCGCTTTACTTTTCCGGCATTCTCGCTCCATCTCTACTTTCCTCCATATGCAGTATATTGCTCTCTTTTCTTCTTCTCTCTAACACTCCTCCTCTTTCTTCATCTTCTCTCTCTATTCTTTTCCCTCTCCCTCCCCGATAAGCAAGTGTCTGTCAGCAGCTTGTCTGTCTCATGTCTGTCTACACAGATTAGCTCTCCTGTCTGTCTTCACTGCAGAAACACCCTGTATGAGGCACAAGGGATTTTAACATGCTATATACTAAAATGATTATGTTACTAGAGCAAGAACAGACAGCTTCATGTGGGGTCACAGAAAAAGTGAGTATAATAAAAAAATATAAAAAAAAAATTATAATAATAAATAATAAAATAATAATAATAATAATAATAATAACTATTATTATTATTATTATTATTACTATTATTAAATAATTTTTATTATTATAACACATTGTATAAAGATGTAAATGGTGCACATACACAGGTGCAAAAAAAAAATAATAATAAAGCCTTATCATTATCATGCCACCTACATGGAGACACACACACACACACACACACACACACACACTATAATAATCACAAAGGTGGTCTAAACCCTCATTCCCATCTGGACAGTAATTACACAATCTACTGTAACAACTGTGAATTAAAGCCATCAGTTACATCTCAAATGACATTATACAAAGCTTTATATGGGGACAATATTATTGTTATAACTGAGTGTGAAGGCTCTGATTGTAAACTATGCAAGGAGTCAAGTACAGTCATCATTTTCAGTAAATACACTAGTTTTCTAAAAGTAACTTAGAATGGACGCTCGTCATCTCGTGATAAGCTTGTAAAAGAAACTTACCCCACCACAGGAATTAGCAGTGTTTCCTATTCATTCATTCATTCGTGCCAGTTTTTCCCTATACATACAGTAGTCAGCCAAAATGTGTACATACTGTACTTCAACATGAAAAACATGCGCCTCTCTTCTGACGATGACATGATAGCATGTTAGCAGAGAAGACAACTGTCTCTTGAAGTGATACAATATATATAAATCAATCTGCTGTTAATGAATGGTTAATGTCATGAACAATTCTGTAAAAATGTGTCCAAAACTGATGATTTCAAGTGAACTCTAACAAGTTAATGTACAAGGATTGTTCAAAACAAACTGTGACTTTTAATTGTGAAGAATATCAGAACACTAGAGTAAAAACTACCTTTATTTCTCTATATAATCCCCTGCTACCCTAATGCACCCAGAGTTTCAATAGTGCTTGGATACCATCAAGGTGGAAGGGTATCTCAGTACACCAGAACCATGATCGGACTTCACGTCTGAAACAACAGCCTCCTAGGAACCTCTTTAATGGCCCAGTCATGTCAGGAAGGTACAGATGATGTGAATGTTGGATGTAGCATATCTGATGCTGAATACAGTATATTTTTTTCTCAATCCAAAGAAAAAAATAAAATTCTTAAGACTCAAAAGGGCTCTTCCTGAGGAGGCTCAAAGACACTCTGAATCATTGGTATTAGTGAAACATAAACTCGAGTCGAAAGTCGATGGCAAGTTAGGAGCATCCATGATTAGTGTAAACCCGTGGTTCTCAAAGTGTGGGGAATACAGGCATGACAGGTGGGGCGCAATGAAGGGGAGGAAATTAGGCGGAAAATTTTAGGAAAGTACCAATTATAATTCATGTTTTTCTTTATTGACAATGAAGAGCGTACACTCAAAACTAAACAATCACACACAAAGAAATGGATCATTAATACAAGTAAATTAAAATAACATCAGAGAAAAAGTGGAACCATAGTGCAACAATAACGGTTTAACGTCGGCATGTTAATTGCAGAGGAACAATATAAGGAAACTTTCGGTATTGTATATATAATCATTATTCATTCCAATCTGTCTGCTGATGTTTCTGTATTTTTGTTAAAAATTAATATTTTATCAGGCAGTACTAGTCTGGCATTTCTAGTTTCCAGTGTGACAAAGTTTCCAGTGTAACAAACTTGCTTTTTGATTCTTCAGGCGCTGAACAGATCCATATCGTTCTACGCTTTTTGTTGGTGTGTGGCATTTTGTGATTGCAAGTCATTGTTGTGTTGTAGAGAATAATGATGTTTCTGCTTTCAAACGTATAATTTAGATACTTAATCGAGACAAAATGCGGGTGTAGCTGTAAGACAATGAAGAGAGGATATGTACAGTATGTGGGTGTCTTATTTGCGGGTTTATTTACGCAGCTATTGAAGCCGGAGATGCGAATATGCGAATGTACTAACTTTACTGCGGTCACAAACCGGGTCAGGAGCGTACATAGTGAGCATAATAACGTCAATGGATACATTTGTTACATGGACCACAAAAAAGCAGGCGATTCAGCACGATCAGCCTAATCATCCAAAAAGCCAGCTGAAAGGAAAATATGATGAAGCCGATCTTGCACTTGGATTCATGGTGGGGATGGTGCGGGCAGAGGAGAGACTCATGTGTGTTTTGTGTTTTAAACCGCTGGCAGCAGACCGCATGAAACCCAACAAATTTGGAAGACACTTAGAGACAACACACCCCAGTCACGTTAATAAGCCACTCGACTTCTTTGAAAGAAAGCTGGCAGAATACAGACAGCAGGAGAATCGCATGGTAAAGTCTGAATCAGTGGACAGCAAAGCACAAATTCAAAGTTGCATACAGAATTGTGCAGTGCAAAAAAACTACAAACGACTGCTGAGCAGCTAATCCCCAGGGTTCTGTAGACATGGGGTCAATTATGCAAAGATAAGTGATAATGTAAGCCTTTTATAACAGTTGGATGTGTATTTAATCTGTTTTAACTTGGTGTTATTTGATCTTATTGGTTTAGACATTGACATTTCAATAAATAGTAAACTTTTCGCTATCATTTTGTTGACAAGTGTGGCTTAAAAATTCGCCCACCCCCTTAAGTGGGGAATGACAGAAAATGTTGGGAACCACTGGTGTAAACATTCAAGCAGGAGTAGAAACCAGAATAAAGAACACAACGTTTGTAAATGGACTTAGATACAAATGTCAAATTAGTTACAAAAAGGGTACAAATAGGCTAATTAATCAAGAATTACACTAAACTGATGACCACAATTAGGTGAAAAACAAAAGACAGGGTCTAATATGAATTCTAGATATTACTAAACTAATGTGAAAAAATATTACACTATTAGTAGGTGTTACAACTTGTGCACATAGACCAAATAAGACCAGGCAGCAAACCATGTTGCTTGCAGGTATTGGGTTTGACACATGATTTAAAACCATTTAGATTTTGACCATATGGCCATAATAAGTTTTACGAACTTTACCAGCAGGCAGCTCTCTTGAATGACCAATAATGCCATTTATCAGGTGTTGATGTGAAATAAATGGCATGTCACAAGATCGAAGTTCGGAGACATTATGGTGGATTTATGATAGCAGACCCTGAGGCAGGTCTAATTAAAAAGGCGGCGAACTGCCGGACCAGCCTAACATCCATCTTGCAGAGCGTGGATTCACATAAGTAGCACGCACACACACACCAACTGACATTTAAATTTTGAAGTGTGTGTGTGTGTGTGTCAGATCCATTGATCAAACAGTATAGGATCTGCAGCTTCTTTATGTGCAGTCCAGACAAGTCCGTCTCAACTATTTTACACACATACATGCCACATGCCTCCCCTTCTTAAAAGACACTAAGAGTCACATGACCACACTATATCCCTGTGGAAACCACTGCATAAAAAGCCAGAAATTACCTGGGGCCCTTAGTCTACCCTTAATGAAAACTTAACATGAATTTTTCATGTAAAATCATCCAGAATCTAATAAAAAAATATTTTTTTAGCCTCAGGCGGTAAAAAAACTAATATCTTTAATATGACATATAACAAAACTTTTGACACCCATAGAGAATAGAGATCATTGCCATGCATCATTGGAGCTTTAATTGGAAATGTGTAGAGACCAAAATCAAACTTTTTGACCATAGCATTGTTTGAAACAAAATAAGAAAACTACTTACCAAAAAAGATTCGAGTGGTACACTGTTGAGGGCTGTTTCGTGGCTAATGATCCAAAGGTCCGCTGTTCATTTTTAAAAATGTTTATATTTATATCAATTTTCCCCATGAATGACGCCAATAACACTCGAGTTGTCTGTAAAACACACTCTCCCGTCGTTTCAGTGAGTACTTAAATCTAGTGTTTCCCCTCTCCCACTCTCCTGTGGTATTTGTTTAGAGAGAACCCACCATCACGCTATGCCAAGATCACTTAGCGGCAACTTATCTTTGAATACTTGGCCATTGACGTCAGAGTTGGATTTCGGAACCGGGAATGCTTCGCGGCCAGAGCAACAACAACAACGATCACGGACTTATTCCACATGAGAGGAGGACGTAGAGGCGTGGATTGAGTTGGTCTTGGCTGAGGATCACTCAAATAGGCACATGGTGCTACCTAACCATCTCCAGTAAAAGAATCCTACTCTTGGTGTACCTGCAATTTAATCTTGCAGTCTAAATACAGGAAATGTAAAATTGCTCCCTGATATCCAGAAGCTTTTGGAAGGAGAAGAGAAGAGGAATGTTCCTCCACATTTTAATAGACACAGACATGAAAACACAGATAATATACAAAGACACACACAAACACAAACTGACCTTTGCAAGTCTTGCCATCAGGCTGCAGAGTGAAGCCGACCGGACAGCTGCAGCGGACGCCCGTGGCCGTGTCTTTACATGTGCGATCACATCCACCATTATTTACCGCACAGGTCTCTGGGTAAATATGCACACACACACACACACACACACACACACACACACACACAGATATGTATATATGTGCATATATACATAGGGCACATTGTGTCAAAAACATTCTAAGAGTCAGTCACATGAAATTAGCCACACATACATACACACACCACTGTCACAACAAATGAAACTCAAAGCAATATGAAATATCTTATCATAAAACCCCAATACCCAAAGAGTAAAATTGATTACAAATAAAAATCTAATGCAATAAAAAAAAAAAGCTTTTCAGTGGTTCCTTCATTTAAGGGTTCTACTTCAAACATTTTGTGAAAGAGAAACGCTCTCTTCTGGGGGTTTATGTTCATCATTTAGGAGTTTCACCCAAAGTTCAGGCCAGACTTTCAGAATTAGCCTAGTGTAAAGTTTATGACATCCTAAAACTCATTTAGAATTTATTTTTTCCCCACATGCAGATTTTAAATATTATACTGTATACTTAAGTCCAATTTCTAAGCAGTTCTACTTCATCCTTCTGACAAGGGTAGTAAAAAGCACAATTAATCCTTCTAGTACATCTTGTACAGACTGGTCTAGTTAACAGTTGGTCCAAAAAAAGCAGAGGAAAAGTACATTAAGACTTGCTAATAGTATCAGCAGCAATAGCCCACTTATCACAGAACAGTCTTTTATTCCTTATGAAAAACATTTGAATTGAATTATATGAAGCTATATACTTGGATACAAGACATTTCTGGACAATTCCTGAGCAAGTGATTATCTTATTATGTCTTATCTACTGTATGCTATGGCAAACAGAATTATGCAGTTATTTCTTGCTTGGGTTTTTTCTACAGCCAGATGTTCTACAGCTTACAAACTGCTTGATTACACATCTTACTAATTCTATTGTATTTTACTCAATTTTACTAACAACAAGAGACCACAATGGCTACCTGTGATAGGACTGCCATAACATGCCTTGGAACTAGACAACAGTATTTTTGCCTATGCCATGTAGTGTAATATGTGTGTAAGAGCTGATTTATACTTCTATAAAAATGATATGGTCAAAAAACAAGGTATAAATTATTTGGTAAACACAATTTGCAGTTGATCAAAGAAGCACTAACATGAATTCCTTCATAAAGGAGACACTCAGGAATAGCTGGCAGACGAGGTCTGCAAAATACATGTGAACATGTCTGAAAAAATGCACACGGAGAAGTATGCTGTACTTCGGGTATAATGCCAATGTCTCAGAGGCAAATACAACCTCAGAAGAACACACCATGGCATTACTTATTTATCAAAAATGAAGTCAAAATGAAAACCTATGGGTAATACTAAGTACCCTTATAATTCAACACCTTTAGCAGCAATAACTTGAAGTAATCACTTTTTGGATGACTTTCAGTCTCTGACATCATTATGGTCCATTATTCTTTACAACATTGCTTCAATTAATTGAGGATTTGGGGCATTCGCTTATGTACAGCTCAGTTAAGGTCCTCCCACAGCATTTCAACTGGGTTGAAGTCTAGACTTTGACTAGGCCATTCCAAAGCCTTTGTTTTCTTTTTATCTATTATGATTTACTGGTGTGCTTTGGATCATTGTCCAGTTCCATGATCAAATTTTAACCAAGCCTTACTTGTCGGACAGATGGCCTCACATTTGCCTCCAGAATAGTCTATTATACAAAAGTTCATTGCCTTTAATAAAGGCTAAGGTAAATCAATCAAACATTCATCTGACAATAAATCGTTTCATTGTACAGTATATACAGTACGTCATGCTTTTGCACTTGAGATATGTTGTTTAATTTCAATGTTTTCTGATACCTTGCCGTCCAAGAATAGAGATTCCTGCACGACACATTGTCTTGCTCCTTTCACAAAGGGTCTCTGAGCTTTACAGACACCCCGATTAGAAAAGTGCTTGGAAATACGTACTGTACAGGACATCACTAACTAATTTTTTCTACCAACAGTAAGCAGATCATGAGAAACACTTTGACACGGAATTTGTCAAACTTGACTTTGAATTAGCCAAACTTCTAGATTAGGTCCTCTCTCTAGCGCAAGGCAGTTCCAACATTTCTGAGACCACCATTACTTGGTCCAGTTTTGGCTGCATGGCTTGCACCTGGACCCTGTGAAACACAAACATATCATGTGCATTGCTGGCTTGGTGTCCTGGAAACGGAGCTGTTTTTTCTTTGCCAGTGTGCCCTTGAGGTCAATTCCTTCCCAAAGAAAGGTGGCTAGAGCTGATGCTTCCTTTTCAGGTTTGGCACCACAATGAAATCTACATATTCATAGATGACAGTACTAAAAAACTTCTGACCAACTGGTAAGCAGATATACACATCAGGGTATTTTTAAATGCTATTGAACATATATTGGGTGTTTTATTTCCAAATTACCAAGGAGTGAAAAGTTTGGTACAGTTTGTTTCTTTCACATCCCCTACCATCTGCTGATGTCCTTTATCTCCTTCAACTTCCTGACCTAAACGGGCTATGCAAATAGATGAAGGTACATTTGAGAAATTATTGACTGCACTTCTTGCTTTTTTGCCAGCCTATTCAGCATGCCAGCATCTTGTCAACAGAAGTTATGTGGAGATGTATGGATAATCCTTAGGACATGGGTACGCATGGTTAGTGTAGCCACCTCATCGTTCTTTGTTCACCAGTTAGATTCTTGGGTAATTGACCTTGTGGAGATTTTATGCTATTTTTGCATCTCTGATCGTTTCCATCAAGCTCTCAATTTTTTTTCTTCTCCCAGAATTATACAGTAGGTGGAATAGCTTCTATAAAATGCTCTGAGATGGACTGGCAACCCCATCCAGGATGTAGTCCTGAGCAGATTAATATTCGAGTTCCAATACGGCACTGACCAGGCTATAGCGGTTAATGAAGAACAAAAGAATAAGCCTTACTGTAGGTGCACACACACACAGTAATATGAGGGATATGCACTTTGATTTGTACACCTTAATGCAGACATATAGTTTCCCTAGTTCTCTAGTTACATTTAAAATTTAACTCTTAGAATTAAACACTTCCACTATCATTCTAAAGAGTTCTTCAGTTTGTCCCTGGTCTATGTAGAACCCTACAGTATGACAGAGTGCTTCTCTTTCAGAAACAGTTCCAAGTAGAACATATTCATTTAATGCCCTTCAGTTTTGACGTAAAGGGTACATTCTTTTAAACTTCCCTAATAGAGATTGATTTCTGAAAGAAAGAAAAAAGACACAATGTTAGAAAATGAAAGGATAAAATTGGGGAAAACATATTATGATACAGTTAACAGTTGGTGACAAAGGTCAAGGTTGAGTCTGTTATCCCAGGTATCTGTGGAAGAAAGGTGAAGTTTAAGCTGAAAAAAAGAAATAGTGACAGTTAAAGGAAGAAGCAAGAGAGTTAATTACAAACTAGTTAATTACAAATAGAGCCAAGTCAAAGATGATCAAAGGAACTAGAGAATGTTACAAGTATGTTTGTATAGCTGGATATCTAAAAAAAAAAAAAAAAAAGTGGCCTGATACCATGTCTAGAATAGCACCTAATGATTTTTCATTAGATTTTCACATGTTGAAATCATGCAATAGAAACAGAATGCCATATCCATGATGCGCAGTCTTAAAAAATGTTCCCTCTAGAACCCTTTTTAACCCTTATCTATTAAAATCTTTAGATTAGATTAGAGATACTTTTAGCTTTTAGGTTTACTGTAGAAAATGTGAATTTAATGATTTCAAATCAGCCAACAGTTATTTATTTAACATCTGATATAGAATATTTGATATACAGAATAAATATATGTATATATATGGATATATTTATATATATGGATATATATATATATATATATATATATATATATATATATATATATATATATATATATATATATATAAATATATACAGGTATATATAGGTCCCCTATAGATATATTAATCTAGACGCATCCATGGAACCCTTATAGAACCTCTGTAGAACCATATTTTTAATAAAGTTTAGTATGATTTTAGTATGATTTTATGTAAGATAAACTTTTTGCTTAAATTAACTTTTGCTAATTGCCATTGTTTGCATTCTACCATACACTTTAGAAAAATTCACACTCCAGCAGTGAATGATAGCTCATCCTCTATCACTACATACAGCAGAGTAAGCTGCAATTACAGAGTGAAAAAATGGGTTCAGAGTCCAAAATGTCCTTTTGTGCACTGTTAATTGAATCATCTGATGTTGATGATGTGAGTAGTTGGCCTAAAATGTAACACATGCTTAGATTATTTTTGGATTTCACTTTGTTGCTCTCTCAATTATACAACTATTCAAGTTTTAGTTGTTAAGTCATTATGACTCGACGAATACAGCACTATGCAAATTTATTGAGCTACACTAATTTTTTTATATTCAATTAAATTATGTAGATTAAATTAAAGAAATGGAAACAGATAAAAAGTGTCTAAAGAAACAATTTTAAAATTGGTTGTTTATGTTTATAAGGTTACAGTATATTAACCTCAGCAGCAACCTCATTTCCCCTCTCATCTCTTTTAACCAAAAATACAAGAAAGTCTGGCTCTTTGAAAACAAAATATGAAAAACTGATGGGTGTGTCAGGACTTTTGTACCCTGCTATATACTGTAGTAGTGTATCAACTTTAATGAAGAAAAAAGCCAACAAACAAAGGACTGACGGTCATTGGACTACGGTTCGGAAGGTCCCAGGTTCTAATCCCACGCCTACCAAGTTGTCCCTGTTGGGCCCTTGAGCAAGGCCCTTAATCCTCAACTACTCAATGTATAATAAAATTTAAAACAATAATAATAAAAAAATTAAGTCGTTCTGGATAAGGGCATCTGCCAAATGCCTAAAGGTAAAGGGCCAAGATACAGTAACAGATCATCTCACTTCTCAGTTCCGTAAATTTAAGTCACTTTCTTTAAAGTATTTATTAAGAAAAGAAACCAGCATGTGTTCTTACACATTGAGCTGTTTTTGCTGGGTTTTTCATATGTATCGTCATTCAAAGCAGCTTCAGTCCCATAGCCCTGTTTGTAATGCAAATACAGTTGAAGTCGGAAGTTAACATACAAATAGGTTGAAGTCACTAACACTGATTTTTTTTTTTATCACTCCATATGTTTCCTGTTACCAAAGCTATAGCTTTAGTAAGTCGGCTAGGACATACTGTATTTGTAATTTATGCATGACACAAGTCAAACAATTGTTTACAGATTATTTCATTTATAATTCACTATACAGTATCATGCATATATTCCATTGTGTCAAAAGGTTTACAGAAATTCAGTTGAATTTTGGCCTTTAAACAATTTGGAAGATTCCCAAAAAAATTATTCCATGGCTTTAGAAGCTTCTGACATCATGAAGTCAACTGGTGGTCCACCTTTGTGCATGATTTATAAAGCCTACCTTCAAACCAAGTGAGTCTGTGTTTGCGATTGTCATAAAACAGCTGGAGTCTGCCTCAAAATCCGTTACCCACAACATCACGACCTACCACACTGGCCACCATGCACTACAATTATCTCTGTTAGTTACACCTGACTTTACCAAGCGAGTATGGTTATTTTAGATATTTGTCCTTTTAGATATTATGTTCTCTGTTCTTTGGATTTTGGATATACCTGTTACACTCTGTTTACCCGTTTGCTCATTGACCAACCTTCTGCCTGGTTTAATCAGCTAATCTGAATTTTCATATGTCTAAGCCTATTCAATGATGATGACAGACATCATGGGAAAATCAAAAGAAATCATCCAAGACCAAAAAATTAGAAACCTTGGGAACAATCTCCAAATGTCTGACAGTAGTACATTAATCTGTACAAACAATAATTCACAAGCATAAACACCATGGGACCACACAGGTATAATACCACACAGAAAGGAGACAAAAAGTACAATTCAATGCCAAAACAACAGCAAAGGACCTTGTGAAGACATTTGAGATAACATTTACAAAAGTATGTATATTGGCGGCTAAAGAAACTGATCCTGACGTCACCTTGCTCAGCAAGGAAGAACCCACTGCTCCAAAACCTCCAAGTCAGACTATGGTTTGCAGCTGCAAATTGGGGACAAAGATCTTACTTTTTGGAGAAATGTCATCTGGTCTGATAAAACAAAAATTTTACTGTTTGGCCATAATGCCCATCATTGTCTGGAAGCAAAAGAGGAGGCTTGCAAGCCAGAGAACACCATACCAACTGTGAAGCATGGGGGTGGCAGCATTGTGTTGCTAGGGTGCTTTGCTGCAGGAATGACTGATGCACGAAAGACTATAAGGATATACTGAAGCAACATTTTAAGACAACAGAAAGGAAGTTAAAGCTTGGATCTCCCAAATTGACAATATATGCAAGCATACTGTAATTCCAATGTTTAGAAAAAAATGGCTACAACAAGGTCAAGGGATTGATGTGGCTCTGGCCTTGAGCATGGAGGCTTACAAATCTGACCCAGGAGGAAAGGGCTAAAATTGCAGCAAATTCTTGAAAGAAGTTTGTGGAAGGTGAGCAGAAACATTTGACTAAGTTTACAATTTAAAGGCAATCTCATCAAATATCAGTAGAATATACTAAGTGTATGGAAACTTCTGAGCTAAAAAAAAAGTCTTTCTCTCTACTATTATTCATTTCACATTCTTAAAATAAAGTAGTGGTCCTAACTTACCCAAGACACAGAATGATTAAATGTCAGGAATTGCGAAAAATCTGAGTTTAACTGTTTTTGGTTAAGGTGTATGTACTGTAAACTTCTGGTTTCAAATCACACATGTCCAGTTTTTAATGTGAAAATAGTTGCATAGGGACTTTACACCGTGGATAGAATAAAAACAGCATAAATGGCAAGAAGGCCATAGTGCAGCATATGAAGAAAAGTTCAATGGAATCATGCTGGTGTTTCGCTAATTTACACACGCTAGTGTGGATGTGGAGGTGACCTTTGAGATCCACAAGCTAAATCTTTCAAAGATTGAATTTGAAAACTGGGAAACAGGAGGGAAGTAAAGATTGTAGCAGGAAAGTGTTGTTTGAAAGAGCCTCAGAAGCTTTCTAAAACTAAATGATTTATACCAGCGGCCCTGTTATTAGCCGAACTTGCTACAGGCCATTGTATTCTGTAACAGCTGGATGTGTATAGCCTAAGGGTGTGACTGTTCACACACATATTCAGAAACATATCATTCTACAAAAAAAGCAACATTCCTTATAAAGAATACATTTTTGAGATCAATTAGTTTTAAGAGCACAAATATTAGCTAACAAGCTAACCTGTTGTGTGTTACACCCATGACCTGCTTAAACATGGCCTGCTTAAACAGTGTTGCACTGTATATACTGTTTATATAGATAAGATACACTGTATAACACAGTTGCAGTCTGACCAAGCAACCTGATTGGACAAGAGGCTTTTCACAAGTAGTGATAATGGACTGTAACACCACTGCAACATTTAACCAGATGTATCACTCTGCATCCCAGGTGTTCTACCATCATTAATTACACTAACTGTCAGTCACAGCATGGGTGAAGGTAGGTCAGTATGGTCTGCCAGACTGAGGAGAGAAGCTTCTGTACCTGGCAAAACCGACATTTGCACACTTAAAGTGATGCCATCTTAAACAACACATAGACTGCTTACTAAAGTCATTCCAAATTGTCTCTGCTTTGTTTTATTTCTGCCTAATCCAAGCTTTGAAGCTAACTACTGTAGGTTCTTCCCAGGGTTTGACATTGGCACCAAATGCGGGTAAAATTCAGCTGTGGCGGGTAATAACTTTAGTCTCACTAGCCACTTTGGTGGGTAGTTCATTCTTTGGTATGACAATATATTTTTGTTGTAGTTTTCTCTAAAGTCATCCGATATAATAAACGCATTACAACATAATATTACACGCATAGAACGCGCGTGAATGTAATGAGGAGATTTAATGCCTCTCTCTACACATGTTCACACATGCATTGCACTCGCGCGCACACACGCACACACACACACACACACACACACACGCTTTTACTTCCTGTTTGGTGTGTGTGTATCATTTCCCTAAAGGGCTATTGCTTCTCTACAGGATGAGAATGTTTTGCCCCTTTCGCAGGTTATTTACTGATTATATAAAAAAAAAGTAATCACTATTAAAACTCTATTTAGATTTCATGTTGAATGATAGAAAATTCATCAATTGATTGAATTACCTCACACTGTAAAGAGTCAACACTACAAGATAGACCAGAGTCCATTGTCCTAACTCAGAATTCTGATATAATAATACATAATGAATAATAATACCTGATAATAGTACACAACACACTAAAATGATAAATGTTCTGAGTTGCTGTATTTTTAATATCAGAATGAGTTCAGTTGTACTGAATCTGTTATTTTTCAATGTCATGTGGTAAGAGGCTTGAATTTAAGTTCAATAAGTAGAATATACTGTTCATGTTTGCATGTTTTTATATTGGGAGCTTAACAGTACTGAATACTTGACTACTACTATAGTGATACAGTGTATGCTGTCATTTATAAGTAAATCTAGATATAACAAACATGAACGTATCATGGTGAAGATAAAACTGCGATTTTCTGGTAACAAAATTGTGGCGAGTAAAAAGGCTGAATGGCGAGTGACTCCAGAAATCCACTAGACACATCGGCCAGTCAGCAGAAAAGTTAATGTCAAACCCTGGTTCTTACACAACACTGTCTGTATCTCCTTATCAAGGGCACTACTAGTTGTGTTGAAGAAGTGAATGTCCACCCTAGTGCACCAGCTGTCCATTTAACACTATTTGGAATTCAACTCCAGAACCTGGAAGTTACCAGAGCTGATATTCAGAATCAGCAGAATAAGTGGAAATATAAAGATAAATTTACATGATGTACAGGACTGTCACCCACCAGCATGGTTTATTCTCCTCGCATTTTGGCTGTATAGTATTGGTAAGAAATTAAAACTTTTACTTTTGTTAATAACATTAACACTCGGTTGCCGCTTCCGGCAGTCACGGTTGATTATAATAATAATCATTTTAAATAAACAAACAAATCATAATCTGTTGATTGTAAATGGTTTTTATATAACTATTGTATAAAAGCATTATCACACTCGAGGTCATGATGGATATGAATCTAATTTTGTTTTGACATTTCCATTTGGAATATTTTGCATCTAATTATTTTTATTTTTTTATTTCATGCTTGTAAGATACTTTTATTCTTGAGTCATCTATTTATCTATCTATGTATATAAAATTTATATATATACTATTTTTTCTTCTATATTTTGTAATATTTTTATATTATATATATTTTATATTATTTTATATTATATTTTTATAAATATTTCTTATTTGTACAGTTTATTTTACTAGTTAAATTTATTTTCTTTAGTATTTCTTTTTATTCATATTTATTCTTTACGTATACGTTTTTTTTTTAAGGTCACTGGCAGTCGTATAAGCATTTCACTGCATATCGTACTGTGTATGACTGTATATGAGACAAATAAAATTTGAATTTGAAATTAATTTTCAATTACATTTCATTTACTCAACCTTATTACCTGAACTTGTTCACTGCTATGCAACATTTAGAAATTCTTACTGGTCACTTTTTTAAACAGGAAGTAAGTTCTGTCCATTTGTTGTCCTTGTTTTCAATGAGAATACAAAATTGAATGGTCACCTAGAATGTACAACTCTATTAGTAAATAAAATAAAATAAGTAAATCATTAGAACGTGTTTAATATCCTAGTTAATAATAGCTCAACACATTTTGTGTTTATCTATGTTCGTATGTTATTATGTATATTTTTTAAGTCTATTCTAAAAATAAAATGTAATCCTGTTACTAATTTAAGCGTGAAATGCAGCCATTATCAGCAAAAACCCTTGTAAAACTCGTAAATTTGATGCACATTTTCAGTTGTTAAATGCATGTTTTTTATTAATTCACTGTTGAAAACTGCACAATAAATAACACTGTATGTATAGCCCTTTCATAAAGGTTGAGTTAATAACTAGCAGAGTATGCTTTGTCGTATAATGACATAATGATCACCATGACCATATCTTTACTTGCTAGGTATTATTCTTCATGCTGTTTTAATAGTACTCACTTTAATCCAATCCAAATAATCAACTGAATCCAAACCACCTCACCAAAACAAGAAAGTAACTATAAAAAGAAGCACCATTTACCTTAATGAACAATAAATTCTCTCTCCCACTGCCTCCCCCATTTCTCTCTTTCAGCACTTTAATATGACTACAGAGAAGGAGAGTTTTCCACTGACGCTGAGTTTCCAGTTAAATTTGCCAGCATTGGTCGCATCCTGGTGCCGCGGCTATGACAGCAGCATAAGCTGAAGCGGGAACGCAGAGTGTCAACTCTAACACAAACCTGAGGTACAGCATTATTTCATCCAGCATATTTGTGTGATAAACTCATAATATCCAAGAAATAAAATGAAAGGCTTTAAAAGTGATGAAACCACTACAAACAACGTTATGGTCCCCTGATTGACTGAACTGGTTTCGATTAGCAGTGCCAACTTAGCTTCTGTTGAAACATCACCATAAATCACTACTAAGTACCTGTTAGGACAGTAAAAAAAACAAAAAAAACGAGATGGTGTATACCAAGTTTCAAGTACGTTGGTAATTTTTTTTTCTTGATGAACGTTTAGAATGCGGCTCGAGTGAAGTGGTATTCTGAGAGGTTTGGCGAGCACAGAGAGTAATTTACATTTGAAGTGGGCAAATCAGACCCTTCCAACTTGGACGTGGGTATTACTCATCAGCAGCCAAGTTCAGCAGAGGTGCCTTAAATAAAAGAGACTCCTGGCTTTGTCAGATTCATTCTACTCTTCAAAAGGAGCTTGGATGAATGAAAATAATTTAGAGCAATTATAGCAAGGAATAAACGTGTATGAATCCTTACAATTAATCAATAAATGCACGGAGATCTTTTACATTTTACATCAGGAAAATCTACTGACTAATTTTTTTTAATTATTGAATTTTTTTCCCGACTTAAATTTTTTTTTTTATTAATTCACATAACACATTTCTCGCATTTTTTTAAAGTACTATATATTAAAAACTAGGCATTATTCATATTAAGCAAACATTTGCTTTCATTTGGTTCAACTCTCATTTTAATTCATTTAAAGTCATAATTTAAGAGGAAAGAGCAAAAGAAACATGAACTGTGCATAGAGAGTTTCGAGGACCGGTCCTTCAAAGATACCTGTTTTAACAATAAATGGCATCAGTTAAACATAAAGATGAAAGTAATTTCAAACTCTGCATCATCAAAGGAAAGAAAGTTGGTGGCTGGTCTGCTAAAGGGAAAAAAAACGTGCCAAACATACTGTAAATGTGTAATATTAAGAGAAAGAAAATGAGTAACAAAGGGGAAAAGATTGGAGGCAAAACACAATTTTCCTCTTCTACTCGTCCAATGTTGCTTAAATCACTTACGTAATTGTAATGTGAATATCGACTGAGAGAACAGAGGCATTAAAGTTACATTAATGTCTGGTCGTCCATGCATAGAGGTGTACATTGTGTACATACTGTATTGCAAAGAACATATATTTGTGGATAATAAGTATGCTATAGATTTAGATAAAGTTTGACTAGGACCTAGTACTTAAAATGACATACATTATATTGCTATAGTTACTAAATAACTCATATTGATTAATATGTGGGAGCCTGGGAAACTCCATGACATGTTGCTGCTCCGAATTTTTGACAGAAATTATTGTAAGCCAGTAAGAAATTTGGCACTGCTACTTAAAGAAAAATAATGAATTACATTCAATCACAAGGTAGAAATGGTTCAATTTACTTTTTAAACGAACCCTTTCTATCTGTAAAGATCATATCAGTGATTATCAATATCTTTCTATACAGTACGGATACATTTATTTTACATGAATGTAAAATGCCTCCAATGTCAGCATGTTCTAACAGTTAGTATTGTTTCTACTGTACATTGTGAAAGTCTTCGGACTCAGTAGCAATACAAGCTGTATTTCTTTGTCTTGTTAACTTCAGAAATGACTGTTTAAAGTTGTTACAATCTAAGTAATAACTTACTTTTTTTTCTATAACAGTAAACATAACAGTAAAAAACTGCATTCAGTGGCTAATCACTGTGGTCTGTGCTACAGTATGTGAGCAGCTCATCCTGCCAAGAAAAACGTATCATATTTTTAAAACTTAAAATAGTAAGCAATGTCCAAACATCAAAATGTGAATGGGGGTCCCAGGCGGCCACAGATATAGTCTTTAAATGACTAAGTAAACAATAAACTGTGTGTGTAAGGAGTTGAAGAAACCGCTTGGCGTTTTCAGAAATCCCATTCCTCGTGTTAACAGTTTAAACAGACAGCCTCTGTTATCTCTTCTTATACAGTGGGGCTTTACAGTAGCAGCGGTCTGGGCCTAGTCAGAAATATGGCTGAAAAACACTAGGTCTTTAAGAGCTTCTAAATTCAAATGATTATATCAGGAATATAATCTCCCTGAGTACAAGTTTGCAATACTGTACTTTGTATTGAATTTGGCACTTGCCCCATGGAACACAAGTATTTCAAATTTATGATATGCTTAACATGCTTAACTGCATTTGTCTAAGAAAGTAAAAAATAGGATATGGCCAACCATGGTTGAATCCAAAAAAAAAAAAACAGTGTACCAGTCTGTGTATCATTCATTCATCAGTTTTTATATATAGAACCTAAAATAAAAAAAGAGAGAAAAACACTTAAGTATTCATACTAAAATGTATAATATATTATATTTATTATATATTTTTTTTTAATTAAAGTATAATATTTATAAAATGAAAAAAAAGAAGAATAGCTTGTTTTCCGATTTCTGATTTTCTGAAGAAGAAAAAAAACAGAGCGCTCACATTCCATTTTCATTGTTTCATCAGAGCTGTGTTACTTCATGTGATGTTTTATTTTGTTTTATTATTATTATTATTATTATTATTATTATTATTATTAATAATAATAATAATAATAATAATAAGTATAATAATAATAATAATATTATTATAATTATTATAATTTTTTTTTTTTTTTTTTTTTTTTTACTACTACTTCTATTATTATACCTAAAGAGCATGGCAATGTCCATGCCATATAAAGAATCTAAAGCTCAATGAGTAAGCTCATTGTGTAACCCGACATGAAAGAAGCAACACTGGGCTTTTACACATACAGAGTTAACAGTTCAGTGTAACAGATTTTCTTTTCATAAAATAGAAATCGGAAAAGAAAACCATTATCCTTTTTTCTGTGTTGAAAAAACAAGTGTTTTTCTCATTTTTTTGATTTTTGGTTTTATATTGAAAAAGGAATGAACGAATGATACACAGATTCATACTACAAGTGTTATGTAGTACTACAAGTTATGTACTACTGGTTCTTTGTTAAGGTCATAAAAATGCAACAGCAATGGCATGGGAGCTGTCAGAAGCAAAGGGTTTTTAAAAAAGTAATTACTGTTCCTATGCAAGTGAATAAAGTAAGGTTGAGAGCAGGCTTGGGAAAGTTTAGAAGGAACCTTGTCATGTTTGGAGGGTCTATTCTCAGGCTTTGTTGGACACAGAAACAACCAGAAACTTTCAAGAATGGCGGTGGTTGGGGAGGGGTTTGGAGAACTACTCGAACAAAACAAATCAAAGAACAGAAAGAGTAACGAGTAGAGGAAATAAGCACAAGCGCCATGGCAACACATAGAAAGAGGAAGAAAGGAGTTACCCATAAGTAGACGCCGTTTCACCCGCTTGTCCACATCAGCTACTGACGTGGTATTGAACTCAGAGCTCTCAATTGCAGCCTCATCTTTCTCTAAAACACAAGTGACAGAGGACAAACAGGGAGCAGTAGGTTAATTAGAAGCCCAATGTCCATCGCCCCGCACAGACAGCCCTGCCATAGACCAGCCAGCCTCGGGCGTCCGGCTCGCAGGCATCCTGAAGAGCAGGTTAGACTGATGCCACGTCAGTTTGTCCCAGTGGCCAAACCCAGGACAAATAGACATGCTATCAGGAAGTCCTGCTCCCAGTCAGCTCGAACTCAGACACCCGGACTCACACTGCCTGACCCTCTTGGCGTTCGAGCACAAACCAAAGCCAAGAAGCAAAAAGCTGCGGAAATAAAATAATAAAGCGCCAATAAACCCTGTTAGAGTGTTAATGAAATTAATGAATATAAAAATAAAGAAGATTAAGTCAAACTCTCCCGGAAAAAAAAAGATCAGCCTTTGGAATTTGTCATGAAAAATGAGAAGAAGGGACACATATAAGAGATTTGGAGGGATTTGGGGAATAAAAAAAAGAAGGGGTTCTCGTTGACATTGACAATTTGACGCTGCCGTTGCAGTCTTCCATATCAAACGGCCACTCAATTACCGCAGTGACAGAGAGGAGAAGTAGAGAAAAATGAAAGAGGTGGAATGAGACAAACTGCATTATGAGAGGATAAGAAATAGGACAGCATGACACTACAGTACATGAAGAGTGAAGTAAGGAGAAGGAAGAGGAAGATGAGATGACGTGGGAAGAAATGGAGAGAAGTGCCGTCTCATGGTTGGAGAGCATGAGAGGAACCTGTGGTGGGAGGAAGGGTGGAATAACATGCGAATAGGAGAGGTGGAGAGGAGGTGGATGAAGTCTGGGGGCAGCACTGGTTGCCTGTTTGTCTATGGAACACATCACAACTGGCTTTGACAATCAAGTCAATACAAGAAAACTAGGTTCCCTGGGGCTACTGTATACTGTAGATGGTTAATAAGCATGCAGATGCATCAGCACATGACTGGGCCATTTTTAGCCTCATACTGTAAAATGGGCCAATCAACAAAACAAAGGTCTGCCTTAATGCTGTGGGATCTGAAATTCTGTTCAGCCTCCAGTATGTGTTTTATGTATCTTCTCTGACAGACTCATACATATACTGTATGTAATATATGACAGGGGGAGGGGGAGGGGGGGGATCAGGGATTTCCAAGGACGGGATTCATCTACTATCAGCCCATAATAAGGGGCGACCAAAAATTAGAGATTGGGAGCAAGCACTAAATAACAGAAAACAAAAACAGGATAAAATAATGAATTAACGAACTAGTGCTATAACGTAACAGGGACACTGCTGAAGTGAGATCAGGGGTTACTAATAACGTTGATTGCAATACATAAGGGAAGACAAAACCAAATTGAGAGAAAAGATATTTGCACACATATTCATGCAGGCAAATACGTTATTAGGAAGAACAGCAGGCAGGGACGTACAGTATGAAACGCACAGTATGAGACAGTAGAGAGGGTAGAGGATAGACGACATGCAATTACCATGACAAGGAAACAGGAAGTAGAGGATGATTTTAAGGTGCAGTGGAGCAAGATCGTGTCGTTTAGTCGCATTAAAATTCTTTTGTTGGAAGCTACAGAATGACATGCTTGATGAAAAGGTCGAGGATCAGGACAGGCCATTGGCAAGGTGCTTTAAGAAAGGGCAGGCAAGGGTTGGAGCTAGTTTGTTGATTGGCTACTTTTCTGACCTTGATGCAGGCTGCAATTGAGATATCTGTTCTCAAGGACTTTCAATTTGCCTTTCAGCAGTAATTCTCTCCAACACCCTTTTAAAATTGCAGACAAGACAGGCAATCAGGAACTTTCACCAGAGAGGGCAGGAGGAACGGGAGGATCAAAGGAGCCTGTGAGGAAACACTACAAGCGGAAGGGAAAATCTAAAGAAGCAAATGCTACAGACAGGGGAAGGGGGCTCGACCCACATAGCACAGCTTACTCACGCAGACCACAGCGGGGGTCTGGTGGGACAGTGAGAGAGGAATATAGATAGAAAGAGAGATAGAGATGGAAGGGATCAGTCTCTACACTCCTCTTCTGGTCTCTGTGGCCGTTTGCGTCACTCTTCACAGATGCTGAAAGAGAAGACTGCGATGAGTAGTACAGCAGGCATCAGGACAGGGGACAGGTGGATGGTCTCCGCCAGGCTCTGCGCAGCCACACGGAGGCATCAGTCCAGTGTTGGGTAATCAGCAGAATCGGGGAACAGTTCAGGCATATAACAAAACATCAACAGTGAGAAGTAAGAGATTACAAAAAGACCTTACAAAAAGCATTGCAATTTCATTTTCCATTGCAGCAAATGTGACATCAGATGAGCCTCTTTAAAGCTCTGGCACTCAGCACATAATAATTTAGTATGACTGTGGATTTGTCTGGGATATGTACAATGCTGTGGTTGAATGAAGCCCTTCCTGAGAGGGGGAGGCCAAATTATCAAAAAAAAAAAAAAAAAAAAACAACTCGGAGGCATTCCGCTCAAATCACTCTAATATGTTATATCATACGGTTATCCATTTAAGATCCAAAACTACTATTTAACCCTTATTCCACTTAGCCATGCCGTCTCTCTGGAACATTTTACACTCACACACAACTCTACTGATGACAAATAGCTCATTGAATTATTTTTTAAAAACTGACTTTGGGTGGCTCTTCTGGGTGGTACTGAAAGCTCAAGAAGGAACCAGGAAGGACATGAGAACAAATAATGCTACACCAAGAAAGCAGATATTCTGTGCAGAATGTTCTGGAAGAGGAGATTTTTTTTATATGAAAAAGAATGAGCCATCCAAACCAAACATGGAACAAGGCATGGAGACACAAGCTAAGAAAAATAAGGGTGAAAAATTGACTTACCTGCAACAGTCCATTAGTTTTGTAAAATTCCAAAAAAGGACAGATGCGTAAAAAAAGTTTTCCTCCTGTTTTTAGAGGCATCACGGGTGAATATGGTTATACCCACATGGTGTATAAAGTTTTGGATATATGTGGACATGGCAGAACTCCACTGGACGGCTGGCTGCAATTCCCAGCATTAGGAGATGATAAATGTGTTTTGTACTTTCAGGAGTGATGAAGTTTCCGCTCACCTAGCACATCTTCCTTAAACCTTCCATGTCCTGTCCCTCATCCAAGATCTATCTTTCTTTTCAGATCGATCTCTCTCTCTCCAGTCCAATGCAAAGGCTACAGCAATTAATATACTAAACTTTTCCCTTATAAATGTCAAAGTGTGTGTAAAAATAGATGCTACTGTGCGACAGAGAGACCGCACAACACAATAACAAGACAGGAGGCTGAATGACTAAATGAACTAACTGCAATTTAATTAGCGTATTGGATTTAATGTTCAATGCTTAACAAATGGTTAAAAATGGCTGAAATCTACACACTTTTACCATCAAAACAACAGCAGAATCTATAAACATGGTACTGTATAGGTTGGCACCGTGGGGTTAAATCGTGCTTGGTGTGTTCCCTCCGGGTACTCCGGTTTCCTCCCACAGTCCAAAGACATTCTTCCCACAGTCCCAAATTTGCACTCCCCGTAGTGTTCCCCATAGTGTGAGAATGAGCGTGTAAGCGTGTGAATGTGTCATGCCATAGGGCCCAGGTTGTACCCAGAATTGTGCCCTGGTATAGGCACCAGGCCTCCCACGAACCTGTATACAGGATAAAGCTGTATAGACGATGAGGGAGTACACGACTGACTTTCAAAACATTTTATGAGACGTGTACACGTGTGTGTGTGTGGGGGGGGGGTATATGAGAGAGAGAGAGAGAGAGACTCACCAATGCAGGTCTTGCTGTCAGAGTGCAGGGCGTATTTCAGGTGGCAGCCACAAACCGGTCCGGTTTCAGTGTCGTCACACGTATGTTGGCAGCCGCCATTTCCATAGTTACATGTCACTGGTAATGCACAACGACTATGAGAGAGGCTTAAAGCAGTGACACATACACACACATACACACACTCAACACACTCACCTCTCAGACACTGTCTCTCACAGAAATACTATATGTTGTGATTGATTACTACTTTACAGTATATACAATAAAGTGGCTTGCAAAAGTATTCGGCCCCATTGAACGTTTCCACATTCCACATGAATCAAATTTATTGCAATTCCACGTGAAAGACCAATACAAAGTGGTGTACACGGTAGAAGTGGAACGAAAATCATACATGATTCCAAACATTTCTTACAAATAAATAACTGCAAAGTGGGGTGTGCGTAATTATTCAGCCCCCTTTGGTCTGAGTGCAGTCAGTTGCCCATAGACATTACCTGATGAGTGCTAATGACTAAATAGAGTGCACCTGTGTGTAATCTAATGTCAGTACAAATACAGCTGCTCTGTGACGGCCTCAGAGGTTGTCTAAGAGAATATTGGGAGCAACAACACCATGAAGTCCAAAGAACACACCAGACAGGTCAGGGATAAAGTTATTGAGAAATTTAAAGCAGGCTTAGGCTACAAAAAGATTTCCAAAGCCTTGAACATCCCACGGAGCCACTGTTCAAGCGATCATTCAGAAATGGAAGGAGTATGGCACAACTGTAAATCTACCAAGACGAGGCCGTCCACCTAAACTCACAGGCCGAACAAGGAGAGCGCTGATCAGAAATGCAGCCGAGAGGCCCATGGTGACTCTGGACGAGCTGCAGAGATCTACAGCTCAGGTGGGGGAATCTGTCCATAGGACAACTATTAGTCGTGCACTGCACAAAGTTGGCCTTTATGGAAGAGTGGCAAGAAGAAAGCCATTGTAAACAGAAAACCATAAGAAGCCCCGTTTGCAGTTTGTCACAAGCCATGTGGGGGACACAGCAAACATGTGGAAGAAGGTGCTCTGGTCAGATGAGACCAAAATGGAACTTTTTGGCCAAAATGCAAAACGCTCTGTGTGGCGGAAAACTAACACTGCACATCACTCTGAACACACCATCCCCACTGTCAAATATGGTGGTGGCAGCATCATGCTCTGGGGTGCTTCTCTTCAGCAGGGACAGGGAAGCTGGTCAGAGTTGATGGGAAGATGGATGGAGCCAAATACAGGGCAATCTTGGAAGAAAACCTCTTGGAGTCTGCAAAAGACTTGAGACTGGGGCGGAGGTTCACCTTCCAGCAGGACAACGACCCTAAACATAAAGCCAGGGCAACAATGGAATGGTTTAAAACTAAACATATCCATGTGTTAGAATGGCCCAGTCAAAGTCCAGATCTAAATCCAATCGAGAATCTGTGGCAAGATCTGAAACTGCTGTTCACAAACACTGTCCATCTAATCTGACTGAGCTGGAGCTGTTTTGCAAAGAAGAATGGGCAACGATTTCCATCTCTAGATGTGCAAAGCTGGTAGAGACATACCCTAAAAGACTGGCAGCTGGAATTGCAGCAAAAGGTGGTTCTACAAAGTATTGACTCAGGGGGCTGAATAATTACGCACACCCCACTTTGCAGTTATTTATTTGTAAAAAATGTTTGTATGATTTTCGTTCCACTTCTCACGTGTACACCACTTTGTATTGGTCTTTCACGTGGAATTCCAATAAAATTGATTCATGTTTGTGGCTGTAATGTGACAAAATGTGGAAACGTTCAATGGGGCCGAATACTTTTGCAAGCCACTGTAAACAGAATCATGAATCATATTTACATGCAGTTCAGTGCAAATGTTTACACCCGTCTACTGTGTTTTGTATGTGTCCTTTGAAAATCACATTTCAAATATCACAAAAACAGCCTTTTTCCATCTTAGAAATATTGCAAAACTTAGGAGCATCTTATCCGTATCTTATGGAGAAAAGCTAGTTCATGCATTCATGACCTCCAGACTGGACTATTGTAATGCATTACTAGGTGGTTGTCCTGCATCCTCAATAAACAAGCTTCAGTTAATCCAAAATGCAGCCGCCAGGGTTCTTACTAGATCCAGAAAATATGATCATATAACCCCAATATTATCATCCCTGCACTGGCTACCTGTTCAGTTTAGAATAAATTACAAAATAGTATTACTTACATACAAAGCCTTAAATGGTTTAGCTCCCACATACCTAACCAGTCTTCTGATACGCTACAATCAACCACGCGCTTTAAGATCACAAAACTCCGGACTTCATATTTCATTATGCGTTTTCATATTTAGCTCCAAAGCTTTGGAATAGCCTTCCAGACAGTGTTCGGGGAGCAGACACGGTTTCCCAGTTCAAAAGTAGACTCAAGACGCATCTTTTTAATCTGGCATACACATAACTCATCCCATAACCTCATACTCCAGTACACCTATCCCGAATGGCAACTACGCTAATTCTCCCCATCTGTTCTGTATTTCTCTACCCATGCCGAGGCATCGGGAGATTGTGCCAGCTTCAGTAGACAAAGGCCGACCCTGCGAGGTTCCTGAGGCATCCAGAGAAGGACCAGCTACTGTACAGCTGGATTCTGCTTCATAACGGTTTGCAGCTACACATGCTGTTCCTGTGCTTCCAGTGATCCAGACCCCATCTGCCCTCTGCTCCTCATCTGTCCACTGGCTCATCCCTATGCTGAACGGGTCTTCATGTTAATTTAAATGATTTTCTGTCATATGGCACCTTCACCTGCACAGCACACATGCCGTTATCATTTCTATCTGTTATCACCCAAATGAGGATGGGTTCCCTGTTGAGTCTGGTTCTTCTCAAGGTTTCTTCCTAATGCCATCTCAGGGAGTTTTTCCTTGCCACCGTCGCTCTCACCCTTGGCTTGCTCATCAGAGAAATTTCATTCATCATTCATTCATCTCATTATTACCTAAACACATTTTTCTCACACATACAGTACACACTTCCATATATTTTCTTTTCTAACAAAATCTTTTTAATTTTTGGTGAAGCTGCTTTGAGACAATGACCATTGTTAAAAGCGCTATATAAATAAAATTGAAATTGAAATTGATACATGTACCTGTATTTTTATTTGTCTCCATGTATGTAAATATGAAATGAGGCTGTATCCTGTAACAACAACCCAAAGTATTTTTCCCTGACACATTCAATCTCCACATTTCCGCACTAAGCTCAAGGCCGTGCAAACCACATGAAAGAAATTGCATTTTTTAAAGTATTAGAAAATGCTACATCATGCATGAGTCCTGGGTTGATTTCTAACCAGAAATGTCTGAGAATAGGCCATACAGTATGATTAAAGTTCCTCATGGGAATTCTCACATACTCCTCTAAAAGGTTTTTCCATCAATCACATAGATGCTCATAAAACTGCCATCACTATTCAAACATTCGTTTGTTTTATATGTCGAATGAACTATACAGAAACTAACATATGTGAATCTGAAGTGTGAACATAAAGAACTTGCTTAAAATGTTCTTACTCATCCACTCTCACTTTCTCTCGCACACACGCAATCAAAATATACCCCAGCTCCTCTTTAATCATGGATATTAAAGCATTTCTCAATATTTCACTCTTGAAACTTTTTGGAACAGGATTTGTTGCCAAACGAAGCGTAACTAATAAATAGCCGACGCTCGCTCTTGCTCTCCCCCAGACTGCTGTCTAGTGGATTAGTCCATGTGGGAGTTCACACGGTCATGAGACACACACTGCTTCATGACCCCATATTCTTCTGATCTTTTCACATTTTCGAGTCATATTTTATGCCCTGGACGGTATAAAGTAGAATAAATAGAATGATAAACTATGATAAATCTGGAGGAACAAATACAAGGTAGAACAAATAAACAAGCGCAGGCTATTCTTACTGAATCCCAGACATTTTAAATATCCAAAGTAATGAATAATGAAGTTTGAGCTTGAATTTTTACAAATTACCGCAGCAATTTATTTTGCCCTAGAACTACCGTATATGACCCACATAAACAAGTGTAGTGTTTATTGTTGCATTAAAATAAATGATTTCCCACATACAATGCCCTTTTCCAGTTTAGAGCAAATCACTCCCAATCATTCTTCCAAACGTAAAGCTATTATACATATTAAATCACAGGATGTGGCAGCACAGCCAGCCCTCTCCTTTTAAAATTACACACTAAATAGGCTGAGATATTGATTATTCATGAATAACAGCATGGTTTTTATTCCTTTTAAATCAAACATTTCAGCAATTCATACTTTTCTTATGAATAAGATGATCATTATTCATTATCGGGTTTCCTCCGGGTTCTCCGGTTTCCTCCCACAGTCCAAAGATATGCAGGTTAGGCTAATTGGCGTTCCCAAATTGCCCGTAGTGTGTGAATGGATGGGTGAATGTGTGTGTGTGTGTGTGCCCTGCATCGATGGATTGGCACCCTGTCCAGGGTGTACCCTGCCCGGCCCGAAAGCCTCCTGGGATAGGCTCCAGGCCCCCCGCGACCCTGATCGCAGGATAAAGCGGTATAGAAGATGAATGAATGAATTATTCATTATCCTCAATTTTGTATCAGCTCATATATGCATTTAAATATTAAGTATGTGATAGCAGCAATAAACAGTCTCTTCACCAGCATATGTGTTATTTAAAAAGAAAACCGACCAACAATCCACAAATGCGCAACTTTTTCTGTGTGCCAGAAAACTTCAGCTTACTGTACAGTAAGTGCTGACACTGGAGACTCCTTCCAGATAAATGTCTCCTCACAGGAAACCTCATATCAGCAATTATATCATATACTGTTGATTCTGCCTGTATGCTTACAGTAAGTTGAACTGTTTATTACATAATACACAGTTTTGACCTTTTGTACCCTACATCAGGACGGCACCAGGGTCCCGCCCACTTCTGCATGGCAAAAGGGCCAGTATTTACCTGCTGTCAGAGCCAAAACCATATTCGAAACCAGTCACAGTAGCACTTACAGCAAGAAAACCTATTTGCTAAGTTTAAGTCATCTTAAACAACACTCTGAATGATTATGTAATATATAAATTCTGAGACTGGACACGCCTACTGTAAGATACTGTTCTTAATTTATCACCCTGAGCTACAGGTGTACAGTCATATGAAGCCCAGCTCTCGAATCAGCAGCACACCCTACTGTATGCCTTAAACACCAATAAGTGAATTGTTTGCAGCTGTATTTTGCAGAGGTGCTGAAACGGGACGGTACATACATCTGCAGTCCTGCTGGTTCTCAGCCAGTTCGAACCCTGGTCTGCACTCGCATGACACGCCACCTTTAGGAGTCTCCCTACAGATGTGAGCACAGCCGTGGTCCTTGTTCATGCAGTTCATCCCATCTGCAGGAAAAAAAAAGGAGAGAGAGAGAGAGAATGTAAGAGGGGGATTAATTTACAGCTGAAAGACGTGTGCGCTCTCCACTACAAACAATCCTCAGCCAGGCTCCTGGAGATGGACGTGTTATGTGAGAGGTATAAATTAGCTTAATGTTTCTGCCACAGGACCCTTTGTACAACCAGAAGCTTCCTGACATTAACACTGACCCATGGATTCCAACATAAAAACATAAAAACACAGTCAGCACATCCTTCCCTCCTTTCTCCTCTTCTCAAGGGGTCACTCTGTACAGTATTTCTTTCTTTACCTCCCTTTTCGGAATAGCAGTTTTTGGCCATAATCCCTTTAACAATTCACAAGAAATATGCAAAGAAATCATACACAGTAATTGCACAAATACATCAATTTTAGGATTAGATTAGTCACAAGACAAAAAGAAAAAATGGTTTTATAGTTTAATGTATTAGTTATTTATAAGGTGAGCATAAATGTGAGAAAGAACAAAACCGTATAATCGTATATTTGAATTATAGTCAGTGCTAGTTAAGCTACAGCTAAATTTATCTAAGCTACAGAAGATGTTACTCAGCTATATTAAAGTCCTTTTCATCTACACTACATTAAAACCATGTAAAAGCAGGGTAACTAATTCACTTATTCATTAAAGGATCTTCAGTAAGCATTTTGTCCTGGTCAGGGATGTAGTGGATCTGTCCCAGGAACAATAAATATAAGGCTGGAATATCTATTGTTCTATTGTTCCAGCCTTATATCTATTCTATATCTATTTATATCTATCCCATGAGACTGAATGGGATACAAGTTCACCATGCAAGCACTCTCATTCATAAGGGCAGGTAAACATAGCCAGTCTAAATACCAGCATGTTTTGGGAGGAAACCAGAGATTCCCAGCAAAAAACCTTCATAGACACAGGAAGACCATGCTCAGAAGATCCACAAGGAGACTACAGTAAGTTAATAAATGTTTGGTGTAGGTGTAGTGGTTAGCACTGTCGCCTTGCACCTTCAGGGTTCGGGTTCGATTCCCGGCCAGATTCAATTCCCGCCTCTGCGTGCAAGGTACTCTGGTTTTCTCCCACAATCCAAATACAAATTGCCCGTAGTGTGTGAATGAGTATGTGTATGCGTGTGTCCTGAGATGAATTGGCACCCTGTCCAGGGTGTACCCTGCCTCATGCCCTAAGTATCCCCAAGACCCTGAATATAAGATTAAGTGGTACAGACAATGAGCGAGAATAAGAGTGAGTGAGACCAAAAAAAAAAAAAGCGAGATTAATACTGAATAGTACATTTTAACATTCTAAGCTAGGTGCGGCACATGACATTAACATATTCACCAGTAAACAGTGACAGGATCATGGGAACCCAAGACTCATTCATGGCTGCGGAGAGCAAAGAATAGCTTTGTGTCTCGTCCGATCCCACAGAAGAGGCAATGCAGCACAACTCACCAAAAAAGTCAACGTTGGCCACGATAGGAAGGACACCAGAACACCCAGTGCACTACGGCCTGCTGCACACAGGGCTCAGCAGGCAAAAAGCCCAAGGCCACCAACCTTGCCTCCAAATTCCACTGACTGCAATCCGATCGAGCACCCATGGGAATGCGTTGGACAAACAAGTCTGATCCAATGATGCTTTCGAAATCATTTCTGCATAAAAACTTCTACGTATAAAGAGTAATAAAATAAACACAGTCAATATTTGGTGTGAAAACTCTGGAAAAGTGCTAGATACAGATTTGTGCATTTTTTTTTTCATTCATTCATTCATCTTCTATACCGCTTAATCCTGTGTTCAGGGTCGCGGGGGGACCTGGAGCCTATCCCAGGAGACTTCGGGCACTAGGCGGGGTACACCCTGGACAGGGTGCCAATCCATCACAGGGCACACACACATACACTCACACACTACGGGCAATTTAGGAACGCCAATTAGCCTAACCTGCATATCTTTGGACTGTGGGAGGAAACCGGAGTACCCGGAGGAAACCCACCAAGCACTGGGAGAACATGCAAACTCCATGCACACAGAGACGGGAATCGAGCCTGGCCGGGGAATCGAACCCAGACCCTGGAGGTGCAAGGCGACAGTGCTAACCACTACACCACCGCACCACCTCTAGTTTTTTTTTTTTTTTATTTAAATAAAACAGCTAGATGTGTTTAATGATTGTGCTGGAGAATATGCCAGAGTTTCTCCGGTAACTCTGTTGCACTTGCTGCTTACTATTTCCATGCAAAACCTAGCAGCCTACATTAGGTTTTTAAATGTATATTTAGAAATAGTGAATGGTTTTGTACATGATATGAAAACCATGTTTAATATCTATACTACAGATAATATGGCCCTAAGACTGTACTGTATATCCTGTATATTAAAATGTTATCATTTCACAATTTCAATGATTCAGCTGATTCCAAATATCCCAACATTTATTTGCAACTTATTTTCCTTGTGGTTTGGCTTATTAGTATTGTTTTGCTATACTGATTAATTGCAAGGCTTTTATTCCCCCCTATTGGACTAAAAACAGACAGTAGTTCTCAAAGCAAAAGTAAAACTGTTTGCACCTTAATTATTCATTCATTCATTCATTCGTTTTCTATACCACTTAATCCTGTGTTCAGGGTCGCTTATCCCAGGAGACTTCGGGCACTAGGCGGGGTACACCCTGGACAGGGTGCCAATCCATCGCAGGGCACACACACATACACACACTCACACACCCAATCACACACTACGGGCAATTTAGGAACGCCGATTAGCCTAACCTGCATATCTTTGGACTGTGGGAGGAAACCGGAGTACCCGGAGGAAACCCACCAAGCGCGGGGAGAACATGCAAACTCCATGCACATGCACCTTAATTACTTAATTAATATAATAGCTTTAGTCACTTAGCAGGTATTTACTCAGGGTGACTTAAATAAGCACCCTACAGAATTTCTAATGATCTATAACCAGAAGGGATAGAGACACATCAGGAGAGTTTCATTAAGCAAGAAAGTGAGGAAAGGTGGCATAGACTTTGGGCTTCTGATCAAAAGTCCAAATCCTGGCACTGCCAAACTTATATTTGGCCCTTAAGCAAGACAGATCTTTAAAAAAAAAAGAAAAAAAAGAATGCCAATAAGAATGTGGCTTAAACCCCAAGCTGGCATGCAGGTATGGACATAGTGTGAAACCCTAGAACCATTTCCTTCTAGGAATGAATTCACTGCTTCCCTTAAACAAGGAAAATCGCCACATGAAAGAATGACATTGGTGGTAAAAGGGGTATAGAGACAGAAAGAGGTACTTGTCAATCTCTAATGGGTGTCCTAAAGTTCTTGTGATGGACAGACAATGAGCCAAGAAAGTGCACATAAAAGCAAAACACTGTCACTGCATTGCCGATTTCGGAGCTCATGCTCTTCAGAAGCTCTTGGGATGCAGGAAGGGGGAGGCGTCTTTTCATATAAGGGTGCCTTGATGTGCCTAATGATCATGCTTGCATCCTTTAGAGGGCCATAAAGCAAGACAAAGGGGCCTGCATTGCTTCATTCCCATTGGAGTTTGTATGTGTGTGTGTGTGTGTGTGTGTGTGTGTGTGTACATGTGAAGTGCAATGCTAAACTACTGTACACATTCTTGTACAAGGAGAGTGACAGTACAAGACGTGCCCTCCGCAGAGACCTCTCGTTCCTGGCCAGATCATTTTATAATCATTTTATTTATACAAGCCAGATGGCCTCACTACACAGATCCTATGTGATTTACAGCACAGATCCAGATTGAATCGAACTTTCGCCAGGTGACCCGAGTTGGCGCCAGATTGTGTAGCACGAGTCCAAACCGAGCATGCTGTTTCACTCGGATAATTTATTTGAAGGAGTAAGCGTGAGGCTAAAATGTTATGTGGGTCTTCGGCTTAAACTGCAGAGAAGTCAAATAAACTTAGAGGGAACAGCGCTCCGCTCTGCTGAATCACCAAACACAGAGGGGGCGCTCCGTCTGTCCGCAGAACGAACGACAAAAGATGGATTGACTAGGAAAGTTAGACAATTCTCTTATATTAACACTCGCACTATTCCCAATGAAGAAAACTTCAAAAGTTCTACAGAATAAGTAGAGCAGGCAGAATGGAAAGGTAATCTGTGTGTGAGGTGAAGCTTGCGGAGTGTTTTGACTACAGATGTCAGAGAGTTCGTGAGTGCTGACAGGACAAAGTTTGCCGGCTTCGATATGAAGCGCAAGAGAGGGAAAGACAGTCTTTTAATCTGTCTCTTCAGATTCTCTCAACAAAAGACAGTACTATGTGCCGTTGTACATTTAAAATCAATCTCCGGCAGTTATAAGGCATATTACAAAATGATTGCAATAATTTGTTCCCAATTTCCGTTCATATTAACATACATGAATCCCCACCTCGCAGAATCTACACTGCCCCCTATAGGTCATTTAGAGTTTTATTGGTATCCACCTTGCTAACCAGCATTTACAGTACTGTCTTATTCTACTTATGACAAAAATTCCTATGAACACATGATATACTAGACTACCAGTCAATGTACTCTTTCACCGGAACCATTTCCTCCTTATTTGCAATAAGTAGACAGAGTGTGAGTTTCTAGGTAAATAATCAAGGATGTGACGTAGCCCACTGCAAAGTAGAGTTAATATTACCAATCCAATGTTGATTATTGTTTAATAAGGCCACATCCTAAAGTGTTTATTATTTCTGAACCATTACAATTTGCTACATATTTAATACATTTTGATACATATGATACATATGTATCAAATTGATACATACATATGATACATATTTAATACATTTTACTATATTGAAAAACTTCAGGTATCAGTATTAAAATATCAACTTTGCACCAAATACATTGACACTGGAGGCTCCTTCCTACATGCTAAATCTACTGTATGTAAACATCCACCCTTTGTCAAGGCACTGCTTTATAGAAAAAGATGATAACACTCATTCATTTTCTATAGCGCTTTATCCTGTATTTAGGGTCGCGGGAACCTGGAGCCTATCCCAGGACATCCTATCCCAGCCTATCTGGGCACGAGGCAGGGTACACCCTGGACAGCGTGCCAATCCATCGCAGAGCGCGCACACACACTCATTCACACACTATGGTCAATTTGGGAACGCCAATTAGCCTAATCTGCATGTCTTTGGACTGTGGGAGGAAACCGGAGTACCCGGAGGAAACTCACAAAGCACGGGGATGGGAATCGAGCCCGGCCGGGAATCGAACCCGGACCCTGGAGGTGCAAGGCGACAGTGCTAACCACTACACCACCGTGGCGCCCAAGATGATAACATACTGTATTACACCTAAACACTGTTAGTATTTTATTGCATATACAGTACAACTACCCCTTAACCGCTTCTCAGCTCCATGGCACAGATACACAAACATTGCATCAATTCAGAAGTACAGTATAAACCAGGCTATAGTATTATGGAGAGGTAAGTTTGAATGTGTGTGTGTGTGCGCGTGTGGTTACCCATAAATCCGCCACTTAAAAGAACCCTTTCAAAATCAGTGCTTTTAAAAGCCCGGGTGCAATATGAAACGGAAAGCTCTTTTCAAAGCCTCGTGTATAACAATTTATACAACACTCGCATCAGCTTTACCCGCGTACGCATCAAAGAGGCTCGTGCCACAGAAGTCTTACAGGATTAAACGAATGAATTAAATAAGTGTGGCATAAAAGCAGATCTAATTAAATAAAACAAAAACAGAATAGTAGAACATGTGGCTAAGACTTCTGTAACTTTCGCCAGTTTTAAGTTTTTATTTGCACGGTGAAAACTATATTGAAATAGTATTTATGTAAATAATTTAGAAACATTTTCTATGTTGGCATTATGAATTATTGCCAACCTACTGAAAAAAAAGTGGCAAAAACTTATGCTCTTAGGAGGTCAGGTATACATTCAGGCTACATAGCAACTAATATTTTATATATATACTAATATTTTAATAATACTATTAGGAACCTTGCCAGTTGAATAATCTGATTGAATCAAAGCACGTCCATGTATACGTATGTACTGTATGTCTTTTATTAGAAAAATTAACACAAACACAAAGAGACAGAAAGAGCTGTCCAGAACAGGACATTATGAGTCTGAAATCCAACTTTCTAATGAGTTTTGTTTAAATGTTAAAGACATAATCTTGTGTCTTGACTCATGAAATATGATTGCCAGACAAGTGGCCTTTTCCTGTGAAAATAGGCGGGTCTTAAGTTAACCAACGTTACTTGATTAAACATACCAGACTCAAGTTTAGCTTGACTGGGCATGACATTATTATTGGTATAAATTGGTATAAAAAGTGTCATGACAAAATCGTTTTTTTATATACACAGGAATTATTTCTGATGATTTTTACATACTTACATATTTCTACTTTAAACGTTATTTTATTCTATTTAAAAAAAAAAAAAAAAAAGATAACATTTTTTATTTTAATTTGATGGGTCATGACATGGACCGTATGTTATAGTGTCTATTATAGAATCTCACATTTGGGAAATAAAAAATACTAAATACTCTACTCAACTGAACACGGTGCTTCAATGCATCTCACACACACACACACACACACACACACGCCTAGACACAAAAGAGCCCCCTTTTCCCATCCACCCTTTTGTAAATGCCATTTTAATTGAAATCTGTCAGACTCTCTCCACACACAATACTATAGGTACTAAGCCATGCATTTCAATGAGACTCTATTTTCACCAGCCACCATTGATGTCCTTCAGCTGAGAAATGTCCTTTCCAATAACCCTCCCCAAGCTCTTCTTTAAACAAACTCTCTCTCTCTCTCTCTGTGTTTCTCTCTCTCTGGCTATATTAAGCACTCACCCACATTTGCAAATACACACCAAACCACAAATTGGACATTCATATGGACTTCCGCTGCACTTTCCACAACCAGACCACTGAACCTTTGTGATGTCAATGACATGTGAATAAATGAAGGTGTGTGTGTGTGTGCGTATGCGTGTGTGGGTAGAAATTGAATATTTACAGAGGCAATGTGACTTTAGAAGACACTATGGGTCTCACATGCCATTGGTTTGGGTGCAATGGTGACGTAGTGGCCTCACACGTCCAGTGTATTTGGTTCGATTTCTGTACTCCTGCTCTCCAAGTACTTGGTAGGTTTCCTCCCCAAAGAAATGAAGGTTATGTTAACTGGTGTTTCCAAATTGCCCGTAGTGTGTGTGTGTGTGTGTGTGTGTGTGTGTGTGTGTGTGTGTGTGTGTGTGTGTGTGTGTGTTCTGCGACATACAGTACTAGGCTTTCCAGGGTGTACCCCGCCTCATGCCCAAAGTCTCCTGGGATAGAAGATTAAACAACATTAAAACACACCAAGCACAGATTTTATGGAGACCACAGATGAGTAATGGAAAATCAATATATATATTATATATTATATGACCATTAATTCCAACTGAGTGATCTGTTTGGACGAGAGGTTTGGATTTAATGCTGTTTGGCACTCAACCTGTGAACCTTATAGATTAGCTGGTATTCTTAGGAGTTTTACAGTACTATTCACCACCTCCATGGTTTATTCTCCTTATCTTTTGCCTACATAATGCAGGTAAGTATAGAAAACATCATAGCTATGCTAATATTCAGTACACCAGCAGTCCCTCTCGTGTGATATTGCAAAATTATTTACAGTATGTACTGTATATATAAGGTTTGCTCAAGTCATACCAGGACTTACCAGGATACCATTAAGTTATTAGTTGATTTTCAAGTATCAGGCGTTACATTCACTGAATGTTCACGGGAACAACTGCAGCGGGCTCCGAGCCACCTCGGCCGGGATCATCATTCATGGATGTATGACATTTAAACATTTTACCATAGCTAAGAGTCTCATCACTCTACTATGTTTGAAGTCTCCTGTAAATAACAGTTTGACAACTTCATTCATGAGAAATTTCCCAGTATGACTTGGATGCCCTTTGTATATAGACATATATATTATATAAAACAAAATAAACAGCTAAAGTATATTTGCCATTTGGACTCGTAATGGTTGTGTCTGACTAATTAATAATGTCCTCCTTTTCTAACTCCACTCATATGACCCTGATCAGTACAGTACCAGACTTCAGCATGCTTATAGTACCGCTCACTTGTCCATGGAAAAAAAACAACAGATAGTCTTGCCATGGTTTAGTTACTGTACCTCAGTGTCAGGTGGAAAAGGGCTCAAAATAAATACATTTTTAAAAATATAAAAATTGAGTAAACCAATGGAGTGGTGACCAAAAACTGTGGCTCTAAGTTCCCCACCTCAGTGCTAATATTTGAACACATATTTATAAATATGTGTTCAAATAGTCTGTGCCCAGTTATCTTCAACACCTCCGCTGTGCATTTCCACGTACATGTGTGGTTATAAGTTTAGTCAAACATTCCTCCATCTTACCATAAAACTAATCATACATTAATCATACAGTATTAGAATAAACTAATGCACCAAATATTCTTAGGTATTCTTAGGGTTACCCACCTGGAGGGTACTTTACCCCCTGTACCACTTTAGTTACCAGCAGGCACCTCACCACAGCTATGTGATCTCAGTTATCCACTTGAACCATGTTTAGCTTGTGTATAGATCGTGTTGATTCCAGATTGCAGACCCCCAGCTTACTATTAGATGTGTGCCCTTTGATACACAGCATAGAGTAAAGTGGTTCCCTGTATCAACCACAATGGAGGGACCAAGCATTCAGACTGCTGCGGTGCTCTTTCGGGCTTCATTATTAAGGAGTGTTCTTCGCCACTGGGTAACTGTGATTGGTCATTTGGCCTTTAACACGGAATTCATACCAGCGAACCTGACCCACACTTACACACACCCTATACTCTCTTCACATTATTTTTATCCCTTCTCACCTAATTCATTAAAACTCCACATTGCACCTTTCATTTTTGCTAAAATAGTCTGTGATGCTCCCCAAGACAAGTTATAACACTGGTGGAGAATGCGGGCACCTGACACAAGTCTCACGTGAGAGCAAGGTCTTCTTCTTTTTTTTTGGAGGCCAATTTGCAGCAGCAACAGTGAACCAGGTTCTCAGGGAGAGATGATGTTTGTGTTTCCTTCTGGCTCTCCCTTTTAGTTGTGCTGTCATAGTTAGTCCTGCTGGAGTCCCTGCTTGCACTCTACAGTAAATATACATTCACATTATACATTATGTGACTGTGACCATACCTAACTGCCATCTCTCCTCTTCTTCTCTTTCTCCCCCTCTTTCTCTTTCCTCTCTCCCCCTGTCTCCCCTTTCACTCTTTCTCTCTCTCTCTCTCTCTGTCGAGCTACACATGTCATCCCTGAGCTGCCAGTGATCCAGACTCCCTCTGCCCTCCGGACCTGTCTGATCCATCCTGGTGCCCCGTTTCTGGTTGGAGGTCTCATCGCATGGATGCCCCGTGTGTCTCTTTGGGATGCGTCTGGTGTCTGGGGATGATTCTCTCTACTTAGAAGACGGTTCTGGCCTCGACTGGTGTTAGCAGCTGTTTCTCTGAGGACTTCACAATTCGATAGTTCAGGACTGGAACTTTCTACAAGTCTATCTGAGTCTCCAATAACTACCTGGACTCCATTTTAACTCCATTTTAACATCAATTAACATCAACTATTATAGCTGAACTGTCTGCCACCTAACACACTGTATAAATGCAGATCATTTCCTGCTATCTGTTTCACCCAGATGAGGATGGGTTCCCTGTCGAGTCTGGTTCCTCTCAAGGTTTCTTCCTATTACCATCTCAGGGAGTTTTTCCTTGCCACTGTCGCCCTCGGGCTTGCTCACCAGGGACTATCTGAACATTTTGATTCATACACATTCACATTCCATACAAACTTAAATAATTCTTTTGATTGTGTAAAGCTGTTTTGAGACAATGTCAATTGTTAAAAGTGCTATACAAATAAATAGAGAAAAAAAATGATGTCACGGTTTCACACACCCTAAGTTTCTTGGCGTATACAATGCCTGGTTATTATTAAAGGTTTTGCAGCATATGTAGGGTATGAAATATATTAATGTATATAATTTACAATTACGCATTACCTTAATAGGGGTAGTGCTGTCACAGAGCACTGAACCAACACGTATTTTCTTGCTACTCTTGCTACTCTGCATACTCAGGTTGAAATTTTAAAAGCTTTTTATAAGAGTTGAATGATCCAGTTATCAGTTATCTACATAATGCAAGACAAATCAAATGATAGAGGTTGTGGCCTTAAGGTGTGCAGATGATTCACAGCTTCAACTCGTCAACTGCAATTTGCACTATCACCACCTCATATCAGGGAGAGGGGAATCCAAGTGCTTATACGGAGAGGTTTCACCAGCCGTGTCGTATCTTTTGGCCTCACCCCTTGAGGTCCTGTCAGTGGGGTGGCCACACTGTTGAATGAGCTAGATAGTTTGATTACTTCTTGTGAACAAGGAGTGAAAAACATCAGTTCACTTGCATGGTTTTTATGTTATTTGGAGGGAGCTCACTAAAGGCCATAGACTGAAAGGCATGCTACGCAATTCCATGATGCAAAAACTGAGAAAAAAAATTTCTCCATGTTCTAGATTTTAAAACCACACTTTCTCCAAAAACAGGCACCTTAGTCATGAGATAAAACAGCTGTCATAGCCTGATTTTGCTCCAAATGACGCAGTTGATAATGTGCATTTCAGAACAGCACCGACTGACTGATGACAGACGACAGACGGGGGGGTCCATGGGACAGTGTCTCACTTAGAAAAGCTCCATCTAAGGGTGCATGCCCTTTTTCTTTTTCATAGTAACACACACACACACACACACACACACACACACACACAAGCCCAACCTCCAATAGTTTCCACCCCTGAACTCTGGCCTGGGTGCCAGGATTCCACGGCCCCAGCAGGATGTTTGCAGGGGACACAGTGTAAGTGTGTGTGAAAATGTGTGTGTGTCCACAAGATTTGGAATATCTGAAAATTTTGACCTTGTTAAGACATTTTTCTGGTCTCTACTGTTTGAGAAAAATGGCATTATTTATTTGAAGCTTTATTTATTTGTAGTATACCATTTTTTTTTTTGCTGTATTGGCAGTTATTCACTTTTAGCTCCTGGGACTGTTAGGGACTGTTTGACTAATGTGTGTGTTTCTATGTCTGTGTTCAGTTTAAATACCTAAGCCACCACTTGGCTAATTAAGTATGACACACACATAAACACATATATTCATGTACAGCAGTCTGCTTTTTTGTCAGTTCTGTATTAAATTACAATTACATTTCGAACAGCGTGTGTGTGTATGTGTGTGTGTGCGTGTGTGCCTCAGCACAAAATCCAAATAAACTTGCCGGGCTCCTGCACTCAATCATGTTTGTCCTAGTGTTTGTTTTTCCCTCTGTCCTTCCTGCACTGTCCTTTGGCACACGTCAGAGACAGCGAGACATTGAGACAGTGAGAGAGATGAAAGCAAAAGAGGGAGAGCATACTTCTTACATCATGACAGACCAGATCAGGACATTGTGAGCAAAGTTAAAACCAAAATACACAAAAGCAGAAAATTCCTAACCACAAAATTTGACAAAGGAGAAAGAAACAGAAAAGAAAAAAGGATCACAGGAATGAACATCTGAAGCCCCCAGAACTTCTGTTCTGTAACTACACTATGTGGGACGTCCTATATACACGGAAAAGCCTGTCAGTGTTATAGTAGGTGGCTTAAAGGTGTGTGTAGTCATGCCAGATCTGGTGTTCATAAATCAGCAGCCTGTACTGCTCCAGCACCGTCTGAACAGCAGCAGAGGCGCCGCCGTGAGCCCTCGCATTAATATGGGCTTTTCCCCATCAGAGAGACGGTGAGAGAGAGCGACGGACAGACATACGGACACGGAAAAGAGAGGGCATTTATAGGTAGCCATTGGAGTCACACTGACTTAAAAGAGCTTTGAAGGATTTCACACACACTCACATTCCTGCTCCAACACACAATCACTAATGCGCATAGCCAAATCCCTGGTAGCAAGAGATGATTTAGAACAAACGTCCAGAAGTGACAGCGGAAAACACGTTCAGATCGACTGAGCTCCTTGGTCTGAAGCCATGTTCTACTCAATGTTTTAGTAAAAACAACAAAATCGAAACAATAGTAATTGAGATTGCAGTTCAGCATTCACCTCAGGGATTAAAAAGGATATCTAAATCCATGAAATGTGTTTCTCTCGGTTATTTAGAACAAATTTCACTTTTTTTTTTCCCCCTGGCCTGAAAATAGCCATATGACTAACTGGAAAGCTATACGGCTTATGGGAACTAGCAGTCAAAAATACTAGAATTCATTTAAAAAATGAGAGACACACATAGCTTTCATTCTTGAATACTAAAATTCAACATTGAATAACGTCCACACTTGTGGATGAGTGAAACCCAGTGATGACACGACCCATGCAAACACAGCATTAGTTTCTACTGGTACCCATGTTAGTAGACAAGCTTTGGTACAAAACCTATAGACAATAAAAAGAAGAAAGTGCCTTCTGGAGTGGTTAAGGCATTTTCTAGCATCATCCCCAGGGTCCCATGACTGTGGATGCTATTGGCACATATAGCCTTACAACCTTAAAAGCTGCATACTCTAATGGCGAAAAAAAAAAAACCTCCACCCTACCCCAAATTCCCAATTTACAACCAGCCAAGAATTGCCAGAATCTTTGTGGCTGAGTTGAGAGAGTTTACAAGGATATTATTTTCACAACATGAGGAATATGTAATGCCATATTTAAAGGTTCAGGCTCTGATTTCCAAACTCCGTGTTAGGTTAAACCACTAAGCATTTTTCCCTTAAATTCAGGAATGCAGAAGAAGCCCATCAGATGCACAGCCTCACCCGAAACTAAACCACGATGCTTAGATGTGCAGAGCAGCAAATGACTGCTGGCTTTCAGTCGCATGGCTATCTCAGCTTAAAAGAAACACTCTTCTTAAACAAATGACTTTCCTTTAACAGTAAGGTCCAAAAGTCTCGATCCATGACCAATAACTGCTTTAATTTTAATGGATTCATGAAATACCAGAAATTGTGTTTTACTGGCTGCATGCTTTAAAAAAATATATAAATAATAATAATAATGAGAGAAATCGAAAATTCCACGTCTCAAACGCTGTGAACCGAGACAGTTGCAATTAAACAATAACTATGAGTAATTTTGTCTGTATCAGAAAGGGTGATGAACGGAAAACCTTCAGGAAACCATCTGAACACTACGAATACTTAGTCATGCCAGGTGGCTTGGTCAAAAATTTGGTTAACTCTGAGATATGCTTGTGATAAGAAAAAACCTCACGAGCAACTTATCCATGTTCATCGCAACCTGATTACTAATCACTCACACCTGGTCTTTATCAGTCCAATGAAGATATACAAAATACTCATCCTAAGCTATGCTAACAGTGCTATCGGAAAAGCTCCTTTTTTTTTTGCAGCTCAGGAAAACAGAAATGAGGAGAAACTTTCATGCCTCATCTATCCATATACTGTACAGTAGAAGGCTTAGTCTAAGACTGGACAGACATGAGCCCTGACTAATTTTATAATCAGTCCGAATTTCAGAACATTCAGTTGTCATTTATCCTGCAGTTTGAGCAGGGTCTTGCTGCCTAATTATGCACCCGGACGACCTGCAATCTGACTCCTGGACGATGTGGCACGACACTTGTTTTGGTTGGCTGTCTCGCAGTGTGAGTAGGTTCACAGTTCGATTTTCCACAATCCTCAACATGCATGTGCACGTACCGCCAATTTTCACTGCAAAACATCCAGACCATACTTTCTGTGTCTTCTCAACCATTTTCAGGCCCATACTTGTTTTTTACGTTGTTTGGTTTTCGTACAAAGTAGAACAGCTAAGATGAATGCACTTTTCTCTTTTTGGACATTACCTTTGAGGTTTTGTGACATCTACTTCGAAAATAAATAAATAAAACTGTATTGGAATTGCTAATGAACAAAAGGCATTTGACGCTCTGTTTAAATGAATGGTGAGAGCAATCACATGATGCCTGGTTGCTTGAACATACTACTGTATGTGAGAAATTGCAGTTTTAATACACTGTGTTCCAAATTATTATCCAAATTGGATGTAAGTGTCATAAACATTAAATGTTTAGTTTTTAAATTAAACTCATGGACGGTGTTGTGTCTCAGGGCTCTTTGGATCACTGAAATTAATCTCAGACACGTGTGATAATTAGTTTGCCAGATGAGCCCAATTAAAGGAAAAGTACCGAAGAAGGTTGTTCCACATTATTAAGCACGTCACAGGTTTCAAGCAATATGGGAAAGAAAAAGGATCTCTGCTGCCGAAAAGTGTCAAATAGTGCAATGCTTTGGACAAGGTATGAAAACATTAGATATTTCACAAAAATTCATCGTACTGTGAAGACATTTGTGGCTGATTCAGAGCACAGACAGGTTTGTGCAGATAAAGGCAGAATGAAGAAGGTTTCTGCAAGACAAATTAATCAGATTAAGAGAGCAGCTGCTGAAATGCCATTACAAAGCAGCAAACAGGTATTTGTAGCTGCTGGTGCCTCTGGAGTCCCGCGAACCTCAAGGTGTAGAACCCTTTAAAGACTTGCAGTTGTGCATAAACCTACTACTCGGCCCCTAATCAATGCTCACAAGCAGAAACGGTTGCAGTGGGTCCAGGCATACATGAAGACTAATTCTCAAACAGTCTTGTTTACTGATGAGTGTCGTGCGACCCTGGATGGTCCAGATCAATGGAGTAGTGGATGGTTGGTGGGTGGCCACCATGTCCCAACAAGGCTGCGATGTCAACAAGGAGGTGCCAGAGTCATGTTTTGGGCCAGAATCATGGTGAGAGAGTTGGTAGGCCCCTGTAGGGTCCCTGAAGGTGTGAAATTGACCTCTGCAAAGTATATTGACTGACCACTTTCTTCCATGGTACAGAAAGAATAACCGTGGCTTCCGTAGCAAAATCATCTTCATGCACAACAATGCACCATCTCATGCTGCAAAGAATATCCCTGTGTCATTGGCTGCTATGGGCATAAAAAATTAGAAACTCATGGTTTGGCCATCATCCTCCCCTGACCTCAACCTCATTGAGAACCTTTGTAGAATCCTCACAAGATCTATGAGGGTGGGAGGCAGCTATTCTGACATCCCGCAAAGAAATTCAAGCAAAAACTGTCCAAAAACTCACAAGTTCAATGGATGCAAGGAGGTTTGTTCAATAAAATTCAAATTATACCCTAATAGTTGATGATGAGAAAATTATACTCACTGTCATTTGCATTGACTAATTATGAAAATCAGAGAAAGATATCATTTGCATAATAATTTGGAACGTAGTGTATATAGTTTGATTAACAAGTCATTAAAAATCATGCAGTACAGTGGAACCTCGGATTACGAGTAACGCGGTTTACGAGTGTTCCACAAGACGAGCAAAGATTTTTAATTAATTTGGATTTGGAAAACGAGCATTGTCTTAGTTTATGAGCATTGAGTATCATGTATCACGCATGCGCTTCTTGTTTTGACGCCGAGCGTCACGTCATCACAACTGAGCCAATGGTTTTTCTCTCGCGTGTGCTGCGAATTGTAGGTAATCGTCTCCCTTGCTGGGTCTTAGTGCTCGTCTCTTATTGGTATAAGAGCGATGTTTATAAAAAAAAATTTCAGATAAAACAGTGTAGCGGGAGAGAGACGTTGATTTATGACCGCTGTTTACGGGAGTGTAGTCCAGTGCAGAAGATGCATTGTGGGTAATGCAGTCCGGTGTGTGTGAACGCGAATGCTAGGATATAGAGTCTGAGTTTTGTTCTTCAGTAGTTTTTTTAGTTGATTTAAGTGCAGGATCCGCCCGAAAGTTTGCACTATAGCCCAACAATGCAGAAAATAAAAGAACGGACATCGAGCAGTTTGTCCATCTCATCATTACACGAGCATGAATTAACGGGCTGTCGCGAGCAACATTAAAATAAAGCAGAGAAGCTTTAATAATTTAGTGGAGAACAACAGTCTTTCCGTTGGTGTGTGTGTGTGTGTGTGTGTTTTCAGACAAGAGGAGAGAGTTTTACTGTGTAAGATGAGAAGGGGGAGACAGGAGGGGCTGAAAGCAAGAGTCTCCACTTACTCTAGCCTCACACACACACACACAGCGCACAAACGGAAACACTTATCTGTCTGGATTTATTTTTACTTTTTTGAAAGGTAAAGTGCAGGTTAATTAGTTTTATTTGTACTTTATATTTTGTATTAATTATTTTTATGTATTAATTTTTTTGGGCTGTAGAACGAATAATTTAAGTTTCCATTATTTCCTATGGGAAAATTAAATTTGGTTTACGAGTGTTTTGGAATACGAGCCCACTTCCGGAACGAATTATGCTCGTAATCCGAGGTTCCACTGTATCTATATTTTTCTGGGCTTTGCCCCTTATGTCATAGGTGTCGCCACATCAGATCATTTGAAAGTTTTTTGGGACAGCCCATTATCTACTCTGGCTTTGGACTGGCACTGCATGAAGTAGCTGGGTTGTATGGGGCTAAAGGTTAAGGGTCTTGCTCAAGGACCCAACAGTGGTCACCTAGCACTGGCAGAGATTGAACCACCAAATCTCTGATCAGTACCCCAGCTACCTGCAGCAAAACCATCACACCTTAACTAGCATATTATTTATTTAATGATATTTGACTGAGCCGACATCATAAAGGTTGTCTGTAATTACATTTGAGGTCCTGAGCTTAATTATAGTGGGTTTTTTTTCCAATGCTGTGGGCAAACTTTAAAAAATGTCTACATTATGATGATATTTTGTATTTTTATTTCATGATTATTTTGTGATGATAAAAATCATTGCTTCGTCTCAAAATTCAACAGATGAAACTTTCCTTTTCTTGTACACGCTTTTGAGTGTACAATTGAAATCTACTTCATAAATGCAATCTCACTCCTTCATTGCGTGAAAATTTTAGTTAATTCCAAAATTCAACTGATGGTGTTGTGCATTTTTTAAAAGCGCGCTTATGGACGTGCAATTAAATTCCATGTGAACAAAGTCGCAGGCACATCGAGTCTAATAAAAAATCATGGTTCATTGGGCAGATTTTAGCAGGAGTTTGACAGAAGAAGCGTAGCTGGGATTAGGACAGATTTGGCATGACTCAATCTTGTTTCCTTGGTCATTATTTATATAGTATCACTCTCTTTGTCAAGCAGGTGTAAAATGCACAACTGATGTGCATACAAAAGCATTAGAGTGAAACAGAACCCGAGGGCCCTTGTCAAAAAACTGACCCGATGTTAAAGAACATGCACTGTTAACAGAGCCTCACTTTTCTACAGCAGACAGACGGCGCCAAGGACACACAATCACACAGACACACAACTCAGGCCCAATGGCCCTGAGTGCTGAGAGATGAACTGTAAACATACACCAATGCAAATCCAAGACACAAGCTGTCAACAACAAGTGTGTGTGATGAGTGAAGGTGAGAAGTTTGTTTTAGGTGATGATGTCCAATTTGTGAAATAAGGCATGTGCGTGTGTGTGTGTGTGTGTGTGTGTGTGTGTGTGTGCGCGCATGTGCATGTGTGTGAAACTATGGAAATTGGAGAGAAAAGTAAACAAACAAATGCATTCTCCATTTAAGCTCCTGGCGTTGCTTCCATGTGTCTGAGTGTACAGTATGTGTATGGGGGGGTCATGGTGGGGGGGGGGTGTTTAAACTGTCTAGGTTTATGTGAGACATGGATCAATTCAATGCTGCCACTAAACATTAGCATGTTTCCCACAAACACATCTTTGCAGCTTATTTACGGACACGCACATACAGAGATAAATATATCCTGCACTGACTCCGAGAGATACAGACAGTTGTGTAGTCATGGGCTGCCCACAAAGCAAACACGCAAAATGTCTATTCCTGTATCTTTCTTTCTCTCTCTCTTTTTCTCACTCACTTTCCCATTTTTCCTTTTAGCGGCATCCTCAATTTCCTTTATCTAATTACGTCACCTGAATGAAATTATGCTTAGTTCATTAGTTGTTTGGGCTCTCATTGGGCTTACTGGCAACCTTTTACAAAATGTTGAAAATGTGCATGTAAAATAAACAAAAAAAAATGCAAAGAGTGATGTTTTGAGCTTTGACATACTGTATAGTTTCTTTACAATTGTTCTTCAAAATTAGGAAAGACACACACCCGTCGAAAAACGCGGCATGAAATCCACTCTTCGTAGAACCACATTAAGAGTGCCTTAGGAACAACTTAACAACAATGCATAATGTTCATGGATCATTTGGATTCAGAAGACATTTACAGAATCCCATTTTTCTGTAGGTATGCCACATGTTTTCACGGGAGTATCTTATGACATACACAGTAAGCAGTGTATGTCAGAGTGAAAATAAAGCCATTGGGTCGTTGGAATTATAGTGTATGTAGACCCGAGAGACAGGAGTGTGCCAAGACATAGATCTGGTGAAGGATACAAAAACATTTCTCCAGCACTGAAAATGCCGAATACTCTCAACCATTCTCAAATAGAAGAGATTTTGAACATTCAAGAATCTTCCCAGATCTGGCTGACCAGCCAAACCGAGATGAAGAGGCTTGGTGAGAGAGGTATTGTAGTCAATAACCTTTGGATCCCTATAAATGAGATACAGTACAGAGTTCCCTTGTTGAGATGGGAGATACTTACAGAAGGACAACCATCAATGTACTGTAGCACCCCACCAATCAGGCCTATATGGTACAGCAACCAGACAGAAGCCTCAGACTGGGAGTTTGCCAAAAAGCATCTACACTGCGTTCCAAATTATTATGCAAATTGGATGTAAGTGTCATAAACATTAAATGTTTAGTTTTTAAATTAAACTCATGGACGGTGTCGTGTCTCAGGGCTCTTTGGATTACTGAAATTAATCTCAGACACGTGTGATAATTAGTTTGCCAGATGAGCCCAATTAAAGGAAAAGTACTGAAGAAGGTTGTTCCACATTATTAAGCAGGCCACAGGTTTCAAGCGATATGGGAAAGAAAAAGGATCTCTGCTGCTGAAAAGCGTCAAATATTGCAATGCCTTGGACAAGGTGTGAATACATTAGATATGTCACAAAAACTCATCGTACTGTGAAGACATTTGTGGCTGATTCAGAGCACAGACAGGTTTGTGCAGATAAAGGCAGAGTGAAGAAGGTTTCTGCAAGACAAATTAATCAGATTAAAAGAGCAGCTGCTGAAATGCCATTACAAAGCAGCAAACAGGTATTTGAAGCTGCTGGTGCCTCAGGAGTCCCGCGAACCTCAAGGTGTTGGATCCTTTAAAGGCTTGCAGTTGTGCATAAAACTACTATTCGGCCCCTAATCAATGCTCACAAGCAGAAACGGTTGCAGTGGGTCCAGGCATACATGAAGACAAGTTTTTAAACAATCTTGTTTACTGATGAGTGTCGTGCAACCCTGGATGGTCCAGATGAATGGAGTAGTGGATGGTTGGTGGATGGCCACCATGTCCCAACAAGGCTGTGACGTCAACAAGGAGGTGTCGGATGCCGGAGTCATGTTTTGGGCCGGAATCATGGGGAGAGAGCTGATAGGCCCCTGAAGGTGTGAAAATAACCTCTGCAAAGTATATTGACTGACCACTTTCTTCCATGGTACAAAAAGAAGAACCGTGCCTTCCGTAACAAAATCATCTTCATGCATGACAATGCACCATCTCATGCTGCAAAGAATACCTCTGTGTCATTGGCTGCTATGGGAATAAAAGATGAGAAACTCATGGTGTGGCCACCATCCTCCCCTGACCACAAACACATTGAAAACCTTTGGAGAATCCTCAAGCAAAAGATCTATGAGGGTGGGAGGCGGTTTGATTCAAAACAGCAGCTCTGGGAGGCTATTCTGACATCCTGCAAAGAAATTCAAACAGAAACTGTCCAAAAACTCACAAGTTCAATGGATGCAAGAATTGTGAAGGTGATATCAAAGAAGGGGTCCTATGTTAAGATGTAACATGTAGCCCTGTTAGGATGTTTTTGATTGAAATAGCTTTTGATTTCAGTAAATATGACCTCCTAATGCTGCAAATTCAACAAAAGACCATTTTCAGTTCTTTACAACCTATAAAATGTTTTAACTCTGCTGTGCATAATAATTGGAACAGTGCGTTTTCAGTTTTTGATTTTTGAAATAAATATTGTTATCATTAGGAGGTCGGTTCAATAAAATTCGAAATATACCCTAATGGTTGATGACTTGAAAATTATACTCACTGTCATTTGCATTGACTAATTATGAAAATCAGGGAAAGATATCATTTGTGTAATAATTTTGAAAATGGTATAAAGGACTCTCAGACCATAAGAAACAAATCCTCTGGAATGATGACACAAAGAAACCACCAAGAAAACACGGGACTGGACCTGAAGCCAAAAGATCATCTCTGGAGAGACCTGAAAATTTCTGCCGATCCAACCTGGTTGAGCTTGAGTTCTGTCAAAGAGAATGGAAGAAACTTCCAAAAGAAATGTGTACCTTGCCTAGCAAAGATGCTTTAACTGCGGTCACAAATACCCATACAGTATGAACGGCTACTAACAGCGTATGAACGATTTTTCGAGCATTTCCTAGGGTCTTCTTAACAAAGCCTTATAAGATTCCAGCATTCATAGCCTGTTCATTAGTTCGTGGCCAGGTCGATGGTCTTGTTCCAGATTTTCTACCCACGCGGCATAAAATCCACTCTTAAGAGTGCCTTAGGAACAACCTAACAACAACGTTTGTAGGTCATTTAGATTCAAATGACATTTCCAGAACCCCATATTCCTACTCTGTAGGTATGCTGCAAGAACACATTAAGTTGTTCATATGAGTATCTGAGTTCCTATGAACACCATATGAACTATATTCGTATGGCATTTATACAAACGCACCAAGGGCGTTCATAGGGTCGTTTTTAAGGCGGTGTTCACAAGGCGGCAGTACGTCATTTGTGTGGTGTTTGTGACATTGTTACGTTTAAAACTGAAAGTTTTAAAGAGATAACAGATAATTTCTTCACCATTTCTGAATACTATGAAGCTATTCCATGTTGTCACCTTCTGACTCATGGTCCAGCTCAACAAACAGTCTCGTACTGCCCATAGAGGTGCTTCTTTATCTATGGGCATCTCAGATAAAGGTGCATCGGTGTCGGCATCTCTCGTGCGCTTCCTGCTGCTTCTACTTCTAGAGCTTCTTCATCGTCTTGAAACTGCAGGCTTCTCTGCATTATTGCCAAAACTTGCTTTTACTTTGCCATTGTGGAGTTGTTGATTTTTGTGTGAAGTGAGCGTGTGAAACACAGCAAAATGTGGAAAACATTGGTCTGAAAAGTTTGTTTGCATTGTATATATGGCCAAATGATGAGAAGGGAAATGATGAGAAATATGTTTCTGGAAACTCTTCCACATGTCATCACTGGACCAGAATATCTAGCAAATGAAGAAAATAAAGCAAGAAAGGAAACAAATACTGCAGTGAAACACAGAGAGAGAGAGAGAGAGAGAGAGAGATGGGAGTGAGTAAAAAACAGGAACAAAGAAAAAGATGAAAGTGAGAGAGAAAGAAGGATGAAAGAGTGAGAGAAGGATGGGAGAGAGAGAGAAAGAGAGAATAAGAGAAAGAGAGCGATAGAAATGAAATGAAGGAGAGGTCATCTACTTGCCACATTCCGCACATGACTGTGAGTGACATCACAGAAATTATTACAGCTCGGCCCACTCTTGGTGTGTGTGTGTGTGTTTGATTCACTCAAGCTGTCTGGAATGTGGCTGTCTGACTGTAGATGTGTCTCATTTGTCATGTCTGACTGGCAGCAAAAGACAGAACATGCCGCCCAACACTCAACCATACTCATGCGCGCACACACACACACACACACACACACATACACACACATATATATATACAGTACACACAGGTCACAAACTATGAACAGTGCACACACACTCACTCGCACACTGCACAAGTATTTAACCTCCGAACCCAGGACAAGAAATGCATTCCAGTGGGATCGACCCTTCGACAATGACCTGAGTCACGACCTTCAGTACTACACTGAGCTGAGGCACATTGAGACATTTTCACATTTTCCTTTATTTCCTCTCATATTGCAACTTGTTCTGAGATGCTGGGACAAAGGAAGAACAGAAGTCCTGCTTGAGTTGTGCAAGTACAATGAGACTAATGTCACTCATTCAGGCCAAGGGGAAAATTTTGTACGAATATAAAAATGCACAGTTTTACGCATCGACAAAGCCTTTAGCTCTATACTTTGTCGATGCACCTTTGGCAGCAAGTATAGCCTTAAGTCTTTTTGAATATGATGCCACAAGCTCGGCACACCTATCCTTGGCACTACCCTCTTTGCAGCACCTCTCAAGCTCCATCAGGTTGGATGGGAAGAGTTGGTGCACCGCCATTTTAAGATCTCTCCAGAGATGTTCAATCGGATTCAAGTCTGGGCTCTGGCTGGGTCGCTCAAGGATATTCACAGAGTTGTCCTGAAGCCACTACTTTGATATCTTGGCTCTTTGCTTAGGGTCGTTGTTTTGCTGAAAGATGAACTGTCGCCCGAGTCTGAGGTCAAGAGTGCTCTGGAGCAGGTTTTCATCCAGGATGTCTCTGTACATTGCTGCAATCATCTTTCCCTTTATCCTGACTAGTCTCCCAGTTCCTGCCGCTGAAAAAACATCGCCATAGCATGATGCTGCCACCACCATGCTTCACTGTAGGGATGGTATTGGCCTGGTGATGAGCGGTGCCTGGTTTCCTCCACACGTGACGCCTGGCATTCACACCAAAGAGTTTAATCTTTGTCTCATCAGACCAGAGAATTTTGTTTCTCATGGTCTGAGAGTCCTTCAGATGCCTTTTGGCAAACTCCAGGTGGGCTGCCATGTGCCTTTTACTAAGGAGTGGCTTCCATCTGGCCACTCTACCATATAGGCCTGATTGGGATTGCTGCAGAAATGCTTGTCCTTCTGGAAGGTTCTCCTCTCTCCACAGAGGACCTCTGGAGCTCTGACAGAATGACCATCAGGTCCTTCGTCACCTCCCTGACTAAGGCCCTTCTCCCCCGATCGCTCAGATTATGTAGATGGCCGGCCAGCTCTAGGTCCTGGTGGTTTTGAACTTCTTCCACTTACGGATGATGGAGGTCACTGTGTTCATTGGGACCTTCAAAGCAGCAAAAATTTCTGTAACCTTCCCCAGATTTGTGCCTCGAGACAATCCTGTCTCTGAGGTCTACAGACAATTCCTTTGACGTCATGCTTGGTTTGTGCTCTCACATGAATTGTCAACTGTGGGACCTTTTATATAGACAGGTGTGTGCCTTTCCAAATAATGTCCAATCAACTGAGTTTATCACAGGTGGACTCCAATTAAGCTGCAGAAACATCTCAAGGATGATCAGGGGAAACAGGAGGCGCCTGAGCTCAATTTTGGCAAAAAAGGCTGTGAATACTTATGAATATATGCTTTCTCAATTTTTTTTATTTTTAATAAATTTGCAAAAATCTCAAGTTAAATTTCTCATATGTTTTAACACTAAACTATTTAAAAAAAGATATAATTTTGTAACATGAATATTCTTCTCATTTCAGCTAAATTTCATAAGCTGCATTTGAAATAAAATAAAAGTGTTTTGGGAGCATATTCAGTGGCATATGGCAAAGGGTTTAAACTATACAAACAGGTATTTATAGGCATTTTTTGACCACATCCAAAATTTGCAGTTTTTTTTTTTGTCCATAATTTGCGGAACATTTGTGTTCATGATGAGTCTACAAAAACCTTTTACTGAATGCATTATGTAATACAGTATGTAACTCCTTAAACAACTCTACATGGTCTGTTAAAATCCAAAATGGATCCTTGAACCATTTATGGTTTTGCAATCATTCATTCATTCATTCATTCATTTTCTATACCGCTTAATCCTGTGTTCAGGGTCGCGGGGGACCTGGAGCCTATCCCAGGAGACTTCGGGCACTAGGCGGGGTACACCCTGGACAGGGTGCCAATCCATCGCAGGGCACACACACATACACACACTCACACACCCAATCACACACTACGGGCAATTTAGGAACGCCAATTAGCCTGTTTTGCAATCATGAAAATCATAAATTTGATGTCATCTCCCTACTTGAATGTACCGAATCAGGGTACTCAAATCAATGGAGTTTTTCTTCCCTAATGGCACATGCATATTCCAGAATTCATATGGCCATATAAATTGACCACCACATTATGTGCCGGAATCAAAGCTCACGTTTGGTCAATCAGAATCTTAGACTATATGGCCTTTTTTTTTTTTTAGAGTATATCAACTGCTGTCAAAGGTCCAGGGACTCCCAGGGGTCTATAAATAATATTCAGGATGGGCAAGATGTTAAAAATATTATAATTATAAAAAAACCCCAGTCTACAATTTTGTTTTACTGGAGACTTACGTAACTATAAACAGTGTCGGCTTGGACCTAAAGTGTTAGTGGAACACTCCATGACTCCAAAGGAAATAGCCAGAATATAATTGTACACATTTATGTGAATAATGAGCCTAATAATAAAGAAAGAATCGTTTGCATAGAAAGTCTACGGACTATCTTACTAATTCATGAAATAAATCGGAGTACGTTCCTGGCTGCTAAACATTTCAGAACCCTTGCAGTAAAACACAAAGCTCAAGCTGAGAATAGGATCAAGCCTGTAAAAGTCTTGTGTGGCCTCTAATGCATGCTGGGAAGTTTAGGTGTGTGGTGGGCAATGTGTCCTTTCCAGTGTGATTTTGTGACCATTGTGGGGTCAGTTTCTATGCATTTGGGTATAGGTAAATGAATTGATTTAAATGTGGATACGTTTTAATATGCAAGGATAATGAACCTGATGTATGCAAAACACTCAACTGCCAACCAGTAGGAGCTCAAACGCAACAAATCGGTGGAAAAGCCGGAAGACTTGGCAACACTACAAATCTAATATACAGTATACTGACATCTTGTCAACTGCCTGAGATATCAAGGGCAAAGTTTTTAAGTTTTCAAATGAATACACAGAGATGAAAAAGTGGGACAGACACACACAGACACACACAACTTTAGACAGACCTTCAGAGCGATGGATGCAGGTGTGTTGGTTGTCGCTCAGGAAGAAGCCCTCTTTGCACTGGCACTCGTAGCTGCCCATGGTGTTCACGCAGATCTGCTGGCATCCACCGTTGTTATCCTGACACTCGTCCACGTCTGCCACAACAGACGGAAAGACAAACAGTAATTAAACATGTGCCCACACACACACATACAAGGCCACATTTTTTTTTTTTACTCTATAATCAAAAGCCCACACAGGTATTTGTGAAAGTGAATGCTTCTGTTTATTTATGGTCCTCCTTTTTTCCTCCTCATAATTTGAAGTAGCTGGGAAACACAGTCGGTTAGACGCAGAACAGGAATGTTCCGGCATCCATACACACATCCTCCCGACAGCCAAACAAATAAACCCAGTGGCCAGGACACACACAGGTAGTCGGTCAGAGGCACAAACAGAGAGGTAGACAGACAGACGGGTCAGTTAGAGAGCAGACAAGCCTCGATTCCTCACAGAAATGAGACGTATGATTTAACAAATCTTCTTCAATGGAGTTCAGCCTTTAAAGCCTTTGCATTGCAGAAAATAAGAAAATACAAGTGCTGTAACGAATGTGCTGTAATGTAAAAGTGGGCATAACATGGGTCATTTAAATTGCATGCTAGTAGAGTAACTCTTCCTCTATAGAAAGGTCATAGGTGAATGGATGGAGACAAATGTTGGCAATGATAGAGTACTGGTTGACATAGTAGCCTCCCACCTCCAGGGTCGAGGGTCTGATTTCCTGCCGTGGACATGAAGATTAGGTTCATTGCTGTTTCCAAATTGCCCGGTTTGCACCCTGTGTGCCGTAAGTCTCCTGCAATAGGGTTCAGGCTCTGGTGAAATGAATGAGAATATACGTATATTGTCATTCATTTCACTATACGCGCGTGTGTGTGTGTGTGTGTGTACGTGTGTGTGTGAAATTAGATCTAATCAAATGTATTTCCTATTCTATACCTTTGACTATTTTCAATCATTTTTCTGCTCTATTGGCGGACTATTAACCAATTAAGGCATTCCTGGATAAGTATCTATCTGGATAAAGCTGTCTGCCAAATACCATAAATGTAAACTTACCCTGTGCAAAGTCTGCCATCTTTAGACTCGCACGTGTTGGAAAATTTGAGGTTACAACTTTATGTCTGACTATTACAAAGCACTGAAACCTTAAGACTCCTTCCGTGAAGATTAAATAAAACCTCCTCACACCATAATCATTTATTCATGAATCTTCATTCGTTTATTATTATTTGGATTAGTTACCTATACTGTATGTGGACCTTTTGCCATTAGCTTCCCTTGAATGAGGTGTTACCATAAAAACCATAACAGATTTGAATGGGTGAAGAAAAAAACAGTGTTGTGCCTTATAGCAACCTTTAAAGCTGATTAGTCTGTTGAAATTAACGGCTGGATCATTTTCTATTACACATGAAAAATTATCCAACCAAATAATCTAATTGAAAGAGGAGAATTTGATGAGTGACGATATAGAGCATAACAGCACTGGGGTGTTGATGTATCATTCCGTGTCACAGGTGTTCTTGATGAAATATTGATGAAAGAAGGTCTGTGCGGTGCACAGTACTGAGCAGCTGCCTGCCTAAATCCACATTAAAAACCATAAGGTTACATAAGGACTTTCAGCATCTTATAATGTTATCTTAACCAACATTTTGTCTCCTTATTAAAGGTAAAAAGTGGTTCTGAATTGCTCCTCAATCGTCTGTGTTGCTTTTTTTCACAGCTAACAAAGGTTGCTACAAAGCTAACTACTTTCTAACACTGAAGGCTGAATCCAAAGTCCCTCTCGAACCCCTGAACAAGGGCACTACTTGGTGTACAGGACAAGGGATTGTACACCTTAAATAGCACACCAGCTTTCCATTTCACACTATTTTGGATTCAATACTGAAACTCCAGAAGTTAGCTGATCTTTTAGAGCTTGATGAGTAAAAATGTGAACTATATCTCCTAAGAGTCTTCCACCACCATGTTTCATTTTCTCTTCATGTTTTGGCTAAACAGTTTCAACTACATAGTAAGAATTTTAAACTATTTTTCTGTAAATTACACAAACTGTGATATATTCGGCACTTTCGGCTGCACTCCATCTTGCGTGATATTGCTAAATGAATCTACACCTCAATACCAACCAGACTCTAGTATTCAGCAGTGCTGTGGTATGAAGTTCATTAATGAAACATGTTAATTAAACTATACATACAACATATACAGTATAAAGCTGTGGCCAACCGGGACAGACCACCCATGCTGAAGCTAGAAGCCAACCAGGCGGCCTCCAATGCCACACACAAGCCTAACGCCCCTATGGATGTCTCCTTAGCCAAGCTCAAGTTAGAGGCCAATGAGTATTTACTGAAGCCAGTAGCAATAAATTTGCATCACTTTTTTTCCCAAGAATTTGAATTTCTTTGTCTTGTATTGTCTTAAGCAACTGGCACCATTTCCATTCGAGTGTGTAAAATCTTACTTGTCAGAGTTCAGAGAAAGCAATGTCTAACAATGTTTGTGTTTGCACTATACAGTACGTGCCTTAACATTTCTAGCATGGTACAGATTTTAAAAGACAATGCAGGCAATTAGTGTCTTCAGTTTCATTATAGTCATAATATAGTCATCTGTCATATAGTCATATAAAGCATTAACACTCTTTGGACTATAAAGCAATAAAGGTTTACAGTAGGGCTGCACGATATTAGGAAAATATGCGATATGCAATATTGTTGTTGAATACTGCGATAACGATATTTCTTGCGATATAACATTTCCCTAGAGAAATGCAATTTTTTATTATTATTATTGCTTTTTTATTTATTCATTTATTTATATGTAATGATCATACTACAATAAACAGGTAATAGATATTCGTCTGATGTAATTAAATCTAATTCAGGCTAAAAAGAAACTATATGTCAAGGAAGTTGCAAATATTTAGACTTCAAAACACTATGAATGACTTAAACCCCTCAGCAGATATTCTGACTTCTGGTTTGCTGTTACTATAAACCTGCCAACACAATATGAATTACTTTCAAACATGACTTTTTATTTATGTGTAACCATACACTCATCAATAGTGTCTTAAAACAAGAGCATCTTTTAAACTAAATATTCTCTTTGGCGTGCCTGTTTTTTTTAAATAAAAATAAATATTATTAAACAAAAATTAAATAAAAAAAATACTATTTGTCGCACATGCAGGAAGGACCCGGAAGTAATGCGGGCGCGAACCCGGAAGTATAAGAGGAGTAAACAAACCACCACATGCTTAGTCACTGTGTTCGCCATGTCGGTTCAGATTGTTTACATTCAGATTCGAGTGTGTGTTTATAGGACGCGGGTTAAATGTGTGTTTTTCCCTTGCTCCCCTTCTGTGAGAGTCCTTAAACTAATTCACGTGGTTATCCTGCCTACTCGCTTGCTTCCGCGTTTGGGTTTACCGTCTATAAAGGGCTAACGGCTAATCGCGGCTAGCGGCTAATCGCTAAGTCTTCTGATCATCTGGGCTTAGTTCGCGACAGAATGAAGTATAAAGAATATAAATAATTTTATATATATATATATATATATATATAAAAATAAAGATATAAGCGGGTATAAACATAGTAAGGGCCCATCTGATTGGTCAAATTTGGACACACAAATGCTTGGTAAATAAAGTATTTATCGCACCTCCTTGCGATATGGTTATCGCGCATGCCATTATCGCAATAACAATATTTTTTCGATATATCGTGCAGCCCTAATTTACAGTGAATTCTACTTTACTTTAGTATAATGTGCTGGATGAAAAAAGACTAAACATCTTCCTTGATACCTTTTTCACCCTAATATACTGCCATCAGCAGTGACTGTCCAGTGACAGACAGTGACTCAATATATATTCCAACCTGTTGCCAAGATACAGTTGCCAAGTGTGTGTGTGTGTGTGTGTGTGTGTGTAGGTTTTGCTAAGTCTAAAGCTCCCTGGATAACTATGCTCTTTTACAGACTTTGTCAGTGTAGATAAGTTCTGATTATTAGTAGGAGTATTGATGTGTACAGTAGATGAATAATAATTTCAGTTCTGACAGCATTGATTAATTTTCTAGCACCATCTGCAAGGCACGTCAGATATTTGTAGAAGTATTGATCGTCTCACTATAATATGCTATTTCTAGAGTAACAACATACTAGAGTAACAAAAAAAAGTGTTCTTCAGGAAAGATACGGCTTTATACATTTATACATTCCATCATTGGAAAGTCTTTTTTTAAGTGTCGTGAAAGAAACAGAGATTGACTGTTCATAGCTTTCATAACATCAGGGATAACTGGAAGTAATTTGTTTGGTCATGTACCGCTATAAATGGACAGAAAGTATGATGGGTCATTCTTTAATAAATATTATAAAATGTGTGCAAATTGCAGTTATTTAAAAGAAATGTAGGCAGCAGGATGTCTTGGTGGTTAGCACTGTCGCCATGCACCTCCAGGGTCTGGGTTCAATTCCCGCATTGGGGTCTCTTGTTCATGGAGTTTGCATGTTCTCCACGTGCTTGGTGAATAATTTAAATACTCAATAACTAAAAATAATTCTATCTGTAATTATTCCGTAGTTAGTAGACTTTTTTTCATTTAGTTAAAAAAAGTAGTCTTACAAAGTCCACTTGTAACAGTATTTATTTTATCCTATGCGTGCACAGGGTTAGGGTTAGGGTTAGGTTACACAAACTTTTGCACGCAGCTACAGGTATACTGTTGCTATAATGCGTGTGTGAGTGCATCTGTGTCTCCTTACATAAGTATGTTCTGAGCCCCTTTCTATTTAGACTGCACTGAAAGGAAATAAGTTTTATGAGCTCTCTAGTGTTGGAGCTGCTTTTTATTTGTGTGTGTGTAAAGTGCTTTATGGCTGTTAGCACCTCTGATACAGCAGCCTTACAGCAACTGCGGACTAATACCCCTTTTCCACTGCTGTGGTTCCCGCGCTGGTTCCCAATTTTGCAACCAGAAAAAAACTGGTGCCGGTGCCCTAAAATAAGCACCGAACCGGCCCCTAAACTCTTCTAGTCTAGTCGCGAGAACCCGCACAGTGAAAGTATATCGTCCCTCCCTCCCTAGGGACTATTTGTGGCATTGTCACAATTCCAGTTCCTGATCTCAGCACCAGAATGCTTATATACGAATAATTTTCTGTTGCACCACTTATGAGCCTTTTACCTCATTTTTCTATACGAGTGGCGTTCAAGTTAAACCTGGACTTTTTATTGTGCAGAAAAAAACCCGTTATTTTTCTAATTAATCCACTGCTACACTGATGCACTCATCCCGGCGTTTCACTTGTGCACACACCAGCAGGCCATGCGAGCGCCACTGCTATTGGTCACGGTATCATGAGCCTTACTGGCATTCTCTCAAACCCACACACATACACAAACACTCATAAAAAGAGTAATATGCAAACACCAGTTTACACATACACAGACTCCTAATTTGGTCACAGGGCTTTATTATGTGGCCCTTGGTTTTTACCTGGGGGCATGGCTCTTATTTTAGGCTCAGTCGGGCAGCTCGTTAACAGTGCCAAGACAGCGAGCCCTTTACTGTCCGAGCAAGTGGTGGAATGGTGTGGAAAAAGGAGAGAAGGCCTATCTTTATGCTGCTTTCCCCAGAGGTATCCCTGTCTCTCTCACAGCCAAGCACTTCTCATGTCTTGAAATAAGGTCTCATTCCAAACAGGGTGCCACTGCATGTCATACAGCATCAATCCAGGGAAATATAAACTGCGTTTCCTAACTGAATACAAACCTAAATGAGATGAAGTATAAAAAGCATTTCTCAATACGTGGGTGGTGAGCCACATCCCCGGCTCATGCAGCTCTCTCCGTCAGGTGTCTAATGCATGAATGGAAATGAAAAGTCAATGTGACCGACAGCAATTTCTTTTCTTAATCTCTAAATAAGAAGATAAAAACAACATTTCAGTTCAGTCATCTTTCAATTAAGGCTCATGCTGCCAAAAATTGAAACATCTGGCATGTGAGACAGCAAGTTTAAACTACACTGATTTTGTTTTGTTTGATCGCGCTGTGTAAACTGTAATTTGGAAGACATGACACAACAAGGAGAGACGGAGAGAATGCAAACGCTTGTGACGGTACACATGGCCAAGAAAAACAGAATTATAAAATAAATGAATGCCTCCTTACGTCCTAGCAAAGTGAGTTATGGGTGTTAACCTAATTATTTGACTCATATGCTGTCACTCATATGCTGTTATACAGTAATGGATGCGAAAACTAATTTATATTTTAATCACAAGATCTCATCACTGGCTTTATCCAAATAATGTATTATTACTATCATTACAAAAACAAGGGCACTGGTGGCTCAGTGGTAGGTGTTTCGCCTGCCATGCGGAAGGTCTGGGTTCGATTCCCAGTCAGTGCACAAACCCCAGCCACTGGATGCAGTGCCGGTCCCAAGCCCGGATACAATAGGAGGGTTGCGTCAGGAAGGGCATCTGGGGTAAAACCTGTGCCAAGTTGTAGTGCGGACTGGATATTCCGCTGTGGCGACCCCTTGCCCGGGAGCAGCCGAAAGACCAACAACAACAACTATCATTACAAAAACACTTACACAATAAGTGTACGCTTAAAGACTGATAATCAGCTGCAATCCTGATTTATTTTTTAAAGGTTTCAAACCCATAATGTTGTTCTGACTTCATGCTGTATTGTCTCTAAATTCCACTTGGCTTTTGGTAATATACTAAATTTATGGTTCTGTAAAACTGTAATGAAATCTCAGGACATTTCCTCTCCTCTACTTTGACTTCCTGGTTACTTCCAGGTTCTAGACTATTTAAACAGCTTATTTTTGATAGCTCTTTGTGAAATCTTGCCATTCTTAGAATGTGTGGAATTTCTGAGCATTCTGTTACTGCCAATGTGTTTTAGACCTTTGCTTTGGTTTTGGATTACTCTTTGGCTATGAATATTAATTACCTTTGCCTGGTTAATGATTGATTGATTCCGAGAAATCGATAAGGATTTCATTTGTATTAAAATCTATATCAAAAAGTTTCGAGATTAGGGACTTCCGGTTTAGGACGTGAATGGAGTAGACGTGTCTAACTCGTGGTCCCTATTAAGATTTCCTTTTTTCACAGTTAACCATCCTCAACCAATTTAATAGTTTTGCAGGTAGTTGGGAAACATATTTGATATCTAAGGAAGCAGAAAATGGCATCTAAATTAGCTAAACAGGCGAAGAAAGATGTTACCCCCAAAGACGACACGCGTGCTGCCCATGGGGAGATTAGTATGGCGGCCTTGTCAAGTTTACTGGAAGGGCACAGAGCCGCTCTCTCGGCTGAATTCAAAACTGCATTAACGTCTTTGGAGACGAAACTTGACCTCGTTCAAACTGCGGTGTCGGATCATGGTTCACGAATAACATCACTGGAATCTAACGCAGATCTCGTCAGCGAGCGAATTCATGCGTTGGAAGCGGTAGGTGCCGAGCTAACTGAGAACTATACCAAGCTTAAGACCAAAACGGCTGACTTGGAGAGTCGTAGTCGACGTAACAATGTCAGGATCATTGGCATACCCGAGTCCGTCGAGGGTCCTCGACCCACCGTGTTCTTTTCTGAGATGCTGTCGGAAGTTATGGGCGAACAAGTCTTGCCGTCTCCTCCGGAGCTCGACAGGGCGCATCGTGCACTTGTTGCAAAGCCAAAGCAGGGAGGAAAACCGAGAGTGGTAATAGTTCGTTTCCATCGGTACCAGACTAAGGAGGCGGTGATGCGAGAGGCACGTAAGAGAAGAGGAACGCTGCAGTATCATGGCAAGCCGATCGCTTTGTACGATGATTACAGCTTAGAAGTCCAGGAGCAGCGTGCTCAATATCGTGGGGTAATGGCAGAGCTTTACTCTCTGGGATTTAAACCATCTCTTCTCTTCCCCGCAAGATTGAAGATTACGACCAAAGAGGGTGAACAAAAACAGCTCACATCGGTAGACGAGGCCAAGAACTTTTTAACAGCTCATCGAAACGTCCAGTATAAGGTAGACCTACTGAAGCCCAAAAGATGTTATACTGTTCACTTGTAAAGTTCGAGTAAAGCTGTCTTTTTTGTGGATCTCAACGTTTCCATTTCAAGGGTTTATAATGGATATCTCTTTTAGAGTCAAACATATATTTTTCTGTTGACCTCTATTGACTTAATGCTGTTGCATTCGACTTGATTCTCCCTGTTCAGCATTGTTAAATACTCTTTATGGTATGTTTCCCGGTAGATGATTACATGCTATAAATTTACTCATATGTTACGCCTACTACCTGACGTGTTGATTATGTTTAATATTTAGGATATTTGATTCCAAGAGACAGAGATTATATAAGGTAAGGGGTTATAAGGAAGTGTGTTAAAGTGTGTTATTTTTTGAAGGTAGTTTTGTTGTTGTTGTTATGTGTTCTAGGGGTCGGGTTGATTGGGTGGGAGGGTTGGAGATTTCTATGGGGTGGTGTTATGCCGGCTTTATATTCTCGGGGTTTGGTGCTCTTTTGCTGTTCTTTAGTTTCATCTTTGTAGTTTATTTTATTTTATTTTTTTATATTCCTAATCTTCATCCACTATCCTCTGATGTCTTTTTGGAATGGGTAGACAGCTGAGACTTATGTCAAAGACGTAAATAATTTGGTAAAAAGAAACAGAGTTCTTGCTCATATTAGACAGCTTAGAGCTGAGATTACCTTCTTACAAGAGACCCATTTACAGTACATAGTACAGACCAATCTCGACTCAACTGTAGGTGGAACGGGCAGGTTTTTCACTCCTCATTTCAGGCAAGGGCAAGAGGCGTAGCGATTCTGGTTGATAAGAATGTCCCTTTTGTCCCAAATGATATTATATCAGACAAGAACGGACGTTATATAATTGTTTCAGGCACTTTATGCAATAAAAATATCACGTTAGCTAATCTCTACGAACCTAATTTCGATGATGTGAGTTTTTTCAAACTAGTTCTCTCCCGGCTTCCTGATCTAAATTCCCATTCTCTTATACTTGGGGGAGACTTTAACTGTTGTTTAGATCCGGTGTTAGATCGCTCTTCCTCCAAATCATGCACCCCAAATAGATCCTCCATTCACCTAAAAAGTTTTATTTCTGACTATGGCCTATCGGATGTATGGCGGTTTCTGAATCCCCAAAAAAGAGAATATTCTTTTTTCTCGAGCGTCCATCATTCTTACTCTGGGATCGATTATTTTATCTTGGATACGGCCTTAATTCCTAGTGTTCAATCCTGTGCATACCAAAGTATTATTATATCGGACCATGCTCCTCTTCTTCTTGATCTGACTTTTCCGAATTTGCCTTCCCCTAGGAGGAACTGGCGTTTTAATATTTCACTTCTGGCAGATGAGAACTTTGTCTCCTTTGCCGCTGACCAGATTTCTTTTTTCCTAAGCATCAATAAATCGCCGGAGGTCTCAGACTCAGTAGTGTGGGAGACCCTTAAGGCATATATAAGAGGTCAAATTATTTCATATGCCACTACTAAAAGAAAAATTTCCAAAGAAAAACAAATATCCCTGGCTAATGAGATTTCTAAATTGGATGAACAAAATGCTAGGTCTCCGACACCGGATCTGTATAATAGGCGTCATAAATTGAAGTGTGAGCTCGATTTACTTTTGACCAACGAGATAGAGGGCCTTCTGAGAAGAACTAGGAGTGTTTTTTATGAAAGCGGGGAGAAATCGGGCAAATTATTGGCTAATCAGTTGCGTGGGCTCCAGGCAAAACAAATCATAAGCGGTCTTCGTCTAGATAATGGGGAGATCACAACGGATCAAAGTATTATTAATGAAAAGTTTAGAGATTTTTACTCCACTCTATACACTGCTGACCCCTTCTCGCGGAAGGATACTAAACAATTTCTTGATCAATTAAATGTCCCCATACTATCTTCTGATACTCGTAATCTTTTAGAAAATCCAATTTTAGAGGAGGAGGTGGTAGCTGCCATTGTCTCCTTGCAATCTGGGAAATCCCCAGGACCCGATGGGTTTCCGTCAGATTTTTATAAAAAATTCTCTGCACAGCTTGCTCCCTTTCTGACGACAGTGTTTGCAGAGTCCTTTAAGACCGGTATTCTCCCCCCAACTTTAAATCAAGCATGTACTGTGTCTCCTTATTGCTAAAAAAGGATAAGGACCCTCTGGATTGTACTTCATATAGGCCTATTTCCCTGCTTAATTGTGACGTAAAAATTTTAGCTAAGGTGCTTGCTTCAAGACTTGAAGGTGTTCTCCCCACCATCATTTCACCTGATCAAACAGGATTTATAAAGAATCGTCAGTCCTTTTTGAACATCCGCCGTTTACTTAATGTGGTATACTCTCAGCATCATTCTGTCCCAGAATGTGTTGTCTCTTTAGATGCTGAGAAGGCGTTTGACAGGGTGGGGTGGGAATACCTTTTTTTAGTTTTGGGGAAATTTGGGTTCGGTCCAGCCTATCTCGCTTGGATCAAATTACTCTATAGTGCTCCTACCGCTGTAGTTTTGACCAATGGCCTGTCTTCTCAACCGTTTAAATTACATCGTGGAACTCGTCAGGGATGCCCGTTAAGTCCACTATTATTTGCCCTTGCTATTGAGCCTTTGGCAATTGCTCTACGTGAATGTCAACAGATTACTGGGATTTCACGTGGTGAGGCAGTGCATAAAGTTACTCTATATGCAGATGATTTATTGCTTTTTATTTCTAACCCACACACTTCTCTACCGGCAGCTCTTTCCTTACTTGAGAATTTTGGTCAGCTCTCTGGCTATAAACTCAATCTGCATAAAAGTGAATGTTTCCCAATTAGTAAAATAGACATGCAGTTACAGTACTCTAACATACCACTGAAGATAGTCAAAAATAAATTCACTTATCTTGGTATCTGTATTACTCGCCAACATAATCATCTTTTTAAACATAACGTTGGTACTCTTCTTGAACAAACTAAGAAGGATCTTTCCAAATGGTCCCCCTTAAAGATTTCTCTCATTGGGCGCATTAACTCCATCAAGATGAAGGTGCTTCCTCTTTCAGTGTTTACCTCTGTTCATTCCTTTATCATTTTTCAAATCTTTGGACTCTGTGCTCTCTTCTTTTATTTGGAATGGTAAACACCCTCGTCTGCGTAAAGTATACCTTCAGAGGTCTAGACGAGATGGTGGTATGTCCCTACCTAATTTTAAGTTTTATTACTGGGCAGCTAATATATGAAATACACTGTATTGGTGGCATTATCACCTTCTACCTAATAAACCATCTTGGGTGGACATGGAGATGCATGCACATAAGCAAATTTACCTTCCTGCACTTCTTGCAACCAAATTACAGTCAGTCTCTTATACTTTTGCCGACTGCCCGGTGGTAAAACACTCGGTGAGGATTTGGACTCAATTTAGGAGATCATTTGGTCTTGGGGATCCTTCTCTTCTTAGCCCAATTGCACGTAACCACTTTTTCTTGCCTTCAATGCAAGATGGGTCATTTAGGAGCTGGTCTGACAAAGGAATAAAATGCTTCAAAGATTTATTTATTGACTGTGTATTCGCTTCCTTTGAACAGTTAGTGTCACAATTTGGTCTTACTAAATCTGATTTTTTTTGGAGTATTGCAAGTTAGAGACTATGTTAGGTCATCCTTATCAGATTTCCCAGTGCTGCCTGCTGAAAACCCTTCGGACAGCTTCCTTTCGTGTAACGTATTTGCGAAGGGCTCAATTTCTACTATTTATAATCTAATGATAAATCAGTCAGTTTCCTCCTTAGACAACATCAAGAGAGCTTGGGAGGAAGACCTTGGTGGACCACTCTCAGATGACACATGGAAGTGTGCTCTTAAGCAGGTCCACTCATCATCTATGTGTGCTCGCCATTCTCTCATTCAGTTTAAAGTAGTACATAGTAGTACATATACGTAGCTCATATTTCCAAAGTGAAGTTAGCCCAAATGTTTCCTGGTACTAGCTCCTTGTGCAACAGATGTAGGTGTGCTGAGGGTACTTTAATTCACATGCTATGGACATGTCCTAAATTAGAGCATTTCTGGCGATCAATATTTAACACCCTATCAGTGGTTCTTAAGTACAGATTAGAGCCAGAACCCCTTGTAGCACTGTTTGGAGTTGCTCCTGAGGAGTTACGGATGTCAGCATCAAGGTGTAAAATTTTAGCCTTCTCCTCTTTGTTAGCAGGTAGAGCTATTCTACTTAAGTGGAAGGATCCTCTCCCACCTACACACATTCATTGGGTTAAAGAAATTGTGTCTTGTCTCTACCTCGAAAAGATTAGGTACTCTTTAAGAGGATCGGGAAAACAGTTCTTTAAAGTGTGGCGCCCTTTCTTTGATTATGTTGATACCTTTAAATAATGCTCTATCATTGATTTGAATGCCTCTGTAATTTTTTTATTTTATTTTTTTACATTTTTATATTTATTTTTTATTATTTTAATTTTATTTGATTTTTTAATTTTATTTATTTTTATTTAGACGTATATATATATATATATACAGTGGTGTGAAAAACTATTTGCCCCCTTCCTGATTTCTTATTCTTTTGCATGTTTGTCACACTTAAATGTTTCTGCTCATCAAAAACCGTTAACTATTAGTCAAAGATAACATAATTGAACACAAAATGCAGTTTTTAAATGAAGGTTTATGTTATTAAGGGAGAAAAAAAACTAAAAATCTACATGGCCCTGTGTGAAAAAGTGATTGCCCCCCTTGTTAAAAAATAACTTAACTGTGGTTTATCACACCTGAGTTCAATTTCTGTAGTCACCCCCAGGCCTGATTACTGCCACACCTGTTTCAATCAAGAAATCACTTAAATAGGAGCTACCTGACACAGAGAAGTAGACCAAAAGCACCTCAAAAGCTAGACATCATGCCAAGATCCAAAGAAATTCAGGAACAAATGAGAACAAAAGTCATTGAGATCTATCAGTCTGGTAAAGGTTATAAAGCCATTTCTAAAGCTTTGGGACTCCAGCGAACCACAGTGAGAGCCATTATCCACAAATGGCAAAAACATGGAACAGTGGTGAACCTTCCCAGGAGTGGCCGGCCGACCAAAATTACCCCAAGAGCGCAGAGACGACTCATCCGAGAGGCCACAAAAGACCCCAGGACAACATCTAAAGAACTGCAGGCCTCACTTGCCTCAATTAAGGTCAGTGTTCACGACTCCACCATAAGAAAGAGACTGGGCAAAAACGGCCTGCATGGCAGATTTCCAAGGCGCAAACCACTTTTAAGCAAAAAGAACATTAAGGCTCGTCTCAATTTTGCTAAAAAACATCTCAATGATTGCCAAGACTTTTGGGAAAATACCTTGTGGACCGACGAGACAAAAGTTGAACTTTTTGGAAGGTGCGTGTCCCGTTACATCTGGCGTAAAAGTAACACAGCATTTCAGAAAAAGAACATCATACCAACAGTAAAATATGGTGGTGGTAGTGTGATGGTCTGGGGTTGTTTTGCTGCTTCAGGACCTGGAAGACTTGCTGTGATGGATGGAACCATGAATTCTACTGTCTACTAAAAAATCCTGAAGGAGAATGTCCGGCCATCAGTTCGTCAACTCAAGCTGAAGCGATCTTGGGTGCTGCAGCAGGACAATGACACAAAACACACCAGCAAATCCACCTCTGAATGGCTGAAGAAAAACAAAATGAAGACTTTGGAGGGGCCTAGTCAAAGTCCTGACCTGAATCCTATTGAGATGTTGTGGCATGACCTTAAAAAGGCGGTTCATGCTAGAAAACCCTCAAATAAAGCTGAATTACAACAATTCTGCAAAGATGAGTGGGCCAAAATTCCTCCAGAGCGCTGTAAAAGACTCGTTGCAAGTTATCGCAAACGCTTGATTGCAGTTATTGCTGCTAAGGGTGGCCCAACCAGTTATTAGGTTCAGGGGGCAATTACTTTTTCACACAGGGCCATGTAGGTTTGGATTTTTTTTCTCCCTAAGTAATAAAACCCCTCATTTAAAAACTGCATTTTGTGTTTACTTGTGTTATCTTTGACTAATAGTTAAATGTGTTTTATGATCAGAAACATTTTGTGTGACAAACATGCAAAAGAATAAGAAATCAGGAGGGGGGCAAATAGTTTTTCACACCACTGTATATGTATATATATGTGCCCTGTATTGTTTTATTATTATTATCTGTTTGATATATTTATTATTCCTTTTTGAATTAATGGACAGCATGAATGCTATCCTAGGGATTGGTCGGCAAGGGTTGGGGGATTGTGAAGTGTGATATACTGTGAAAAATCAATAAAAATATTAAAACCAAAAAGTTTCGAGATTAGCTTTTTTTATAGGCTCTATTGTTTCCCCTAGACGTTCTCCCTCAGATGCCTTAAACCTTGGCAGTATAATATGTCATCGAGTTCCCAATGCACAATGCTGTGAATGTCAAAAAACATGATGAGCATGCACTTGGTCAAGCTGTTGACCTGCCTAACCTTTTGGGGTCATGGAGTTGATGTGCTGTTCCACTGTGAAGTTGCTTCGTGACATAAATATAATTGTCGTAATGATCCTCGACATGAAGGACGGGTCATCCACTGCACACTGGCGAGGTTCAGCAGCCTATGGATGACCTTGCCAGCAACCTGCTGTATGTTCAAATCACACGTGAGGATTGCCTGGACTGGACCGTATGACACACTGACATCATCATGCACAAGCTGACGAATGGTTCCGACATTTTCGGATGTTGAAGGTCTTTCTGATCTCTCAACATCTTGGAGTGATGTTCTTTCTTGAAGTGCACAAGCCACTCAAAGCCCCCAGGAATGACTCATTCCAGGATCGTTGTAAACTTGCCGAACCATGTCAAACATCTCTGGGGCAGATTTGCCCAGTTTAACCCTGGTAATTTCACAGTCACTGTTTGTTCTAACTTAGTGTCCATGATGAAATGGCAGACGTTGTAACACATGGTCAGAACAGCACCAGTTGCACAGCTACCGATGTACATTTTTTATCTTCATGACTTAAGACTTTGTTTTTTGTAATTAACACCCACCCACATTTCTCCATGCCAATTCCTATCTAGCAGCCAGACAACAGCTACAAACCATGAACATTGAAGGCTAATTCCTACTTCCTCTGAAGCATCTAAAGCTAGCTAACTGCGTCGAATTGCTGCTCATGGATGATTATCATGCAGCATAACACACACGAATTGAAAGAAATATCTGCTCTCTTTCTCATACATGAGCTTACAGATGCCAGTGACTGTCTATTGTCATGGTGATTGACAGCACAGTGAAAGTATGTCGTCCCTCCCTCCCTCCCCAGAGCCAATTTTGGATTGCTGTGGCATTGTCACAATTCCAGTTCCTGATCTCAGCACCAGAATGTAAATACTTTTCTGTTGCACCACTTATGATCCTTTCACCTGATTTTTCTATACGAGGGGCGTTCAAGTTAAACCTGGACTTTTTATTGTGCATTCATTCATTCATTCATCTTCTATACCGCTTAATCCTGTGTTCAGGGTCGCGGGGGACCTGGAGCCTATCCCAGGAGACTCAGGGCACGAGGCGGGGTACACCCTGGACAGGGTGCCAATCCATCACAGGGCACACACACATACACACCCAATCACACACTACGGGCAATTTGGGAACGCCAATTAGCCTAACCTGCATATCTTTGGACTGTGGGAGGAAACCGGAGTACCCGGAGGAAACCCACCAAGCACGGGGAGAACATGCAAACTCCATGCACACAGAGACGGGAATCGAGCCTGGCCGGGGAATCGAACCCAGACCCTGGAGGTGCAAGGCGACAGTGCTAACCACTACACCACCGCACATGTGCAAGTGGCTTGGAGCGAGGTCAGGACTATACGGGGGATGTGGCAATAACTCCCATCCGAGTTCTTGTAACGTGTAAGTGGAGTCCGTGAATGATTGTGTGTACAGATTCAGTAGACAGATACATCCATTCCAAACGTTAGCGACAAATTATCTGTCGATTTTCAAGGAATAGGCGTTCCACTTGCTGAATGTTCACGGGAAACGACTGTAGGAGACTCCAAACCACCTCGGCTGGCATCGTCATTCATGACGTATGGTTCTTTACGCCTTCATTCACAGGATATTTCGCCACAAGTCCCAAGTTTAACCTCGAAAGAAGATGTATCCTGACCACCACTATTATGTAAAATACATTTTCCAGTGAGCTCAGAATATCCTCCTATGAACTAAAATATTTGAGTTTATAAACTGTGTATATTACGTACACAAATACCCATAATGCTCTTTGCTGTTTTTAAGGAATAGCCTCCAGGACACCACTCTGGTCACTGCTTTTGAACCTAAAAAGCAAACCCTTTTACAATGTAATCTCTCTCTATTTTTTTAAACAAACTAAAAAAACTCCGACTAGTCATTTGTTATCCGTTCTTTTTTTCCTGCTGACTGAAGTGAGTTGAGAAGATGAAAAAAAAAAGAGGTTAAAGATAAACAGACAGGCAGATAAAAAGATAAGCCGCAGCAGTGGTGCAGACATTCATTAAAACAGCCAAATGATCAACACATTGAGTCCAGCTGTCGGCACAGACAGGGAAAATAAATACGAATCGAAATGAAAAAAGACGGGGAGGAACTGCATCCGATTACCCTTTAATCAGCCTCCCCCATTAGCCAATCTTAAATCAATTAGAGTTTAAACTTGTTGACATGTGGCATCTGGGAGTCTGTGAAACGACTTCCGACATGAGCTCCAACACACAGGGAGTCTATTTCACCCCTGTGTGTGCTCTGAACCTCTTCTCTGTATGTGTGTGTGTGGGGGGGGTGTGGGGGTGTGTGTGTGGATGTACATACAGTATAAAGTTCTGAGTTAAAACAAACACATCACTAAGCGTGGATATTTCTACGCAAATCTGAACACTTGGTTACTCGACAAAAATAATCATCTTATTGAATTGTTACAGGCTACATAACGCTCGGAGTTTTACACAACACTAACACTGACCACCATAAATGGCAGCAAATGTGGCACTCAGCTGCCGGTTATTGCTGTCTCCGCTGAGTTCAGTGGAAACTGTAATAGCATCTGTCTGAGATGAGGGGAAGGTGAACACTTGATGTATAAGATGAGTGAAAAACAGAGAAAAAGATGGAGAAGCAAAGCAGGGAGACTGCAGAGAAAGAAAGTAAAGAAAGTTTGAGGGAGTTTAAGTTTTTAATAATTTCACTTGTCTTCCAGAAATTGTCACTGGTGACTGTTGATCTTCATCCTTTCAGTCAGTGGCTCTCAAGGTGTTTTTTTTTTTTTAAACTTTATTATAGTGGAGAAAATCACAAACTCACATTGGATCCTGAATATACTTTTTATTATAACGATTATTAATTTATAATTTATAGTTACTACTACCAGTACTACTCGTAATAATCATCATCATCATCATCATCATAATTACTGACGTAATATGAGCTAATACACTGCCCAGTCCAGAGTCTCATTAATTTATCTCCAAGATCTTGTACTGATGATGGAAAAGTCAGACCACGTGTAAAGCCTTGTCCAGCAAATCTCAAAAGATTCTCAATGGGGTTAAGGTCTGGACACTGTGGTGGCCACTCTTTCACAATTTGAGCCAGATGAACCCTTGAAACATCAATTTAGGAAATGTCCATGCTATTAGGAAATCAAAAAATTAACTGGTGGAAAAACTTGGTCAAGATCTTTTCAGAACATAACGTTGATGGACCTAGACCGAACCACCCCAGAGCATAACACTGCCCCAACAGGCCTGTACAGTAGATAATAGGCATGATGGGTGCATCACTTAATCCGCCTCTCTTCTTATCCTGATGCACCCTTCACTTTGGAAAAGGGCAAATCTGGACTTATCAGACCACATGGCCCTTTTCCAATGCTCCACAGTCCATTCTTTATGTTCTCTAGGAAACTGAAGCGTTTTTTTCTGATTAGCCTCACTGAAAAAAAATTTTCTTACAGCTTCACAGCTGTTTATTTCAATCCCTTGAGTTCTCTTTGCTTTGTGCTTGTGGAAATGCTCTTACTTTTACTATTAAACATAGCTGTGAGTTCTACCATTAGTGTTTTTATTTTTTCTGAATTATAATTGACTGAACATTTTTTTCCCTGTGAAAATGCCCTTTGTTTCAGTTGATTATCTCCCTGTGTGAGGTTTGTGTTTAAAGCTGGTTTTCGCCTCAGTGTGGCGCTGTGGTAAAGTGCTCGTCCTATCATCCGAAGTTTGATTCCCGGGTGATGCTGTAACCTCTCGCAGCCGGAGGTCTAGAGAGAGCTGATTGGCCGAGCTCTCTCAGAGGGGAGGGATGAGAGGTACTTAGCGCCCCCCACATTAATCACGGCTCTACAGCCAATCAGGGACGTCTGTGAGCTCATGCAAGCGGAAGGAGCGGATAGCGCTGTCCTCCGAGTGTGTTACGTCGCCCCAACGGTGCGTCAGTGAGCAGTTCAATAAGGTGCAGTCGGCTGGCATCACGTGGTTCGGAGGAAACACGTGATAGTCTTCGGCCCTCCTGACTGAGTGGTAGTAGTAGCCTTAATGTGGGAGCCCCCTAGTGACGGGGAGAAATTGGACGCGACTAAATTAGGGAGAAAATCGGGGGAAAATCCCTGTGTCATAAAATGTGACCATTCTATGGCACAAAGCATTCGAGAGTTGGGTACAATGATAGTCTCCATCACAAGTCATGCATTGCCACTAAAATAAGAAGTACCTTTGTATAGAGGAAAAGTTAAACAATTTAAACAGTTGATAATGTTATGCCCACTTTTGCATTACATTCAGTATCACTATGAAAGGTAATGCAGGTAACAATTAGAGGGGTTCTGGTATTCGAAATATTATTTTTCTTCAATTGGGAGAGTTACATCAGCCTCTATTGTGTTTACATGCAAAAAAAAAAAAGGAACATGACAAAGACACACCCTTTCTGTAAATAAATTTTATCATGGCTCAGCACTCCCCAGGAGTTCTTATATTTTTTGAGCGAAGCAACAGTGGGTATCATTTATTGTTCTGATGGCTCTCCTGAATCTTCTTTTTAGTTAGTATTAGTTGTTTCATTAAGGTTGAGGCTAATGTTGTTAACTAGATAGCTTTTAGTAGCAGCAGATACATTGCAGACATAAGTGTTTTATTTGGCAGTGATATTCTAAATTTCACTTGTTTCGCAATTTAAAAAAATTCAAACCTGAGCTACATCTAGTCTCTAAGTTTCGTAGAGCTAAGAGCTAAAGATGGGCAGCTAACTGCTTAGAGCTAACCTAGTTTTCTGGAGCTTGTAGTTGTGTTTTCATTTTTATATCGCTAAACATTGAGGATGTCGTCATTAACTGAATACTGTTCAATATACACAGAATGAATTATTGGCTACTGAAAAAGTTTTGTTCATCACAAATGTGGGCTGAAAAAACCTTAAAATGTCCTGAATGTCAGTGGGTCAAAAGGAGGCATTTTTCCCCCAGCTATTTTCATTTCCTGCGTTACAATTGGCTAGAAAATTCAGCAAAGAAGCATTTAAGGGCGGTTAATTTCATTTGCGCTAAAATGGCACACTTAAAAAATAAAAGAACAGAACAAAAATCAAACATGCCCGACTGCATGATCTGAGTTGTATTTCCTACACAAACTGACAATACTAATGTTTACATTTTTATGAAGGAGTATATCTAGTAAACTTTAAAAAAAAAAAAAAAAAAAAAAAGCTTGCAAATGCAATAAGGCTCTGTCTTCTAGGTAGCACTGGCCCCTCGAGCGTGACTCCACAAGGCCTCTCTGGGTGTGCTGTGGTGTCTGATCCTTTGGGTGCTACAGTATGTGTTGTGGGTTGGGACCTCTGTGAATTGGAAGTGTTTGTCTGGCGTATATGATGGGTGCTGAATTGAACTAGAATATGGGGAGTCTAGAGGTCGGGTTGAGTCTAGAGGCCGGCCTTGTGCTCATTGCTAGCCGGGCCCCAAGTGTTGCAAGCTATGATGTACTGGGTGTTCTGGTGTCTTTCTATCATCACAAGCATTGACATTTCTGTGTAATTTGTGATGCATTGGCTTTTCTGTGAGGTTAGACTGGACAGGTTGGCCATTTCTTTAAACAAACCTTGGGTGCCCTTTTTGTTATATACCTGTTTACTGGTATATCATTGATAATCAATGTTAACTGGTAAATGTTTTATATTGTTCAGTTTATGGCTGTGCATATTAAATATTATCAGTGTATATTAAATATATTGAATATGTCCATTTTCATGTTAACATGAAAGACTCAAAATCAGCAAGCAAGTAATATGGCATAAGGAGCTGTGAACTTTTGAGACAATTTTACAGGAACCAGAGAGGGAAAAACTACAGAGATAGAATATTTAAAACCTACAGGGGTCAATTTTCATCCAAATGTAATTTCTCTCAATCAGAAATGAGCCCAATTGACCTAATGCTGGTGGAGCCATGGAACAGAATGACTAGTGAAATTCAAAAGCAATGTGCCTTGGACCCCAAAGTGCATCTTTTCCTACAGACTTTTTTGTGGATATTAACTGTTTACCTCAGTTTAACATAAATAGTCAACTTCATTTAACTTCTAAAAGTAGACAAAAGTTTTGCACTTTATCCTGGTCAGCTGAGTATTTCTACCACTTAAATATCGCCAGCAATCTGAAATGTGAAATGTGGAGTCAAATTGCCAAGTCACTAATTTTAAAGAAAAAAGCAAAATATCTAAAAACGTCTTTAATTAATGTACTGTTGTGTATAAGTTAGTACCCTCTCTTTTAATTCTATGCGTTTTGGTGTAAAAACATAACAAAAATCATCTGATCGTAATGGGTCTTAGTATGAGACAAATACAACCTCAGACAAACAACAACATATGACCTTGCTATTATTCATTTAACAAAAATGAAGCCAAAAAGAAAAACATGCGGGCAACACTAAGTACTCCCTTACTGACTCCAAAGGAGTTAAGAAGGTATGCTGTAGCCATGTGCTGCTAATCATCAGCCCTTGATGAATTGATCATCAGCAAGTGTGCAGACCTCTATAAAAGCAGATGCTTTGGCAGTTTGCTGATCTGGAGCATTCATGTGTGTGATAACACAATAGCAAGATGGAAAGACAAAACAAAACAATAGTTTTACAGATTTAGGTTTGTAAAACCATTTCCAAACAATTTGGAGTTCAATGTGAGAAAGATTATTCAAGTGGAAGGCATTCAAGACAGCTGTCAAAGGGTGGATGTTCTAGCATATTCAACCTATTGTCAGAAAGTACAAGGTTCAGAGAAATAAAAAATAAAAAACAAGTGCTGCATCTCAGATGCTACGGGCCTCACTGAGAATATTATATGTTAGTCCATGACCGCACAATCCACAGAAGATGCCTGAACAAGTACAGTTTGCTTGGAAGGCTTGCCAGGAGAAAGCCTCTTCTGTCTAAAAAGAACATGGAAGCATGACTGATGTTTACAAAACTACAAATGAACAAACCACAAGCCTTCTGGAACAATGTCCAGATGAGACCAAAGTTGAATTGTTTGGCCTAAATGCCCAGCTCCTTGTTTGGTGGAAAACAAACACAACATTTCTTCAGATAGATTATAGCAGAAGGGGTGATGATTTGGGCTTGTATTGTAGCCATAAGCTCTGAGTACCTTACAGTCATTGACTGAAACACGCCATTGTATCTATACCACAATGGCTAAAAAATAAAAAAAAAAACATAAAAGAATCAAGGTTTTCGGGAATGGCCTAGTCAAAGTCCAGACTCAACCAAATTGAAATGCTGTGGTGGGCACGTAAGAGAGCTGTGCATAAGTGAATGGCCAAAAACCTCATCAAACAGATGCAATGTTGTAAAGAAGAATGGACGAAAACACCTCCACAACAATGTGAATGACTGATAAAGTCATAAAGGAAACAATTACTTCAAGTTATTGCTGCTAAAGGTGGATCGACAGTACTGTACAAGCTATAATAATTTTACTTCATTTTTGTTAAATAAATGGGGGCACAGTGAATGTTGTCTGTCGGAGGATGTATTTGGCTAATAATAATAATAATAAGTCCAGCTATGATCGGAATTAAAGGAGGGGCACTAACTTTTACACGTTCAAGCCCTGCCCATTACTACTACTACTACTACTACTACTACTACATTACTCTGCATCCATATACAGTATGCCATGCTTGCACAACTATCTGAAATTGCTGGTTTGTATAAGAGTGACTACAGAAAATAGAAAATTCAGGACAAAGATAAAAAGAAAGTGAGAGAGACATACAGGGGAAAAAAGGAGAAAGTAGGGATGTAGAACAAGCAGAGCTCTCTCTCTCTCTCTTTAGTGTCGTCCCTCCAAGGTCTTGTCTTGCTTCCCAGCGCCACCATTTAGTCTTCTATTTGCATCACTCCACAATAAAGATGTCAAATAGAGAGCACGCCTGTTGCTTCTGGGGAAACAGCCTGGAGTTGTTCCAGAGAGACAGACAGCCAAAATAACCAAGAGAGAGCGAGAAAAGAGATATAAGGGAATGAGTAGAGAAATAAGAAAAGACTAAGAGACTAAGAGAGAAGATACCAGACTCTGTATGTTGCAATAAAATCAAAACAGGAGGTAAGAAAATTAGTCAGAGAGAAAAAGGACGACAAAAAGAAAGAGAAGTAAAGACAGAGACATAGCACAGACATGAGACATAAGGTAGCTGGACCAGAGATGTGATGAAGGGCCGCGATGTGCCGTGCTGCTCAGATATTTATCATCATTAGTGATTGCTAATATAAAACAATGAGGTCAGCACCCTGAAACCCAATCAGCTGCCAGCTCTTCTATTTTAGTTGGATTCATCAAGAAGTGAGGAAGGGACGAGAGACAAACGCACAAATGCGTCCAAGGCATGTCTTCCTTCGCCAAGCTACATCGTGCTGTCCTCCAATTCCTCATGCTCTCCATCAGTCGCTTGGAAACTTACTGTACAGCATGCAGACAATGATGTTTGAAAGACATTTTTTAAAAAGGATGCGGTTCACAGTCCAGAAGGTCATTTTTATGATCATATACAAAATCTCAAGTTTAAACAAAAATGATTTTAGGGGTGAAATCAATTCAAAGGCTCAGATCCGAACTAACCAAATACTACTGTATGCTGCAGAGGAAGACTTCATGCCTTACAGCCTATCAATCTGCGCTGGCTTGTAGGACGTATTAAAATCCGCAGCATGAAAAACCTCCAAACACATTTTACTTTTCAACAGATTCCTGAATCCCCACAGCAAACCCCCTAAAAACATTAAACTAGTCCTGCCTGTCAGAGTCATGGAATTTCACATTCAAACCATTTTAAATAAATATTCGATGCTGAGTTATTAATTTTCTCTGACGTTTCCCTTCACAAGTCCATTTTTAACCACTAACGTAAACATCCCCTATGCCAGTTGGATTCTGGGAAATCGACGCGATTGCACCACTGGTGACACTTGAGGTGACATTTTAAAGAGAAGAAAACAAGCAAGAGGTTGTTTTTTTTTTTTTTTTGCCAGCTGACTCCTGTCAGCGGGAGTGGAATGAGGGAACCGGGCTACATGAGGCTGCACTTCCCAAAGCGCACAGAGGCGTGTTTGTTTACGCTTACGGAGGGGTCTTTGGAGAGGTCACTTGGCAAAGACAAGAGCAGAGAAAAACTCTTGAAGAGAAAGTGAACTACAGTAGAGACAGGCTAGTTATGTGTATGCGAGTTTTCTAGCATATGGATGCAAGCTGAAATCATATAGGCCTGTATATACTGTAGACTATGACGTAATCAAGGGGAAATTCTCAGTGTAAGAGTAAAAATGTTAGGATTAAAATACAGCTGATAACTTTATTGCTTTATGACGGTTCAAGGGGAAAAACTTTGCACTTTTGGCCGCCTATAGCATCCCTTGATCATATTGTGACTTATAATTGCATTGCTTTATATCTTTTATATATTACGTATTTATACAGTATATACATGAACAAAATTATGATGGCACTGTCGCCTTGCACCCTCAGGGTTCGGGTTCGATTCCCGGCCAGGCTCGAATCTCATCTCTGTGTGCATGGGTTTCCTCCGGGTACTCTGGTTTCCTCGCACAGTCCAAAGACATGTATTTTGGGCTAATTGGAATTTCCAAATTGCCCGTAGTGTGTGAATGAGCGTGTGTGTATGTGTGTGCCCTGCGATGGATTGGCACCCTGTCCAGGGTGTCCCCAACCTTGTGCCCTAAGTCTCCTGGGATAGACTCCAGGCCCCCGTGACCCCGAATACAGGATAAAGTGGTATAGAAGATTGAGTGAGTGAGGGAACACAGTTATGAACACAATCATGTATGAAATCTGCTTTGTGCATGTGATGTCATGTTGCTATGTTTTGGTTTGCAGAAATATTGCGCCACAGACGCTAGCTACACAGATGAGACATGACCTTTAGGTTAATATCTTTGAAAAATTTTAATTAATGAAAAAAAAAACCAGGCTCTTTATTGGTACCTAGAATAATGAAGACGAACCTACAGTATATACTCAGATCACCAAAAAAACAACCTGGAGCCTGAGCAATCAGTCCCTTTGTTATTATTAATAATAATTAATATTGATGATAATAATAATGATGATGATGATGATGATGATGATGATAAGAAGAAGAAGAACCTTTACCTTAGAAAAAATATGCAGATCAGGTTTACTGGCATAAAGAATTTTCGTAACCTATGATGTTTGGAGGCTGCCCCTGTGGATAAGCTGCATTTTCTTACCTAGACAGTTGTGCCCATCATCCGCCAGCATGAAGCCATCATAGCATGTGCATCTGTAGTTACCAGGGATGTTGATGCAGTCATGCACACAGCCACCAGTGTATTCATTATCACACTCATCCATATCTAAAGGACAATACACAAATGCAAAAATTAGAAACATATTAGTATTACATACTTTAATTATTTGATATTACACACATTCCATTTAAATGTTCAATATTCATTACGCACACAACCCCATAGCACACTCGTATACATTGAGGCTGTTTATTTCGTTTACTCATCAAAGAGTGCTAGTTTACTACTTTGGAAGCAAAAAGTGCCATCAAAGTACACAAACTTGTCAACCCCAGAGCCAGCTCATTCCTAAAGAATCCATAAACATGTTGTTTTGTAGCTTGCTGTTTTCATTTTGTGTTTAGATGGAAGCTGTAGAGCAAATCACAAATGCACAAAAAAAGGAGGATGCAAATGAGAGGAAGGAGTAGGATGCGTAAATGTGGAAATGGTGACCCAATCCAGATGTGTGTATTGCTTTGTGGAGAATGAGGGGCATGGTCGTAGGCGTCAGGAGAAGAGGAGGTCATTAGCAGAGTGGACTTCCTGCCCATGAGCTGTTGTTGACATCAACCAGCAGCAAGCAGACATCTCCAGGCTGCCCCTTATTACACTCAAACAAAGATAAGTCCCATTCATTAATTAAAATTGGAACATCCCCAGATTAATTTACTGCATTTATACTGTATGCTTTAATAGGAACACCTGCAACTGAGCGAACTGCTAGTGTCTTACGATCCGCCACGCCTACTTCGATCAAAGGATGCAGGCTGCTTGTCAGTACCGCGTATTATGAAAACTACAGCAGGGGGCAGAGCTTTTTCTTACAAAGCCCCAAAATTATGGAATAGTCTTCCAAATAGTGTTCGGGACTCAGACACAGTCTCAGTGTTTAAGTCTAGGCTAAAAACCTATTTATTTAGCCAAGCATTTTTATAAATAGATTTGCCATAAGGTAAAGGAGCAGATCTGGGGGACTCATGGACGTAGAGTATTATGGTGAACTGGTATGTTTAGATGCTGTCTTCCTCAGTCTCATTTGATCACTCAGGTTTGTTGACGGTGAGGTGATTGTTTGCTTTACATCTCAGTTCCCCCTCATGTTTGTGTTTCCTTCTGGCTCTCCCTTTTAGTTATGCTGTCATAGTTAGTCCTGCCGGAGTCCCTGCTTGCACTCTACAGTAAATATACATTCACATTATACATTATGTGACTGTGACCATACCTAACTGCCATCTCTCCTCCTCTTCTCTTTCTCCCCTCTTTCTCTTTCCTCTCTCCCCGTCTCCCCCTTTCACTCTTTCTCTCTCTCTATGTCGAGCTACACATGCTATTCTTGAGCTGCCAGTGATCCAGACTCCCTCTGCCCTCCGGACCTGTCTGACCCATCCTGGTGCCCCGTTTCTGGTTGGAGATCTCGTCACATGGATGCCCCGTGTGTCTCTTTGGGATGCGTCTGGAGTCTGGGGATGATTCTCTCTACTTAGAAGATGGTTCTGGCCTCGACTGGTGTTAGCAGCTGTTTCTCTGAGGACTTGACAATTCGATAGTTCAGGACTGGAACTTTCTACAAGTCTACCTGAGTCTCCAATAACTACTGGACTCCATTTTAACATCAATTAACATCAACTATTATAGCTGACCTGCCTGCCACCACAGTATGAAATGCAGATCATTTCCTGCTTCCTGTTTCACCCAGATGAGGATGGGTTCCCTGTTGAGTCTGGTTCCTCTCAAGGTTTCTTCTTATTACCATCTCAGGGAGTTTTTGAACTTTTTGAACACAAAAACACGCCAGGCTTTACACTAGTCCAGTGAGCAAAAATTATCAGACTGGTTCAAGAAGACAGGAATGCTATAGTAATACACTTTACAAGTGTGGTGAGTAGAGAACAATAAGCAACGGTTTCAACTGTTGACATTTTTTAGGAAATAAATCACTTGGGTGGGTTTCCTCCGGGTACTCCGGTTTCCTCCCACAGTCCAAAGATATGCAGGTTAGGCTAATTGGCGTTCCTAAATTGCCCGTAGTGTGTGATTGGGTGTGTGAGTGTGTGTATGTTTGTGTGCCCTGCGATGGATTGGCACCCTGTCCAGGGTGTACCCCGCCTAGTGCCCGAAGGCTCCAGGTCCCCCGCGACCCTGAACACAGGATTAAGCGCTATAGAAAATGAATGAATGAATAAATCACTTGGGGCATGCTGTTATGGGAAAATAATCAATGACACAGCATTGTAATGCAGCCCAACACAAGCCGATGTAATACACACACACACACACTTAGTCTCACTAACTAGTGGTTTTCTGATGAAGCCTGATTAAAAATCAGCAGGTTTCTGACACATTAAACTTTATTCCTCTTCCTAAATGCGCTCAGGTTTGATTCGATTTGACTGGATATGTCCTCTTAGCCCCTAGCACCCTCTTCTACACATCTCTCTCAGGCCATCGCCTTGTCATTTCCAAACTTCACACCTTCCTTCCATCCCCTCTGTCTCTCCACGTCAGAACATCAAAGCTCGATGTGAGGTGCCTCATAAGATTTTTCTCGGCCACTGTCCTGGCCCCAGCCACACAGGCCCAGCCTCAGCATGTAGTGGTTCTGTGAAGATAATTCTCTCGTCTATGTTAAAATGCAGTTCTGCTCCATGGTAAAATTCAAGAGGGGGGTGTGATGTGTCTGGCTTTCTACCACCATGCTGTGTGAATGTCTGGATAATGCGTGTGAGATAAGTATGTGAGTGGGTATGAGTGTGTGAGTGAATGCATACAGGTGGGATTACTGTGGCATGGTTTCGTGTGTGTGTGTGTGTGTGTGTGAACTATATAAAGCAGCAGAGACAGTCTGACCTGCTCTGAAAAGGGGAGGATTTTGGAAAGGAGGATACTCACACCCAGTCAGCCACTCAGAGCAGCAGTAGCTCTCTGACGAACACACAGACACCAGGCAGACAATGGCCTACTAATAATCCCACACCCCTCTTTTTCTCTATATGTCAATCCTTCATTCCTCCTCCTTCTCTTTCATACGGATAAACATCCTTCAGCATAGACAGAAATTGTCCTTTATTGCTCTAACATTAATAGTTCAATCATTCTCATTTCAGCGATTAGGGTTAGAGTTACATACAGTAAGGATTCCAAAAAAGTTGGGACACTAAACAAATTGTGAATAAAAACTGAATGCAATGAAAAGGCTGAACTTAACCTTAAAGAATTAGGGTGTCTGCTTGTAAATGTATAACAAATTGAATTAATGAGGCTTGTGTCACCATGAATAAAGCATGATATTGACTATGCGAGGTCAAACCATTAAGCAAGGTTCACCACTATGTTTATAAAGTGGTTTCCTGCATAGATCTTTGTAGGAAGAAAATAAGGCAACATCATAAAGTTATATACACACATGTTTTGTTCATGCAAAAACACCAAACTTTTTATGCAGGGTGACATGCAAAACGATTTAGAGTGATGAGCTGTTCAAGAGGGTGACCTAATGTACCATGGTTATGTTAAACACGGCAGATATAACTAAAAACATAAACTAACCAAAATCAACAGTAAGAAAAACTAAAACCATTATTAGATTTCAAGATTCCCCAGTACGTACCATTACAGTAACTTAAATGATAATTTAAATGAAATTAAACAAACAGTGTTACCAATTAACTGAAATGAAACATAAAATAAGGAGAGATCCTAATATAGATCATGTTAAGAAAAAAAAGAGGAAAAAAGTCATGTTTATACTTGACTATATATATATATATACAGTGGTGTGAAAAACTATTTGCCCCCTTCCTGATTTCTTATTCTTTTGTATGTTTGTCACACTTAAATGTTTCTGCTCATCAAAAACCGTTAACTATTAGTCAAAGATAACATAATTGAACACAAAATGCAGTTTTTAAATGAAGGTTTACGTTATTAAGGGAGAAAAAAAACTCCAAATCTACATGGCCCTGTGTGAAAAAGTGATTGCCCCCCTTGTTAAAAAATAACTTAACTGTGGTTTATCACACCTGAGTTCAATTTCTGTAGTCACCCCCAGGTCTGATTACTGCCACACCTGTTTCAATCAAGAAATCACTTAAATAGGAGCTACCTGACACAGAGAAGTAGACCAAAAGCACCTCAAAAGCTAGACATCATGCCAAGATCCAAAGAAATTCAGGAACAAATGAGAACAAAAGTAATTGAGATCTATCAGTCTGGTAAAGGTTATAAAGCCATTTCTAAAGCTTTGGTACTCCAGCGAACCACAGTGAGAGCCATTATCCACAAATGGCAAAAACATGGAACAGTGGTGAACCTTCCCAGGAGCGGCCGGCCGACCAAAATTACCCCAAGAGCGCAGAGACGACTCATCCGAGAGGCCACAAAAGACCCCAGGACAACATCTAAAGAACTGCAGGCCTCACTTGCCTCAATTAAGGTCAGTGTTCACGACTCCACCATAAGAAAGAGACTGGGCAAAAACGGCCTGCATGGCAGATTTCCAAGACGCAAACCAGTTTTAAGCAAAAAGAACATTAAGGCTCGTCTCAATTTTGCAAAAAAACATCTCAATGATTTCCAAGACTTTTGGGAAAATACCTTGTGGATCGACGAGACAAAAGTTGAACTTTTTGGAAGGTGCGTGTCCCGTTACATCTGGCGTAAAAGTAACCCAGCATTTCAGAAAAAGAACATCATACCAACAGTAAAATATGGTGGTGGTAGTGTGATGGTCTGGGGTTGTTTTGCTGCTTCAGGACCTGGAAGGCTTGCTGTGATAGATGGAACCATGAATTCTACTGTCTACCAAAAATTCCTGAAGGAGAATGTCTGGCCATCTGTTCGTCAACTCAAGCTGAAGCGATCTTGGGTGCTGTAGCAGGACAATGACCCAAAACACACCAGCAAATCCACCTCTGAATGGCTGAATGAAAAACAAAATGAAGACTTTGGAGTGGCCTAGTCAAAGTCCTGACCTGAATCCTATTGAGATGTTGTGGCATGACCTTAAAAAGGTGGTTCATGCTAGAAAACCCTCAAATAAAGCTGAATTACAACAATTCTGCAAAGATGAGTGGGCCAAAATTCCTCCAGAGCGCTGTAAAAGACTCGTTGCAAGTTATCGCAAACGCTTGATTGCAGTTATTGCTACTAAGGGTGGCCTAACCAATTATTAGGTTCAGGGGGCAATTACACAGGGCCATGTACTGTAGGATTGGATTTTTTTCCTCCCTAAATAATAAAACCCCTCATTTAAAAACTGCATTTTGTGTTTACTTGTGTTATCTTTGACTAATAGTTAAATGTGTTTGATGATCAGAAACATTTTGTGTGACAAACATGCAAAAGAATAAGAAATCAGGAGGGGGGCAAATAGTTTTTCACACCACTGTACGTATATATATATATAAAACACTACTGGAGCAATAAAAAAAAAATTTGTTCCTCAGTTGGTGTTTTGATAATTGTTACACTGATTCAGAATCTCCCGCAGCATATGATTTACATCACTTTCATTCACTTCAATGATGGGAGTCGGGTCATCCTGGAATAGACCACACATATTGAAATTAAATTGTTTCATCATAGCATATGTTAAAATGATCAGTCAGAAGAACATAATGATTTGCAGTGACATTTCTCTCGAAGGGGACAAGTGGAATATCTGTCCCAAAGAGTTGACGCCATACGGCAGCACAGCTTAACACTCATTAATGGTGAAAAGCAAGAAATCATCCTCACCTCACTGACACTAGAACTAAGACTTATTGTATATATGAAGCTGCAACAGGTTGAGATCTCTCCGTGCCTGAGAGACCTGAGTCATGGCCATGCATTAATCAATACACAAAATCAATAACAATCTTTTTAACACGGTCTCCAAGGCAACACCGTATCCATCCCAGCTGCACCATTTTAGTTAATGTGGCGATTTCAGTCCTAACAAATCAATTGTTTTTCAGTGCAGTTTGCTGGAGTAAATATTGTTTATTCTTATTTATACACACAAGCTGCATGATGGAGCGCTAGTTTTTGTTCTAACACGCCTACATTAATCCTAGCCTTAGTCAACAGCACACAGACACACTACCCATTTAGTTCTATGCCCATTATATTCCTGGCACAGCTGTTCCCAAACCAAAAAATGAGATTCTGATGTGCAAAAATGCCTTTCAAAATGTAATGTTTCTAACATGAACCGTTAATTAAATTGACTTTATTTAATTTTATTTAGCCGCTAGGAAAATACGGTGTCAGTGTCCGGCCTGTGTAGACAATAGCACATCACTCTGATGGATAGCTTCAAAGGCAGCCAAAAAATATTTATATGGTGGGTGGACCGGATAAAATGCCCCTGCCTATAAATGTTAAGTATAAAACAAAACAGGGTATGGTATATTGTAGGAAAAGAAAAAATCTTATCTTAAAAAAAATCTTATATGTGATGAATGGGTTTATAGAATTATTATACTTCTATTTTGAAATAGATTTTTTTTCCAATAACACCAAAAAAATATATATTTTATTTCATTTTTTTTACTACAGCAGTTTGACATGTTTTATTTATTGAAGAATGACATCATGCCTTTGTCTTTATAGGTATATTTAATTTTGTGGAATGTTAGCTAGGTCCACTTACATTACAAGTGGAATAACTTCTAATGTTGTAACTGCTATAAACAACTTCTATAAACAGTTCCCTGACCAACGTTTACTTTTTTCTCGCCATAAAAAACAACATACAAAAAACACACAAAAAAAAACCTGAGAAGCTGCAAAGAAACAGCGCCATGTCCTCTAGCCTCAAGACCTTTCCGAAAAAAAACTCTCTTTACAGAAAACCTTTTTTTTTTTTTTTTTTTTTTAATAACACCATTTGTCATACAAGTTCGTATGAAACTGCTGTTGCATTTCTATGAGCAGAACAATTCTAGCATCAGACCTTGAAAGGGGTTCTGCCCCTAATGAGATTGTAACATGTATAGAGTCATGCGATTAATATATTGGTTAATATTATTCATTCATTCATTCATTTTCTATACCGCTTAATCCTGTGTTCAGGGTCGCGGGGGACCTGGAGCCTATCCCAGGAGACTTCGGGGCACTAGGCAGGGTACACCCTGGCACACACACACACTCACACACACACTACGGGTAATTTAGGAACGCCAATTAGCCTAACCTGCATGTCTTTGGACTGTGGGAGGAAACCGGAGTACCCGGAGGAAACCCACCAAGCACGGGGAGAACATGCAAACTCCATGCACACAGAGACGGGAATCGAACCTGGCCGGGGAATCGAACCCGGACCCTGGAGGTGCAAGGCGACAGTGCTAACCACTACACCACCGTGCCGCCCATTAATATTATTTAATTATTTCTAATATATTTTAAACATATTTTGATTAGCACTAATATTATTATTAATAATAGGAAGTAACTAGTAAAGTAGTTTTGCACCACATTTTTTAAGAAATGTGTAATAATAATACTAATCATGGTTCAGGATGATCAGTCACAGATTTCAATATCACACACCATTTTCAGTGCTGAGACTTGGTTCATCCATGCAACTTGATCTCAAACTGATTTGCTAATGTGCACATAACTTTGTCCGTATTACTGTAATTAACAGATTTAATTTTTAACTGTAAATGTAATTGCTATTAACAATTTATTTCGCGACTCTCTGATGACCATTTTTGACTTGCTAATAAATAAGTTGCATCTTTATATACCAACTATTCAATTATGTGGCAAGAAACAAAGACTTCACTAACAAAACCATCACAAATGACAGGATTAGGCTACGCGAGTTACTTGTGGGTTGGAATCTAGCAACTAAGTGTTAAACTTAAGGTTAAAGTGCACTGTGAAAGCAGATTAACATTAAATCAGTACTGATCTTCAGCAAACTACGTCTACATCAGCTACCTCTTGCTCATGTTTTAATTTACTTTGCTTTTGTTTTAATCCATATGGAACAAAGTTGAATGTTCATGCGAGTTCTCTCTCCCCTACATCAGCACCACTCTCTCGATGACTCCAACATAAACCATTCAATAACCACTTGTGTGGACCAATGTTGTGTAAACTATGCACCCACCTACTTTATCCGAGTATAGCATCACACCATCAAGAATACTGAATTAAATCCTTAAGCACCCATATAAAGGGTGTAAAATTGCCGAAGATTATAACCCTGGATTTGTGGGTGTTTTGTATATGTATATACAGTAAATATACAGTCACCAATAAATCCTTATTTTTGATGTTAACTGTAACACTGTGTAACGGCCGTGCAGGCTACTGAACTATGTCGAATGCTCTATTATGAAATATCATACTTTTCTCTGTCTCAGAAATGATTTGTCAATAGCGCAACACAAAATACATAATGCAGGCTCAGATAAAGGAGCATGACATTTGGATCATCTCAGGCCTCCAATTAACTAGTGACAAGAGCAAGAAAAGTTCACATTCTTCCAATGCATGAGGAAAAGTCAGCGATGGAAAGTAGTTCAAAACAATAATTACAATACAAATGGAGAGGAAAGGCTTCTTGTTCACCAATCAATTAATTTATTCATAAATCTCAGCGACTTTAGTAATACTATGCCTAGGGACATTCGAGTCAAACTGGGAATTTGTGATGATATTTATTGGGAATCGAGGCCTAAAACAAGGCCAGGGTTTTCCTGATCACATTGTCCCATGTAATAAAACATCGGGTGCATCTTTTCACTTTTGAATCAAAGCATGCATCAAAATTGTGCAAGCGAACAGACTCACAACCTCCCAAATTATTAACAGCAATTGCATCTGCGGGTAAAGTTATGGCCATTATTTAGGGTACAAACATGGCATAATTCATATGGATCGTCTACCTCATGAACAGCGACTACTATTGTCAGGTTCTACAATATGCGCATAACACAAAAAAACAGACTGATTTAATCACCAAAGATGCTCTGTTTATGCAGTAAAAAGCATGACGTCATAGTGCCCCTTCACCACTTGCATACAGAGGTGGAAAGAGTAATAAAATTCTGTACTCAAGTACAAGTACTGTTACTTCAGTGAAATTTTACTTAAGTACAAGTAAAGTTACCATTATAAAAATCTACTCAAGTAAAAGTAAAAAGTAGCTCATTTAAAAAATTTACTCAGAGTATAAATTACCGAGTTACTTTTTTATTTTTATTTTTTTTAACAGCGGGGGTGGGGGGGGGGTGAGGCATTCTAACGTAGTTCAAAAAGATGAGCAGATATAAATCTCAAACTAGTTGTTTTTAACTGAAGGAACACCTTTGCATAATAAAGCTGTTGTTTTTCTGGTACTTGAAAATCAAAGTGGTCACTTAAATATGGTGTTACGTCCCAGTCTAGAGCCAAACAGCAAAAGAATGGTTCAGGGGTCTATTTTAAACTGTATGGAAATGGTGGTATATGGCAGAAAGAACTAGATCCAATCATTAACTGATGAAATAATGAGGTTTGTATACACACACACACACACACACACACACACCAGGAGGAGGATCAAATTCAGGATGGACCCAGGCCAAAATAATAAACAAAATGGTATTCATATTTAGTAGCTAGATTACCTGCAAAAAAAAAAAAAAACACACACAAACAAAAATACAGGTACCTTCCCGGACTCCCTAAACCAAAAACAGTGAAATTATCTACAAATATATACAAAGACCAACCAAACCAAAGGGACAAAGCAATAAATAAAGTCAATGGGAGGCAAAAAGTCAAAACCGGAATACACAACCAAATATCAAACGCCAAAATCACAACCTCTTTCATCTTTCCCGCGTCTCTCTCCGGTTTATACATGGTCGCGCTAGTCGACGACGTCACTCTCAAGGCGGAAGCGACCGTGTGGAAGGTCAGGAAGATGCCGATGTCAGAAAACGTGGAGTGGAGTCTGGAGCAGCACGCGACCAGGACATGATACACACACGCGGCGCAACGGAGCATTTATACAAAGCATAATATTTGTATTATTTTATCATTTTCATTCATTTATTTTTTACTCAGTAGCGAATATGATTTAAAATGTAGCGAATTACAATACTTCAAACAAAACGTACTTAAGTAAAAGTAAAATTACAGATTTTTAAAACTACTTCAAAAAGTAGAAATACACAAAAAAGCTACTCAATTACAGTAACGCGAGTAAATGTATTTCGTTACTTTCCACCTCTGCTTGCATACTATGGGAACTTGGCTGGGAGTTATTGCCACCTCTCCCATACAGTAGTGACCTTTCTCCAATCGATTTCAACAAGTTTGGTCCAAGCTCCTGGGACACTACCATTTCAAAGGCAGGCAGTCCAAAAATGGTTCTGGCATACAAAGAAAACTTTCTTCAAGCACTAGTGGAACGCTGGAATAAGTGCATTAGTGCAGCAGGGGGTTATATGGGGAAATAAAGGGAGTTAAAAGGAAATCAAAGGATCCGGTTTGACGCCCCTTTGTTGATGCTCTATCCTGAAATACATCTAGTCATTTGAACTATCGTAAAAGACAGTGTTCTGGATGATGAATAATAGTTGAACAGATTGTGGGGAATTACTGGGAAGAAAAGAATTTAAAACAGATAAAACATCTTTACCACAACCTATGAGTATGCTTTTGACAAATAACTTAAAACCTTTACAGCACTCCCAGCGCACTTTTAGTTACTGAAATACACAGTGCATTTAAAAAATTGACTATTGTGAAAAATTATTTTCGGGGTGGAAATTTATAAAGTGAAACTTTCATCTATTCTAGATTCATTACATGTCAAAGTGAAATATAATCAAATCAAATATTAGAATATTTTATTTTGAGATTGAGTAAATTACTATTTATACAGTATAAATACAATGTATCTCCTGGGCTATAGTTCCGTATACACAACCACAATCATGGGAAGACTGCTGACTTGACAGTTGTCCACAAGATAAATATCGAAAGCCTCCAAAGGAGGATGAGTCACGGAGGATCACTGCTGAAAGGCCTCACTGTTTGCAGAGTGCTGTATCAAAAAATATGAATGGAAAGCTGACGTGAAGCAGAAGGCGTAGTAGGAAAAGATGCACAAGCAACAGAGATGACCACAGCCTTAAGATGAGTGTCAAGAAAAGCCTATTCAAGAAGGAGTGAGGCTGGAGTCAGTGCAACAAGAGCTAACACCTTGGCGACTTCAGGATCTAGGCTACAACTTGCATTCCTATCATCAAGCCACTTCTGAACCAGAGACAAATCAGAGATGTCTTACCTAAACTAAGGAGCAAAAGAACTGGTCTGTTGCTCAGTGGTCCAAAGTCCTCTTTGATGAAAATTTATTTCATTTCATTTCATCTGCTCGTTTTGGTCCACTGTGTTTCATCAAATCCAAAGTCGATGGAGCCGTCTACCAGGAGATTTTAAAGCACTTCACTTCCGTCTGCTGACAAGCTTTATGGAGGTCAGCCAACTCACCAGACCTAAACCCCATAGAGAATCCATGGGGTATTGTTAAGGGGAAGATGAAAGATCCTTGACCCAACAATACAGACTAGCTGACGGCTATCAAAAAGTAATCTAGTCTTCAATAACACCTCAGCAGTGCCACTGGCTGTGTGCCTCCATGCCATGCAACACTAATTTGTGCCAAAGGAGCCCCAACCAAGTATTGAATGCATAAATTAACTTTTTTAATTTTATTTCACCAACTCTATCACTCATCATCTACAGCTACAGTATATCACTTTATCCTGCGTACAGGGTCGCAGAGGGCCTGGAGCCTATCCCAGGAGACTTTAGGGCACGAGGCAGGGTACCTCCTAGATAAACACACTCACATACTCATGCTTACATGACAGGCAATTTGGGAATGCCAATTAGCCTAATCTGGATGTCTTTGGACTGAAACTCACCAAGCACAAGGAGAACATGTAAACTCCAAGCACACAGACCCGAGGTGGGAATCGAACCTGGAACCTGAAGGTGCAAGTCATTCATTACAGTAAATGAAAAAAAAGTAGATTTTTATTCACATTTACTCAACTCTGGGACCTGAACACAATGACCCCAGTAAATAAATATATGGAATATTCCACAAGTCAAATTGAATTGCACCATCAGACTTCAAGGTAACAATAAAAGTAATTTCCTTATTTCTTCATTTTCAAAAAAAAAAAAAGTCTAATTGATATTTAACATGTATGCTAAAATATCTTTATATATTAGACATATTCTTTTAAAAAATCCCTGTTATTCATTTAAGAGCATTCAAAATGCTATCCTTGTAAACAAATAAGCCTTACAGATGGCTAAATGCATCTTTATTTTTTAAGTATTCCAATTAAATAGTGAAATCACCCTTGTAACAGGGCTAATCTAGTGTACAGGCTCATTGTCTAAAGTTGGCTCCAAAATGAGCCATAAACTGTCTGTGAGTTGTCTCTGTTTGCTTTCCATAATACAATGCCCAGCTCTGGATCCACATTGGAAGCCTGTGTTGTATCACAGAGTCCTGGAGACACCACATGCTCGACCACAAAAGCCAAAGCATGCCATGACTTCCTACCGCTAATCAACACCAAGGCGTCTCAGAGCTCTTTACATTTAGAGCCAAGGACGTTACTCTGTAAGCAGGCGATGTGACGCGATGTGTGCATTCTGTAGTTCTCTTGATTTCCAAGCCAAACATGAAGGGCTTTAATTAGAGATCATGCTTTAGATCTCCTGCCCACTACACACCAGCCTATGTGTATGTCTAGCCACAAAGAAAGAAAGAAAGAAAGAAAGAAAGAAAGAAAGAAAGAAAGAAAGACAAAAGTACAGAAATACTGACCTACACATAGGTCACACAGATCTGCACTCATACTGAAGCGAAACTATCCATCCTCCCACTTCTGTGGCACGCAGACTGTGGTTTCAAGGTGGGAGGAACTGGCTCCGGAAAGCTCAAGAACATTTTGTCTGTTTCCTTACAGGAAATAAGGAAATAAAAGATGGGTTGTTCTACCCTCAGACATCAGCATCGGGAATCCTGTCCAGAGCGCTGCCTGATTCGATTCCATTTTAAATCCTCCTAATTCATTAATGGAGCTGAAAATGGGTTTCAGGCTCCATAATAGATAGAAATTACATTTGTTCACTTCCTGAAACATTAGCTCCAAACATCTGGGTAAGGAAGACAAATGAGAGAAAGAATAATCCAGAATGCGCAGATGTAGAATACTTATTAACATGATCTTAACTACCCAAGTATTGCTCACTCTTTCTTTTTCACTCCGGACATATTTTTTCATATGCAAAATAGGTGGGTGTATATGAAGCCAGGTGAATACTTAACCAACTAAAGAAATATGTTATTGGCCTGTTGTGATATTATGGGGCAAACTAGGGTTTGTTTTTTGGAAGAAGAAAACAAAAACTAAGAATAAGACGAAGAAGAAGGCGAAGAAAACCTTATTTGTCCCATATGTATTACATTGACATTTTTTTTCTTGTTGCCTATCAGAAGCTTGTTAGGAAGATGGGGTCAAAGTGCCAGGTTGGCAAAGGCACAGCACCCCTGGAGCAGGTTGGGTGAGGGGTCTTGCACAAGGGCCCAATGCATTCAATATTGAGCCACCAATGCCATTTTTAATGCACATCAGTATCAGTTGTATCAGTTGTAGAACTGTAAAAGTCAGATGTGTTTTGCAAATGTGCCTTTGTAGACAGATGAGAAAATTTGCGACAATGCAATGTACAAATGTGACCCACACACACAAAAATGCATGTGTGTGTGAGTGTACTGTATGTGTGTGTGCTGTGCTCCTGTGCTCTCAGGCAGAAAAGGAGCTGGAGGTGTGAATGCTGGGACTGCACCTCACACCCTCCACATCCCACTTCCTCCACACTAATTAAGACCCACAGCAGGAGCTGGGAAACAGCTGTATAACACACACCAAATAAAGTACAAAAGCAAAATAAAGAACTGGGAGGTATAACCATGTACATTTCTGGACAGGGTTGCGTTTACTTGTAAAGAATGGAAACTCACCTTCACAGTGCTTGCCGTTTCCCTTGAAACCAGTCTTACAGATGCACTTGAAGGACTGTGGGGTATTTTGGCACAGAGCATCAATGTGGCAGTTATCTGTACCCATGGAACACTCATCTATGTCTGAGAAAGAGAAAGTATATGTTACTCACTGTTAATGCTCCATCATTGCTTCAGTGCATGATCTCATCTGCTGTAATCTTAAAGAGTTTCCTGCACTCATAGGACTCTTATTCACTCAGACGGAACATCCTCTACACACTTTCAGCACAAAAAGATTTATAAATACACTATCAATTAGGTTCCCCTTGGTTCCTCTCCAGGTTCCTTCCTTATCTTATCTCAGGGAGTTTGTCCTCATAGCTTTCACCTCTGATTTGCACATTAGGGATCTAAATCTTCATCTCAATTTCCAGAACCTGCTGTCCCTGGAATCCTGCGAACTGGGTTCGAATCCACCCTGGATGAGACACCATGGACATTCAGGAAGTATATGCACAGACCACAGCTTAGGATTCAACCACAGACCCTGTTGCTTGTGAGGTAAAGCTGTCCAAAGCTGTTTTGTTACAACACCTACTGTTAAATTGCTCTGCTAATAAAATGTAATTATACATAATAGAATAATAGGAAGATTTCACTAATGTTCCATAATCGACTATTGAATGAAAGGTGTGCTGCTTTAGTTGAACTACTTTGGCAGCTTTTTTTTTAATGCATTATTATAGCACGGCAGGGAAAACAATTAAAAAACATTACAACAGGTAGTGTGAGGGACATAGAATATGAAACCTGATCTGTGTATCAGCAGTAATATAATCCTTATGTGAGTAATTTATTACCCTGGATTTTTAGGTTTACCGAGCACCATGAATGCATGAGCTAAGCATAAATGTAAGATACACATGCCATTACTGAATGAATGGATTGATTTTTGTCCATTGGTTCTGGAGCAGAACATAAGATGTTTCCATTCATTTAATCCGTTCAACCAAAAGCCTATCCTGGGAGCTTGATGCACAATGTGGGAATACACCCGGGATGAGACGTCAATCCATTGCACAATAAATATTTCATTCAACTGTTTTTTTTTTTTTAATGAAGTCCCATTCATTTTGCTTATTAGACAAAAACACTGCATGAAAGTGGTATGAAAATGGCTAGAGCTCCAATAAATTAAGCAACACACTAACAACACTAACATAAGCTATAATAATATCTTAACAACATGAACACATAAATGAAAAACAAATATATCTGATGGCTGAAATAAAATGTGTTGACACACACAGGCAGTTAGTGGGCTTTAAATTCAGTAGGCACAAATATAATCAGTTAGAGCATGACATAATGAAAGATAATTAACAATACATTTTAAAACATGATTGGTTTTTAATTATTAGTCACTACATCTGTGTTTTTGTAAAAGGACATTAAGGCTTCATTACAATTATGTGTATTTGATATCACCAAAGTGTGGGTTATTTTTAAAAATAAATAAATAAATAAATAAAAAGGAATATCTTAAATAAATGAAAAAAAAAATTCTTTATTTGAGTGTCAAAGCTGGTGATGCGCTGCGTTTAATCCCTCTCCTGCAGTCATTAACAAATGGAAGCCCAACCCCAATTCCAATCTCCATTCAGCTTAAACACACACACACACACACACACACACCAGGGTCTTTTCTTGGTCAGGTATCGACTGATTTGCTATTACTGAAGCCCGTGGTGCTTCTCCAAGCTGTCCATGATGCCAGCAGGGTCGATAAAGGATACCAGTAAGGGGTCCATAGTATATCCATGAGGGGTCGATAAGTCGCAGGATCGACACCCTTCTCGAGCCCTGGACCAGCTGGACCCTCTATGTGGGCTTTTTCAACTAAATCACACAATAGACTCTGTTTTGAGGGAGTCACGCGCGTGCGTAAATAGGTAAGTTACACTTAGCTTTCCATATGAAACCGAGGAAAGAGAATCATCAGGGCATCTAATTAGGCAACACATCACTGGAGATACAGTAATACACCCCAATCTAGTCAACTTTACAAATCCGTGACCTGAATGTGTTCTTCTATTCTGCGACATTCTAAGGTATTTGGAGAGATCTTTGGAGACCCTGTGATAAAAGTTTTGGCAGTGGTCTTAAATGAAAGGTGAAAATGAAAACGAAGATAAATTACGACTGACCTTCCGTGCCGAAATTTCCCTTTACAGTGCAAGTGTTGATGAGGACAAAAATCACAGAGAGAAGCCGAGGAAAGTGCGCACTTGCCATGGCGAGAGCTGGGATTGAGCGCAGTTTGCTAGAGATGCGTGTTTCTGTGATAAGAGGAACAACCAGGACTGAGAGAGAGAGAGAGAGAGAGAGAGAGAGAGGTGAGTGTAAGACAGCTTCTCATTGGCTTACACGCATTTGAGGAGGAGACTGGATGCGTAAAAAGAAAGAGCGCAAGTGGGAACGGCATTGTTCAAAACCGCACACTGTTCCACTAAATAGCGGAACTATGGTTATACCTGCGGAATGCTCCAAAGAGACAGAAATGCTCGCAAACCCACCCATCTGTTAAGTCTAGATTAAAGCACTGAATAGTTAAACGCACTTAAAAATCTTTATTAATTGAAAGTAATTAAAGTAAGTAGAAATCTGCAATTAATTCTCTTTCACACGTTGCCATGCCCAGGTATTTTAATAAAGAATAAAATAAAGAATAAAAGTGGCATACAGATAAATATACTGTAGAAGATTTCTGCTCCGTTATTCTGTATCCCTGAAGAATAAGGAGTGCAGAGGAGTATGTTCGGCCCTGATGTGATAAAAGAGAAGTTGCTTCCCTCTGCTGGTCAAGCTAATGACCATGAGGACCTCAAACCTGAAATCAAATTCACATTTCTATTCGTCACATACACAACCTTACACAAGTACTGTATGATATGCAGTGAAATGCTGACACAACTGTTTGTGACCTTGAAAAGGAAAAAAAGAAATAAGAAGGCAAAATGCTAATAGGAAAGAATAAAATATAAAATCTACAATTTTGTTACAAGAAAAGAAAGCATAAATTATAATATGTAAAATATATTATTCATTCATTCATTTTCTATACCGCTTAATCCTGTGTTCAGGGTCGCGGGGACCTGGAGCCTATCCCAGGAGACTTCGGGCACTAGGCGGGGTACACCCTGGACAGGGTGCCAATCCATCGCAGGGCACACACACATACACACACTCACACACCCATTCACACACTACGGGCAATTTAGGAACGCCAATTAGGCTAACCTGCATATCTTTGGACTGTGGGAGGAAACCGGAGTACCCGGAGGAAACCCACTAAGCACAGGGAGAACATGCGTAAAATATATTTAAAAAATGTAAAAAGTAAAAAAAAAAAAATTATAAATAAACTGCATAAAGTATGTGAAATGTGCAATGTGAATGCTACTGGGTGCTTATGAAGTGTAAATTTAAATTTTGAGCAGCAGTGGTATTGTTCATCCTTAAAGTGCAGTAGTGCAACAGTAGTCCAATTTCATATGTAAACATAACCAGAAATGTGCAACATATATGATTTGTGTACTTCAGTCCTGTGCTATGTGAAAAAGTGGTTGTTTTTGGTGTGTTAAGGAAACATAGCAAGTCCAATCAGTTGAGCCGGGGTAGAGTTCTGGTTGAGAGTGCAGGAAGAAGGTCCTCCTCAGTCTCTCTGTGTTGGCCTTCAGGGAGCAGAAGCACTTTCCTGACCGCAACAGAGAGAACAGTCCATTGTTGGAGTGGCTGAGGTCCTTCACGATTTTCCTGGCTTTGGTCCAGTGCTTTTTGCTGAGTGCAGGTTAGGTATGGATGGTGAGCTCAGCTGATCATACCACCCTCTGAAGAGCTCATCTGTCCTGCATGGTGCTGTTCCCAAACCATGTTGCAGTGTTTGTCAGGATGCTCTCTATGGTGAAGAAGTAAAAACTTCCTAAGCAACTTGGAGGGCAGTCTAACGTCTCTCAGGCATTTGAGGTGGTTGCCGGGCCTTTTTCACCACAGTGTTGATGTGACAGAACCATGAAGGTCCTGCATGATGTGAACACCGAGGTATCCGACGCCATCCACTCTCTCCACTGGGCTCTCTTTGATGACGGCGTCTGATACTGTAGTTCCTCTCATGCTTTATACTGAAGACCACTCCAATCAGCGCCTTTGTCTTGCTGACGTTAAGAAGGAGGTTGTTCCTCTGGCACCAGTTTCTCCAGATTACTAATCTCCTCCAGGTAGACCATCTCATTGGTGTCAGGGGTAGCTCAGTGGTTAAGGCATTGGACTATGGTTCGGAAGATCCCAGGTTCAAACCCCACAACCACCAAGTTGCCACTGTTGGGTCCTTGAGCAAGGCCCTTAACCCTCAACTGCTCAGATGTGTAATGAGATGTAATGTAAGTCGCTCTGGATAAGAGCGTCTGCCAAATGCCTAAATGTAAATGTAAATGTGTCAGAGATCAGTCTGACCACAATGGTGTCATCAGCAAACTTGATGATGGTGGTGGAGTTGGTAGTGGCCACACATTCATACATGTGGGTTGGAGACCCACTGACACAGAGATGAGTCCCAGGTGCTCCAGCTTGGTGGTGAGTGTGGAGGGAATTAGTGTTAAATGTTGAAATGTAGTTGACAAAAAGCATTTTAACATAATTCCCCTTTCTAGTGTCCTTTTAGCCATTCACCTTAATCACCGGTGCTAAAATCAGTCAAGCACCAAGAACGCATCTCCTATATACTGTATATATTAAAGTGTGCATCAGGCAGAGTGCTTTAAAAATAATACTGTCACACCTTTGCATACTTTAGACAACCATAATAATTATCTTTGTCCAATAATACAATATATGGACAAAAAGAATTTGGCAAAACCTATAAATTGTTGCGTTCAGGCAATGACCACAAAAAGCACTATATAAATAAAACTGAATCGACTAAAGTTTACTTCATCTTCTATAAATAGACTGAATAGTCTAATTCAATAATCTCATAATGTAGGCATTCATTTATTTCACTGACAGTTATCTCAAAATTATTTTTACGCTTTAAATTGCTCCATTACTGAGATCTCACTGGGACTGACATGGTGCTTCCGCGTGTATCACGCGTGGCCCTGCCCGTTCTGTTGTGACGTCATGTATTCTGGCCAATCACAGCGCAGGATTGCAGCGAGGCTGTGCGCGTGTGTCATGGCGTCTGCCTGGAAAGGAGTCGGGTCCGCTTTTAAATAAGAACAAAATATATAACAGCCTTTCCCTGGAAAATTACAGTATATTTATAACTTTAAGGGCGTTAATATGGGGACCGTGCATGCAAGGGTAATTCTATTTTGTGAATGCTTAGTGAAAAATACGCTTTATTTGTGTGTGACCTCTTCTACCTATGCCTAATATCACAGCTGGATTGTCATTAATTAGTTCATTGCGCATATTGTATGAATGTGAGATGTGTGATTTATTGAGGTTTGCATGTATTGTGATGTTAAACTGTAGAGCATGGACCCTGTCCCGATGCATGGACCCGACCTGGGCGTTCACACTGATGACCTGGAAGTGGTGGAGGCACAGCAAGAAACCAAGAAAGAAGTCCTGGAAAATAAGGATGTGAGTTCACCTTAATGCTTGAATCATTCACTCACTTATTGTCTATACCGCTTTATTACCTTAGGGCACAAGGCGGGGTACAACCTGGATGGGGTGCCACATACACTGATCCGACATAACATTATGACTGATCAGTCATACCTGACAGCATTTTTTTGACCCAGCATGAATCCCAGATTTCATTTGTATCAGACTACACAGCCCGATCATCATCAGTGCATTAGTGAGCCTTGGCCACCCATGACCCTGTTGCTGGTTACGGTTTTCCTCCTTGGGTCACTTGGATCAGTGGTAATTCCTGACCACTGCAAACTGGGAACATCCAACCCTAGCCATTACAATTTGCTCCTACAACAGTAGCTACAGTATTAATGTCTTATTATAATGGTGGCTAGAAGTGGGTGGGATATATATTAGGCAGCAAGTTGTTGTTGTTCTTTCGGCTGCTCCCGGCATGGGGTCGCCAAAGCAGAATATCCAGTCCGCACTACAACTTGGCACAGGTTTTTACGCCGGATGCCCTTCCTGACGCAACCCTCCCATTTTATCCGGGCTTGGGACCGGCACTGTATCCAGTGGCTGGGGTGTGGGCACTGGCTGGAATCGAACCCGGGCCCTCCGCATGGCAGGCGAAACACCTACCACTGAGCCACCAGTGCCCTAAATTAGGCAGCAAGTGAGTTTCTTTTTTCTGAATTTGATGTATTGCGAGCAGAAAAAATGGGCAAGCATAAGGATTTGAGTGATTTTTAACAAGGTCTAGATTTTGATGGCTAGAAGGCTGGGTCAGAGTAATTCCAAAACTTCAGCTCTTGTGGGATGCTCCTGGGCTGCAGTTGTCAGGACATAGCAAAGGTAATCCAAAGAAGGAAACTGGTGAACGCGCAAGAGCGTCATGGTTGGCCAAGGCTTACAGATGCACGTGGGGAGCGAAGGCTGGCCTGTATAGTCTGATCCAACAGCAGAACTAGGGTAGATCAAACTGTTAAAAAGGTTAATGCTGGTTGTAATAGGAAAGTGTCAGAACACAGTGCGTTGCTGTGATTGTGGCAAAGTGGGTGGGGACTGACTCAATATTTGGCAGATAGTCATAATGTCACACTCTATGGTCAATTTGGGAATGCCGATTAGGGAATTATTTCAAAATATATGAAGAATTAAGGCTGGGATTTATTTCTTTCTCTCCCAGAATGTAGATGCATTCAGTGTACACGTGTTGTGACCATCAGGTACTCGGAGTAAAACTCCTCCTGTGAATTGTGTTGTTAAGAAAAAACTGTTTCATAAGCAGACCTGCTTCAACTAAGAAGTGCTCATGATGTTTCCAAACCAAATCAAGAAAAACAGTGTAATCAAAGCATAAATACTAAAATGGTCTGATTTATTTATTTATTTATTTTTTGTGATATGTCTTGTGATTCCGTTCACTTTAGGTTGTTGTGCAACATGTCAGCATCGAAGGCTTGGGAAGAACAAAAGAGGACTACCTGGGCTATGAGATTGCTGATGTCTTCAGTGCAAAAAATCTCATTGATGTAAGCATAGTGATTAGGTCAAGACAAAACAGTTCACACAGTCGGTTAAAGTTTGTGAGGAAATTGTTGTTTTATGTGTTTGCTTGGCAGGTGATGAGGAAGTCACACGAGGCTCGGATGAAATTGCTTCGTTTGGGCATATTCAAAGAGGTGGAAGTTCTCATTGACGTCTCAGAAGGTACAATATGCACACATTCTTCTGTCTGTTTGTTTATTGTGACTTTGGACTGAGCATGAGTGCTTGTACAGTATTGCAATGTTGTGATTATTTGGGAAGGAATCATTGGTTCAACAAACTGTCCCAAGGAAAGAACCACTCTGAAGGGAAGGGTTTATACTGGCATGACATGAACTGTTATTCTGTTTATATCACAGGAATGTGTTACCTGATATCATGTTTAATTGATAATGTATGAATTGTTGCATATTTTATTGGTTTATAGTTAGATTTAATGTTGTATGTTTAAAATTTTTTCTTTTTTTTTCCACCAGCCCTCACCGCCTCTCTTAGCACCCTAGCACAACCATTAACAAATCTCATTAGTGTGCTTCGTCAATTGTGTGCTACAAGTTGAGGGTACAGTTGTGTAACAGGACATGCATTTTAGTTAACAAGAAAAACATACTTTGACTCAAGTTCAGTCCTTAAAAATCTGATCAATTGCAGTTATAAGCAATCATAACAATTTCTTTTTTGTGTCAAATGCATTCAAAGCCTATTGTAGTGGATTTTGGTTATCACCTGTATCTATAATCAGATCCTCAGCAGCAGTGAGTGGTTTCCATGTGATATGAGCACCAAAAAGAAGTAGGGCTTGGATCAGGCAGGTGCAGTCAGTATCGCCCTCAGGAGTGCCATGTGTGCCTTAAAAAAGCGAGGGAAGCAGGGTAGAAGGACAGAGAGAGAGAGCAACACAATTAAGAATGCTCATGTCCCACCTCACCTTCAGTCCCACCTTAGTCGAGCATTCACCTGTGCTGCGGTGTTAATGTATTTTAATGTACATTCTCCATAATATGTCCCTAACACTGATGCTCTGGTTCTCAGGAGATGATGCCTTACCTAATGGTCTAGATGTTACGTTTGAGGTGACAGAGATGAAGAGGATCACAGGCAGTTATAACACAATGGTTGGAAACAATGAGGGTAGCATGGTGAGACAAGCAACACCCACAGTGTAATTTCCAACAACACATACAATTTGTCACATGTGAATGCAGTTTAAGAGCCTTAAACACATTGCCTGTACTGGGTTTATTCATGTCAGTGGATTGCATGGAGTTTGCATGTTCTCCCCGTGCTTGGTGGGTTTCCTCCGGGTACTCCGGTTTCCTCCCACAGTCCAAAGACATGCAGATTAGGCTAATTGGCGTTCCCAAATTGACCATAGTGTGTGAATGAGTGTGTGTGGGCTCTGCGATGGATTGGCACGCTGTCCAGGGTGTACCCTGCCTCGTGCCCAGAGTCTCCTGGGATAGGCTCCAGGTCCCCGCGACCCTAAATACAGGATAAAGCGGTATAGAAGATGAATGAATGAATGAATGTCAGTGGATTGTATATTTAATATGTTTATCACTTTTAACTTTGCTGAGCTGCTATTAAGGACTGTTGCCAGTGGAATTGAATTGTAAAAGCTACAATATCAATAAATATCTACTATTAGACATTACACTGGATAAAATATTTTATTGCTTTATTTGCTTCTCAAATAATATTGGATAAAATACTTTAGATAATTCTGGCAAGAAATGAAATTGAATTCTTCTTCTTGTGTAGTTAAAACTAAACATAATTTGTGTATGTTCCTCAATACAGGTGCTTGGCGTTAAATTACCCAACATGTTTGGTCGTGGAGAGAAGCTCACGTTCCAGTTTTCCTACGGGACTAAGGAGACGTCATACGGCTTGTCTTTCTTTAAACCTCAGCCTGGATATTATGAACGCAAGTACGAAAATAGAAATTAGTTTTATGGAACAAGAGTTCACCTGGTAAAATGTTTCTTTAACTAAATTCCCTTCATGTTCATTCATGCAGTTTTGCACTAAACCTTTACAAAGTAACTGGCCAGTTTCCATGGAGTTCACTGAAGGAAACTGACAGGGGAGTTTCCACAGAACTTAACGTAAGCTTGTATCAATTCAATTTTATTTGTATTTTTTAACAAATTTTAGTTTATGCCTGCTTTATTTTCAGTTTACACACTAGAGGTCACCTGCGGCTGTGCTGGTGTACATGAGGTTTACCTGTGGCTCCACCCCTAACTGCTTTTGGTCATACTGTGAGCGGGTCACAGGCATTCCTCTCTGACTATAACAATAACGTTGAGTGCGTGGTCAACTTGCTGTTGCTCCTCACGCTGCTAAAATGTTTAAATTCTTAAGCAAAAAATATATAAAAATAGGCCAATTTGTCATTTTATACAATAATTAGCTGTATTTTTTTAATAGTACACAGCCCATCAGAACAGGGAGGACATTCTCTCTGTCTAATTTTTAGTAAAAGGATTTAAGACATCTCACGAATTCTCTTAATGGATCTGCTGTTTAAAACCCTCTGATGCAGAGTGAAGGAGCATGTATTTGGAGATATTAAGATGTGCAGTTTGACCAAAAATCTAGTTTCATAGTTTTACTGTATATTTACTACCACAAGAATCATATTGTCTTCACCGTTGGGTTGTTCGACTAATCATAACAACGATCAAATTCATTAAGCAATAATGAAACTAAAACTTTGCTTTAATGTTTACCTTTCTCTTCCTCAGTTCCCTTTGTGGATGACGAATCACACACTAAAGTGGGAAGGGGTGTGGCGGGAACTGAGCTGCCTCGCACGCAGCGCATCATTTGCTGTCCGAGAAGAAAGCGGCCACAAGCTCAAGTCTGCTCTCTCGGTGGGTTATCTTAATGTAAAATGCTTTACTTGTCTTAACTGAGAAATCTTTACAGCTTAACGCTGTACTTGTCAAAGGGTACAGTTTTGTACTCCCCATGGCTTCTGCATTGTATAAAGAAAGCTACACCTCTATACACCTAGGTAATGATAATGTATACACAAAAAATCTCTAATGGTTAAAAATAAAAATGAATTGTAAAAAAAATTGGGTGTAGCAAACAGCACACTTCAGTTCACTAATAGTTTTAAAGCTTGTCTTTGGCAAATGTTTGTAACAAAATGGATTTTAGTAATAGCCTTCGAGCATGAATGGAACAGTAACTTTTGTTAATCCAAATGTCTTTTAATGACTTTTAATCAACTGATCTTACTCTAGCACACGATGGCGATAGACACTAGGAACTCCACCATCCTACCAAGAAAAGGTGCCTTACTGCGGATCAACCAGGTGTGTTCCGTCAATAAAATATTTTTTAATGATAATTGTGATTCCCCCCCCCCCCCTGTTGCTTTCCACCTTATTTGGTTGCTGACCAGCTTCTTTCCTGCTGTGTTAATGAACTGGCTATGTTATTACAGGAGCTAGCAGGCTACACTGGAGGAGATACAAGTTTCCTGAAGGAAGACTTTGAGCTGCAGTTAAACAAACCATTCCTCTGGGGCTCTGTAAGTCCATCTTGTGTGAAATACTGTTGGAGTGAATATGATTTTTGGTTGAAAATAAATGTTTACATGTTGTTTAGGTGCTCTCGGCATCTCTCTGGGGAGGAATGATCTTTCCTATTGGGGGTCAACCCATCTCGATTGCAGACAAGTATGTGTCATTTTCTATTTTAATGCACCACATCTATCAGAAAAATATTATACAACGATATATTTTACCAATGTTACAAATTTATTGGTCAATTTATAAAAAAAAAGAAATTTAATTAATCAGTCTATATATCTGTATGTATTTAAAACCATGGCAGTTGAAAGTAAGAAATACTCTTTAAATGATACATCAAACTTCTATAGTTTTTTGGGAAATTAGATGAATCAACATTGCTTTTATGCAACAGATCCACGAAAACATTTACTATCAATATATTATGATTTATTTATTTTATGTAGCCAAAAGGGGAGAAGAATAAAACATGGAGTGTGTGTGTGTGTATATATATATATATATATATATATATATATATATATATATATATATATATAGTTTCCACTTATTCTGCTTTAGATAAGTTCCAGAGTTCCAGTTTAAATCCCAAATAGCATTAAATAGAAAGCTAGTGGGGTAGGATGTAGGATGTACAGTCACTTGTTTAACACACTAAGTTTAGTTTTGTTTAGTTGGAACAAATTGTTGTATAATATCCTCTAAGAATCCTGACGTTTGATTTAATAAGACTTCCAGAATTTAACGGCACAAATAAAGCATGGGAATTAATTATGGAATACATGATTCATGGACGTGTGTTTAATTTCTGATGAAAGGTTCTACCTGGGTGGTCCGACCAGCGTCAGAGGATTCGGCATGTACTGCATCGGCCCTCAGAGTGAAGGCGAGTTCAGATTTACAGACAGTTTACATTAAAAAATTAAAAAAGGATTTCGAATTAAGAATTAGTTTATTTAAAAAATTGCCTATTTGCTTGTTTGCCTGTTAAGGTGACTACCTGGGTGGAGACGCATATTGGGCTGGAGGGCTCCACCTACACACACCACTCCCTTTCCGCACAACCCGAGGTGGCTTTGCTGATCTCTTCAGAACACACTTCTTCCTTAATGCAGGAAATATCTGCAACCTCAACTATGGTCAGTATGTCAGAGTAGATGATTAATTTTATACACTGTAGTAAAGTTGGTTTTAGATTTCATACTACCTATTAATTAACACTGAAATTTTGAAGCTGGCAGCATTAACAAGAGCCCATAAAAGCTTTAAAGGGTTCTCATAGCTTTTGAGAATACACAAGTACAAGCAAAGACCATATTTGCATGTTGTTCTCTTCTGTTTCTTTTACTTTGCATGTGATGACATTTACATAATTACATTTATAATTCAATTCAATTTTATTTGTATAGCGCTTTTAACAGTTGACATTGTCACAAAGCAGCTTTACACAATCAAAATAATTAAGTTTTTATTAAATATGAATGTATATGAATCAAAATGATAAAACTGTCCCTGATGAGCAAGATGAAGACGACGGCGACAGTGGCAAGGAAAAACTCCCTGAGATGCCAGTAGGAAAAAACCTTAAGAGGAACCAGACTCAACAGGGAACCCATCTTGTATTGTTTCCATTTGGGTGAAACGGATAGCAGGGATTGATCTGCATCATACTGTGTGAGACTTTAAGTTCAGTATAACAGGAGATGTATTTAAGTTAAAATGGATTCCAGTTCTTTCTTGGAGGCTCAGGTAGATTGTAGGAAACTCGGTCTTAATTATTGAGCGACTAAAGTCACAAGTCCGCAGAGAACAGCTGTCTGCATAGGCCGAGAACTGGGCCGTCTTTGTGGAAAAGAGGAACCGTTCCCTCTCACCACATGCATCACAGACCACACGGGCATCCATGCGGTGAGATCTCCGACCAGAAGCAGGACACCAGGACGAGTCAGACAGCCTTAGAGGGCAGAGGGGGTCTGGATCACTGGCAGCTCAAGAGTGACATGTATAGCTTGACAGAGAGAGAGGTAGAGGGAGAGAGAGGAGAAGAGAGAAGAAGAGATGGCAGGTATTGTCACAGTCAAACAATGTATAAGGTGAATGTATATTTAGTGTGGAGTGCAAGCAGGGACTTCGGCAGGACTAAGGGTTCTGCATCGTTTAGTGTCGATGTATTTCTTATCTTTATCTTTCTTATCAGCAATATTTCTGAGGTGAAAGAATGCTAACCTGTTTACAGTATCTACATGTGCTTCTAATGAAAGGCCTTCACTGATGCACTTGATGGAACAGAAAGGCCATTTAAAGTTACAGTGTGATCAGAAAGCTTACTTCTAGCTGCTTGTGAGTCATCAGCATAACAATGAAAACTAATACCATGCTTACAAATTATGTTGCCCAGAGGAAGCATGTAATGAGGAAAAAAGCAGTGGGCCTAAAACTGAACCCTGTGGAACACCAAACTCCACTTGAGAACATGCAGAATGGCCACCATTTAAATCTACAAACTGATAACAATCAGTCAAATAGGATCTGAGCCACAAGAGGGCCGTTCCCTTAATTCCTACTACATTTTCTAATCTGTGAAGGAGAATACTATGATCAATAGTGTCAGAAGCTGCACTGAGGTCGAGTAACACTCATATAGTGATGTAAATCTGATCAAAGGCCAATAGGAGGTCATTTACTACTTTAACAAGTGCTGTCTATCTGCTGTGATGAGGCCTAAATCCTGACTGATAGGATTTTATGTTCTTTGACCGTTCGTTGACAGGCTGCTGTGATATTATCTTTTCCAGTATCTTGGAGATAAAGGGGAGGTTTGATATCGGCCTGTGATTGGACAGTTGACAGGGGTCAAGGTCAGGTTTCTTAATTAGCGGTATAATAACTGCTAATTTAAAGGATTTGTGAACATACCCACTGACCAGTTAATTATTTTTAATAGGGGTTCTGTTATTGCTGGTTCTATCTGCTTGAGAAAATGTGTTGGTATAGGATCTAATATACAGGTTGATTATTTTGAAGAAGAGATGAGTGAAATTAGTTCATTCTCTTCAAGGGGAGTAGTATTCTAGGTTCTGATGTGGTGTGCTTAGTTTATCATCTGTATCACTTAGATTGTCTGCTTCCAAAACATGAATATTTTGCCTAATATTTGTGATTTTATTATTGAAAAAATTCAAGAAATCCTCCCTACTGTATGATGTTGTGGAGATTTCTGCAGTGATCTTGTTTTTAGTTAATTCAGCTACGGTATTAAATAAAAATCTCAGGTTATTTTTGTTATTTTCTATAAGAGTGGAGAGATACAATGATCTAGCAGCACTGAAAGCTTTTTTTTTTTATAGTTCAGGATGTTCTCTTTCCATGCTATTTGTAATACTAACAATTTAGTTTGATGCCATTTGCGTTCTAATTTTTAGATTTTTTTGGTATTTGATTTGAATGTACGTTTAAAGCGGTAACGCGGTGCTGTGCGTACATTATTACTATGACGCACTTTAATTGAGACAAGACAGTGACAGTGATCTGAGATAGCTTCAGACTGTGGAATTGTGATTATATTTCTTATAATTAATCAGAAGAATAATATTAAAAATCTAAAGTGTGACGTGCTTTATGAGTGGGTTCTGCTACACACTGATTAACGCTCACTGATTCTAGTATGGACATAAATGCTGTTCTCAGAGGGTCGTCTGGATTCTAAAAATGAATATCAGAGTCTCCAGAAATTATCGCTTCGTCTTCAGAAATGACAAGGTTTGAGTGGAAATCTGCTAATTCACAGAGAAACTCAGAGTACGGCCCTGGAGTTCTGTGAATGATAATTAGGGGGATCGACTGAGCTAACTTCCTATTTGTACAGTAGCTACACTTTTTAGGTTACTATAAAGAGCTTCAAATGCATTAAATTTAAATCCGTGTATAATGCTTTTACTGTATAATGCCAATGTGTCCTCTAACATAATGCCAATGTGCCTCTAACGATGTCCACAAGTTATCAAGTTGCAGTTAACACAGGTTTTGTGATTTTGTAAAGCAGTGCTTAAAGAACAGCCAGGAAATTTTAAATAAATATTTCTGAGCATTAATTTAATGAATTATGCTATGTGTTTGTCCAGGGGAGGGTCCACATGCACACTTGCAGAAGTTAGCAGAATGTATTCGCTGGTCCTACGGTGCAGGCATCATTCTCCGACTGGGAAACATCGCGAGACTAGAGCTCAACTACTGCATTCCCATGGGTGTTCAGAGCGGAGACAGGTACCAGCATGCACATACAGTACACTCCCGTACATAACCGGCACTTATTCAGTTTCAATTGGCTCTTCTTTCTTTTGTACAGCAATCAGCTTAATATTGGACATATTCATAAATCACCTTTACAGAGCTCTAATGCCAACAGTTTCTTGGTCCAGTGTTCAGTACTGTGATTAATAACTACTACATTCATAACGTTTATTTTCTGCCTAACTTTGGTTACAGTTTAAGTGATCACTGCACACTCACAAGAAACAAATCTGTTCAACAAAAGTGGTCACTGGTATACAAGAGGATGTACAAAGTTTTTTACATGCATTTTTACGTGCAAATATTTAGGTTATCCACATGGAACAGCCTTTAAACCCACATAAAAAGGCATGCCAATATATATCTGATTCAGAAGACGTTATAAAAATGTTGTAATACAGGATATGTCATAATAAGGAGCAGAAGAGAAACCATCCAAATTCTCAACATTCACTTTGAAGCAATTTTCTTGATTTATTTCTAGTTACTTATTTTGCCGCTTAACACTTTGCAGATTGCAAATAATTTTGCCTTTTAATATTATTTTCCTTCGTTGCTTTAGTTTGAGCGACTGTCATTTGTAAGTTTGAATTTTATTTTGTTTCTTTGTGAAGGATATGCGACGGAGTACAGTTTGGAGCTGGGATCCGTTTCCTGTGATGTCATCAGCTGCTGGTTTTGTCCTAAAACTGAAAACCTATGGGATTAGTGACTGGCTGATGTGTGTAGTAATGTCAGAATGAAATCCCTCCTGCATGCACAATGTGATGGGCTTTATTTTCCAAGGACAAAACCTGACCGAGCTTGTTTAACATCTTTACACTTGTGGGATTTGTTGCAATTTATGACCGTTTATTCATGTGTAATAACAGGTGCTATATGTAAACTTTAGTGCTTCAACTATTTATGTTTATGTTAAAAACACTCAGTTGGAAGTGAAGCAGTGAAAAAATTATTCTGTGTGGTATTAATTTTTTTTTTTGACCAGTATTGAGAGATAGTCATCACTTGTGTTGGAATTCACGCATCGTATCAAGGTTCTGACTGCTCAGACGAAACCTGCTTTTAAAATGAACCTAAAACAGATAATAATTCAGTCACTTGTAGTTAATTCAAGCACTTTTTTTTTCAGTGAAGTGGTTCATTTTCTGATTTTGGCTTTAAAGCCCTACTAAAAATACACCAGCAGTACTTTTCTTGTAGTTCTCTTTTTAATGTCTTAAGATGTTGTACACCAAGAATAAATCACATTTGCCCCCTTATCTTGCCCTTGCAAGCCTTTTAAGTGTGCATGTACAGGGCATCTCAAGTTAGAGTTAGAATATCATGGAAAGTTTTTCTATAATTTATTCATTACAAGAAGTGAAATATTTCAAGCTTCTTTTGTTGTTATAATTTCAATGATTATGGTTTAAAACTCATGAATGGTGAGTGGAGGATAAGCCACAGAAGGTCATCTCTGAAAGGGCTGGCTGTAGACAGAGTGCTGTATCCAAGTGTGGTTACAAAATGTACACAAGCAACAGGAATCACGGCAACCTTAAGAAGTTTGTCAGGCAAAGCCAGTTCAAGACTTCAAGAAAGCTTCACAAGGAGTGGAGTGTGGCTGGAGTCAGTACATCAAGAGCTACCACACAGGTGACTAAAGAATATGGGCTATGGATTTTGCATTTCTAGTAACAAGCCTTTGGATAAGGAGACAATGGACAGGACCATTGCCCCGTGGTCCAGAGTTTTCAATGGATGCTAATTTAGCTCTTTTACTTAAAAAAGGTCCAGAGTCTATGGGAAGAGTGAGAGGCACAGAATCCAAATTGCTTGAAGTCCAGTGTAAATTTTCTATAGGCAGTGATGGGGTGCAATGTCATCTGCTCATATTTGTTTTATAAAAGTCAACACGGCTTTGAGCAATTCATGATACTGTCTACTGACAAGCTTTATGAAGGCCAGCCAAATCACCTGCCCTGAACCCCATAGAAAACCTCGAGAGGCAGAGTAGAAACACTGACTCAACTATACAGACAAGCTGAAGGCTGGAATCAAGGCAGGTCTTCAATAACTTCAGCAGTACCACAGGCAAATTGTCACGTTGATGCTGTAATTTGTGCTAAAGGAGCTGCAACCAAGTACTGAATGAATATACTTTTCTGAATTTTGTCACTTCTGTATTTTATTTTTTAAGACATTCTAATAATCTTTTTTCATTTTCAAAAACTTCGGTTTAATAAAAAAAAAAAACCTATTATTACAGGATACTCTTATAATACAGTGCTGTGACCCTGATTTTTTTTTATGTGTATTGGCAGAGATGGAAAGTAATGAATTACATTTACTCGCATTACTGCAATTGAGTAGATTTTTTGTGTACTTCTACTTTTTAAAGTAGTTTTTAAAATCTGTAATTTTACTTAAGTATGTTTTGTTTAAAGTATTGTACTTCACTACATTTGAAATCATATTCGCTACTGAGTAAAAAATAAATGAATGAAAATGAAAAATAATACAAATTGCACCCCGGAAACCACTGCATTGATTGATTGATGGGCGTGGAGAACAAACGCGCTAAATTCACAAGAACGATGGAGACACAGCTGAAAGTGAAATGTCAACAAATTCTTATGAAACAAACCCCTGGTCATATTTAAGCGACCACTGGGAACAGACAAAGGGAACAGATTTATTATGCAAGGGTGTTCCATTCCCCATTCCACCCCTGCTGTTAAAAAAAAACAAAACAAAAAAAACAAGTAACTCAGTAAATTTTTAATGAGCTACTTTTTATTGTTTACTTGAGTAGATTTTTATAAAGGTAACTTTACTTGTACTTCAGTAAAAGTTCACTAAAGTAACAGTACTTTTACTTAAGTACAAAATTGTATTACTCTTTCCACCTCTGTGTATTGGTCATACTCAAATGATTCACATCATGAAACTAATTTTTATGTTTAAACAAACAAATTTCACTTGCCTTGTTCTTTTTCTATGTTAGAACGCTGCGGTTCCTTATTCTGATAACCCCATCGATCACCTTTGAGATGGACTGGAATGGGCACGAATTCTCAGAGAAACACTCCAAAATCTTGTGGACAGCGTTCCAAGAAGTGTGGAAGCTGTTATAGCTGTAACAGGTATACTGTGTGTATTTGGATACAGGTTTGGTCAGGTAATTTTGGCATCAACAAAACTAAGTGACAGCAAGTTCTCCCATTTTTGTAGAATGACTCACATGCTCTTCTGTGGAGCAATTTGTCATCAGTTATGTGGTCTTGCCACAATACCTTGCTGACTTTTGACATATTTTTCACATTTTACTTCATTGAGAGTGAAATAGCTTAGAGAATTTCTCTATTTGCGTCCTGCCATTGTGCGACTAACAGGCAGAATCGGTTCCTCTGCATGCCTGATTACTGCCTGCCTGGGGAAGGAAAAGTAGTTCCTGTACTAAACAGCACTTTCAAGCAATAATGATTAATATAAAATTCATATCATCTTTCATTAAGAACTACATGATATCAGGTTTGTTTTTTTTTAGATATATATACGTAGTCTGAAGATGTATTCCCAAAACTGAACTACCAATAGGACTGGAAGTATCCACACTCTGGTATCGATCCGCCGACCATCCTTAATATAAACGAGCCGAGGCGAGTGTGAGCTGCTCGCGCACAAATACAGTACACGCGCTAGTGAGCAGGTGTGCGCTCGCGGTCTACATTATTATTTTGTTGCCACATTAAAGAATAAATCGTTACATTGTCGCCATGCTGTGGACGGTTAGCACGGTCGTTAGGAAATTCTCCACATCTTCCGTGAGTAACGATTGCTCGCTTTATTGCTGTTGGTCGCAATGAATGAAAATGTGCAGCTGGGATGGAACAGAAAAATCCTGCATTTATGGAAAAATTTAGGGACAGTTGCAATCTTGAATGCTTTGTATTACTCGGGGTGCTGTTGGAGATATTAGACGCGGTACAGTACGTGCAACGAGCTGGTGTATGACCATTAATCTGTGCAATGCATGTCTTTTCTGTCTTGGTGTGTCCTGTAGAGCTGTACAGTGTCCCCACTGGCCACGTTGCTCTCTCGGTCTCTATCTCAGTTCAGAAGGGATTTATTGGCATGAAAGTGAAGAAAAAAATACATTTTTGCCAAAGCAAGTATTACATTATAAATAACAGAAATCTGTATTTATAAACATTTTAAATATGAAAGAAAACCCTCTCTCTCTCTCTCTCTCTCTCTCTGGACTTCCCAGCAGAAATACATGCATTGAGTTGCATCAGCAAGTGTTAGGGGAAATGGCATTGTATCTCACATTACTAAAGACATGCAAAAGCGTTATTTATAAATAAGTTGCTTTTTATTTCTATTCGATGAGTGCAACAGTGTCGTTGAGTGAGTCTACAAGCTGTTACATGCCTGATCTTACTGTATCTTGGAAGTAATTTCGTCTACATGTGATTGTGTTATATGCAGCTGTACAATCTAGATAGATAGATAGATAGATAGATAGATAGATAGATAGATAGATGCACTAAAACAGCTTTACACCGCTATAACCCATATCATGTATAGTGAACATTTCGACTACGCTGCTGGTAAAAGACAGAAAAACAAAGTCAGCTTTATGTTACAATACTCAGCGAATGTTTATTATTATTATTAGTTTTTTTTGTTGTTTGTTTTTAGATTAATACTATCTTGTCCTTGGTTTGTTTTTATACGAGTCATTTAATTCTACACACAGGCATGCTGGCAAAATAAGCTGAGGCTAGCGCTGATTGGTCAGAGCTTGTTCGGACAGGAAGTGTACACCAGCCTCCGGAAGCAAGGTCATAAAGTAGTGGGCGTGTTCACTGTCCCGGATAAAGATGGCAAGGCAGACCCGCTAGGTGAGTGACAGCTTGAGGGGGCGGGGCATACTCGCTTTTTCAATGCTGTGGCTTTCCTTGTGCATGAGACAGGAGCTTTATTTATTTATATATTTCAGTTTTAAAAATACATTTTTAATAGCATTTTATAAAATAATATCCTAATAGTATCCTTAGTTTAATCATATAATAATTTATTATAATTGATGGGGATAATATACTGTAGATTATCTTCTATTCTGCTTATAGCTCCTCATAAATGTAAAAAAAAAAAAAAAAAATGAACGAAATTGCCTGGGAACAAATGTTTTACTGCTACAGGCTGCAAAGTACCACCTAAAGATATACAATTTAAAAATTGGTAAAGCAGCAACCTCATTTCCCCTCTCGTCTGTTCCAACCACTCAGCATTCAGCATCACCAGTATACTAAATGCCAGTTTGATTATCTCTTATCATTTGCACTTGTTTCTCACTGGTTCATGCCTTCAGTTAGATGTGTTTTATGCTCGAATGATTCATAGGTCACTGTGTGGCTTAACAAACAAAAAACATTCTTCTGAAACTGCTCACGGACTGGACTGAAAATGAGAGACAAAAACAACTCATTCATAAACCCTAGAGAATTATTCCTCAAGCCTACATTAAAATACGAGAAAGTCTGGTTTTGCACAAAGATTTTTGCACAGTACAATATTCAAAGCTTGACCCTGTGTGTATTTAAACTAGACACTGTTCCTCAGGCATGCAAATAGAAAAGGAAAACAGGAGTGTGTATTACGTTTAAGTAGGTTGGTGTCAGTGGTGTCAGAGAGGTGTTTAGCCAGCTGGTCTTGACTATAAGGAACTTATTGTTTGTAGAAAATCACACAAACACACATATTTATTGTCCTACTTACAAATATATTCTCTTCTCATTTTTTTGTATAATTACTATATAATTAATTGTAATTACTGAAGAATATGGTTTAAGATGCTTCTATATAAAAAGTAGTCTTATGATCTAAAACTTCAAAACATTCTCTAACCCTCTTTCAAACACCTTTAAACGTCCTGGCAGTTTGCTGCTTATGCATGAATTCAAACTGGAGTTGAAATGCAGAGAATGTTGACACAGCGGTTGCTCAGGGTGTAATAAAATTCCCTGCAGTGCTCAAGTGCGCTCAGGTGTGAACTAAAGTAGGGCTGCAACTAACGATTATTTTGATAATCGATTAGTTGGTCGATAACTTTTCTGATTAATCTGATAAAAAAAAACTAAGCGCTTTCATTTGATGTTTTGCGTAAATATATATAACCATAAATCAGGGTATTATTTATGTATAAAAGTAAACTTTTAAAAAATGCAATAGCCACATAAAGTTTAATGATCTTTAATTGTGACATTTAAACCTTATTTTATGTAAATCAACATTTTTGTTTTTAACAATAATTGCAGATGGCAAGTTGAAAGTGTGTGTGTATGTATATATATATATATATATATATATATATATATATATATATATATATATATATATATATATATATATATATATATATATAGTTAAAAAAATACACTGACATATTCAGTTATTAAGAATGACCTCTCTTTTAAATTCTCTTAAATTAATTCAACTTAATAAGAAGAATAATAGACTTCTAGATTATTATGATATTATTTTTCATTGAAGTGTCTCTTGCTACATCCTTTTCACAGTTTATACATTATTTTTATCCTTTTTTTGTTGTCTCAATAAAAAAAAAATTTTGAACGTCAAGAAAAAGCTGCATGCAACGTTTTTTTAACACCGTATAACCGCGCAACCGGACAAACGCACGTCACCAAAGCCCGTGTGAACACACTCACTGACTCCTATGTGTGGAAACCCCTCGGCACTTCATCCGCGCTCACCGGACACTACGAACGGCAGAAAACCGCTCGATTTTAACGCCCGATAAGAGGTGTTTAATGTAAATTGCTCCCATACATGGGAGGACTTGGGGCGCGCGCGCTTTTTCCTGCAAACGCTTCTGTAACCTCCATTGCGCGAGCGACTGTGTATCTGTGTGTGTCTTTGTGTATTTGTGCATCTTGTGGTCGCGCGCCTCAATAACATCAGCAGCCCAACTAATCGATAACGGCATTCGTTGACAACGAATTTCATTATCGATAATTATCGATTTTATCGATTAGTTGTTGCAGCCCTAAAAAAAAGTCTAAACCTGCTTGCTAAGATGATGTGATCATTGACATATTTGCGTCCTGGCTTCCACTCCTCACTGCTAAACCTATACATCTTTAACAAATAGTTGGTTGTAATGACTGAATAATTCATAGTAAATACTAAGTAACATGTTTTACATGTGACAAATAACTGCACTTTAATCCTAAAACGAATTCTACAAAATCCACTAACATACAGTAATTGAAGTACAATAGACTGTTTTTAGTTTTAATTAAAGGAAGTGTTTGTTTAGTAGTCATTAAAGGCGCCTCCAGTGTCAGAACTTCATAATAGACAACGGTAAAGCTGCAACTTCACCGCAAAGTCTTCACAATGGAAGGCTTGTTCATACTGATGAATGATTTTTCTTTTTTGACTTGAGAGAAAATAAAAGATAACAGCTATTTATATAACAGGACCTGGCAATGGAAAAGGAATAGAAAGTGTTTTATGGTTGTTTCACAACATTATATGACCTTGTATTAAACAAACAATATAATAAGGAACAAATAAGTAGATATTAAAAACATAAGAATAAAATATATAATTTATCATAAGCATGCTAAGTCTTACTAAACAAACAAACTTTATTTCCAGGAATACCCAGTTATAGGGAGTTAACCTGACAGTTTTGTCTCTGTTATCAGACAGCAACAGTGTGTGTCCTTATCTGAACTAATACTGTTTGTTGAACCTGTTTGTCAGCTGTGGCAGCGGAAAAAGACGGTACACCAGTGTTCAAGTTCCCGCGCTGGAGGGTGAAGGGGAAACCAATCTCCGACGTAGTGGACACCTACAAGGCCGTGGGCGCTGAACTCAATGTCTTGCCCTTCTGTACCCAGTTCATTCCTATGAATGTGATCGACCATCCAAAGCACGGCTCCATCATCTACCACCCGTCCCTCCTACCCAGACACAGAGGAGCTTCTGCCATCAACTGGTACAGGACATCCGCTCGTTTGCCTGTGTGTGTGTGTCTGTTTTATTAACTTTGTAGCACACAAAAAAGGTAAACCATCATCGTGTGTAACTGCATGTAATTATTTCACTAGATTGAGGACTGCAATGTGTTGATTTACTGTGAGTGCATATACTGTACAGTAGTTTTACCTAAAGGAGACTCTTGTGTGTGCAGGACTCTGATTGAGGGGGATAAAAAAGCCGGCTTTTCTATATTCTGGGCCGATGATGGTTTGGATACCGGTCCCATCCTGCTGCAGAAGGACTGTCCAGTGGAACCCAATGACACTGTGGACACACTGTACAACCGATTCCTCTTCCCAGAGGGAATCAAAGCTATGGTAAAGTGGTCAGTGTACAATATTGCATATACAGTACTGTAGACGAGTCACATAGACCGAAGATTCTGAAACATACTGATTTCAACAGGTGGAGGCGGTGCAACTTGTCGCAGATTCCAACGCTCCCAGGATTGCACAGTCTGAGGAGGGAGCGAGCTACGAAGGCATTCAAAAGAAATCCAATGCCAAAGTAGGTACATTTCCTCACAGGCAGGCACAGAGCTGAAGCTGTCTAGTATCCGTTTCAGTTCGCAGTTTTATAGCTGCCTTGGCGTTCCTTTGAATATAATGTATTTGCATCTTGTAGTTGCTTTGAGCAAAAATATCAACGTTTTTGGTGAGAACGCATTTTTTTTGTAATACAATCAAGCAGTTGTAATGGTAAGTATAATCAGGTTTCAAAAAAATTCCACCAAAAACATTTGTAAGTACCAGCAGACCTGTACTGACCCATCATTTTTACAGGATAAATACACACAGATATGTTAAATCTGCACATACCAAGGTGGAACAGACATATCAGTCCACTTGGTTTTATACAATTTTAACACCTGGCTACAACTATTTACAGATGTGTTCTTAATCAGGATTACCAAATGGCTAAAGATACAGATACTCCAATAAAAATATATTTACTATCATTCACTATCTGATATACGACTACAGCAACTCAGCAATATCATGCTTTAGATTCATAGAGATGACTTTAGAAAGACAAATGAAAGCCTTTTTTACGTCACTCCTCTTCTTTTTCTTCATGTACAGTAATTAATGAGAATTTGAACCAGTGCATATGGTGTTTTCTTTGATTTGCCAGCATTGCTGCCAGGACATTTGGGTGCTGGCACTGCCAGAGATGTTGCATAAGTCGTGACCCAATGGCCTTGTCATAAATGTGTGTACTTTACTTTTCCACACGCTAGTTCAGATACAAGCCTGAAAGTTGTCTGCCATTGCAAGAAATTGTTTCAGAGAAGGGGAATGAGTAGAGAAGAGGTTCAGAAATATCGCTGGTAGTTCAGGCTGACGTCTGGAATGCCACTCTGCTGTCAGCTGCCACTGTACTACTAGAAGCTAAAATAAGTAACAGGTGCATAGGGTCATTTTCAACTCGTTTACCCTCTCCCCACCCCCATTGCTGTCTCACCCCCCCCCCCCCCACACTCCCCCCCCTTACCTTTCCCCTTTCCTCTTTCTAGGTGAACATGGCTCAGCCAGCTCATGTTATTCACAACTGGATTCGTGGCCATGATAAAGTTCCTGGAGCCTGGACTGTCATTGATGGGCAGGTGTGTGGACTCGGTTGTAGAAGCTTGATTAGGAAAAACAGTTGAAGATAATCATAATATTGCTTTACATTTAATGAGATATAGTTCCACTGTATATAATAATATACAGTATTTTTGTATATAATATATCATATAGTTTTATATAATATTTATTTGTTGTATATAATATATACATTAAGCCATAGTTATATATAATACATGTATACAGTAGTGTGTGTCCGTGTTGTGTAGGCAGTGACGCTGTATGGATCATCAATGCTGAGTGGCCCAGTTCCCTCAGGTCAGCCCCTGGATGTAGAGGATGCATCTCAGCCCGGCCTTATCACCAGCTCAGGCCTTGTACTCTTCGGCTCTGATGGGAAAGCGGTAACAATCTGGCATACACACACACACACACACACATGTTTGGCAAAAAATAATTCCTTCACCTTCCAAGCTCTGCCCTAAAACATGCTTTTACTCATCACATGATATTTATTGTTCCTCCTTGAGGCATTGATGGTGCAGCTCGTAATGCTTAAACATGTTTTTAGATCTTGGGTGTGTCCTTGGGTATGTGTTTGTATATAGAAAATAAATCCAGAAAAATGTGAGGAGATAAACAAAAACATGACATTTTGAGCATTATACAGCTTCAAGGAGTTCATTCATAGAAAACTTTAACAAATCTGACTGTGAAAAATGGATCTAATACACAATAATCGCTGTAATGTATCTTCTGCTTCATACACTATATATTCATTCTCCCTAATTTAGTCGTGTCCAATTCCTTCCCGTCTCTAGGGGGGGCTCCCATATTAAGGCTACTTACTACCATTCAGCCAGGAGGGCCGTTTCCTCCAAACCACGTGACATCAGCCAACCTCTTTTTTTTCGAACTGCTCGCTCACTGTTGGGGGCGGCGTAACACTCTCGGAGGACAGCGCTATCCGCTCCCTCCGCATGCACGAGCTCACAGACGCCCCTGATTGGCTGTAGAGCCATGATTAATGTGGGAGCACTAAGTACCTCTCATCCCTCCCCGCTGAGGGAGCTCGGCCAATTTAGCTCTCTCGAGACCTCCGGCTATGAGAGGTTACAGCATCACCCGGGAACCGAACCAGCCATCTCCGGATGTTCGGACGAGCACTTTACCACTGCGCCACTCAGAGGATATTCATTACTACTATTATTATTATTGTTGTAGTTGTTGTTATTGGGTAGTTGTGGCTCAGGCGGCTAAGGCTCTGGGTTGGTGGGCTGCCACACCCCATATTACCCAGCCACTGATGCAGTGCCAGTCCCAGGCCTGGATAAAATGGGAGGAACCCCTTAACGGGTGCAGCCAAAAGAAAGTTCATTATTATTAGCTGCTGAGTAAATCTGTTGTTAACTTTAGATTATATTTGTGTGTGATTTGAAGCTGTTGTTGTTGTTTTTTTATTTTTTATTTTTATTTTGTAAATCTTTCATCTACTTTACCTTTTATACTTTAACTACATTTAACAGCTTACTTTACTTTTGCATTATGCTTCTGGAGTTTAGGAGTTTATACCTGAGACAGAATAACGAATTAATTCTCCATTAAACGATGAAATCTGATTCGTTTTGGGCTGCTTGTGCAGCTCCAGGTGAAAAGTCTGCAGTTTGAAGATGGAAAGATGATTCCAGCTGCTAAGTACTTTTCATCAGGAGACACCAGCAGTGTAGAGCTCACTGAGGAGGAGAAGAAGATGGCAGAGGATATAAAGGTATGTGTGTGGTGTAGATTGATGTATTTGCACAAGATAAAAAACATTACCAGACCCAATCACTTTAGGATCTTATGTCTTCTAGGTGATCTGGAAGGGCATTTTGAGCAACGTGCCAGAAATTGAGGATACAACTGACTTCTTCAAGTCTGGGGCTGCATCTATGGATGTGGTCAGGTGTGTATGCTATTTTCACACGCTTTACCTCTTACTGTATATCATTCGAATATACAGGTACGAATATTGTTTTTTGAGAAGCAGTTAGAACCACTATAACATTGTATTTTCCGGTTTGTGTGTGTGGCAGACTGGTGGAGGAGATCAAGCAGAAGTGTGGAGGCGTACAGCTGCAGACTGAGGATGTCTACATGGCTACTTCGTTCCAGGAGTTTATCCAGGTGTTTGTACGGCGATTGAGAGGGGAGGACCAGGAGGAAGAGCTGGTCGTCAATTATGTACGTTTTAAACGCACTAACAATCGTTAACCTTTATCCTGATTCTCAAACATGACATGTGCATACTGGTAAGAAAGTTACATGTTGTATTATTTGCCATTTCCAGGCAACAAAAGACATCAATGACATGAGGCTGAAGATGCCCCACCAGTGTTTCATCAACGGCCGGTTTGAAGATGCAGAGAACGGGAAGACGTACAACACTGTAAACCCCACTGATGGCTCGGTAGGTCATGCTCATACACAATGTACACACATATATTCTTCTACTCAGTCTGACCTTTGACTTTGCTCTTGTCCTGTAGGTGATCTGTAAGGTGTCGTTTTCCTCCGTTGCTGATGTAGACAAAGCAGTGGCCGCAGCTAAAGAGGCGTTTGAGACAGGCCCATGGGGCAAGATGAACCCACGTGACCGTGGCCAACTGCTTTACAAGTAAATGATTCGTCATTACGTCATCTGAAATAGTGGTCCCAGTTAGATTTTTGTTGACACATAAAAAAAAAAACAGCTGTTCTTTAATGTCTTGGGACGTTTATTTAGGTTGCTTGCATGGTTTGCCCTGACTTGGCCCCTTAGAAGGAAGTGTGACTGCAAATCAATACAACGTTCTTCTATCTGATCGCTTAAGTCCTACAATTAAACATTTCCATACTGATGGATGGTGGGACGACTCCACCCACATCAATAGGGCACGAAGTTTCACTGGAGGCTTTAATAAAAATAAAGAGGTATAGAGTTTAGGCAACAGTTTTCACACTCATCAGACGAACACCTTCAGTATGAAAGATGTTGGAGGGATATGTTAAATACACTGCACTCTCCATCTTCAAAACACCAACCCATTGAAATTCTTAATCATTTCAGTTGTATAATGGATTTTTAAAGCAAAAATAAATTGGAGTCAGTACAGATGTTTACCCACTAATTATAAACTCAGCAAAAAAAGAAACGTCTGTTAAACTTAATGTGTAAATATTTGTATGAACACTAAAAGAGTCAACACCATAAGACATCAACTAAAAATGTTCCACAATGTGTCCCTGAATGAAGGGAGGCTCCAAATCAGTCAGTACCAGTCAGTATCTGTTGTGGCCACCAGCTGCTTGAAGTACTGCAGTGCATCTCCTCCTCATGGACTGGACCAGATTTATCAGTCCTTGCTGTGAGATGTTACCCCACTCTTCCACCAAGGAACCTGCAAGTTCCTGGACATTTCTGGGGGGAATGGCCCTAGCCCTCACCCTGCGATCCAACAGGTCCCAGATGTGCTCAATGGGATTGAGATCCGGGCTCTTCGCTGGCCATGGCAGAACACTGACATTGCTGTCATGCAGAAACTCACGTACAGAACGAGCAGTAAGGCTGGTGGAATTGTCCTGCTGGAGGATCATGTCCGGATGAGCATGCATAAAGGGAAAGGGTACCACATGAGGGAGGAGGATGTCTTCCCTGTACCGCAAGGCATTGAGATAGCCTACTATGACAACAAGCTCAGTCCGATGGTGATGTGATATACCGCCCCAGACCATGACGGACCCCCACCTCCAAATCGATCCCGCTCCAGGGTACAGGCCTCGGTGTAACGCTCATTCCTTCGACGATAAACACGAATCCGTCCATCACCCCTGGTAAAACAAAACCGTGACTCATTAGTGAAGAGCACTTTTTGCCACTCCTGTCTGGTCCAGCGAAGGTGGGTTTGTGCCCATAGGTGGTGATGTCGGGTAAGGACCTGCCTTACAACAGGCCTACAAGCCCACAGTCCAGCCTCGCTCAGCCTATTGCGGACAGTCTGAGCACTGATGGAGGGATTGTGTGTTCCTGGTGTGACTCGGGCAGTTGTTGTGGCCATCCTGTACCTGTCACGCAGGTGTGATATTCGGATGTACCCATCCTGTGCAGGTGTTGTTACACGTGGTCTTCCACTGCGAGGATGATCAGCTGTCCTTCCTGTCTCCCTGTAGCGCCGTCTTAGGCGTCTCACAGTGCGGACATGGCGATTTATTGCCCTAGCCACATCAGCAGTCCTCATGCCTCCCTGCAGCATGCCTAATGCACGTTCACGCAGATGAGCAGGGACCCTGGGCATCTTTCTTTGGATGTTTTTCACAGTCGGTAGACGAGTCTCTTTAGTGTCCTGCGTTTTTAGAACTGTGACCTTAAATGCCTACTTTCTGTAAGCTGTTAAGGTCTTAACGACCATTCCACAGGTGCATGTTAATTAATTGATTATGGTTAATTGAACATGCATGGAAAACATTGTTTAAACCCTTTACAATGAAGATCTGTAAAGTTAGTTGGATTTTTACAACATTATTGTTGAAATACACAGTCCTGAAAAAGGGACGTTTCTTTTTTCTTTCTGAGTTTACATGCTGTGTATGTGCAGGCTGGCTGATCTCATGGAGGAGCATCAGGAAGAGTTGGCCACTATTGAGGCCATTGACTCAGGTGCCGTGTACACCCTTGCACTAAAGACTCATGTAGGCATGTCCATCCAAACCTTCAGATACTTTGCTGGCTGGTGTGACAAGATCCATGTACGTATGAGAGTCTGTGTTTTGATCTTGCTTATAATAATAATAATATGCGCATGACTTATATGTGTATTCTGCGATGTCTTCCACAGGGCACAACAATACCCATCAACCAGGCCCGACCCAACCGCAACCTGACCTTCACGAAGAAAGAACCTCTAGGGTGAGTGGAGATATTTGTGTTGGGGAAAAAAACAAAACGAACAGAAAATAATGCATTGTAGCAGTCTATAACTTTTATATTACGCTTTCCACCATTCCGGACCAGGGTGTGTGCCATTGTGATTCCATGGAATTACCCTCTAATGATGCTGGCCTGGAAGAGCGCAGCTTGTTTGGCAGCTGGAAACACACTTGTATTAAAACCTGCACAGGTAATACACACAAAAAACAGACACTAACAAGATGAACACATTGTGATCTTGAGTGATACAAAAGAAACTCAGTTGCCAAATCACTTGTTTAAATCCTGATGAGCTGAAAGCAGTCTGAGGCCAGCGTACAAGGAACATCATCTTTGGTTGGCTGGTGAATGCTGTCGTGTCATGTTGCATGAGTTGTCTTGTGTCATAGGGGAGAACGGGCTGGTGGTTGGGAATGGCCAAGCTGCCAAACTAGGGATGTACAGTTTGATGTACTGTCTCTTTCAAACCAGTCAATAGACAAGATGAATACTCTTCATGCATCTCTTCATCCAGGTGACTCCTCTGACAGCGCTGAAGTTTGCTGAGCTGTCCGTTAAAGCAGGCATTCCTAAAGGCGTCATCAATATCATACCAGGATCAGGTAATCACAGCATCACTCGCTCAACTGCTGTCTGATTACTTAGTGTTTTATACATCAAAGAATGACTATAAAAGTATGTAGATTGGGAAAAGGTTTGCATGAAAGTGTGTATAATGTGTTGGCAAAAAAAAACAAAGGTTTAAATACATTGATGTTCACTTTTACTCTGTACTTTCTCATGATACAATGTATGAGCCTTGATAACAGCAAGACAATTGGACAATAAAAAGGCTGGATAGATTTGAAACATTTTACATGTAAAGCGCATTATTTTTTTAAAGGATATACAATATTTGTGTTTTTGTTCATCTATAAAAATCAAAAGTAACATCGAACTTATAATGATGATGATGATGATGAACGTGTCCTTTAGGTGGTTTGGTTGGACAGAGATTATCTGATCATCCTGATATCCGTAAGTTGGGCTTCACGGGATCCACCCCCATTGGCAAACAAATCATGAAAAGGTAAATGAAACGTCTGTACATTTTCAACCACTTTAATAGGAACACTCACAGCATTATTAATAGCAGTCAGCCAATCACGTGGAAGTAGTGCAATACTGTACATGAGATCATTTTTGAGATCAATTCTTTAAGAGAGACCATGTTGACTGAAGATGTCACATGAGAAAAGCATCTCCAAACGTTAAGATGTTTGAGCTACAATAGCCGAAGACCACATCAGGTTCCTCTCCTAAAGGCCAAGAGCAGGAATCTGAGGCTACAGTGGGTACAGGATCACTCAAAAACATTTTGTCTGATCTGGGGCTCAACACCCACCATACAGTTTACACTGCCAATATTTATTTATTTTTACAATGCTTATAGCGCGGTGTGATGATATTAAGTTCCCCTTGTAAACCTGTTATCATTTCCCCCTGCAGTTGTGCACTCAGTAATTTGAAGAAGGTCTCGTTGGAGCTGGGTGGGAAATCCCCTCTCATTATCTTTAGCGACTGTGACATTGACAAGGCTGTGAGGATGGTGAGAGACAGGAATCACACAGAGATTGAGATTACTGTGAAATGGAAATCTGAGGTTTGTCTGATCTAGTGTGTTTGCGTAGGGTATGAGCTCTGTGTACTTCAACAAGGGAGAGAACTGCATTGCTGCAGGCAGACTGTTCGTCCAGGAGTCCATTCATGATGAGTTCATCCGGCGAGTGGTGGGTCTAAGCTTGATGACATGAATTTTCCTATCAGGAATTTAGTTTTCCAGAAACACTGGATTTAATTTCTGTCTGTTGTTGTTTTCAGCTGATATTAATGGAAAAGATTATTTAACCAAGTAGCCAAAAGGTGATTTACTGAATCCATTGTCGTGCACAGGTTGAGGAGATTAAGAAAATGAAGATTGGAGATCCTCTGGATCGCTCTACAGATCACGGGCCACAGAACCACAAGGCTCACCTCGACAAGTTGCTGGAATACTGTGAGATTGGCGTGAAGGAGGGCGCCACTCTCGTATACGGGGGAAAACAGGTGGACAGGCCTGGTAAGTCTTTGCACATCCAAGAAAAAATGTTTACGCCATTTAGGTTGCTTTTACATAATCAGTGACAAATCGACCCTCGTGGCTTAAGTCCCCTGGGATAGAAGCAAAGTGGGTGAGTGAATTAAAGTTTCACCAGGATGCTTTCAGCTAGGGTTGTTCCGATTCCGATACTGGTATCGGAAATGCTGCCGATACCACAAAAAAGTCTGGCATCGGAATCGGCGAGTATTTGAGTCCACGTACCGATCCGATACCATTTTCCTAAACAAACCTATTTATGCCCGCTAGCTTAGCTTACTTGTGCCTGTGATGGGCGTGCGCCCGAATTGATATCGCTCCTCGCTCACTAGTTAGGCGGCCTCCCCCCTCTTTAGGTATGTGAAGGAGCAGAGCCGCAGAATCAGGCAACGGCCCATGAGCTATCGCCGCTAATGATCCCGGCGCTATAAAACACAGCGGGGAGTGTAGCTCGGGGTCTGACTGGTGGGAAGCTGGACTTTGCGACGCGGTGGATTTTATGAGAGACAGTGGCACAAGAGCGGGGCGATGTGATGCGCCCCAGAGACTTTAAAAAGGGGGGCACCTTTGATCTCCGCGAGAGGAGCGCGTGAACGAGCTGCGCGAGCTCGAGCCTGCCTTCGCATCCCTGCCGCCGAAGTGGAAAAGGTCGCAGAGAGCCTTTAACCCTTTCCTTCCCCATTTTTCTAAATGAATTACCCTTTTTCCTGTAAGACCTCGCCTCGTGTCCGTGTTTCATGGTGTCGCCCGTGCACTTAGGGTCGAACCCGTTACACAGGGCTAGTAGTATTTTACTTAAAAAAAGAAATGCTCTATATATATATACACTGTACAGATACACACCCAGGTATCGGATCAGTACTCGGTATCGGCCGATACCCTGAGCCCAAGTATCGGAATCGGTATCGGGAGGGAAAAATGGTATCGGAACATCTCTACTTTCAGCTCTAGATATTTTTTGTCTTTGTGTTTAAAATGTAACCAAACTAAGTAGCCGGCGAACATGGATTTAAAAAGACTAAAAAAGTTTTCAAAACTTTAGACTAGGTAAGACTAGTTAATGACTAATTAATGTGCCAATTAGAAAGTGACTACTTTAGTTTTTTCATTTTTATTTAAAATGCCAGGATTTTTCATGGAGCCCACAGTCTTCACGGACGTAGAGGATCACATGTTCATCGCTAAAGAGGAATCTTTCGGCCCAGTCATGGTGGTGTCTAAATTTAAAGATGGGTAAGTTAATTATCGAGGAGAAAAATAACAAAAATCGCTGTGCAAGAAAACTTTTTGAAGCTTGTATAAACATCTGTTCCTAAAGTCCTGTTCCCTCCCAGTGATGTAGAGGGAGTATTGAGCAGAGCGAATGACACAGAGTTTGGCCTTGCGTCTGGAGTCTTCACACGCGACATCAACAAAGCCATGTACGTTAGCGAGAGGCTGGAAGCTGGAACTGTGTTCGTTAACACTTACAACAAGACAGATGTGGCCGCACCGTTTGGAGGATTCAAGCAGTCTGGTTTCGGGAAGGATCTTGGTAAGCTGAATCCTGATATGTTATAGGAGAGTAAGCTGAAGTTCTATAATTGCAATCGCATTCAACAATTTAACAGCACTGTAGTATAAAATAAAATTTAGAGTCAGTTTGTATTTCTAATATTCTGCTGAGGTTATGAGTGTTTTTGTCTGTTTTATAGGTGAGGAAGCTCTTCATGAATATCTCCGAACCAAAGCAGTGACAGTGGAGTACTGAGTACATTACCTGCTGGACTTTGTGCTGGATCACCAGGCAGTGACTGGGAATGGCCTCATCTGCCATCCTGCTTGAGTTTTGTATTAATAAGGGCGTAAAAAAAAAAAAAAAAAGCACTCTTTGCCAAAAGTCAAATTTTTGTGCCTAAAAATTCTAGCAGTTTGCTTTGGGAAAACCCCAAAGCAGACCAGTATGCAACAAATGGATGCAAGGACATTGTAGAAATGGTAGCCTGGGAAAAGCATGGATCAGTATAGCTTCCCCTTAATACATCACTGCCAGTATCCAGCTTTACACTTTAACTTTCGTTCTATTTATTTGATTTTGGAAGATTTCTTTCTTACATAGGTCCATGCATAGTATCTGGATTATTTAAAGTATTTTGTCTTAAGTGTTTTACATCATCATCATATTTTGAAACAGAATATCTCTACCTCACCGCGCTCCAGAAATCCTATTTTAAATTGTAAATATTTTATAGAGAATGAAAAAAACAAAACAAATGATCCTTATTTATATTTTTAACTTTGCATTCCAGACCGGAAGTACATCACGTCTTAAATCTGTAAATATGATCATCTGAGATTCTGAAAAGGATTCTGAAAGGGTGTAAATGAAAACAATGGAGATTTGATGTTTTCTTTGGAATCCATGCCTTAGAACTGGACTTACAGTACTAGAACCCCAGTTCTTTTCTATGAAGTGTTCCAGTTTAAACCGAATGATGTAATCCAAACCAAGGACAGAAATTCTCCAGAAACTATTTTAACTATTTAAACATTTATCATTTTAATTAGGAGAAATCCACCTTGATTGATGTGCAATCCTTATAATTTACATCTCAATTAATTTATTTTAGCCATGAAATTCTGGATTGACTTTTCATTCTCCTACATTATCCGCAATGCAATGAGACGACCCACTGATAGTGTTGCAAATAAAAATTAGCCCTTACATTATTTCTAACATAAACAGGGCTCCAACTGTAGTACTTCAATATGTCTGGCTCTCTCTTATCCTGTACACAAAGCAGATCTGCTTCCAAAGGGCTCAGCTGTCATGCTAGTACCACAGTCAACACCACTGAGCACATCATCTCGCCAATCGCGTCTCTATCTCAGTGCAATAGCTTTGTATAGATGCGAACTTTGAGTCCAGTGTTTATAGCAACGTCTCATTTCTCATTAGGATGGAGAGTGCGGGAAAAAAAGACTTGAGCAAAAACCTGTTATCGCTTACATTTGCGATGTTCGTCTTAAGCACCATTTTAAATGTTTTAACTGTGAAAGCAATGTCCCACTGTAACATCAGCACACAACCTTTCTAATGTCACATAGAACAAAAAGAACAAATGCAGCACTGACCAATAAATTAGTACCGGAGTTATAAATACATGACCGGTATTTTAATATAAATATATTTAATGTGTTTTGGGGGTGGTGTTTTAATTTATGGCATCATAAACCAATCCATTGTTTTAAGTCATAAGCTGTGCATTATGTGAGAAATGACAGTATTGATATTGATTAAGTAGCAACTGTACGGCAACAGCATTAAAGTCATTGTTTAATCAACAATAAACTTAATACATTTTGCTATTTCTGTTTTTTCTTAAATCACATGTGGGTCACTTTATCATCTTCATATCATCTTAAAAGTAGATGGTTTTGGTCCTTCTGTTTATAAATGTGTGGGACACAAGAGAGTGTACACCCTGGATGGACTGCCAATATATTGCAGGGAGGTCTACATATATATTGCAGATAATCTACACGGGAGGAAACCAGAGTACACAGAGGAAACCCACTAAGCACGGGGAGAATATGTAAACTCCACACACACACACACAGACCCGAGGTGGGATTTGAACCCTCGACGTACAGGGACACAATGCTAACCACTATGCCACCGTGCCACCTAATGCTTTTTAATATGATATGATACAATTGAATCGATGGTATGTTGTGATTTCTATCCATTAATGTTAATCCAAAATTGAAGAGTGTCCTAAGCATACTGCCAAAGCTACACAGAAACGTCTATACTTCAAAACTGCAGACTGTAATAAAAACAATAAATAAACACAAGAATAACATAATTGATAAATATTTTAATACAAAAATGTAATGGTATAAACTGATAATCTAAAAGGTTCTACTGGTCTTTAAACAATCTACATCTGTATGCATCTGCTCATCCCCACCGTCTTCGAATAAACCATACAGCATATGATGATCCTATAACACATAAGACACATAGATCTCAGAATGATGGATATACAGTAAACAAACTCACCATCTAAACTAACTATATTAGCGACTAAAGATTAGCACTTCATGGTTTATTATTTGGGTCACTATTTTTCGCTGTCTGATCTTCTTTTTTTTTTTCCATACAGTATATGTACAAACGTATAGTTCTTCCCCTTTTTCAGCTATAACAGCTTCCACTCTTCTTGGAAGGCTGTCCACAAGATTTTGGGGGATTTGTGTGGGAATTTGTGCCCATTCATTCAGTAGACCATTTATGAGGTCAGACACTGATGTTGGACGAGAAGGACTGGCTCACAATCTCTGTTCTTCCCAAAAATGCTCGATAGAGATTGAGGTCAGGGCTCTGTGTTAGGCCCAGTCAAGTTCTTCCACACCACACTCATCAAACCATGTGTTTATAGTGCTTGCTTTGTCCTTGCTTTCTATTCCAACATGACTGAGCACTGCTTTGAGATCAGTCATGTTGGAATAGAAAAGTTGGTGAAGCATTAAAACTGGCCTTCACTGGGTATAAGGGGCATGACTGATTGAAACACCTGAATTCAATAATCAACAGCTTTGGCCAAATACTATTTATCCATATAGTGTATATTCTCATACATTTCATACTCATTTCCCAAATTGTCTTTTCATGCTATAAAGCTGCTTTGCGATAATGACTATTTAATGTTTAATTGAATTTAATTATTTAAAAAAAAATCTAAATATTTTAGGTTCACTATACTTAATTTTTACTCTTCATAATGTTCGTGTTTTACAGTATGTTACAAAATGTGTCACCAAACAGACTCCTGTATTACCTCGAGTGTTGTAGCATTCTGCAGTGTGTCATGATGCTCTGAGCTTCGATGGCCATGTATCAGCCTGTAGGAGCCGCTGTCAGCGATGACATATCCATTTTGGCCACCAGGATTTTCAACACATTGAACAGGAGTCTGAAGGAAGATGATTACAGTGAAAACAAATCAGGATTCATGTGTGTAAATTCAGAACAGTATAACATTGTGCTTCATTTGATTATTTTATTTCTGTTAAAGTACAGAGATTGGGGAATAAATAAAGATGTGGGTAAATGTGTTTGAAAATGTTTTAAGAGAGATAAAACAACACTTTTATCTCTCTATCTCTAATCTCTATTAAAGTATCAATCTTCAAATATTACGGTTATCCTTTCATGCCTTACCTTCAGTGTTTCATGATGCGCTGAGGTTTGATGTTCGCAATCCTCAACATAGCCATCCAGCAGAAATAGTCTGTTCTCAAATATGACACACCCATTTCGGCCCTCTGGATTTTCTTCACATTGAACAGGAACCTGAAACAATCAGAACGAGAATAAATCTGCATTCTTGGGTCTAGACCATAAAATCCATCCATCCACCTAAGAACCTATGTAGTCCACCAAGAGACCGTGGAGGCCAATGGTGACCATTGTATTTATTCCCATTTGTACAACCATGGTAGGACTTCCAATATCAACATGTGCATTGTCACATTCACAATGCCACTACGGTCAATTTGGAAAGACCAATTAGCCTAATCTGCAAGTTTTTGGACAGTGGGAGAAAACCAAAGAACCCACTAAGCATGGGGAGAAAATGCAAACTCCATTCACATACAGTAGACTCGATGCTGAAATCAATCCCAGGACCTGGGGGTACAGGGCAACAGTGCTAAACCACTAAGCCACACTTCTGCTAGACTCTAAATGAGGTTTGAAGTAATGCGTTCCACTCTTCCACAAGTGCTACAGTACACACAGTTCTGCCAGGTCACGTGGGGGTGGGGTACGATCATCCAGTCTCTGCTTCAACTGGTCCCAGACGTGCTCTATGGGGTTCAGGTCAGGGGACAGTGATGGCCAGACCATATGAGGCACTCCAACTTCCTGTGACAATTCTGCCACGATGTGGTGGAGCATTATCATCCATGAACAGAAAGTTGGGGGTGTGCTAGCGGAATTGGGGGATGATGATGGGTTCTATGATGTCTCTGAGGTAAGAACGTGCAGTGACTGAGCCATGTACAATAACCAAATTTGTTTTGCGCTGACTGGTGATGTCTGCCCAGACTGTTGCACCTCCTCCACCAAAGCAAACCCTGGGGACCATGTTGACCTCAGCGTATCGCTCATCTCGCCTTCTCCAGCAACGCTGACGACAATCATCAGTGAACAGGATGGTAGACCACTGCTGCATTGTCCAGGTCACATGGTCTTGTGCCCACTGCAAACGTTCACGGCGGTGTCTTGGTGCCAGTGGAGTCACCTGCAACGGTCGTCTGGCATTCAAGCCAAAGCGGTGAAGTTGGTTGCGGATGGTTTGTCTGAAAACCCTAGTACACCTCGCATCTTGTAAACGGGCCTGCAGCTGTGTGGCAGTTGCATAACGATGTCTGAGTGCAGAGGTACTTAGGTACTGGTCATCGTTTCGGTCTGTCATTCGTTTGGCTCCAATCCTGGGTCTGTCATGACCTCTGCTAGTGGTCCTGTGTCTTGATGCAAATCATGGCACTTTGAGACACACCAAGTTCACGAGCAACATCTGACTGCCTGCCACCGACCTGAAGGCGCGTCATGGCCAGGTGGCGCTGCTCGTCCGTTAAGTGATGTTGTGTGTCTGACAATACCAGCTTTTTATACCCACAGAATGTTGAAATTGATGCCACATTGAAAAAGGTTGTCTTTTGGGATTGTCCCCAATATAAGGCACAGCTGTACACAATTACATGGAAAACACAAAATGAGGTGTGTATATCACCCCAATACAATTGCCTCCCTATCCCAAAAATGTCTGAAGTGAAACAAACACCGTATGTATGACATCCACTACGTCTCTCACAATATCCCTAACTTATTGTGAGTAGTGTATACGTGCGTTCCTTTTAAACAAACGAATTTTTTATTGCAAATAATAGATTTATCTTTTCATGTATTACCGTTAATGTTTCATGATGCGCTGAGGTTTGATGTCCACGGTCCTCAACATAGCCCTCAGCCAGAAATAGTCTGTATGAGCTGTTCTCAAATATGACACATCCATTTTGGCCCTCTGGATTTTCTTCACATTGGACAGGAACCTGAAACAATCAGAACGAGAACAAATCTAGATTCTTGCATCTAGACCATAAATTCGATCCAGGAACCTCGATAGTCCACCTAGAGACTGTGGAGGCCAATGGTGACCACTGTATTTATTCCCATTTGTACAACCATGGTAGGACCTCCGGTCAACATTCACACACACATTCACACACTACGGGCAACATAACAATGGGAAACAACATAACCATTGAAAAGGCCAATTAGCCTTATCTGCATGTATTTGGACTATGGGAGGAAACCGGAGAACCCACCAAGTACGGGGAGAACATGTAAACTCCATGCACATAGACTTGATGCTGGAATCGAACCCATGACCAGGAGGTACAGGGCGACAGTGCTTACCACTAAGCCACCCTAAATTCAATTTGATTAGGTTTTAAGAAAGGCCATATTTCATAATGGAGTTTCTGTCTAAATACAGGAATAGGATAGTAAAACTTAAATAAACAAAATGGAAACAAATCTTTAACAAATAAGTTAAATCGGTATTACAAACAGCGTGATAACTAAACTTACAATTAAAAGACATTTATTGTACAGAAGATATGAAGTGGAGATTCTAGCCCTCTAGACCAGATTTGGAAAGAATATTTTCTTCAGTGTTGTGTGGCTTTTAAATACATAAGACAATAGTTGCAGGTATGTGGCATGATAAAATGTAGAGATAATTATACTATAATAACCAAAATACATTTATATTCCTGTTCAATAAAATTATTTCATTAAATAATAACTTAATAATAACTGCTTAATGTAGTTAAAGTATGTTATTAATTTTCCAGTTTAATCCATCAGATGGCAGTACTAACAATTAAAGATCTTAATATTCTCAATCCATGTTGCACGTAACATAAGTGAACAAAATGTAAAAATGGTGACGTCACTGCCTGCTTCACGTGCTTCTTCCGTCATCATCAAGACAAAAGAAGTACAAGGTATTTTCCCACCAGAAATATAAAAATCACATTTTAAGTTCATAACTACATTTAATTTAAATCAGTTAACAACATACTGTCACATTTACCGTGAAGATCCTGTCACTCAAACGCCTTTGTTCCTGGTGACGCACTTTGTTTTTTAGATCTTGGGCCTGTAGATATTAACGCAAATATTAAACAATATCTCTGTATATATACTCTTATATCTTATATTAAGTTATATCTCTTTCCTGGAAGTTAAAAAGTACATACGTTTAATTAAATTTACATAAACTACTACGTTTGAAATATACATACTGTACCATAGCAAATGTTCTTCAAATCCAACTTATTCTCGCTAACTGTGTGTGTTACCTACTGAACACTGTATTACCTACTGGCAAAATCGCGCGAAAGAAGCACGTGACAAGATATTGTAGGAACTTAAAACAGGTTCTATTATTTGTTACATGTATTAAACTAAATCTGGACGACTTGAATATGTTGATATTCACCTCATTTTGACTCTGGTTATAGACATTATCACACACATTATAAAGCTGTTATTATTATATATATTTTTTAATAAAATTAGTTACTACTAATTTTAATACTAATTTATGATTTAATATCTTCAGCAGTATTTTTCAAATAATGTCTGATCGGATTCATCACTTTACCTTGACTTTCTTTTTGGAGCCTTGTAAATTTGATCCTGGAATGAATCAGGAGTTGATTTCTCTTTATCCTTGTTTTGAAAAGAATAATCCATTGTCATAATGACGACAAGACGTCCTATTTCAGATATACAAATATAAAAATAAAAAACTACAAAACATATGAGAATTTAAGAAATTTCTCTCCTCAGATGATACGTAAAGCAGATACGTGTTCACCTGGACAGTACATCCTGATTCTGCTTACCAGTCAGACTTGTTTGAACCAACTCTAAAAGGTGTGGCCATTTATGTCAGTGTGTTAAACTGAAACTACAATTTGCATTTAGTAAACAATATTCATCAACACGAACAGTCAGGGATAGTTGACGGAGGTAATAGATCCTGAAAATATAGACTGATCAGTCACAGCACTAAAACCATGTGCATAAAATTGTATAGGTTCACATCAGGAAGACAAAACTACTCTGGACCATTAAGGACTAGAATCCCACGGATTCCCGACTGGATTAGAATCTAGGGGATTTGGAGGCAAAATCAATATCTTGAAATCTGTCATGTTCCTCAAACCATTTCCGAACAATATTGTGTCAAAGCACATTTTCCATTTTTCCCAGCAGAACACTACCCAGAACATTGCACTGCCTCTGCCGGCTTGTCTTCTGTTCATTGTGCTTCATGAGACCACCACTTCCCCAGGTAAGTGACATAGTGTGCCCATGATCCTGTTACTGCTTCACCAGTTGTCCTTTATTGGATAACCTTAGGTCGAGACTAATGACTGCATACTGGGAACACCCCACTAGGCCTGGCGTTTAGGAGATGCTCTGACCCAGTCATGTCTAGCCATTAAAATCAAGTCATTAAGTGATAGTTTGCTTTCTGCCTGATATATCCCATCCCTTGACAGGTGACCGATGTAATTCACTTCATTGAACATAGCTGTGTCATGAAAATGAAATTATGCAGTTCAAAATAATAATAATAATAAAATGATATACATACAAAAACTTATTTATAGAGAGAAAGTGAAATAATCCCGAAATGCACAGAACAGTTTAAAGAAGAGGGTTTATTTGGTACTAAATTAACAATAACAAGAGTATCCCAGATGAAGGTTTTAATTAGAGGTTCAAGTTTCAACCATGATGTGTTTAGAATGTAAAACTGAGATCAGCAAATTCCTGAACTTGCTTTAATCCTATCCTCGTTGCTGCAACTCGCCATATATCCAAGCTAATACAGGCATCAAAAATCTATCTATACAAACAGAACAAGGCCTATGTAGTCCACGTGAAGTAAAAGTTCTCATCGAACATGTCCCTTTCTCAACGAGAATTATCCACTTGAATTTTCAGCTCCATATTTACAGGAGGTCCAGAGTACTCTGCTTAGCAGAGGGATAATGTCCAGACCTTGTGTACTGAATGTGTGAAGGGTGAAGTAAGGTGTTGTTGTTTTCCAGCTGGCGACGTGTCTCTTCATTCTCTTTCTTTTTCTAGCACTTCAATGTTGGCTTTTCTTTTGCGGTTGCCAGGTAGTTTAAGTGTTTCTGCACTGACAGTCTCTTCATCTGAGCTTTCCTCTTCGGATGACTCCTCTTCCTCACTGCTATCTGAACCTTCCAGCTCCACCAGTGCGACGTCCTATTTCAGAAACACACACACACACACACACACACACACACACAGAGACACTTATCATGGACTACTCCTTTCAAGCAGCAGGTGCTCAGAAGTGGTTTTGGGGGAAATTTCCAGAAAACATGCATGACCCTTTAGCACAGAGATTTAACCTTCAGGTCACCACTGGCATCATAACCGCAATGCCTACATTTGTGATGGCAATGTTAGTCTCTGTAAATTTAAATTTGGAAATAATAAAGTACTCTATCTATTAACAGACCAGGCCAGGAGTACGATTTCACTCCAGAAAGCATGAGTGTGAACAAGTCTTACCATTTCAATGACTTTCTCTGCTTCCTCAACACTCTCGATGTCGAAGTGACCTGCAGGGAGGTTCTCCATCTGCTGCTTTAATGCCTCGTTAGCCAGGGCCATCTGAGGCAGGAAACACTGGAGCCTGTCTAAAACTAACACACACACACACAATACAGATTTAAAAAAAAAAAAAAAAAAAACAAAAAAAAAAAAAAAGCTTCTAGGTGGGGACAGTAACCCCTAAATAGGTTATGACAGAGGGGTTATTGACCAATTTAGTCAGAGCCTGCGGAAAGTAGAAATGTCCTCACCACTGCTTCTCTGGACCTTTTCTGTCTGCAGTGATGATGATGCAGCCTTGGATTTCAGCAACAGCTTATCGCGAATACCTGCAAGTAAATAAAACGTTGAAGATATTACTACTACTACTACTAATAATAATAATGATATCAGTTTCATCAAGTCCACCTTATGGTAAACTAGGCTACTGTCTCCCCAGTCACTGCTGTACAGGTGTTACGCAGTTCATGTGTACTCAAAAACTGACGCCCCACTTGTGATTTGCATGAAGAAGAAGAGCAGCGTGCAGTGATTAATTGTTTGTGGTCTGATACACCGATACACTAATGAAGGTTAAAGTGTCTTAAAGAGAATCTTTTCTGGTGATGAACTTGAAAGTAAACAGCAGAGTATGGAACGGAAACATCCTCAATCACCGACCGAGAAAAAGTTCAAAAGTCAAACATCAGTTAGAAAATTTATGCTCACAGTTTTCTGGGATTTTCAATGGCCAGTATTGGAACATTACCAGGAGAAAGGTTCAACAATCAACAGTGCTCGATACAGTGAGATGCTTAGTGAAGAGCTAAACCCTAAACTTTAGATTAAAAATGCAGAGGACTGCTATCCGATCTTGCATGATGATGAACAGCGGAAGACATCTACACCATACGCTGCATCTGCAAAGCCACCAGAATTGTGGTTGACCGGACACACCCCTCTCACTCACTCTTCTCCCTCCTGCCATCTGGAAAAAGGTACCGAAGCATTCGGGCACTCACATCCAGACTATGCAACAGTTTCTACCCACAAGCCCTCAATCTCCTCAACACAAAGGGACTGGACTGATAAACTCATACGCAATCACTCACCTTAATAACATTGGGACTGAACTGATAAACACACATGCAAAAACACACATGATCAACAACCATCTAACAATTGTACATACCAACCTGAAATTGCTCTTTTGCACAATATTTATTTGCACAAAAAAACTATTTTCTATCTCTGCTGCTATCTACAAGTAAATGTTTACTGTTTCTCATTCCACTACCTCAAATTATTACCACAATGTGTTGAAACGTATTATGTTGTTGTGTTGTCACTCTTGTCCCTTTATGTTGTCTTTTTTTGTATAGATAGTTTCTGTTAATTTATAATGTTAATCTGGTTTGTCTCGTCTAGCCAGCTAATTAGATAGGTTTTTTTGTTAATTTATGTTTGTAAATGTCGTATGTAGCATCTTGTTCCTGGAGGAACGTTGTTGCGTTTCATTGTGTACTAAACTGTATTTGGTTGAAATGACAATAAAAGCCTACTTGACTTGACTTGAAATGCTTCTTATGAAGCCACTCCTTCGTTGCCCGGGTGGTTTGTGATCACTGTCATGCTGAAAGATGTCATGATGATGTGAGATTTTTAGTGAAAACCTCCCGATACACGGCCCCATTCATTCTTTCCTTTACACGAATCAGTCGTCCTGGTCCCTTTGCAGAAAAACAGCCCCAAAGCATGATGTTTCCACCCCCATGCTTCACAGTAAGTATGGTGTTCTTTGGATGCAACTCAGCAATCTTTCTCCTCCAAACACGACAAATTGAGCTTTTACGAAAAAGTTCTATTTTGGTTTACATTCTCCCAGTCCTCTTCTGGATCATTCAAATTCTCTCTAGCAAACTTCAGACAGGACTGGACATGTACTGGTTTAAGCATCTGGCTCTGCAGGATTTGAGTCCCTGGTGGCGCAGTGCGTTACTGATGGTACAGCCTTCAGCTCTCTGCAGGTCATTCACTACACTGTAAATTCCAATTGCTTTGCTGACTCGTATATAAATAGTAAACTTTACTCAAAAAATTCAAACTATACATCTTACAAGGTTTTGTTGAGTAACACTTAATTGCAGGGTGAGTAAAACAATTTACTTAATAGTTTTAGTGATGCTTACTTGCAACACATAAGTAGCAACAAATAAAGCAATGACGTTATTGTACCAGTGAGAGGCAGCAGCGAGCCCAAGAATAATGAAGAAGTAAAAAAAAAGGGGGGGGGGAAGAAGAAGCAAGAAGCAAGAGAGCATGCGTAGTAGAATTTGTGTGTGCTCAGCTCGTGAACGGGTGAATTGGCGCCAATTTTCTGATGTTGAAAGAAGCAGCAGGAAGTTTTTAACATCTGAAGCTTCATTACGGTTTTAAGTTACATGTTAGGTTAAAATGTGTAAGAATAGTGATGATTTGGGTCAGATTTCAATTGTTCCTGACAGTGGATATATATTCTCAGTGTTTTATACTGTAGCGTGGGCGGGGCAGCAGCCGACGACCATCATGCTTTGCGGGGTTTTTGCTGTCCGTTCACCCTTTTCAGGACAGTTGTTTGGGTTAGTGGCTTCGGCCAAGTTGGGTGTTTTAAGATATGTGTGTGTGTGACCTGTTGAATGTGCCCCGGTTCATGCTAAGGCTGAATTGGATTTGGTTCCCATGCTATACAGTGACTGTGTGGTGAATAAACTTCTCCCATCCATTGCATTGAGCAGCAATTAAGCTTACTTAGTCTCTCCAAGTTCCACTGCTAGAAGGAATCTTGGAGATGAGTGAGCTTGGTTGCTGCCAAATGCAATGACTGGGAGTATTTTATTAGGTCTCAGCATTGTATGGCATGAGCAGCACATTCACTGAGATAACATACACAAACACGGCTGAAGCCATTAACCCAAACACCTTTCTCCAACAGGGTAGACACATAGAGAACCCCCGCAAGGCATGATGGTCGTCAGTCACCACCCCGCCCATGCCACAATGTAATAAACAATTGATGAACTTAAGTTATTGGAGTAATGTTTACTTGGTTTTTTAAGGCAATCGGTTTCCTCACTTTTTCCCAGTAATGTGAACACTAATAGAAAGTTAACTCAAATAATGATTTTAAGTCAACAGTACTTAAGTATACTTGATTAACAAGTTGTCCCTACAAATTGTGTTAAGTTATGCCAACTAAACATTAATACTCTACTTTACTGGGAAATTTTAAGGCAATCGGTTTCCTCACTTTTTCTAAGTAAAGTCAACTTATTACATTTTACAGTGTAGGTCCTCCGTGTGGTTCTGGGATTTTTGCTCACAGTTCTTGTTATCATTTTGACCTCACAGGGTGAGATCTTGCATAGAGCCCCAGATCGAGGGAGATTATCAGTGGTCTTGTATGTCTTCCATTTTCTAATAATTGCTCCCACAGTTGATTTCTTCACACCAAGCTGCTTAACTACTGCAGATTCAGTCTTCGCAGCCTGGTGCAGGTCTACAATATTGTTTCTGGTGTCATTTGACAGCTCTTTGTTCTTGGCCAAAGTGGAGTCAAACAGATGCCATTAATACAGGTAACGAGTGGAGGACAGACGAGCCTCTTAAAGAAGATGTTACAGGTCTGTGAGAGATGGAAATCTTGCTTGTTTGTACAGTAGGTGACCAAATACATATTTTACAGAGGAATTTACCAATTAATTCATTAAAAATCCTACAATGTGATTTTCTGGCTTTTTTTCTCCCTCATTTTGTCTTTTATAGTTGAGGTATACCTATGATGAAAATTACAGGCCTCTCTCATCTTTTTAAGTGGGAGAACTTGCACAATTGGTGGCTGACCAAATACTTTATTGCCCCACTGTATGAGGTCAGGATGAGGCTCACAATCTCTGTTCCAGTTCATCTAAATGAAGTGCTTGATGGGGTTGAGATCAGGGCTCTGTGTTAGGGCCAGTCAAGTTTTTCCCACACAGAATTCATCAAAGCCGTAATCTTATAGTGCTTGCCTTGTGCACTGGGGCATTTCTAGGAATAGAAAAAGACCTTCCCCAAACGAAAAAGACCTGCCCCAAATTGCCCAAGATGTCTTGGTATTCTGAAGAATTAAGATTGTCCTTCATTGGGGATAAGGGCAACACTGAAACACCTGAATTAACAGCATTGGCCAAACACTTTTCCCCCTATACTGTATATAGAATCTGTAGTTTATAGTAAAGTGTCCAGTGAGTGAATTTCCACTATCAGGTGTAATTAACTAATAATAAATTTTACCCTAGTCACTTATTTCCTGTCTCTCACTTTTACAAACATAACCTCTCTGTTCTATTAAATATCTAGGATTCTCCCTGAGTGAGTAATAATAATAATAATAATATTAGTAGTAGTATTTTCTTTATTATGAGTTCCTATTTTAGACCAGTTATTTCTCTTGTAAATACTTCCTGCTCTGATCTGCACCAGCAGGTAACATTACTGTAGACGCTCAAAAACGTGCACCGGTAAGCGGAAAGTGTCACATTTCTCCTTTTCTGTGTTTTATAATTAAATCACTCTACCTTGTCCGTTCCCGCAGACCAGCAAATCCCGAGATGTATTTTTGGGAGTGTTACTTTCCTTTTGCTCCATCTTTTCCAGTTATTATCCTTGTTTGCAACATGTGCGATGTGTTTATATTAACAACTTCCGGGTGAAACGTTCATGTGTGGGTGTGTGCGTGCGTGCGCGCGCTTTTGGATAACACGTGCTCCCTCTCGCGGCGAGATGTATGAACAACACTATGCGCTTTCTAGCGGTGAGCTGTCAAAAATATAGAAATAAAAGGAACATCTTAACTGAGAACATCACGCACAAAATCCCAATTTTAACCAAATTAACAGATAGTTAAAAAAAAAAAAATAAATAAATAAAAAAAAAAATATTATATATATATATATATATATATATATATACCGCTTTATCCTGTATTTAGGGTCGCTGGGACCTGGAGCCCATCCCAGGAGACTCAGGGCACGAGGCAGGGTACACCCTGGACAGCGTGCCAATCCATATATATATATATATATATATATATGATAATAATAGCAGCAACATCAACACCTATCCAGTATCTATCTGAGAAATGGTGATATTAAATTGTACTACAATTTAATATCACCATTTCTCAGATCAAATTTCCAGAAATGGTGATATTAAATTGTAGTTCAACATCAACAACTATCCAGTATCTATCTGAGAAATGGTGATATTAAATTATTTCTCAGATAGATACTGGATAGTTGTTGATGTTGCTGTTATTATTATAATATTTAATATGTTATAATACGTGTATAAATTCAGACTAATGTTATTTATAATCTTATTCATGTTTTATAATTGCTCTGTATGTACACTGTATAACACTCTATACGTCCTCTTGCGGTGAGCCACATGAACAACACCATACTTTCTGTACCGGTGAGCTCTATCTATATTATAACATCCTATTTAGCTGTATAGTTAGCTGTATGAAGAACACGTTGCGACCTCTAGCGGTGAGCCGCAGGAGCAACACCGTGCGCTCTCCAGCGGTGAGCTGTAGTAATAACAGTGGGTCCTCGAGTTATAGCTGTCAAAATGACAGTCACATTCTGCCCTCTAGTGGTAACTATCTAAATAACACGGCGCCCTCTAGCGGTTAAATGTATAAATTATTTAAAAAACGGTTTATCATATTCATTCATTCATTCATTTTCTGTACCACTTAATCCTGTGTTCAGGGTCGCGGGGGACCTGGAGTCTATCCCAGGAGACTTCGGGCACTAGGCGGGGTACACCCTGGACAGGGTGCCAATCCATCGCAGGGCACACACACATACACACACTCACACACCCAATCACACACTATGGGCAATTTAGGAACGCCAATTAGCCTAACCTGCATATCTTTGGACTGTGGGAGGAAACCGGAGAACCCGGAGGAAACCCACCAAGCACGGGGAGAACATGCAAACTCCATGCACACAGAGACGGGAATCGAACCCAGACCCTGGAGGTGCAAGGCGACAGTGCTAACCACTACACCACCAATAACTCAAATAAATAGCTAATTACATATAAATCATTAAATAAATTATAATCGAAAAGAAAATAATAAAAAGACTCAAAGGTCCCTATGTTTATTTATCAGCTCTTATTACTGTTTGTGCAGGTTGTGGGATCTAATATTCTTGGCACCCATGTCTGCAGTGTTTTTTTCTATTCATGTGATAGCACCAGGTGCAGGTGACCGGTCAGATAAACCCTGACTTATTGCCATGCTCTTGATGTGAGGCCAGGGCTTTGGGTACATGTACATCAGTACTGAGAAATTTCCAGAAATGTGGTGTGTCCTGAAATACCAGGAAATCTGGTGACATTCTAATTGAATCTTTTACTTTATTTTAACTCTCTATTTTAAGATCCTTTTTTGTATGCTGTCATGGTCAGAGGTTTTTGGTGTTTGCGTCCTTAATAGTAGCACGTATAATATTATGTAACATATTGGACTTTTTCAAATTGTATTTGAATCTGTACACAAAAAAGTTTTAAAAAATTTAAAAAGTCTTAAAAGGATCTATAGCACATTCCTGCGAATTCTCAATTCTGATTTCTTAATTCTGATTTCTGCCCTGAAGGTAGTGATTAATTTTTTTATTATTCTTTAAAAATAATAAAAAGCACCTCCGACAGTAGTGACAGCTATTATCCAAATCGCAGGTTAATTTGATTGCATAAGGTTTTCCACCACAGAAGAGTCTTCAAGAGGTCTTTATTCTTTCTGTGCAACATGACACATTACATTAAGTTAAATTTAGTTTGTCTACATCCAGAGAGAAAAAAACAAGAGTTGGCGAGATAACTGCTGCAATATCGTTAGCAAAGACTACTGTAGATCAAACTTATACAGTATATTCATATCTATCTATCTATCTATCTATCTATCTATCTATCTATCTATCTATCTATCTATCTATCTATCTATCTATCTATCTATCTATCTATCTATCTATCTATCCATCCATCCATCCTAAACAACCCCACACCATTTCCAACATGACTGCGAACCAGTGCACAAAGCAAGGTCCATAAAGACATGGATGAACGAGGAACAAGCCTTCTCAGAGTCTTCACCTCAACCCAATAGAACACCTTTGGGATGAATTAAAGTGGAGACTGCGATCCAGGCCATCTCGATCAGTGTTTGACCTCACAAATGCACTTCTGGAAGAATGGTCAAAAGAGAAGAAAGAGTTGGAGCTGCATGTTTTTGCACTGTGGGAGGAAACCAGAGTACCGAGAGGAAACCCACCAAGCACGGAGAGATCCACTCAATCAATCAAACCACTGTGCTTCTCCACTTAAAAATATATATTTCGGATCAACACCACTGGAAACAAAACTTTTAGTATGAGTGACACACGATTCAGACTCTTAGTTGCAATAGTAGTAACAACTAAGTGTATTATCAAAAAAAATAACCATTGGAGCCTATCTAAGGAGACTTATGACTCATGGTGGTGTACACCCTGGACAGGGTGCCAATCCATCTCAGGGCACACAAATACACAACCTCACACTCATTCACACACTATGAGAAATTTGGGAATGCCAGTTAGCCTAATCTGCATGTCTTTGGACTGTGGGAGACCCGGGTACTGAGAGCATGGAGAGAACATGCAAACACCATGCACACAGACCCCAGGTGGGAATCGAACCTGGACCCTGGAGGTGCAACCACTAAGCCACCTAAGCCAGCCAATATTGATATATATATCATTATTATGAGAGTTTAAAGAATTGATTATTGATAATAAATTTATAATAAATTGATAATTTAACAAAAAAAATTATAACACATTTATATTTATATACATTTATATTTATATGATTGCGTAATAATAGTAACAACTAAATGTATTATAAATTTTTTAATAACGAGATCTACTGTATATAAATAAAACCTTGAGTGACTTTTATTTTGCTGTGAGAGTATGGCAGTGTTCTTTTTTTGATGACTTGAATGACTTTTATTTTGCCCTGTGAGAGTATGGCAGTGTTCTTTTATGGATGACTTGAGTGACTTTTATTTTGCCCTGTGAGAGTATGGCAGTGTTCTTTTATGGATGACTTGAGTGACTTTTATTTTGCCCTGTGAGAGTATGGCAGTGTTTCTCCACCCGCCGCGGTGACGCCACATCACTACAGACTACCAGTGGGAAGTCCAACATCTGAAAAGCTTCATCTTTCCGAATCAGAAATATTCACCTTATACAGGTTTGTAATCATGACGAGCATTTTATATTTTACTGATTGTATATTTGTATATATATCATATCGGCTGCGCAAGGTGAATAAAAGCGATCTGATGTGTTTATTAACTGTTGTTGTTGTTGTTGTTGCCTAGCCCATACGTTAGCTTTACTGACTTACAGTGTTTACTCAACAGTTTAGTCTCACGTATGGATTTGACGTTTAATGATAATTTTAACAAGAACTTGTCGGTTTACGGCTCACACTTCCGGTTCGCTGTACGTGTAGTTGAATATGAACACGGCGTATTCGCGTCTGTACTTCGCATCTCCATCAACTGGCAAATGCAGTTCGACAGGTTAGACGTCTCAATCCGCGCACTAGGGCACTTAATAGTGTAGAACATTACAGTAGTGATGTATTCAGGAGTCGTACTGTAGGGAGATGTCCAGTAGTATGTGGTTTAGGATGTAACTGTCTGTGCAAAAAGATCTCTAAGATTTCATTCAGTCATCTTTAACGTTGATCACAATGATTCCTAACGTTCACAGACACACTCTGTCCTGCTCCATCAGGGAAGATAAACTCCATATACTGTATATGATAATCAGGTCATTCAGGTCGTCAGCTGACTTCATTTTTGTTGCCTCATGAAGTTGCTGAAGCAACCCGAGGTCATAACACAGCCTCCTGAGGTTTGTACAGCCAGGGCCAAAAGTTCTGAGAATGACACAAATATTAATTTTCACAAAGTCTGCTGATTCAGAGTTTTTAGATCTTTTTGTCAAGATGTTACTATGGTGTATGGTGTACAAGCATTTAATAAGTGTCGATGTAATTATTAATAGAAGCCGTTAAGTTAATGCAAAGAGTCAATATTTTCAGTGTTAACCCTTCTTTTTGAAGGCTGCTGAAATTCGCCCTGGCCTGCTGTCAATCAACTTCTGGGCCACATCCTGACTGACAGCAGCCCATTCTTGTATAATCATTGCTTGGAGTTTGTCAGAATTTTTCGTTTCTCCACCTGCCTCTTGAGGATCAAGTTCTCAAGGTCTGGGGTGTTTCCTGGCCATGGTCCCGAATTTTTTTTTACTTTTTGTACCCTGATCCACTTAGTTATCACTTTTACTTTGTCAAGGTGCTCCATCATGCTGGAAAAGGTATTGTTCTTGGAGGGTTGGGAGAAGTTGCTCTCGTAGGATGATGTTGTACTATTCTTTATTTATGGCTGTGTTCTTAGTCAAAATTATGAGTGAGTCTACGTCACATGAATGGTTTCAGGATGCTTTAATTTGTTGTATCAGAGGGACCAAACTTGTGTAATTGGTTTATCTTTTTTTAACGATTGGTTGCCCCAAGTCACCAGGTTTATATACATATTTTAATTTCTATTTCAGCATTTGCTCAAAGGCACAACTTAGTGGTGGTGCAGTTTGAACCTGGAACCTTCAAGACCATAGTTCAATGCCTTACTCTCTGAGCTACCCCTGGCCCACATCAAGTGAAGGTTTAATTCTTAGGTTTCAAATCATTTATTGTATATTAGTGTGTTTTAGGATTAAATTTAGTGCTATGGTTTAACATCCCCTGGTTATCCCTGGCTCATATTATTCTTTGTTCGCATACAATCCGCTGGGAGCTCTCATTTCCGCAACCTGCTAACAAACCCGTAAATGTATTAGTGAATCTAAACCTGAAATTGAGAAAGTCTAAAAGTATGTGAACACCTGATCATCACACCCATCCTTTTGTGTTCTGTAACATAATTGACTAGGTTAAAGACTAGCTCAAAACTGTGTGATTGTCAAGTCTCCATAATCCTTTTGCCCTGTATGGTAATATCTGGATCGACCACAGACATGATGATAATAAAGCACTCAGACCAACTGTTTACTTCATACATCAGTAGTGGTAACAATTCTTACATGGAAATCAATCTACAAAAATTTAGGGAGGGTACTGTAAGACTGAACAGTTTTATTGTGCTTGCTGTAAGCTGATAATTAGTACGCTACATGATCATGGCCTCTTTTATTCAGGCTAAACCCATGTTATGAATAACTAACCTAAATTCACCAGAGGTATTCATCCCTTGACGGGCTCCTTTAAACATCCCTTGTATGATTATTGTTTGGCTTTTTTAACTCTGCCAGTTCTTTGTTTTAGCTTGGGATTGGTCAAGAGGTGTTACAAAAGCGCGGGCACTCTTCTTGGAGTGTTTTCATTATTTACACAAAAAGAAAAAAACTTAAAAAAAAAAAAAAAAAAAAATTCTGAACAAATTTAGATTTTTTAGATTTGTAGTTTGCTAACATATTAATGTATATAGGCAAATATTTTTAGTAACTCTTTTTAGGCAATCCTGAGTCTACTGAATGAATGTCAGACTAAGTGGCAGGTACTGTGATTAATGTTTATCTGCCCTACTGCAGTCATTCCTCTTCTACATGATAACAGAGTTTATGTCCTTCTGTGGTGTCATTAGACACTGTGTATATGTTTTTTTTTTTTTTTAATTTCTAAGCGTATGCTTTAAGGTCTTCTTTCTCTCGTTTCAGGTCAGATTCATTGTTCTTGTGATGACTATGGGTTCCTGATCCCCCTGTTTATTTTCATTCCAATCCAAAAGGCCATGAGCCGACCCTGTCCTCGGCTGCAGTATGAGCCTCCGCACCACAGGGGGTGCTCTGTTCACCTCCCTGCGCCCTAACCTGTTTGTGAGCAACAGTGGGGGGAGTGTCGGCGGTGGTGGTCGTGGAGGAAGCAGGTGGGGCTCTCTCTCTCTGAAATCCATGTCTTCCCTGCTGCACACTATGGTTCCTCCAGGCTACACTGCACTGCAAGAAGAACGACTGGCCATGGTGGAATTAAACTCCCCCAAGCCAGATACGCACCAGAACGGATTTCACCGTGAAGGTCGTCGCCTTTCTGAGCGTTCTGGGGATGGCCGATACAGCGAGACAGAGCCCATGCTACCTGAGAGCCGGCTCTCAGGAAAGGAGGGAGACGGGGAAGAGGAGATGGAAGAAGCAGGCCAGAACCCGGTTATGCAAAACATGCCCAAGGAGTCACCATTAGCCATGGCTCTGCAGATTCTGGTGCCATTCCTGCTGGCCGGCTTTGGCACAGTGTCAGCTGGCATGGTGTTAGATATAGTGCAGGTGAATATCATGCTTCATCATCGTGAAATAACATACATTTTAAAATGGAATTAAGAAAAGAAATACTTCAGCAGAGGTTATTCATTTCAGCTTTTTCTCATCGACGCTAGTTTTGCATTCCTTAATGCAAATCCTCAGTGCTGGCACAGACCTGAGAGCAAGAGAAGGGAGAGAAAGAGGAGACGCTAGAAAAAAAGAGAGGTGTGGAGAAGTATAAATAAGCAGAAGGTCAAAGAAAGGGAATGAGAACGCATGAATAAGCGTAAGAGAAGAGATATAGAAGAGAGAATGTCAAGAAAAATGTTGGGTAAAAAAAATAATAAATGAAAGGAGACAAAGAAACAGAGAATGAAAGACTTTATTGTGCTTGTATAGTGCATTAGTGTACTGTCCTGGAATTTAAAGTGAATATGCTGATTGGTCAGCTTGAAAGATGATGATAACATCACTACTGGCAGTAATACAGACAATCTGATATTCTGTTTTTTATTATTTGTTATTGTTGAATGCGAAAGTTTGCATAAGGAAAAAAGAGAAAAAAAGGCATCTATTTCATATCACATGTATTTTCAGTTTCACAAATGTTCTTTCACAACTAAAACTGGAAAGAAGTTGCAAATTATGCAACCAAACAAACACTGTGTTATTCTAGAGCAAAATAAAATTACCCAAAATCTCATGCGAGAAAGGTCTAACCATACAGACAGCAGACATACAGGTCTCAGCCCATTGCAAGTACTCGCTCACCTGTCTGCTGGGGGCAAACTGACCTCATGTTTCATATCGTCAATCAAGCATGCTTACAAAAAGTGGTGCCTGAAGTCTGAAGCCAGAAACACAACAACTTCCTAGACACAGTCAAAACAAGATAAGAATATCATCATGAATAGAAGAACATCTCTTTATTACAGCTGTTATGGTGCCTTATATGTGCACTTTTATAACATATACGCTGTGATGTAAAGCTGATTTTTGTTTAATGTTATATCAGGGATGTTTATATTCAACACAAAGGGAAGTGCTTTTACAGGAACTTAATCAATGACTGGGTGGTGTCATGTGGGCCAGCTGCAAGGTTGAGTAAATGTAACGGTTGGTTGTTCTCCATATTTTGAATTATGGTTATAGCTTATAATAATTATTTCTCTATACAGTGGAACCTCGGATTACGAGTAATGCTGTTTACGAGTGTACCGCAAGACGAGCAAAGATTTTTAATAAATTATGACTTGAAAAACGAGCATTGTCTTAGTTTATGAGCATTGAGTATCATGTATCACGCATGCGCTTCTTGTTTTGACGCCAAGCGTCACGTGATCACAACTGAGCCAACGGTTTTTCTCTCTCTTGCGCTGCGGAATTGTAGGTAATCGTCTCCCCTGCTGGGTGAATACACACACATATACACGTGCGCTGTGTGTGTGTGTGTGTGTGTGTGTGTGTGTGTGTGTGTGTGTGTGTGTGTGTGTGTAATGCGTGTGCACACACACACACATATTAACCCAGAGACCGTTTTTAAAACTGTTTAAAAATTAGCAAGGAACAACGCTAGTCACACTCGCGTGAGCGCATATTAACGGAAAGGTTTTATTAAAGGTAAAGTGCAGGTTAATTTGTTTTATTCTTACTTCATATTTTGTGCTAATTATTTTTATGTATTTATTTTTTTGGGCTGTAGAACGAATAATTTAAGTTTCCATTATTTTCTATGGGAAAATTGAATTTGGTTTACGAGTGTTTTGGAATACGAGCCCACTTCCGGAACAAATTATGCTCGTAATCCGAGGTTCCACTGTGTATATATATATATATATATATATATATATATATATATATATATATATTCCATTTTCAAATAAATCATACATGCTTTTAACAAAAAGTACCTCTTTTCTTCCTCTTTCATTGTGACTTTAGAGGGGAAACCCTGAGAAACTACAAAGTGCAAAGGGTTTTATCCTTAAGACTTTCCAGTGGTGGAAAAATGTTGCATAAATATAAATTGTCCCCCCCCCCTCTCTGTCCTCTCTCTCAGCATTGGGATGCCTTCAAATTCGTCTCAGAGATTTTCATCCTGGTCCCTGCTCTACTGGGTCTGAAAGGAAACCTGGAAATGACGCTTGCCTCCAGACTCTCCACAGCAGTCAGTGTCAAGCTCCTTTTTTAATTAATTAATTTATTTTCCAGACAATTTTTTTAAATCATTGCATAATCGTGACACATCATACGTACGTCAGCTTATTTCATTTCATAAGACATGTCACAATCATGGTGTGTAGCAACATGTGAGGAATAAAACTCATGGGTGTGGTGGTGTGATGTGACTGAAGTGGAGTGCAATTATCTTTACCATCATGAGGCTGATGATTATTTTCTTAGAAGTGTAAATACATGTTTCATTCCTCTTGTCTTAGATAACAGCAAATTACAAACCACCTATTTATTTATTTATTTATTTATTTATTTATTCGCTTTTTGAGATTTTGAGCGTGATATGTATACAAAATAAGAGTTTGTATGTAATTATGTGCGGTACAACTCTTGTTATTCGTGTTTCCTTCCAGTTCCATCAGCACGTGTTGTGTAGAAAGACAGACTTCTGTCATGCGAAGCTTGTGTGTATTTGCAGGTCCAATTCTGAGAAAGAAGCTATAGATTTGGTATCTTTCTATCCACGTAGTCGGATTACAATCTGGAGGTTGCTGCCGCAGCACTTACTTCTGTAGGCTTTTTATTTTTTCCATACGTCTCTTTCAAGCAGTAGCTCAGAGTGTCAGGATGGGGTCACCCTCAGTGTGTGAAATAGCTAGCGTTCCCCTGCTGAATCTGTCATTCACACTCGAGGTGAGATGACAAACAAACGCCGCAGTGGAAAAACTCTGGCATTCTGTTTTCTTCTCACACAGCTGTCACAGTCACAACCCTGCTGCTTGATCTTTCTTCACTATGTAGAGTTAACCTGCGCTTTTATTTATTTTCCCCCTTTTTTCCTTACTGACCACACTGACAGTTTGTGGTCTGATCATTATGTAATAGGCAAACAAATGATCTACTTTTTTTTCCCCCGCTCAGACCTCATGGTACAAACTCAGGATTTGGGACAAACATCTCTTTTATGTTTAAAGACCAGTTTTCTCACACTTGCTGGTGTTTTCACACAACACTGCTACTGTCTGCTTTTAGCTATTACAGTCTAAATTTGACTGTCTGTTTCATTGTTTCTTCATTTTCGTTTTTGCCCCAAAATACAGATAAAATTCTGGGAAATCCCTTTAAAGGGACAAGTTACTTCAGAATTACGTAATTATTACAGCATTTCATAAATTCATATTTTCCTCTTTTTTGAATACATTTTTGACAATCTGACAAAACATCTGACAAAAAGACCTAAAAACACTGAATCTGTAGACTTTCTGAAAATTATTATTTGTGTCATTCTCCAACTTTTAGTCTGTTATACATGCTCCATAAGTGACATTTCTGACAGGCTGTACAGTATGTGAGTACAAGCAAAAATAATGGGTTATGTCTGCTTTGCATATAAATATGCAACAGCTTGATCAGCTTTTCACTCAGTGTGAAGAAATCTCAAGGAAATTAATAATTATAATTAAAAAAAATCATGTCAATAATAGAAAGTGAAAAAATATTGCTTTACTTTGCAAGCTTTGTTCCGTCATTCTGTTTATTCCTGATCGATCCATTTTCATTTGCCATTCATTTAAATGTCTACTATTGATTTTACTGTCCCTTTCCCCATTTTAACTCCGTTGACTTTGAACTGTTGGCTTGGATATTTACACTTGTGCACTTTGTGCTCAAGTTTGTGAGCGCATTAAAGAGCTTATGTTACAAATGTATGTCAGCAAAAGTAAATAATATCGCATCATGAATTGTGAAAATGTTTACCTTTTGTATATGAAAAAGAAGTAGGTTTGAATACAGTGTGTAGATTCTGCAACATTTAAACACCTGTTAAAAGAAGTGCAATAATCTTCAGCGTCTACTTTTGGAGAATAAATTATTTTCTTCACAGCCATAAAAAGAAACTAAAAGACTTTTTGCAGTTTAAATAACGGTCTCTGAGGTTTTAGTAAAGAAGTGATTTAATAAATTGTAATAAATTGCACAGATCCATACTATGATTTAAATTGTAATATAATTAAGTGTTCAGCACTAGTGGAATACATTGTGTTCATGTTTTCTCTGCTGCCCCTTCAGGTGAATGTTGGCAAAATGGACTCGCCCATAGAGAAGTGGAACCTCATCATTGGTAACCTGGCATTAAAACAAGTAAGAGTAAACTACTGAACTTCATGTTGTTTTTTTAAAACTTACTAGACATACTAGAGCCACCCAGTCCTACACAGATCTTCAGTGTGTTCGCTGCCAAGTTTAGATGAACGATTTTTTCATAGTTGCACTCTATCGCTTACTCTAATACGCTGTATGACACCTCAATGTGAATGTTTTAATAAATACCATTACTGTTCCAAAGTGGTAAAACAGAAATATGTTAAAATCGGCTTGTGGAGTTTATCCGAAATCTACTTTGATGATGCACAAGAATGTGGATCAGTTATGAATGCAAAGCATGGACAAAGTTATTAGAGAACATTTAGATCATATTCAAAAGTTAAGATATAAACTTTGTAACTGAAATAAATACTATTCACTCTATTAACGTCTTAACGTTCAGACACTGAACATTTTTGCTTGTGACGATGAAGAAATATCTGAGAAACTAACTTACAGAAACACTCATGATCATCTTCTCATGATCATCCCTGTGTCTTCAGGTCCAAGCTACAGTGGTAGGCTTTCTGGCAGCTGTGGCGGCCATTATTCTTGGCTGGATCCCTGAAGGAAAGTTCCAGATGAGTCACGCTGTGCTGCTCTGTTCCAGCAGCGTGGCCACGGCCTTTATCGCATCCCTGCTGCAAGGTACATATCAATTGAGTACTGAAGTGGACTGAGTAAATAATATAAAAATGGCCACGGTTCTGTTTCTATGTAGTGCTTTTATTTAAAGGTGTAAAAAAAATAATAAAATATATATATATATATACAATTAAATAAAATATACATTTTTATATATTTATATTTCATAAGTTCTTGATACGGCGGCGCGGTGGTGTAGTGGTTATCACTGTCGCCTTGCACCTCCAGGGTCTGGGTTCGATTCCCCGGCCAGGCTCGATTCCCGTCTCTGTGTGCATGGAGTTTGCATGTTCTCCCCGTGCTTGGTGGGTTTCCTCCGGGTACTCCGGTTTCCTCCCACAGTCCAAAGATATGCAGATTAGGCTAATTGGCGTTCCTAAATTGACCGTAGTGTGTGAATGTGCGTATGTGTGTGCCCTGCGATGGATTGGCACCCTGTCCAGGGTGTACCCCGCCTAGTGCCCGAAGTCTCCTGGGATAGGCTCCAGGTCCCCCGCGACCCTGAATAGAAGGATAAAGCGGTATAGAAGATGAATGAATGAAAAAAAGTTTTTGATACTGGCCTTCCCATCAGTTAAATTGCACCTTCTTCTGAATTGGTGAAGAAAAAAAAGCATAGGAAAAAGCTTGCACTGAACGAACCCTGATAGCTAGGATGTGACTACTAAATGGAGGTTTAAAAATGCTTCAAAATTGCTAGAATATTTAAATACAGCTAAGGTTCAGCATCGAGATCTTTTTGCACCAAACCAGATGGGATTGTTTTTGGCAATAATATGAGCACTGAGATGTATAAAAAGAAGATAAATAGTATGCTGTTATAAAACAGTATCTAAAAGGAACATTTTTTTTTTGTATTGTATTGAATGGTGTTCAAACCCCTGATCGTGAGTGAGAGTGTGTTAATGGTGTATAATCAGAGCAGAGTCAGCATCTGCAAACCACTAAACACTCATTATCTCTTTGCTGTTGGTGCAGTTTTGTGCAACTGCTTTTGTGTTGAACCAAACCAGCAAACTTGGTTATAGGTACAGGTTGTATCTTGAGAATGTTTAACATTGACTTTTTACTTTAAATTGCTATTTAGCACTAGAATCGCACATATTTTATGGAGATCAATTATATGTTACATGAATATTACAAGCTCTTAAAGCAGACATTTTGAGTTTAGTGTAGAAATGATTGAGTAATAGATGTATTGTACTGTAGGTAATAATAATAATAATAATAATAATAATAATAATAAATAAAAGTTTTGGGATAAATGCTGATCACTTCTCAATTGATTACATTAAAAACACATCAGTCACAGTCCATTAATACTGCTCTAATATGAAAACACCGGTAGATTTTAAAGTGCTTTTCAAGTCAAACCTCAGACTTGTGATGAAATCTCTTAAGAATCCAGGCATAAACTGATTGATGGTTACAGAAGACCTCAAGAACAGTACGGTGATGAGACTCTTACCCGCAGTAATAGTATGTGAATGGTGCAAACATTTTTAAAGTGCCCCTATTATGCATTTTCAAACATGATCTTTCATGCAGTGTGTGATGTAGCTGTATGTGAACATAAATTATCTGCAAAGTTGTGATGCCGGCGGTGCACGATTAATGAAGATTTTGTCTCTTAAAAAAAGAGTCGGCTCACATTTGCCTAAACGAGTCGTTAGCAATTCAAATCTTTCTCTGTTACGGATCCACGTCACTACGTAACATATTTGCATAATGTCCGCCCACGTTCTACGTCGCGAATAACTTGTCCGCCATCTTACAATTAACGTTACCACACTCTTGTTAACATACAGTATGACACTTACAGTACCACTGAGAAACGTCCTGCTCCAGTCGTGTTTGCGATGAGCCACTTTCAACCGTTTCATCGTCAGACTCCGGCTCGAATTGATACGGTAAAACCGGCGCCATCTTTTCTATGTATTGACGCGTCTCCAGAGCTGTCATTCAGTTATGGTAATGGGCGTTTCGTTTTCCGACACACGCTGTAGCGGTAGACCGATCATAAAGCACCGCGCCATCTGACCAATCACAGCAGTGAGGGCTCACGGAAACGAGGGGTTTAGACAGACTGATTCTTCGAACTGCGTCACACGAGTCGTTTACGAATCATTTAGAAATGGGGTAAAATGAAATCTATTTTTGGAGAAAACTAAAGTGTTTTTTGACCTTGCATACATGTAAACCTGTTTTAAGAGACTCATTAAGCAATATTAGCAACCTTTAAAATTGCATGATAGGGGCACTTTAAAGAAGGCTGTATGTCTGTAAATGACGAAACTGCCCACTGCAGTTTCCCTGAACATTCAGGAAGTGGAACACCTGATCCATGAAAATCACTGGGAAACTTGTCACCAACTTGCAACCACATGTTTGCTTTATTAAAGGAGTTCCTGGGAGGCCAGTATTTCAAACTGAAAGCAGGCAGTTTGATCATGGCTTCTTCGACGTACCAAGAAAACGTTCTACATTGATCGTATCCAAGCACTAGTGAAAGTCAAATAAAAAGATGCAGGCCAAAAAAGCAAGCTGGCAAAGATGACCAAAGTCGCATGTAGTGAGAGCTTTTTTTTATTTATTTTTTTTCTGTGACAGGTATCATCATGGTGGGTGTGATTGTGGGCTCTAAGAAGACAGGCATCAATCCTGACAACGTAGCCACGCCAATCGCAGCTAGCTTCGGTGACCTTATTACGCTAGCCATCTTGGCCTGGATCAGTCAGGGGCTCTATAACTGCTTGGGTAAGTATGTGTGAGAGAAAGAGAGAGAGAGATGACAGAGAACGAGATGACAGAAAGAGAGTGACAGTGAGAGATGGACAAAAAAAAGAGACAAAAAGACTCAGACAAGAGACGGAAAGGGGGGAAAAAAGCCAGTCACAGGCAATCAAAAGAAATCTAGCGACAGTTAGGCCGAGAAAGAGCGAGAGAGAGGGAGAGAGAAACTGACAGACCGAGAGAAAGAAAGTGTGACAGTCAAGAGAGAGACAGAGTGAGGAAGACATGAGAGAAACAATCATTCAGAGATGAACTGAGAAAGAGAACAACAAATAGACAGACAGATAGACAAGGCCAAGACAAAAGAGAGAGAGAGAAACAGACAGACAGGCAAACGGAGAGTGAAGAACAGAGAGAAAGCAGCACAGACAGCAGTAACAGAAGTTTAGATCATATACTGTAAGACAATCAATAGGCCACTTGTGTGTATTTTTATTGAGCACCACAAGATGGCAGTAGAGTAAACAGCATTTTAAATGCTCAGTGTCCTGATCTGCTCCATCAGTGTGCACTATCTCTGTACTGCAGTTTAAAGTCTTCACACTGAACTGTTCTACAGCATTCAAGCATAACATGGTGTTAGATTACCTAAGCTTAGGGAGACTATGGAGTCATGAATATGTCTGCTGGAGTGAAGGTGTGCGGAGATGTATAGTGTGTAAACCTGTGCAGCTGACATGTTTGATATGAGGAATGTTCTGCTAATGAGGCGACCTGGGCTGGGTGGAGAGAACGCTGCACAATAGCACTTCTGTATCAGAGTTCATAGCTTTCCCATCTCTCTTTCCCTCTCGGTCAGACTGCAGGACTACTGTAACATGTGAATGACTGATTCAGATTCATTATCACAAACATGTACTCGGTGACTTGAGGCAAGTTGTGAATACTTCACGGCCTGGGTGCTTTATTTAATTTTACTGATGATGTACCTTGGTGTCGCATGTGTACGCTGAGAAGATGTTGAGGAAAATTTGCCAATTATTCTAACTCAGGGCATTATTTTAATATTTATAAATGACTCAAATCATGATTCTCATGATCACTGTTATTCATTTCCTTCTGAAATCCTTGAAATATTTTGGTTCTTTCTTCTACTCTTAATCATTTACCTCCTTCATTGCTTAGTTCCTTTTTCTAACTTATTTTCTTCCTTTTTACCTTCTTCGCTAATTTCTATTTTTGCATACCTTCTTTCTTTATTTTGACTTCTTCACGTATTTCATTACCTACTTTATAATTTTTGACATTAATTTATTACTTCTTTCCTTCTTTCCTTCCATTTTCCTTCTCTCTTTTACTTTTCATCTTCCGTTCACTTTGCCCCCTTTCTTACTTATCTTTCTTCCCTACCAACATCCTTGTCCCTCCTTTCTTTCTTCCCTTCTTCCTTCCTTCTCTTCTTACTTCCTCACCCATTTACTTACCTATTTTCTTTCTTAATGATCTTTTTTTTTTATTCCTCCTACTTCTTTCCTTTGTCTCTGTTATTCTTCACTTGCTTTTCTTAGTAGTAAGTAGTAGTAAGTTCTTGTGTTTTCATTATTTTGATTGCAGAAAACACACACACACACACACACACACACACACACACTTTCCACCTGCTGACACACCCAAACCCAAGGCAAATGTAATTGCAAGTCCCACACGCTCAGTCACGCACAGTCCATTTTAATTGATTTGTTTTCTTCTGTTAAACCAATGAATCAATGACGCAGTGCTTTTCCTTTTTACCTTTTCTTTCCCCCGCCTCTTTCTCAGCCACTGTCTGAGAGGTAAAGTGAGGTGAACAGCCCGTGCCATTCTGTGCCAAAACCCAGCCAACGTTGCCAGCCAGCAAACAGCCGCTCATGCCATCATAAGCCCGGGCCGAAGCCCAGTTGGGCCTGCTCAGACTAAATATAGTCACACAAACTCAAACATTCCCAATTAAGGATTGGACGACTCGAGCTTGTGTCAATCTATGCAGATTTGTTGAGCAACGATGATGAAGATGTTCTGGAAAGCTCAGTTTGAGGCAGTTAGTGCGCATTAAAATCATCTGCGTAATTTTATAAACACTGACCCTTATTCAGTAACGTTGCGTACGAAGGGGCTCCAAATATGACGTACGAACAAATGTGTCAGATTCAGGAAGGCAGAAATGATTAGTGCGAAAATGTGCGAGTTCTCACCCACTGTTTCGTTTATATGTCATAAGCATGCATGCATCTCAGTTTACACTCATATACATCATATTTTCATGAAGCCCTTCATTTATGCAGGTGGTGTGACAGTGAGTCAGTAGAAAACATTAATCAGGTAATAGTAATGCAAGGTCTGAAAGGGGGAAAAAGAAACCTGTGCAGCTCAGACAGAGGTGCTGGTCTTCGAGAATCCTGAGAGGGTTTGCATTGATTTCGTATCTATTTTAAATTGGGTTTGAACAGAACGCTTTGTACTTTGGAATTTTTAAAGACTTTTAAAGAATTTTTTTGGAATGCCTTTTAAAGACTTATTACACTATGCTGTTAGTGTTTATGCTCCTTTTTTATCCATCTCTTCCAGACTCCCACCCATATGTGTCATTTCTTGTGTGTGCGTTCTTCATGTGTCTGACTCCGGTGTGGATGATCATCTCATCCAAACACCCGGCGAGCCGACAGCTTCTCTACTCCGGCTGGGAGCCCGTCATCACCGCCATGATCATCAGCAGGTCTCATAAACACACACACACACACTTACATGCATAGTCATGCATGTAAGTGTATGAGAGTCATATTTACATGTTGACTGCCTGATCACGGTTCCTAATATCAAAGTTGATTTTTTCATTTCAGCATTGGAGGTCTGATCCTGGATAAAACCGTGTCAGACCCCAACTTGGCTGGGATGGTGGTCTACACCCCTGTGATAAATGGTAAGACCAGCTGAGTTTCAAACACAGCGTCAAGCCTTAAAGTAAGATTCCCCACATCTGTTTAATTAAACATTTGATTTTCAACTCCGTTTGAACATCTTCACCTCCAGGCAGGATTTTAACACTGATGCTAGCGGGGCTTCTTTTATTGAATTTATAATCTATCAGGTTTAGGACATGAAAGTGAAGAATGTTCAGTTAAGAGCTTTGTTCAGTCTTCACTACACAAATTGCATTATAAATGGTAATTATGATCTTCATGTAGAATATTAAGTACTGGGAATAACTGTAAAAGTCAGAGTTTTAGCAGAGATAGTCACTTAGATTTAGAGAAGGTGGCCGGAGGACCAAAAGTAAGTGTGTTTTGGATGTGCAGACATTTATCACAAGCATGACAGCTCCTCTAACACCTCAATAAGAAGTGATAAGTGTTTATTTAAAACACACTTATGTTAAGACACACTCATGTAAGGTGTTAAATCAAGACTTGATCCTTGCACACACTAATTTTGGAGATTTAAGGAAGCCTGCATATTATCTTAGTATAAAATCTAAATAAATCATTAGCTAGTCTAACATATTTCAGAGTCATCAAATGTATGTCGATGCCAATCATCAATAACCAATTACCGATATATGCCCCTGGTGTGATGTGGCCACATCTCTGAACTATTAAAGCACAGAACAGTAAATTTATCATTACTCAAGTAGTTCCACATAAAGCAGCTGAGATCTAAACAGCGTATTATCACTCAACTCAATTAAAAATATCTTTTAAAGGCAGGAATCAATACATAATATATTTTATCTTCATTTCGATATGGGCTGTAAGTGGTTAATATTTGTTGGTGTTTGTTTCTCTGGACTTCACAGGGGTGCAAATCATTCATTTATGATCTCCCACCAGACAGAAGTTGAAGCTCAAATGTGCTTGCTCAGTCCAGTGTATTTGTTTTCTGTAAACCTCATTAGCTTGATTAAAAAATAATTGAAAGTTAAACTATTTTAACATGGCTATATTACTCTGGAGCTACAATTAAAGAATCAATAATTAAAAAAAAAAAAAAAACTCAACTAACAAGTGCAAAGTGTTTACATTGTGCTCATCAAATCTCCTGTAAATGCACATTGTGTTTCATTATCTCTTTAAATGTCATCATGTGTGGAGCTGCATACTGTAATTTACTGCTTTACAGCTTAGCATAAACTTGTATTAGCCTATACAGACTTAACTCTGGAAGTCTTAAAGCAAAGATTTCTTCTCATTCTTCTTTGTTTGCTCACAGAAAGCCGTGGGACACGGCCAATTTAACGTTTTTTTTATTTATTTTTTATTATTCTAAGCGCAGGGATTTGCTGAGTCAACATGAGTGTGCTATCAGCAGGGATGAAAATTATTAATAGAGGCTGATTTTATAAATTGAATGGTTTATTTTAGGGACACCTTCTACGAATGAACAACATCCTTCCTTAATTTATGTTTTTTAATTTCTTTCTAGTGATATTAATTGGATTCAAAGCCACAGTGTGCTTTCTAATACTTTTTAGTAAATGGAATGCAGTTCCAGATCACTCACTTTTGCACTGACACAAGCCCGACGAGACACTAGCTGAGTTTCATTAGCTATCATTCCCCGAGTCTAATACTGTACTGTGTATTTCACCATCGTTCGAAACTGTCAGAGGCACCCATACACACTAACATGCATTCACACCCCAGATGCACTTTGCCATAACTCACCAGCAGTATCAGCCCTAGGGCTGCACAATATATCGAAAAATTATCGTTATCGCGATAATAGTATACGAAATATCTGTATCGCAAAGAGTTGCAATAAATGAAATCGATGAGTGTACGGTTACATGTAAATAAAAAGTAATGTTTGAAAGTAATTCATATTGTGTTGGCAGGTTTATAGTAACAGCAAACCAGAAGTCAGAATATCTGCTGAGGGGTTTAAGTCATTCATAGTGTTTTGAAGTCTAAATATTTGCAACTTCCTTGACATATAGTTTCTTTTTAGCCTGAATAAGATGTTATATCATTTCTATCTGTTATCACCCAGATGAGGATGGGTTCCCTGTTGAGTCTGGTTCCTCTCAAGGTTTCTTCCTAATGCCATCTCAGGGAGTTTTTCCTTGCCACCGTCGCCGTCACCCTTGGCTTGCTCATCAGAGAAATTTCATTCATTCGTCTCATTATTATTAGCTGCACATTTTTCTCACACATACACACTTCCAATTATTTTCTTTTCTATAATTATTATTATTATAATTTTTATTTTTATTTTATTTATTTATTTTTATTTATTTTATTTATTTATTTATTTATTTATTTTATTTATTTATTTTTGTTAAATTTCTTTAATTTTTGTGAAGCTGCTTTGAGACAATGACCATTGTTAAAAGCGCTATATAAATAAAATTGAATTGAATTGAATTAGATTTAATTACATCAGACGAATATCTATTACCTGTTTATTTTAGTATGATCATTACATATATAAATGATTTTAAAAAAAATAGCCAATAATAAAAAATGCATTTCGCCCAGGGAAACATTATATCGCAAGAAATATCGTTATCGCAATATTCAACAACAATATCGCATATTTTCCTAATATCGTGCAGCCCTAATCAGCACACTTCATTATAGAGTACTGTACGTTACGTTTCATCATTTAACGATGCCAAGAGAGAAAACGAAACTAAACAGACCTGCAGGACCAGATTATTTCATTCACCCAACACTCTATTATTCACACTAAATTATTTGTTGACGTTTAAAGACTGGAATCAGTTACGGTTTTCAAATACAACGACCAGGTCCTGATCAGTGAAAGCTCACTCTGTGTCCCCGCTGAAAACCAGTACACAGAAGTGCAAGATCCAGTCAGAAAAATGGACAAATCGGATTCTCCCTGTTTGACAAATTGTCTGATGTTGACGTTAGTGTATGTGATAAACAGCTGAGACTGACACTGGGAGGAGCACAGACATAAACACAGATACCAATGTGCTGTGTCTAGTGAATACAGGATCAATTCAGGAGTTTTGTGGTTTATATTCTGAAATGAAATGTCCTTCCTCAAGTTGTAATTTTTACTACCTTTTTTAGAGGCATTATGGTCATTCTGAACAATTTGATTATACCGTGATATCTGTTGTACTTTTGTCAAATCAAAAGAAATTATTAAATTTCATATCAGTTTCCTTTTAGAAATGTTACACAATATATATTTTTTATTATTGGAATAAAATCCAACCACTGCTAACTTTTATGGTTGTTTTCTCCTCTATGGATAAACTTTATAAAAGTTTCTGCTCTTCTTTCCTTTATGACTGGTTGTAAAGATTTATTACTGCACATATGAACAGCAATCAGTTCTACTTGGCCATGTCAAAAATTGGAAATGAGTAGAGCGAGTGAATGATGGAGTATACTGTAAAAATGAAAGTGTATATTAAGATGAAAGACAGGAAAGATAAAACCGTAACTCTTAGCAGGACGTGATAAATGGATCGCATTATTTTAGCCAGACACAGGACTGATAACTCTTTTAGTCTGGAAAGTGGATCTGAGTGATAATTTAACATTCGCTGTTCAGGTATTGGTGGAAACCTGGTGGCCATCCAGTCTAGCCGCATCTCGACACACTTGCACTTCCACAGCGCCCCAGGAGAGGTACCGGATGAAGCCAAAGGCTGCTACTATCCTTGCAGAACCTTCTGTGGCTCAGGTAACCTCACACAAACCTCACACAAATACATCCTATTCATCTTATCTCTTTACAATACATTCTCAAGATCCAATATGGATGAGTTGCGCTTTTGACGTCCCATGGTATGCTGATAATCAAAAGGAAGTTTTGGGTTTGGATTTGCTTCTTATTCCATGGTGATCCTGGAGGTTTTCGTTTAAATATCTACCTAACGCAAAATAAATGCCTACAAATACAAGGATGATGCATCTATCTATTTGGCTTTCTAGCCGTGTTCGTTCTGTGGCTGTCTTTCTTTGTAAATGCACCGATGAGTCATGAGGGTCGCTCGAGAAAACAAAGCCAAACGCAGACTGCCGCTCAGCCTCCTGCTTTCTCCACAGCAGAAAGTGAAGGACTAGGAGAGGTTAGATGAAAGCGAGAGAGAGAGAGATAAAACAGAGAACTTGATTAAGTGCATGCACAGCTTACAGAACAGTGTGTATTTAACTGAGACTGAGATTTTGTGCCACTCTGTGTAGTATAAACAGTAGACGTGAAAGCCAGCACAGAGGCCTAGAGCTGGCAGCTCTTACGCTTTTAGCACACATTTCTCGAGTTTGCTCGGACGACTCGGTGAAGTGAAATTCTGGGTACAGATGTCCAAGCGCAGACACACGCAGGGTGCAGCGCCTACTGCCAGTCTGCCATTACCATCTGGAGGAAGAGGCGTAAATTCTCACGTCTCCGTGGTGGATGAACGCTTGCCTGAAACTCGGGTCAGAAACTGAAAAAGAGAATTTCGACATATACATAAAAGCAGATATACAGCTGGCATATGGCTCAGTGGAGGTCCTCGCTTATTCATGTACAGTCTGTTATCGTGTACATATGGATCACATGTATGTGATGTATGTCTTTTTCTTCCTTTGTTTCAGGAGCTAATCACAGGTCAGCACAAGTGCTGCTTCTCTTGGTAGTCCCAGGCCAGTTCATCTTCTTGTATACCATTCACCTGATGAAAAGTGGCCACACGACCTTGACAACCATCTTCACGGTTGTGTACTTGGCTGCAGCGCTGCTACAGGTCAGTCTGTTCTTCAGTCTGCGGTCAGAAAGTATAGTTTGAAGGAATGATGTTCATCTGATGAAATGATAAATGATTAGGAATCATTTTAACTTCAAATAAATGAGAGAGTGCAGATGCAGAACAGAAAAACAACAGGCTGGCACATTAACGCCATCTAGTAGACACAAAAAGAAAGGTCACCGTTTTAAATTCCCTACCATAAGATCTGCATTTACTTGCAAGAACAAGTCAGACATTGTTCGACTGAATTCGGGTATTCAAATACATAAAAGAGGCACCCATTAAAAGCACAACAACGATCGAGCAATGTCAACCGCAGGACCTCAGGGTAGATCTATTGAACAGGACAGTATAATAATTTCTACCTGGATCTATGGTTTGAGACAGACTCAGCAGGGAGTCTGACCCAAAAAATGTTTTGGTTTGTTTGTTGCTCTGCTGGGAGCATCAGTGCACACAACAATTCTCTGGCATTGATTAGTTTTATAGACAAAAACTAGCCATAAGGTTAAATAAATAAAAAGGCGGCGTTCCAGAAAGCAGATTTCCAGAAGTGAAACCAGGCAAAGCTTTAACGTCAGCTGCATCTGCTCGATAGACATGAATTTTAATGAGACAACACTTTGGCCAAAAATAAGTATTACTTTTATTTAATACAATTGGACTTTTTTTTGTCAATGCAGGAACTAAGAAGGGAGAGAGAGGACAGTGTAAAGGACATGTACCATGTACCATGCAAAGACCCAAATTGCATGTTTTGAATTTAGGAATTAGGATTTTGATGACTAGCAAAGATTTTTAATAAATTTTGTAAATTCTGTAAAATTTTGTGTCAGCGTCACAGGCTAAGGGGCTGAAAGTAAGAGTCTCCCCCTACTTTAGCTTCACACACACGCGCACACACTACAGAAACACTTATCTGTCGGAATTTATTTTTACCTTTTTTAAAGGTAAAGTGCAGGTTAATTTGTTTTATTTTTACTTTATATTTTGTATTAATAATTTTTACGTATTTATTTTTTTTGGACTGTGGAACGGATAATTTGAGTTTCCATTATTTCTGATGGGGAAATTTGCTTTGATTTACGAGTGTTGAGTGGAATGAATTATGCTCGTAGTTCAAGGTTCCACTGTATTTTTTTATTTTTTTTGTATTAGTTGTCCAGGACTACCGAAGTACTTTAATCCATCTTTTGGAAAGTATTCTGCTCTGTTGTTCAGTTCAACGCCTGTACCTCAGCAGTTTCTGAAAAATGTTTAAGCCGTCAAGTATTAAAAACACATCTAATTTTAGGCATGACCCAGTGAGAAACAGTTGCGAATGATGACAGATGATCAGGCCGGTGATTAGTATACTGGTCATTCTAAATGCTGAGTGGTTGTAACAGACGAGAGGGGAAATGAGGCTGGTGCTGAGGTTGTTACATAAACAACCGTTTTTATATTGTATCTTTAGGCATTTTGCAGCCTCTCAGAGTAAAACATTTGTTCTCATTCCTAGTTTAATCTTCATCGTTTAATATAATTTGAAGAAATGTGGGTGGCTCAAGACTTTTGCACAGGAATGTAGGAGTTTTTTAATTAGAAAGGATGTGCAGTAAAAAGACGCCACATCATGGCGTTAATGTGCTGTACATTCAAATCACACAGCAAGTGTTGTCTGTGTTTTATAATTAAGCGCATTATTATAAATATGTGATTTGATTTGTAGTCAGTAGTTCTGTCAGATCTGAAGTCCACTCACCAAAACCCTTCATTGACATAAGTAACGCATGCTTTTAAACTACGTCTATGTAGACAATCAATTTAGCAGTCCCTCTGGTTGCACGTGTATGAGTGAGCGCATTCATGAGAAACGTTCTAAAAGTGAGTGGAATGTGTGGCATTCTCGCAGTGTTTATTCGAGGTAGAATTTCTCTGTGCAGGAAAAGTGGAAATTCCGATATACGAGGAAGCTGTGCTATAAATAAACACACGCTGGCCTGCTGAATCTCATTTGCTCAGCAAGCTTCGAGAGATTTTAGTGAGCTGCGAGCCGGGTATTACAGACCTCAGCAATAACACTTCAATATTTCTAACTAGATGAAAGGCTATGTCTATTAGAAATGAACAGAGCATGGTACAGTGGTGTTGTATGAAGAGGGAGAAGCTAAGTTTAAATACATAACATCAGGATATATAACGCTGCTTAATTAACAAGCTGTCTGGTTTAAATGGAGTTTAAACTCCAACTGCATCTACAGAAATTGTACGGTTTCATTTTAATGTTTAATTTTGCGAAAATGACACACATTATGCTGCTTGTGCGGAAAAAGAAGTCTAAAGATACGATTTCAAAGGCTTATAAGAATATCCATCCTATGAGAACATTTTGAGTGTGTATTTGAGTTATTTGAGTTTCTGTTCATTTCTTTGCCGCAGTATGTTTGACAGCAGTTTTGTTCCAGAGTTTACCATGTTATTAATATTATATTCTTATATTAGACAGCTGTCATTTCTGCTTTTCTTAACATTTAATGTTAATCCCAATAGATGTAAAATAATGTGGACAAAAGTGTAAGAGGGATGCTGGAATACAAAGAGTGTACCGTTTTATTTCTCCACTTATAGATATACAACCCTTTCATAAAATGTACTTCCTGATATACAGCAGATTTTTATTCCTAGCTGCAGCTCCTGAACCAGCTGGTAAGACTCAGACTGCTGCTACAAATTTTAAGTGTTTGATGATCCAAACAGAACCGTAGCGATAGGGTTTTCGCTGTAAACGGATGTCAGCAGGATTTAAAAGAAAATGTTTTCTCGTTTTTTATCACCAGAAGGCGATGAACTGCATTGCTGCTATTTACAGTCGCCTTTAGACGTATTTTGACAGTAAGACCAATATTTTAGATTTTTGCTATCCTCGAAATCCAATCACTTATCACTTTTGCCTGAATACGTTTGAGATCAAAAGATGAAAATGAAACCAAGGATGGGAATTTCGAGTTTTCATTTTCTGCTGATTTCGTCTAGATGCTAATCTGATATTTTCAGAAAGTACTGTATATCCAAGTGATTTTCCTTCATGATTGTTTTGTGGTGAAAATGAATGGTCATAAGTTTAGTTTTATAGCAAGCTATTAGGGGTACAACAGTCTGAGTATTTGTATTCATACCATTATTTGGACTTCAGAGATACAGTATTTGTACAGGTTTAAAAAGTTTATTTAAAATATGAAAAGCATGAATTCGCCTATATGTTGACTTTGGTGTGTTTGACAGACGAAAAAGGAAAGCGACTACCCAGGTTCTGGTTTTGGGTACTCGGGTATGCGACCCTATACAGCAATCTGTATAATCAGCATTTTAGGGTTTAAAACTAAACTAGAACTGTTTAGATATTTTATAACCTCTGTAAATTCAGACTGAAATCATCATGTTTGTTCTACAAGAATAAAAAACAATCAGGCAACAGTTTGTGATTCTGACAAACATGTGCTGATTGTCTGCCCTCTTGAGCTCATCCTGAGTTCTTGACCAGCATCTTCTGACCTCTGACCCATGACCTTTGACCTTTACCGAACTAAAGGAACTAGGCCTACATGCAGAATTCCACAGAAAACGAGTGGGCTGCTTGTGGCATTAATGGAGACTTGGCACACGATTGTTACGTATAGACTCAGCCTCTGCAGTGGGCCCATTAGCGAGCCACAGTGGTTGCAATGTGCATTGGAGAGGGCAAAGAGAAAAGAAGCGCTCTTGTCAATGCCGTGGGAAAGTGCTCGAGTGTCCGAGACCACACAAAGACCTGCAGCTTGTGTGACACATGCAGCATATTGATGCCGCCTGCAATACGTCCACATTTTCAAACAGTCATGCTGATATTCGTGTTGGACTGTTACTTCTCAGTAGCGGGTTGCAGATTGTCCATGTTAAATGGCTACTATGTCGTGTATTCTAGGATAAAATGAAGGAAGTTAATTTATAAAACTTATGACAATGCGTTGTGTGGGCTTAATAATAATAATATTCAGGGCTAAAGTGGTAAAATTCTTTTATCAATAATTCTTCCAGACGTTCTACATTGCCTTCTTCAGGAAAGGTCATGTTGACTATTTCTTTTCAATACTGTATATATGTATTTATTTACTCACTCCCTCACCTTCTTACTTACTTAACCAACAACTTCTTGTCTAGTTGTCATACATACATTTCATTTAAAGATTTAGAATTTTTTTTGAAGTAGTAATTTGTAAATGTGAAAGTACTACAGTACTGGTGCCCTCATACCACAAAAGTGTAAGAAGATAAATAATAATAAAAAAAAATAATAATGGTATGTTGTGTGTGTGCATGTGTGTGAGCTGACTGGCCTCACCATCGTCTGTGAGGTATAGTTGTGTGTGTATGTTTGGTGGAGACTTCATCCCCAATCCTAGGGTTTCCTAAAATTTGTGTAAATGATCAAACCATCCATCTCAAGTAGCACTTCTGTAGCAACTTCATAACAATTTGTTCCATACTGTATCTGTACTGGAGAGGTTTTCCACAGTTTATGGATAATCACTGCAGTTTTTGGAGACGAAATACACTGCAGCCTAAGAAAAGAAAAAAAGATCTTAAAAAGAGGCAGCATGCAGAGAGAGAAATCACCCAGTGCGTTATTAAAGAATTTGTAACACAGCTGTATGTATTGCATCTGATTAATAACCTTATATCCTCATAAATCTCAACGTTAATATTTCCTCACACTGGCTAATTAATAAACAATGGAGAAGCTACTTATTTTCCTCACCTTTATCCAACCTACGTCTGGGCACCATGCAGGGTAAATAACCGTCCCGCCCTCAGTCACTCCGAACACCGAGTCTACCTCCGTGGATGGCCTCCCAGAGACTTTCACCTCAGTTTGTCATTCTGATTAATGTGCTGTCTTTCATTTCATTTTTCTGCTAAATGAGTCGTTCACATACACACACTTGGGCAAGGTTAAAGCAGGTTAGCCAAAATGTGTCTCTGTGGATTGCAGCATTGAAACTTGAAAGGGTGCAAACTTAATTAAGAGAAGCTTATTGTTTTAAAAAAAAAAAAAATTAGGGGAAAACTGTTATTTTCATACGTAAGGAAGTCGCTTACTAACTCATTGTCTGTATCGTTTTATCCTGTATACACAGGGGACATTTCATTCAAGGGGGTCACATTGGGGCCTCGAGCCTAGCCCAGGAGACTTGGGGCACAAGGCGGGGTACACTCTGTACGGGGTGCCAATCCATCTCAGGGAACGCGCAGATACACGCATTTATTTAAACAATAAAGGCAATTTGGACATGTCTTTTGGGCTTTGGGAGGAAACCGGAGAACCCAGAGGGAACCCGGCAAGCATGATGCAAAGTTCCTCTTTCATCAGGATTACATACATTTACCACCCACCTATCTACACACGCAAATACGCACACACACTTCCTCAATGTGCGAAATACAGTAGGCTTAATTAGTAAAGCAGTATTAGGACTTTCACATACAAAGACACTGATTTAGTTTGTGTTGATTGTGTGTTAGCACTTGTGTTACTATCCGGTTCAAAGCCTCTTCACCAAAGTGTGTACAGGGAGCAGACACGGCAAATTGAATTACCTGACATAGGCTCATCCTAATTTTTACGCTCCTCAGTCGTCTTGTCTCTGGCACGCTTGGGGAACTTTGTTAGCCGCTGTGACTCTAAAACATGTTTCTTTTTTTGCGCCTGTCTGTCTCACAGGTGTTCCTCTTGCTGTGTATAGCAGACTGGATGGTCCACGCCATGTGGAAGTCCGGGAAGGACCCGGACAGTTTCTCTATCCCGTACCTGACTGCGCTGGGAGACCTGCTTGGCACCGCTCTCCTGGCCTTGAGCTTCCACTTCCTGTTTTTGATTGGGGACCAGGACAGCGATGTAGGTGACTAGGGTCAAACTCTTTCACTGGTCATCTGTTACATCTCTGCCAAAGCTGGGCTGCGTTGCTATAGGGCGCATCTAGCCACCGATTAAAGTATGGAGATGACTCGATATCATGTGGTGTGAGAGGCATAGAGAGGACCAATGAGGATGAGAGTTCCTCATCAGTTGGAACATTTTATAGTGCTTTTTAAATGACTATTTAATATCAGCTTCTGAGAGATTATTGTAAGCAGCTTCATTCCGATCATTTTGGAAGGAAGGTAAGAGTTCTGTGAGGTGTCACTGATCGTTCAGATGTGAATTAATAATATGAATTAATAAATATCAGCCTTTTTTTCTGTTCACATCACATCCATTATGGAGATTATTGTTATTTTCTATCCATACTCCCTCCCCTATTTGCTCTTCCTGAGCAGGATTCTGCACTTTGAAAGAAAATGGTACTTATGTTTTGATATGTCCGGTCAGTCTGATGTCTACATTTCAGTGTTTACATGTTCTGTTTACATGTACACAACTCTACATGGCACAAGGCATGTATGCCTGAGAAATGTCTGCATGTAGGTGATGACGCAACGTTTGTCTTTATTGGCTTATTTCCTCTATTTGCCTATACTGTATATGTTTCAAGCATACATTCTGCTGTCTTGTTGGTTTTTGCTTTATGGGAAAAAAATATATAAATCTGATCTGTTTTTTTTTTATACTCACAATAAATGTTAAGTATTTGTTTAAAGTCATCAGAATCTCATGCCTTCATTTTTTCCCCCTCCAACAGTGTAATATCATTATGGTTCACTTTATGCATTTGTATTTTCAAAAGCCCAGAGCTACAGTAATATAATGACTCAACAGCTGAAAGTACTGTGGACCCCAGTGGTATTTATAGCACAACGCTATAAATAAATCCTTCATTGTTCTTCACGCAGTTACGAAATAATAATTTAAGCCCTGTATTTTATTCAGCCGTGTGGGATTTATTGTGTGTGTATAATGTAGAGTCAGTACAGTTCAGACTCTGCAGTGTGTTTGTACTCCTTGTTAATGAGGACCGTCCAAATCCAAACAGAACAAAGGTCATGAGAGAGAACACTGAAATCTGAGACTGACTTTCCAGGTCCTGTGTGCATTCAGCCAGAGTTTATTACTAGAGTAGTGCAATTTAATTAATTATGCAATTGAATCATTCTTTTCTTGGTCCGTTTCAACTGAAAATCGATTCATACCTTTTAAAATGTTTAGGGAATCCTGGAAAAATTGGTCTAAAATGGACAAATTCTTGGTAAATATACCACAGCTTTTGAAGAAAATATAAATAGCTTATATACTGTTACTCCATCTGTTGCGTTAATGGGCAGAAGAAAAACATTAGCGCTCTGTATAGAACATGACCTGTTTATCTTGATTTTAATGTATATTGGATATTTTTAGTCATTTTTAATCCTTCAATACCTTTAAAAATTTTACATCATGTAAGGAATAAAGCAGGTGCTGTTGTGGAAAAGTAATCAACAGCAGGAAGCTGCAATGCTGCTCGACACGGGTTCCTGTTGCAATATCAAAGTTGATATTTTTCCAATAACAGCATGTCTGGAAGTTCTTCTTGCACCACATCAATTCAAATTTTATTTGTGACATCCACAGTCATCCACAGTACAATATGCAATGAAATGCTTAATAATGATTCTTCTTTTACAATTTATTATGTTTGTTATAACTGTTATTAGTTCATAATATGACAAAAATAAATACTGTCTGTCATGTTGGAGAGAAATCAAAAAGCACCAACTCCTACATCTTGAAGAATAGAAATGGTAGGAGTCTCCATTGAGCCGACATTGGAGACTCCTTCCATTATTGGTAAATAATCATCTCTTCACAAAAAGCCTGATCATATTGATGATTCCACATTTTTATTGTTCACTGATTATTAAGATGTTATCCAATAATTCCACTTGTATTCTACCTCGTTCTTCCTGTAAGTTGCTTGACCTTCTCCTCCAGTCATGGTAACAGACTTTTTTATGGATTGATGGAGAAGTGCTTCAGTTGCCTGAAGGATGTTGCATCTCCGACACAACTCGCGCTAAAGCCTCTCTCTCTCTCTCTCTCTCTACATCTTGCCTCCATGTTAGCCTTTCCATATTGTGTCCAGTCATGCAGACAGAGAGTAGGAGCCTCGAAAGAGTGTGGGATGTTGGTGAGATGGAGCTGAGTCATTCATTTTACTCATGGTTGCTTGTTGGACAAATAGTGATGGGTTACTAGCACTAGCAAGTCAGGTTAAGAAGGAGAAGTGTGATCATGGGTGAAGTAGTTGTTACAGAGTTGATGGCTCATACTGTAGCACTGAACAAAACACAAAAACTAAAATCTCACATGGTCATATTACAACTCATGAAGATGTTTTACAATACACAGCATGTATCACAATGTTTACAATGTATTTCATGGAAAATTTAATGTATGTTGAAACAGTATATGTTGAAATTTTATGTATTTAAAAATGTTTTTAATCATTTTTAATCAAAAGTCTGCTTTTGATCCAGCCAGACTTTTGAACTTTTTCTTGGTCTACAATTGAGGATGTTTCCTTTCCCGTACTCTCAGGCCTGTAGTGATGAATCCATGTCTCGTCACCAGTATCGCTTCAAATTTTATTTGCACATATCCAAACTCTTCTGTTTATGCTCTTCCATGAGTCTCCGTGTTTTCTTTCATGCAAATCACAAGTGAGTCAGTTTTGCTCAACCCACAGTTGCAAATGAACTGATGTAACACGTTCACACCTGCACTGCAATGATTGGCGAGACAGTAGGCTTGATCGGAAAGCGCTGATAAGGCGGTGCGGCCAACAGACGTTTTAATATAACTGGAATTTGGATCATTTTTGACTCACCCTTGTGTATGTGGAAGTAATTAAGTCTTAACAGCTTCATCTTCACATACAACAGCTTCCGAACTGGGGGTTTATTTTCTTCCAATATAGTCGAATTCTATATAAAACTGCTATAAAACTTTTCCCCTCATAACAACTACCAAGTCATTAATAATGCATGCTTTCTCCAAGAAATACAAAGCCAGTGATCATATTTTCTTTTACTTTTTAATTTTTAACAAACCAGTTATCGTGTTTTTTTTTCTAATCAGGCTTTCAGTTCTGAATTGTCACTCATGAGATCCCATTGAAACATTTTACGGAAAGCAGTATTTTGTTAGAATTGTCCTGCTTGGTAGGAAAGAGATGAATGTTATCCTACTTAACATCCTATAATTCTAACCCAGAGTATATCTTGGATGTCCGAGCTCAGATGCCGGTGGCACCGCAGAGATTTATGTGCACGGTTTTCCAATAACAATTGACAGGGTGAATGCTTATGAGTACCAGTGGACCTAAACTGTGAGCTCGCTACAAATCCCCAGTAAACCATTAAGCATACAGTATGTCCTCCCTGCTCCATAACTCTACTTCCCACACCTTGAAAATGATAGGGAGCCACCCTTCAAACACGCCATTTGGTTTGGAAAAGCCCGAATCCACATCAGAATAAAAAGGCTTATGTGGTTCTGCATCTGATGAAAGGAAGACGAACGGAGGGGTGTGGGATGAAGAAGCTGGGGTATTTTCAGAAGAGCAGAGGCCCAGTCTGAGGCTGCGGTGAGGAATTTGTTTTAAGGGAGGGACAGGGTTGGTAGAGGATGGGGCTTGCAGGTGCACTTTCCAACCACACACTAAATTCATTTTCACTCAGAGGCATGGAAAATGTGGGTCGCTATGATTACTAGATAGAAAAACCTAAAAGAGCATATTCGAGTATGACCAAATGTATAGAATTTTGTCTATATTTTCAGATCAGCAAATTCTTGATTTTTCATTCTTTGCGAATACACATTTAAGTTCCTTACCTTACAATACTGTGCAAAAGCCATGAGCCCACCTCACCACTCCATTTCTTCATAATTTGCTTCCAAAGAGCCAGACTTTCTTCTATTTATTAATGACATCTTGAGAAATACAGTGGTGTGAAAAACTATTTGCCCCCTTCCTGATTTCTTATTCTTTTGCATGTTTGTCACACTTAAATGTTTCTGCTCATCAAAAACCGTTAACTATTAGTCAAAGATAACATAATTGAACACAAAATGCAGTTTTTAAAAGGTTTACGTTATTAGGGAGAAAAAAATCTCCAAATCTACATGGCCCTGTGTGAAAAAGTGATTGCCCCCCTTGTTAAAAAATAACTTAACTGTGGTTTATCACACCTGAGTTCAATTTCTGTAGTCACCCCCAGGCCTGATTACTGCCACACCTGTTTCAATCAAGAAATCACTTAAATAGGAGCTACCTGACACAGAGAAGTAGACCAAAAGCACCTCAAAAGCTAGACATCATGCCAAGATCCAAAGAAATACAGGAACAAATGAGAACAAAAGTAATTGAGATCTATCAGTCTGGTAAAGGTTATAAAGCCATTTCTAAAGCTTTGGGACTCCAGCGAACCACAGTGAGAGCCATTATCCACAAATGGCAAAAACATGGAACAGTGGTGAACCTTCCCAGGAGTGGCCGGCCGACCAAAATTACCCCAAGAGCGCAGAGACAACTCATCCGAGAGGCTACAAAAGACCCCAGGACAACATCTAAAGAACTGCAGGCCTCACTTGCCTCAATTAAGGTCAGTGTTCACGACTCCACCATAAGAAAGAGACTGGGCAAAAACGGCCTGCATGGCAGATTTCCAAGGCGCAAACCACTTTTAAGCAAAAAGAACATTAAGGCTCGTCTCAATTTTGCTAAAAAGCATCTCAATGATTGCCAAGACTTTTGGGAAAATACCTTGTGGACCGACGAGACAAAAGTTTTGGAACTTTTTGGAAGGTGCGTGTCCCGTTACATCTAGCGTAAAAGTAACACAGCATTTCAGAAAAAGAACATCATACCAACAGTAAAATATGGTGGTGGTAGTGTGATGGTCTGGGGTTGTTTTGCTGCTTCAGGACCTGGAAGGCTTGCTGTGATAGATGGAACCATGAATTCTACTGTCTACCAAAAAATCCTGAAGGAGAATGTCCGGCCATCTGTTCGTCAACTCAAGCTGAAGCGATCTTGGGTGCTGCAGCAGGACAATGACCCAAAACACACCAGCAAATCCACCTCTGAATGGCTGAAGAAAAACAAAATGAAGACTTTGGAGTGGCCTAGTCAAAGTCCTGACCTGAATCCTATTGAGATGTTGTGGCATGACCTTAAAAAGGCGGTTCATGCTAGAAAACCCTCAAATAAAGCTGAATTACAACAATTCTGCAAAGATGAGTGGGCCAAAATTCCTCCAGAGCACTGTAAAAGACTCGTTGCAAGTTATCGCAAACGCTTGATTTCAGTTATTTAGAATTTTAGACGGTCATGTAGTTGGCATCACTTTTTCTTCCTTATCGTGAAAGAACCAGAACATTTCCCTGCGATGCTGTCACGCTGCATTTGCCGATGACATGAAGATCTGAAGTACACTGTGGCACAGACGCCCAGCAAACTTGTGGCTTTATTTTTTTTTTCTCCTCTCCAACTATTTCTTCAAAGACACCACTTCAAACCGGCAGGACGCAGCTCAGGACATATAATCAGAGAGCGTGGGCCTTCCCACAGAGTGAAGGAGCTAACGCCAGCACGCCAAGGTCAGCCATGTTGGAAGAGCTTCAATAACATCTGCTCAGCAAGAAACCGTTCCAGGACTGAAAAAAAAAAAAGCTAATCAAAAGAGACATTATTATACATCAATTTATTTTTAAAGAGGTTTGAGGAGGGTTGAGTGTCACTTTCAGTCGAATCGTTCACTTTGTTTTGGTTTTATTGTGAATAATTCCGTTATTTTTTTTGGGCAATGCATAATGAGTAGGAAATAATATTTTATATGTGCATTTTAAAGAGATCTTTGAAGAGTACAAGTGAAAAATGTTGACTAAAACAAAACAGAACAAGAAAGGAAAAAGATTGGCTGTAGTAAAACTGCTTCATCTGGTTTAAATGACTAATGTGTACTGTACTGTAGGTTTATGAGAAAATGCAAACAAAAATAACCGGTAGTGTATTTTACTGGGAATGAAAATATTCCATTTTGGATGAGTCAAATCATTTGATTCAGCTGATTATTAAAAGTTTGCATTAAATCAGTGTATACAGTGTCGCAAATGGAGGGGAGGGGGGGGAATCTTGGGACGTGAGAAATCCTGAGAACCCAGAGGAAACCCACCATGCACAAGGAGAACATGCAAACTCCATGCACACAGAATCGAACCCAGACCTTGAAGGTGCAAGGCACAGTGCTGCTTATGGCTGAAATTATTTCATCAAAGTTTACCTTCAAAATAACATGATTTACATTACATTTTATCAAACACATCTATATAATGTGTATACCTAATTGCCATCTCTCCTCCTCTTCTCTTTCTCCCCCTCTTTCTCTTTCCTCTCTCCCCCTGTCTCCCCCTTTCACTCTCTCTCTCTCTCTCTCTGTCGAGCTACACATGTCATACCCTGAGCTGCCAGTGATCCAGACTCCCTCTGCCCTCCGGACCTGTCTGACCCATCCTGGTGCCCCGTTTCTGGTTGGAGGTCTCGTTGCATGGATGCCCCGTGTGTCTCTTTGGGAAGCGTCTGGTGTCTGGTGATGATTCTCTCTACTTAGGAGATGGTTCTGGCCTCGACTGGTGTTGGCAGCTGTTTCTCTGAGGACTTGACAATTCGATAGTTCAGGACTGGAACTTTCTACAAGTCTATCTGAGTCTCCAATAACTACTGAACTCCATTCTAACATCAATTAACATCAACTATTATAGCTGAACTGTCTGCCACCTAACACACTGTATAAATGCAGATCATTTCCTGCTCTCTGTTTCACCCAGATGAGGATGGGTTCCCTGTTGAGTCTGGTTCCTCTCAAGGTTTCTTCCTATTACCATCTCAGGGAGTTTTTCCTTGCCACTGTCGCCCTCGGGCTTGCTCACCAGGGACTATCTGACCATTTTGATTCATACACATTCACATTCCATACATTCATTCATTCATTCATCTTCTATACCGCTTAATCCTGTGTTCAGGGTCGCGGGGGACCTGGAGCCTATCCCAGGAAGCTTAGGGCACAAGACGGGGTACACCATGGACAGGGTGCCAATCCATCGCAGGGCACACACACATACACACACTCACACACCACGGGCAATTTGGGAACCCCAATTAGCCTAACCTGCATATCTTTGGACTGTGGGAGGAAACCGGAGTCCCCGGAGGAAACCCACCAAGCACGGGGAGAACATGCAACATTCCATACAAACTTAAATAATTCTTTTGATTGTGTAAAGCTGTTTTGAGACAATGTCAATTGTTAAAAGCGCTATACAAATAAAATTGAATTGAAAATTGAATATAATTGTACGCCTAAACAAGAATTTCAATACAAAAGTGTACAGTGTCTCCAAACAATGTAAACCCTCCTGCAGCTCCTTCTCATACCACACTCGCCACATGCCCGCAGAAAGTCAAACATGCTTTTGGATAAATGACTATAACTACAAAGGGTTGTTGACTTGTTTGAATGACATCACTAGGACTCTTGATGCAACAATACAGTATTAACACATCTTTTGAATTTCATCTTTACTGAGAAAACAGAAGAGACAGAAAGGGTGTGTGACTTGTTGTACAGGAAATATAATGCCCTGAGAGTCCCGTAATATTTTTAACACGGCTCTTGTCGGTGAGGAAAATCATTGCTTATGAACCGGCAGACTCCATCCTGACAAAGAATAAAATAAAATAATAAAAAATGAGATGTGTGAGAATGTTGAAAATTCAGCTGATCAACTGAGGCAGAGTGACCAGTGTGAAAATGTGTTTATATACTGTATATATATACTATATACATATATATATACACACACACACACATATACACACATATGCACACACAAAAGGCTTCGTGAATTTCATGCTGAAAGGCGTCCAATCATAGTGTAAAAGGGAAATCAGATGTAGCGTCTAAGCTTTACAGCGCTGAGCTCCAATCAGTGGTTTATATAATTATAGTCATTACATATAAGAACTGATTGGAGATCAGAGCTTTCTGCCCAGTTGCCAGAACAGCGCGCATGAATTTACTTTCATGAAAGAGCTCGGAGCGAGCAACCCCATGTATGTACGTGTGTATGAGAGAGAATTAAAAAATATAATTTTTTTGGATTAAAAAATAAAAGTTTAATTTTGGGCTACTGAGATTAAGAACTTGATTAAGTATAGCACTAATTATATGCATTAATTATTATGTCAGCAGAAGATCCTTGCTCTGATATTATATTAATGTGTGTGTGTGTGTGTGTGTAAGAGAGAAAGAAAAAATTAATCATGCATGAAAAATGACACAAAAGCACCTAAAGAACTGCACAGACTTTGTTCCTTCCTCAGATTTCTGTCCCAATCAGATCAGTTTTATTTATTGCTCGACAGTGAACAGTAACACTTTACATGAAGGTTCCCTTAACTAACATTATTCACTGCTTTAGTTAACATTAAAAATATTCAGCATTGACAAAAGTGTTGTTAATAACACAGCAAAGTAAATTCACACATTCATTAATTCATGTTTGGTGAAAAAAAACAACAACACATTTCCAACGAGTCTCTCTCTACTGTATAACTCATAAATAAGGATTAAAAGAAATCAGAGCGAATGACTTAATGAATGAAGAAATTCAAATCAGCTCAGGTCTCTGGGTGAAATTATTGGCACCTTGAATTTTGCCAATGGACCATCAAACGATCTTAAAAGCTTTAGTTCTTGCTGGTTGTTGTGGACACATTTTCACTCGTTGTTTCAACATTTCTAACGAAGCATCTGTTTGTCCTGTGTTTGTTCTGTAGAGAATATTAGACTATTGATTTTGCCATTTGGTGACAATAATCGTTCTATTCTTAATCAACTAAACTCAGGACTCCATGAGCAAGCGCTCAGTCTCAGTTATGAAATTTACCTGTTAAACACAAAAAAACACATTACTGCATTAATGCATTAGCTCACATTGGTGTTTGCGGACTATTGCTTAGCCATATTATTAATTAATTGCTCATCAAATGCGTACAAACGTAACATTTTTAAAGACATAATAATTCTATTTTATTAATTTTCCAATAACAGCAGCTCTGACAATATCTCCAGATGTTTAACATTTCTGCTTAACATCTGAAATTTAATGTAAATAGAAATGGGGGAAAAATATATATATAAATAAATGATTGGCAAATTGCTGTGGTATAAAAGGAATGCAGTCATGCACGCACAGTGCCATCATTCAGAACACACGTGTGTTTTATTCCTTATTTAAAAGATTTCGAAATACTGTGGATTATAGAATGTATAGTTAATAAGCTATAGTTCATTGTTTCTAAATGTTCCTAAGGTCAATAATTTAATTAAGGTACCCCTTCTGTAAACTGATCCCAGTCAAATTTTGAGAATTGGTTGAAGAGCGAGAAATGAAGAGCAATAATGTGTGTGTGTGTGTGTGTGTGTGTGTGTGTGTGTGTGTGTGTGTGCGCATGCACGTGTGCATGTTCTCTAAAGACCCTGCTCCACAGGGGCTCTATCTCTAAGGAGGAAAAAAAAAAAAAACAACAACACACTATCAGACGCTGTTTATTTACCCAGGCACACTAATCTGTCTGGCCATCCGGATGAAAGAGAAAGCTGGTGCTAGACTGAGTCACCTTTACCAGTGTAGGATTTTTGTACAGTCGTGTAGACACAGACGGTGGAGACAGACACACCCGCCTGTGGCTTTCACACACATAAATAGGCAATTTCATCATTTTCAGACTCTTCTAATTCACAGTCATAACAAAAAAAAGGCCATAAAAAGACACTTCTACAAATGAAAGCATGTGGTCCTTTGAAGAGCTTAAATTGGGAGAAAGACGTTAGAATGGAACAAACATGGGTTTAATGCAAGAAACAGATACCGTCTAGTACTTTCTCTCATCTCATCCCCTCTTTTCTCTTTCTCTCTGACTTTTAGTCTGTCTGAATAAATGGTTCCTATGCGAACGGCTCAGAAAGCAAAGGCTTTCCTTTCCTTTTGGAAAACATGATCTGTTAAGAGCTCAGCAACATTGTACCATGTAACAGCAATGGAAGAAAAAACAAACAAAAACATAAAAAATATCAATACTACCAGTTATTAAATTAAATCATGCTTTCTTTTGCTTCTTTTTACACAGTCTTTTAAATAATGTTTAATTCAGCTGCTCGCAGCTATCTTTCATACGTCAATAAAAACAACAAAAACAAGAATTTATTTTTTTAAAAGATGTCCGATAGGTCTTAAGAGTGCCTCGTAATGATTATGACCTGCTTCCAACCTCTGACATTTCAATGCATGATGGCTACTGACTCACAAAAGCAGTATAGGATACACCCTCACCACAAAGGCATCTCTCAATGTCATTTCCATACCCTTGTTTATGAACACAAAGGTCCCCCTTTGCATATGCATCATATAATTACTGTACACACACAGTCTTCACACAGAGGATGCCTGTAGTTAGGTGGGTAAACTATAAATAACATTAGAACGAGCGTGCCGAAAAGTCCAGCCCACATCTGTATTTGAAGTACAAGTCAACTGCAGTTCCAGGATCATCGTAGGAGTCTTTCGTTCATCAAGTGTCTGAAGTTGAAGGTAGGCGGGTGAGATCTTTGCTTGTTACAGTAAATGAGCCTTTGGCTCAAAGTCATATTGCTTAATGATGGCGTGGAATATAAACAGGAACATGATCTTTATCTTACGATCTGATGGACGGGCGTATTAACACAGAGATGCCAGATTTACCTGAATACGCATCAAACATGAACTCACAACCAAATACAGTACGGATCTTTCCCTGTTCAATCACACCTCATTAAAATACAGCAGACTGCCCCCCCTCCACCATCGATTATACAGTACAGTTACAAATGTCTCCAAAATTCAGAGTTCTTTGCTCTGCTCCCATTGGCGCCAATTCATCAAGCCATTTTCATCTTAAGTTAAGATCAGCTCTAAGTATGTGTTTGCGCAGGTGTGCGTTTAAAAATGTGCGTGCATTGTGCGCCAACCCTTCCTAGAGCTCTTTCAGGTAACTTGGAGAGGTGTAGTTAAACATCAGGAAGTCCATTTTGTAAAGCTGATAGAGTTGTCTCTGTTGCTGTGCGCTGATGTTTTTGAAAAACATGGCTGCCATCTGGTCGGTGGTGCGGGTAGACTTGGCGTAGGATGGAAAATGTAGCGAGTCGGGCACGCCGGCCAGCTTAAGCACGTAGTCAGCATCCTCCTCCAGTGTCTCGTACTTGCCTACCACGTCATAGTGGATGTGGCAGGGGTGGCAGAGTGTGTGCACAGTCTGCCAATGCTCATTCAGCGGTGCCTCGCGTTTCGTGGCCGGATCTACAAGGTATTCTGCGAATTCCGTGAACTTGACATCGCTGCCACTATGGATGGCTTCAGCCGTAGCATTCTTGCGGTACCTCCGGATAATACGTGTGCCATACCGCTTGTGGAAGGATTTGTTGTAGCGCAGTGTGAACTTATTACGGTATGCCGACACTAGGCGCTCGAAGGGCTCACGCACAAACAAGAACTTGAGATAGTTCTTCAAGCGGTGGTTGATGTCAGCAATGTTGTACTGGTTGAGTGTCTTCAGGTTGGAGGGCACATGTGCCTCGTTGGGGAGGATGTCCATGGGATCGGTGTACTTGCCGTGCCCGCTCATAACCATCATCACCCGCTTCCAGTTGGTGCACGCCACCTTGGGTACGTAGCAGTAGATTAGCTCATATTCTTCATCCACTACTAAGTGTTTAAGGTCACTCGGTGTCAGTACGTGTCGTCTGCGGCTCGAGGCACTGTGGGCATGACACATCTGGGCCACAAGGTCTCGTCGAGACTGGTGGAGAAGAGCTGCTCTTGAGAACTCCGTCTGAGTGAGAGAGAGCAAATTGAATGACCATTTAATAAAATATTTAGATAATGCATAGTTCCACTTGACCCTTTATAGGGCACTCATTAAAATACAAACATATGAAATCAAGCAGAAAAAGTAACTATCAAAAGGAACAAATATATGTCTGTGATATTTAAAATTGTTTGGCAACAGAATCTTGCAAAAATCACTGGTCTCAATATTGGATGTGGGAAAATGTGGTGGATGTGGTTTATAGAACTCAATATTCAAAGCATTGATACTGGTATCATATCATAAATCAGGGAAATAAAATTGGAACATCCGCAACATTGGCTGGGATTTTACTTCAAAATTTTATAATGGTTGCTATTGGGTGTTCCTTCGTCGAGTTTTATGACTGTTACCGTGGCAACTCTGATAATGCATTCCTAGAGCGATGTGGCTGCACACAGACCACAGGTATATTCAGGTGATTTTAAAATAGGCTTCAGTTGAGGTATACAATTTTTATTAAATGTCCATCAAGGGTCAGCTGTCAAGAGTCTGTCTTGCAAGAATTTTATCTGCGAATTTTACAAGTAGCTAACAATGCAAACTTCCCTAGACCAAAGACACACAATGACGCTCCGGTACTCTGAATTCACTCCGCTACACTTCATTTAGTGCAGACAATTAATTTTAAATGGGTTTACAAGTGATCCAATCAAGAATGTTGATTATTTTCAATCCTAAGATCTTTTTACTCTTTCTCTATTTCACACACACTTACTTCACAGTATGAGCTCTTTGTTACAGTGGAATTTCCCCAGAGCTCACAGCCTTTCTAGAGTGTTTCAGTAGTTCTGTTTATCAGATCATGAAATACAGAGCCTGTGTGCAGAATGTAGTGGATAAAATGACAGGAGGACAAAAAAGAGAGATGTAATCATGTCAGAGTGGATGGTACAGACCAAAACACCTCGATGCCTTAATGCCTGAAGCCTGATTATTCTAATACTGGGGGTAAAGGCATCAAAACTCCCATAATATTTCTTTATGTAATGTAACTTTATGTAATGACTCTCTTAAAGTGTGTATGTTCATGACACTCAGAAAAAGTCGTCTTCAATCACCAGAACAGAGCTTGCCTCATCATTGTGCATTATCTTTGTATTTTGACTCAAATTCTTTTTTTTTTTAATTTTCTTACCCAGTTTTAAAGCAATTAACTTGCTATTTATAGTCATCCTAATTAGCCAGTGGATAATTAAACAATACTCTCCTCCACTGAAAAAGACATATTGCATAATTCTGACAGCCCTTTTTTTTTTTTACAGTTTGTGAATTGTGGGTGTTATGTAGCCTCAGCTGGTGGTTTGCGCCACTTGCCACAGCTCCAGGTCGCCAGTTCAATATGTGGGAGGTTTTCCCTTCCAAAGAAAGTTTCAAAGAATTCCCGGTTCTCCTCTCACCTCTCAAAAACAAGATTGTACTGTAGGTATGAATAAATGTGAGAATGAGTATGTGTATGCTGCCCTGTAATGGACTGATCCAGGGTGTATCCCGACTTCACCATGATCCTGACCATTATAGCGTGTTTACTGAAAATTAATGAATGGTGACCGGATAGGATCATACAGTATATGTCATGTGATCCCAGAACCAACACCTTAAACAACTGAACAATTGAACATTTTCAATGTCATTATCAGTCTTTTACAGTTGAACATAATGTACCATATACAGTAGTATATACCCACTACAAGGCCTAACACATAGTGTATGTACATGAAGCCATGATTGCTGCTCATACAGGACATTTAAATGTAGCTCCAAAGACAAAAAAAATGTTATTATGTGAAGTCAATAGATACATTTTCATGTGATTTAAAGTAATTGATCACATTTTAAAATGCTCAGATTTACTTGTATAATAAACTTGCAATGTTGGAATTAAGAAATGCATGAAAAACTGGTTAGAGGAAACAGATTATACTTTTATAATATTTCAAACTTTGCACTTTTATAATGTTTCAATCTTTACAATTTAACAAATGTTAAAATCCCCCGAATGAACCCGGCACTGCCTGCAGTGGCTGGGTTAATTGGGAGATTTTGAGACCCGCCCACCATGGCAGGTCTCAAAATCTGATACTCAGATCCAAAAATCAACAGCCTAGAGATGTATTCTTCCAAAAAAAAATAATTCCCCTTAAAGGTAGCTCAAGCAAACAACTTTGGTTTTATCCAAACTTTATCCAAAAAAGCGTGAGCAGCTACCCTATATGTTTGAGGAGAAGAACCTCAAAGACCAGCCAGTGGTTCCTGAAACTCACATTTGCCCTCTTTGCAACTGAAAACTTACACATAGAGGGTAAAAGCCTTTGGGAAAAGATCTGCATCTTCATCCACCACTGATGGTAGGGGTGGAGGTGTCTGTGGGGTGGATGGCTTGGCCACTAATAGCAGCTGTTTTGTAAATCCTGATAGGCTTTCTACTTCTTTCATATTTTTGTCCCTGTCATTTCCCACAACTCTCATTATTTCTTCTGCCTGCAGTGCCCTGACTTTAAGAGGTCATCTGGTTGCTATCCTGGCTGACCTTGCTTTCTTTCTCCTCTGACACAAGGGGTTGAGAAAGAGATTGGAAGCAGGGGGATGGGGTAGAGTTTGCTAGCGTTTGTTGCTTTTTTCGTCTTGAACAAACAGGGCTTAAAACACCATCATTTCTGTGAAAAGACATATTGGCTGATACCACTCCAATTAACCTAACCTACTTCCTTTCCTTTTCTTCTTCCTATCCATTTTACTCTTAAACCTATCCCTCAAGAACTTCATCCTGGTCCAGCACACTTCAGCCATTAAAATGCATCTTACTGTATGTGTCTTGTGATGGATAGATGTCTGTGGAAACATTGCTGTGCAGTAACGTTACAACCTAGGAGTTTCATGGAAAAAACTCCATAACCACACAAATGCATACCAGATTCACCTAATATTTCTGCAACCTCTCTCCAAGCTTGGTTCTTTTGGTTGGTGTCCTAGCAGGCGAACAACATCTGGTCATAATTTACAGGGTGATTCCAGACCACAAAAAGGTATGAAATGTATCCTCCATTTTGATTTTGAAAGCTAGGCATGATCTCTGGTGCTCTCTAAACACTTTGCATAATGCGATTTTATTGGTTAATGCCTTTGCACTCATTTGAGAGCTTGAATTTGTCTGGCGCAAATGATGTGAGTAAAGCGAAGCAACAGACCTATGGTACAGTTAAGGGACACGTAACATCACCGTATTTAAAGTAAATGGAGAGCACTTGCGTTGGATGTGTCAATCGAACTGTGTGAACAGTTTAGAATGTTGAAAATAAGGTAAATCAAAGTCAAATCTGGGGCTTGTTGACCGGCCTGAAAAATCACCAGACTTCACTTCTGGGAGCAATTTGGAAGCTCAAAACTCTGTATAAGAGTAAGCTAAAACTGACATGGCCTGACTAAGGAGCTGATAATGTCCCTTGCTGGCAGGATTAAAGGGGATCTCAAGGCAAAGACCAAATAAAAAATATCCACGTAAATGGGAAAAAATGTGTCATACGACAAATTCATTAATTCTCTTTATTATATAACATATAACATATGTCCATCTTAACTTCTTCTTCTTCCTAGCATTCGTCCCGCCTTGGGTCCGCTTGTCTTCGCTATTCTTGTTGGTGAGTCTAATGACTTCGAGTCAGTTGAGCCACCATTTTGCACGTCTACGCTTGTGACGTGGTCCAGCCGAATAAGGCAGTGTGTTCACTGGAGCATCCATGCATCTCAGCATGAATGTTCATTCTTTTTAATGATGTGAAAACCAGAGAATGAGTAGGATGATGAGTTAGTTACCTCCATAAGAAGACCACACTACAGTACAGAGTGTCCCGAAGCCTTACGCACTCCAAGCATACAATATCCAAATGCATCATGATAGTTCTCAAGTTATTTGAATGAACTATTGTAAGAAAAAGATCAAAGCCTAAAGAGAATGCAGAAGAATTCGGGTGATGTCATACACATGAGCAATTCTAGTTCTGTGTACAGAACTTGCAAACATAATCTGGTTTGTTGTCCGAGCTACAGATAATGGACGAATTGAAGCAAGACCCAAGTATATAGAGTGTTAGTAGTTTAGTTTTGGAGGCTCTTGTTACACATTCTCTAAGTCTCTGGCATCACTAGAGTGATTTTTGTTCTCAGTTGGTATTTTAATAATGGTGTTGGAGCTCTCTATTTAACACATCGCTCCAAAATCCACAGATGTTCAATTGAGCTTTAGCTTAAGTGAGTGTGAAGGCCATAGCGTATGTTTTACACAATTACTGTCCTCATTAAACCATTCAGTGAGCACCTGGGGGACAATGGGTGGAGTCATCCTACTGTAGATGGGAAAACCCATCAGACAGCAACTTTGTATTGATTAGCGGTGATACCTGCGACAAGTAAAGCTAAACCAGCACAATAGACTAACACCTACCACTGGATAACTGAGTCAGTGTTTTCCTTTAGTTTGCCCCCATCAGCATGAAGTTCAGGACGAACTGATAAGTGGCAAACCTACAGTAACGCTTCAGGCCTTAAAAAATACATGTGTATGTAATTTTTAATGCCACATTAGGAAAATCCCTTCCAAAGCATCCCAATCCGGATTAAGAACTGTTTTGCATCTCGTTGTGTCGCACAGATGGTGGAGGAATAACCTCCACTCTTCACACTCGTTTCTCATCTCTCCCATCACTCACATAAGCAGTGAGGCGTGAACAAGAGTCTCACACAACACATGTTTACACCAACAACTTGCATGCCGATAAGAGAGATTTCTGCCTCAAAATTAGTGGGAATGCATTAATACATTAGCCTAGAAAAAAGAAAGTAAAATGTAGACTCTCTCTCTCTCTCTCTCTCTCATTCTCTTTCTCAAACACTGCAAGTGAATGATGTAAATGGTGTGAATGCAGTTATGCATCTGTAATACACTGTGGGTGCAAGTGCTCGTTCATTAAGAGCTTTTTCACTTCCATTAACACATGTTCCATATCACACATTCATTCTTATTTGTGAAGATCAGACAACATGCAAATAGCCTCATTTTATCTCTCTAAACACTCTCTCTCTTTTAACCACAAAGTCATGTTCATCTTCTACTGAAATCTTTTCAGACTGAACTGGAGTAAACATCATCTCATTTGAGTTTAACAAATTAACAAGCAGGAGTCATTCATTCATTCATTCATTCATCTTCTACACCGCTTAATCCTGTGTTCAGGGTCGCGGGGGACCTGGAGCCTATCCCAGGAGACTTCGGGCACTAGGCGGGGTACACCCTGGACAGGGTGCCAATCCATCGCAGGGCACACACACATACACACACTCACACACCCAATCACACACTACGGGCAATTTAGGAACGCCAATTAGCCTAACCTGCATATCTTTGGACTGTGGGAGGAAACCGGAGTACCCGGAGGAAACCCACCAAGCACGGGGAGAACATGCAAACTCCATGCACACAGAGACGGGAATAAACAGGAGTCAACTTTTTGCAAAAAAAAAAAAAAAAAAGAAGTGAAATATTACATATTAAATTTGAAACCAAAAAGCTAATAATAATAAAAATAAGACAATACATAAAATGAAAACATCCTTTGTGTTTTCGGTGATTATTAATGACCCATAGTTTTATTAATGACTGTACAGTTTTATTAATGACTGTACTCATTATTTTATTGATTATTAATTTTTATATTCATTCATTCATTTTCTACACCGCTTAATCCTGTGTTCAGGGTCGCGGGGGACCTGGAGCCTATCCCAGGAGACTTCGGGCACTAGGCGGGGTACACCCTGGACAGGGTGCCAATCCATCGCAGGGCATAAAAGAAATAATAATTTTTTCATCTATATTAATTGTGTCCAAAATCTTTCATTTTTTAATCCCTAATGTTCCGCTTCGTTTATATTTTCTGCGCTGTTCTCCAGCTGAGAGATGTTTTAGCAAAACACATCCAGCTGCCGAGAGAACAGGGACCTGGGGGCTTGAAATCGCCTTCAATCTTTTATTATTATTAATGAGACTGTGGCTTACACTGGCAATAGAAAAAAGTCGTTTTGTAGTTGGGGCTGCACATGATGATAATCGAGTCCTGAGGAAGAAAAGTGCTTAAATGCAGTTTTGCCATCATTTGAAGTCAGTGGGGTTCCTCATTTACTGCCTAGAACCCTGTGTGCTTAAAAAGGGTCCAGCATGCATTTTCTCCAGGAAACCCTATTAAAGTGTATAAATAAAATGTGTGGCTGATGCCTGATACGTTCTGGCTTACAAAACATAAAAAAGTGAGATAAGCTCAGTGGTGGACTGCTGAGCGAAAGGAAATGTGAGATACCGAACTGAACAGTCGGGCAGTGTGTTATTCAGGCAGTGTGTATCAGGGGGTAGGAAGTTATATGAGGGCATTTTCAGTGCATGAATGCAGAGCACACATACAGTATTGTAATGACCTTCTGATTAGTAGTACAGTACAATGCAATGCCTTAACCACTGAGCTACCACCTCCGTCTTACTGTACTGTACGTCAGGGACTTGTCAATTAACTATAAGCTTAATTAATTGGTTGATGAGACCATAAAAACAACCCTGTTATAATATTAAGCAAAACACTAACAGTGATGGAATATTTATCATATTTATTCGATAATAATTTGCATTATATTGTACCACAATGCTCTGGAATCCTCAAATTGATTGGCTATAAGTTATCGGTTAATTTTCAAATAACAGAAGCTCTTCCAGAGTAGCTACAGTACAAAAAAAAATACCCATATTAACTCGTTATTAAAGCCTTTTTTTATCAGAATCTTCAAGATTTTTACATTCCGTGCATTTTCCACCATAGGAAAGTCTTTTTTGTGTCATAACTGTTTATTTTTTATTTTTGTGTCCTACAGACATACTGTGGTAGAGAGAGAGAGAGAGAGAGAGAGAGAAAATAGGATGGGGAGCATCATATTTAGCAACTGATAACTTGATTTGTTGATGTACCACAACAATAAAGTTAATTTTATATACAGTATATGCCTATTACGATGATTTTCCTATAACAGCATATCCTGAAGAGTTTTATCCTTTATTTGTTTTGTGCAGCTCTTCCGTCTATAAATAACAAGTACAAAAAATAAAAAGCTTAACCAAAACTAATATATGTAATAAAATATTCCATATTTCAGAGCTCAGCATCAAGGTTATCGCATCTCATTTAAATGTTTCTTTCGTTCACCTTCTCTGTCTCTCTGATTGACGGTCGTGACGTGACCCCCCTGACCGGCAGTGAACTTGCAGTTCTCCTCTCAGACGTCTCTGTCTACAGAACTGGTGCTGAATTATTAAAACTCGCTGGCTTCCACTGAATTATTGAAGCATGATTGCGTTCTGTTTGTACTCTGCTAGTGATCTCAAAGAGGGAATGTATTTCTACCTAGTGGGAGATATTTACCTTACACAAGGAGGATACAGAGAGGAAAAAAGAAGAAGCAAATGCACTTTATGATGTTGAAGATGAGGCAAGATGGGGTTTGTATGTAGAAATTTCTCCCTTCTTGGCCATGGCCATACTGAGACACAAACTTACATGGCAAAATCTAAAATTAAGAGTCACAAAAAAAAAAAAAATAAATCAGTGACAACGTTATAAAGGCCAGGGCATGCATTATTGCAGCCCATGATGGTGATTTTCAGTAACGAAGTGCAAGCAGTTCGTTCTGTTGCCGTGGCAATGATGATGACTCATGACAGCTGAACTGTAGATGCATGTCTGTGTGTGGATGTATTTGTAATTTGGGTGCAAGAAAGACTGAAAAAGTGGATGTCCAACATTATCAATTAGTTCAGGAAACATAAAGTCTCTTTCCTTCACTCTCTCGCTCATCCTCTCTGTAACTCTTTCACATATACACTGTGTTCCAAATTATTATGCAAATTATTATGCAAATTTAAATGTTTAGTTTTTAAATTAAACTCATGGACGGTGTTGTGTCTCAGGGCTCTTTGGATCACTGAAATGAATCTCAGACACGTGTGATAATTAGTTTGCCAGATGAGCCCAATTAAAGGAAAAGTACTGAAGAAGGTTGTTCCACATTATTAAGCAGGCCACAGGTTTCAAGCAATATGGGAAAGAAAAAGGATCTCTGCTGCCGAAAAGCATCAAATTGGACAAGTTATGAAAACATTAGATATTTCACGAAAACTCATCGTACTGTGAAGACATTCGTGGCTGATTCACAGCACAGACAGGTTTGTGCAGATAAAGGCAGAATGAAGAAGGTTTCTGCAAGACAAATTAATCGGATTAAAAGAGCAGCTGCTGAAATGCAATTACAAAGCAGCAACCAGGTATTTGAAGCTGCTGGTGCCTCTGGAGTCCCGCGAACCTCAAGGTGTAGGATCCTTTAGAGGCTTGCAGTTGTGCATAAACCTACTATTCGGCCCCTAATCAATGCTCACAAGCAGAAACGGTTGCAGTGGGTCCAGGCATACATGAAGACAAGTTTTTAAACAGTCTTGTTTACTGATGAGTGTCGTGCAACAAGGATGCGACGTTAACAAGGAGGTGCCAGAGTCATGTTTTGGGAGCGAATCACAGGGAGAGAGCTGGTAGGCCCCTGTAGGGTCCCTGAAGGTGTGAAAATGACCTCTGCAAAGTATATTGACTGACCACTTTCTTCCATGGTACAGAAAGAAGAACCGTGTCTTCCGTAACAAAATCATCTTCATGCACAACAACGCACCATCTCATGCAGAGGTATTCATATAAAGAATACCTCTGTGTCATTGGCTGCTATGGGAATAAAAGATGAGAAACTCATGGTGTGGCCACCATCCTCCCCTGACCTCAACCCCATTGAGAACTTTTGGAGAATCCTCAAAAGATCTATGACCCTCATAGAGGCAGTTTGATTCAAAACAGCAGCTCTGGGAGGCTATTCTGACATCCTGCAAAGAAATTCAAGCAGAAACTGTCCAAAAACTAACAAGTTCAATGGATGCAAGAATTGTGAAGGTGATATCAAAGAAGGGGTCCTATGTTAAGATGGAACATGTAGCCCTGTTAGGATGTTTTTGATTGAAATAGTTTTTGATTTCAGTAAATATGACCTCCTAATGCTGCAAATTCAACAAAAGCCCATTTTCAGTTCTTTACAACCTATAAAATGTTTTAACTCTGTTGTGCATAATAATTAGAACAGTGCATTTTCAGTTTTTTATTTTAAAAATAAATATTGTTATCATTACGAGGTTTGTTCAATAAAATTAAAATTATACCCTAATAGTTGATGACTAGAAAACTATACTGACTTAATATCAGTAATAATATTAATACATTAATAAGCTGCATGAAAATGCAGCTGCTGTGTTATGTTCGTTCAATCCCCTGATTCAGACAAAGTACCAATGCATATTTGTAATGAAATAATTTTGGTTAGTAATACCATAAGAAATATTATATGAGACGGAGTGCTGTTGTGCTGAACATCAGCACAGCTGTGATGTGGTTGTAGGCACAATGGTGCAGCCCGAGTGCCAAAGATATGCCAGCTGTGATGATATTCAGCACCCCAGCATGAACTTGAGCACTTTATACAACATTTACACAAACACCATTTGTTAGCATATTATTATAGAATATGATTTGTTATTTTTGCTCCACCAACACATAACCTCCTGCACCTGGTGGAACTAACTAACTGCAACTGGCGGAGCTGACAACTTACAGTTAGCAACTTACTGTATAGTGTAATTAGCAAGAGTGAAAATAGGTTTAAATTCTTTCTGGTACTACTGTATGTACTGTAGCCATAAGGTGAGGAGAATAAACCATGGATGTGGTGGACAGTCCTGTGAATCTTATTAGTTTCTCTTTATATTGCCACTTACTCAGCTTTAAAATATCAGCTCCATTATCTTCCAAATTCTGGGGTTCTATCCCAAATGCATTAAAAGGATCAATAATTTGTTCCACACACCAAGTAGTGCCTTAGATCAGAGGGATTTGGGAATCTAGTTAGCTTGCACCTCTGTTGGCATTAAAAAAACAATACGGACAGTTCAGATTTAGAAACAATTACTAAAGGAGACAGAGTGTTTATTGTTTTTGTGTTTTGAATGTGGGTTTTGGCAGGTAGCTGCTCTTGACTCAGAACTGCGGACCCATGCTGGTAATCCACAGTTAATTCAGATTGATACATATAGTTAAATGTCTCATTGCTCAAACTGTCTATTATTACCACTTATGCCAAGCGCCTCGTCCAATCAGATTATTCAGTCAGAAATAGTTAAATACATAACTTGACCTGAAAGTTTATGACTGATCTACAACGCAGCTGAGACTTCAATGCTCATGACTTGCAACTCAAAATGCCACAGAACCCACATATTACAACTCGACTGAGACTTTAAAGCTTATGACTCACAACTCGATTCAAATTTTAAGCTCAGGACCTGCAGCTCGATTAGACTTTCCAGGCTTATGATTTATAATAATATAAATGTCTCAAACTTCAGAGCAAAAGACTCTTAACTCAAATCCCTGTCCATACAGTTCCCTATGGCTTCACTATTTGACTTCAAAAGCTGTGACTCCCTATTTCACTTTACGCTATTCAACTTACACACCAAATGTTTATGACTCCTAACTTGACTTGGACTTTAAAAGCTTATGATTTGGAACTTGACTTCATATAAAGTGTAATATATTTCTTGGCATATCAAAATATCATAGTACAATATTTTTGTTCCTGTCTTTAAACTCTACAGTGTACAGTACTATCATCTGTTTCTTATGTAAACTCATCTCCCATGTGAGTTCTTTATGACACTAAATCAGCTTTTTCACCCAATAAAACCTTACCAATTTTTCCATGATGCAGTTAACAGCCCACATCGCATTTTGCTTTGGTGCATTTATATATCCAATTCACTGTGTACAAAGCCCATAATTCTTAAGCCAATTTCAAAGTATGAAAGTACAACAGCAATATTTTATCACTCCTCGCTTCCATGATTGCATCAGCCTATGATTTCACAATCTTTGCTCACTCTCATTCATTCATCTCCTTATTTGACTGAAATAGAAGCATAAGACTGCATAAAATAAAGGCGGTTCATAATCAAGATCATATATGACAGATTGTCGTCACATTCTGGGATGATTTTCATACAAAGTTAGGCCTAAGTACAAATGAGGCTTTGTTAATCCTTGTGATTATGAGCGCAGTCTGTTTTTCATTCTGTTGAGAATGGATGTAGGGCAGTGTCCTGCACCTCAGGAAGTTTCCACTGGCTCTGCCTAGGTGCTGTCAGTTTGCCCTTTACACAGTTCACTCTCTCTTACACACACACACACACCACAAAAACACAAATGCACACAGTATTAGGGCCGGGACATTAACGCGTTAATTTAGATTAATTAATTACACAAAAATAACGCGTTAATTTTTTTTTAACACATTTTAATCGCACTTATTAGAACGTTTCTCACTGGATGAGTTTCGGCGGACCGATTATACTCGAGCATCAACTAGCGTTCAGACAAAAACAAACCACAGTGAACATGGACCATGAAGTTGATGTTTGCACTTTGGTTGGCCCTGTGGATGGGAAATTTTGTTATACAAAACGAATGGATGGAAGCGTCAGGGTTTAATAGTCCGGGTTTCCAATGTTCTGAATGTACTTGTAAGTATTGTGTTTTACTTAAATAAACAGTTTACAGAAGGTCTACCTACCTATAAGGTACCTGAATTTCTGAAATTGCTACACTTAATGGCAATATTGCACTGGTCTGTTGGACTTGGTTGAACAAAAATAAACAATATTTTGTTGCTTAAGCTTATGTATTCAGTCATTATTCAATGGTATACTAAAAATCCATATGAAAAAACTTACTTCTTACTGTTCTCAGGTCAAATATTTATATGCGATTAAAATGCGATTAATTTCGATTAATTAATTACAAAGCCTCTAATTAATTAGATTATTTTTTTTATCGAGTCCTGGCCCTAATATATATATATATATGTGTGTGTGTGTGTGTGTGTGTGCATTCGCTTGTGTGTCCATCAGAAGTAAGAGGTAGTTCTGCGATCCACACACCCACACACAGGTTGCTCTGAGGGGAAAACTGGCTTCAAATAAACAAACACAAATACACAGGCACTCAGTATGAGGGAGAAAGAGAGAAGGACGAGCAGACGAGTAGGAGAGAGAGAGAGATCAGGAGCTAGTGATTTTCCACCTTTTGCACTTGAAACAATTTTTACATCAAGTTACTGAGACAAGCTTACAGTTCAGCGAGTTCATAACCATGATCAGCTGAAGAGTGTGTGCGTGTGTGTGTGTGTTGGGTAGGTCACCATGTTAAGCTACTGTATGACTTTAATGGGTCTTGATGAACTGAAAAATAATGAAAGGCTACATTGACATCCTTTGGTATATCAAACGGTCCACACGCACACACACACACACACACACACACACACACACACACACACACACACACACACACACACACACACATTAATGCAGCCATACGCAAATGTATTGATTCGGTTAAGCCTTGTTTTAAATAAAGGATGCACTTTAAATTGTTTAAATTTAAAAGTTAAATTTGCAACAATGGCAAATTTTAGCTTGAAGGTTGCTTCATCTGTGTCCGGTAAACCAGCCCACTGTGTCTTGTCCAAAATGAGCAACAATTAAAGAACCTACAGAGCAGAAAAGAAGAAGCAGGAGGCTGTAATTGCTACTTTTACTGTATGTCAGACGTCTGTACAGTGTACGTGTGGGTTTTATGTTTCATCTTGAGCTCAGGTTAATACTTGGTTTAATCTAACATTTATGGAAGGAGTCTCCAGTGCTAGCATAGGAAGTTGCAATTTTCAGGATATTGGTTACATGATAAGCTACATAGCTATAAACTGATGAACATAACAATATACTGATCTAAAATGTGATTACTGGGAAAGAATGACATTTTGGAGAACATGTCATCAGGATCAGGGAAGGAAGAATTAGAGGTTTTTAAGGAAGGCTCGTCTGGAGGCAGGGAAGATGAGGGAGAATGAGATCTACAGACAACAGTACTGTAATCTATTCATTCATTCATTCTCTATACCGCTTAATCCTGTGTTCAGGGTCGCGGGGACCTGGAGCCTATCCCAGGAGACTTCGGGCACTAGGCGGGGTACACCCTGGACAGGGTGCCAATCCATCGCACACACACATACACACACTCACACACCCAATCACACATTATTACAATTTAGGAACGCCAATTAGCCTAACCTGCATGTCTTTGGACTGTGGGAGGAAACCGGAGTACCCGGAGGAAACCCACCAAGCACGGGGAGAACATGCAAACTCCATGCACACAGAGACGGGAATCGAGCCTGGCCGGGGAATCGAACCCGGACCCTGGAGGTGCAAGGCGACAGTGCTAACCACTACACCACCGCGCCGCCTACTGTAATCTACTGGATTCCAATTGCCGTTAAACAAGAAAAAATACATTTTGGCAATAGTAACCTGATTAATTTCCTGGAACTGCACGAATTTCTCACTTAATTTTAGCCAATACCATTTTATATGTTGTTGAAAAAAGCATGAAATAGCATGAAATCAGTATCAAGCATATACATTATTCAACACTGTTTTAGACTACTGAAAGCTAAAAGCTAGTTAGCTAGTTAGTGTCTTAACACCATTTTTGCAAGGGGAGGGGGCACAAATTCATCAATACTGTTTTCCTATTTGTAAAATTTATTTTAGCATTGTGATAATTACTAGTTAAATCTGACTCACACATCACACATACAAAGCACAAAGCACAGCAGATCTTCCTGCTAGCATCCCGTCTGCTAGTTAGCGTCCAGTTATATTGCTAACAAAATGTATGATGAATAATCTTAAATAGGTCTGTTTCCTATATGATTAATTCCAATTATATTTTTGTATTTTCTAACCCTAGGTCAGTTTTTGAAACACGTAAACATTTTTGCATTCGAAAAAGGCCCTACTTGGAAGCTAAAGCCCCTAAAAGTAAACCCCTCAGTGGGACAAGCTGAAGAACCACTTAGGTGTTATGTAGAACTCTTTCCCATGAATTTTTCATACGGTTCCATCAATAATTGCTGTAGAATCCCACGTTTTGTACATTTAATGGATTTTGGCTTGGGTGAAGAAACAAACAACAGACCAGATTTGAGTTCATTTTAATACAAATGAATTATTCAACAGTAATAATTACACATTCCTTATTAATAAGCGCAGATCGTGTGTTTTAGGAAAACTCAGAAAATAAGCACAGACTGATCTGAGACCTGGTTAATCCAGCCCATAAAATAATGCCAGCTTCTTGCCAGTTTTAATTTAGTCCAAGCGTACCTTGATCTAGCCCGTAAATATATATCCATTTTGGTCCCTGGGTGTGATCATAACAATCATTTGGGGGTCAAAAGGTTTAAAAAAATGAACATCTAAATGAACTACTAACATATGCCAGATGTGATTTCATTCTTTTATTTATTATTGCGCTGACTGGATGGAGGTCTTTTGCTTACTTTGCCTCCTTTTTGCAGAACACTGCGTATCATTCTGCTTGCTTCATTACACCTTATTCTAACCCAGTTCAGGAAGAATCAAGAGGGCATTACTGCATCAGTATTGCACCATTTATGTAGCTATAAAGGGACTAACTTCAGCTTTAAAAGTATATAGAATGTAAAATGAGAGCTTGGATATGTATATATGTGTGGCTATATATGTGTGTGTGTGGGGGAGGAGGGGGGGGTAACAGGTGTAAAAGTGCACCCCATAATGGTATTTACCAGCTGTGACTTTCCCAGGGGGATATTGACCTTGCTATATAAAACTACTTAGTGCATCTAAACCACCAAAAAATGCTCTTAAGTGTATACAGTAAGGGCGTGTAGATTGAGTATAACTTAGAAAAGGTCAGGCTGAGTCAGCACACATCTGTATAAACACATGCACAATCTCTAATTACATAAATTACAGACAGGTTTAGTGGAAATATTTTTTTATATTCCATATTCATGAATAAAATTATCCTAAAAAAGGAAGGACGGGTTTGGTTAGCCAGTGTAGTAATGCAGAATCACTGATCAGGTAAGGACTTGCATGATTGCATGGCTTCATGTAAGTTAAGTAGAAGACATCAACCACATTAGATCTTGCCTAAAGTTCACTGTGTTAATTAGTGTGAACAGCAGAAGAAAGTAAGTGTGATGCATGTGTTACTGCACGGAAGTCAATCAGTTCCCTATAACAGCATGACCAAAATGAGAACACATTGGGCACATTAAGGCTACCAATACCACTCAGTCGGGAGGGCGAAGACTATCCCGTGTTTCCTCCGAACTGTGTGATGTCAGCCGACTGCTTCTTTTCGAACTGCTTGCTCACGCAACATTAGGGGCGGAATAATCCGCGTGCGCGAGCTCACAGACGCCCCTGATTGGCTGTAGAGCCGTGATTAATGTTGGAGCGCAAGTACCTCTCATCCCTCCCCCCTGAGAGAGCTCGGCCAATCAGCTCTCTCCATGCCTCCGGCTGTGAGAGGAAAACAGCATCATCCGGGGTTCGAACCAGCGATCTCCGGATGACAGGGCGAGCGCTTTACCACTGCGCCACTCGGAGACCCGTAGTTGTTAATTAATTACATAATTCAACTGTGTTAATTCATAATTTTGAAATCTCCTGTTGAAACTTTTGACTGGTACAGTGCATCAAGCACTTTGATTTAGAAACTATTATCGTATTCTGATGTAGAAAGTAATATTTAGTGGAGTACAACTTAGCCACTATCACTAATAATAGTACATAATGTATTTAAGTAAACTCAACAGCAAAGACAATTACATCATTGATTACTATTAACTGTTTGCCAATTACCCACATTTTATAATTGTGTTATTATTTTAATCCTACTTTGTAGGTTGTTTACCTTCGTCAGGACTAATAAAACAATAACTGTATTAATATAATGACATCGACAACTGCATGCTGGTATGGTTTAATATTTTAAACCATAAAAGCAGAATCTTGGGAAACAACACTGGCATCCTTAATGAGCAGTTTATTATTATTCGCTGATTTTTATATACTTAACACAGAATAGAGTGTAGGACTGTAGATGCAACAGCCCAGTGATCTGGACTGTTGCAACACAATAAAACTTTACAATCTTGTACCTTTTTGCATTAATTGTAAAGCATATTATTCAGGAACTGGAATAACTAAGAGCTAATTAGAAAGGTTATTAATAAGATTAATAAGGTTATTAATTGTTGATTAATATCAACAGTGTTATCTTATAACTTATATAATATAGTCTGTTGTGTGTTGTGCTCCAGTACATTTGCAGTTGTTTCTACAAAACATCCAATGGTTTTTCCAAAGTAAAAGCCTGTGCTCCATCTTAGTGGCATTTCCCATAATAGCTTCAGCAAGTCATCTAAGGACGGAATTAAACTTCAAATGCCTCACATAACCTCTTGGTCCACTGAACCGTAAAATGGATACACACTTTCTTTCTCTGTTTAGGCTTGAAGAGACATTCTGTATGTTTAGCTATAGAAATCCGATCACGAGTCTTTATAAGTAAAGCAGACTAGAAGCAACTAGAATGCTGGAGAAAATAGAAACTGAGCTTTATACAGTATATTCATGTCAGACAACATCATATGGTGTCCTGCTTAAGATCTATTATAATGATTTGATAGAGGCAAATACTGTACATAGACATTGTGCTAGTTGGAAGCGTGATAGTGATCATCTTCTATGAATGCACTGGTTTTATGTACATGTTTTGTAAAACTTGCAATAAGCAACAATATTGTAGAAATTATGCCTAAATAATTAGCGATCATAAATATCACTGGTGTAACTACAGTACAGGGTTTTGCTGATGGACTGAAATGATGGACTGAAGTTAAAAATTAAAAATAAATACAGAACACAGTGGACTAAAAACAAAAATCCCCAAACCAAGTGTATTTTTTTCAGTTTACTGTGAGAACAATTTTTTATATACTGGGGTGTTCAAGTCTAACCATGACTTTTGACTGTGCAGAATAACAGACCACAGTTATGACAGTGTGGCACGGTGGTGTAGTGGTTAGTACTGTGGTCTTACACCTGCAGGTTCAAGGGTTCGATTCCTGCCTGGGTGCATGGAGTTTCCATGTTCTCCCCGTGCTTGGAGGGTTTCCACCTACAGTCCAAAGACATGCAGATTAGGCTAGTTGGTGTTTCCAAATTGCCTGTAGTGTGTGAGTGAGTGGTGTAAGTGTGTGCATGCTTATATCCTGCTATGACCTGGCACCCAGGCCAGGGTATACCCGTCCTAGGCTGCTAGTCTCCTTGACCCTGTATAGGATAAGCGGTATAGTGATTGAGATTCAGCTATGGGAGCAAAAACTCCCTTTATTTCTCTACATAATCCTCTGCTAGACTAATGCATTTATCTCACTAGTGCTTGAATACCATCAAGGTAGAAAGTTTTATCAGTATGCCAGAGCTATGATGGCCTGCTGTACATCTGAAATGCTGGCCTCCCAGGAACTCCTTTAATGGCCTAAACATGTGGAAATGGCTTGGAGCGAGATCAGGACTGTACAGGGAATGTGGCAGTAACTCCCAGCCGGGTTTATGAAATATGCAAGTGGTGTTCCTGAATGATTGTGTGTACAGTTCCCACAGACAGAAGAAAGGATTAGGTGTTCCACTCACTGAATGTTCACAGGAACCACTGCACTGGGCTCCGAGCCACCTCGGCTGGGATTGTTATTCATGGATGTTGGGCCTTCTTTAAAATCTTTGCACCATTCAGATGTTTTAGTGTGGCCAAGAGTCTTCTGTCAATCATTTTTACATGTTCAATCATGAGAAAGGTTTGACTTGAACGCCCCTCGAAGTGTTAGCTTTTTGTACTGTTGCTGTTTTGAATTGCTGCACAAATGCTAGTATTATTAGTTTTTAAGGTGGAATAATTAAAATGACAATTTGAGTAATACAGAATCTATAAAGTAATTATTTAAAAAGCAATATGTCATTGTAGCTAAGAATCAGTGGAAATAATTTGTGAACCGCAGGGGTGAAGAATTGAAGATGATACAGGACCTGGTCGTATAAATTCCTGAATGGAAATGTTTCAGAAATCCTGGACTGCTTTATACTGTAACATGAAACTGTATTGAAATGGCCGCAAGTCATCTCACAGCAGGAACCAGAGCCCAGGTTCTTCAATATTAATTGTCTGCTTAATGCCAGATCCGTCTGTAAATTCGCTTGAAGCCCAATGAGCCCTCCCTATTATTCAACTGCTCTTTCAACTGCTATATTCAGGCTAAAACTACTCTCATGCACAGCCTTTTGCATTGCAAAAAGGTTTCAGGAAAGCCATGCCTGCTCTGCTCTCTTTCTGAAAGCAATCAAAATGGCACTTCCACATTGTACCATGAAGAAATTGAAAATGAACAAAAAATGATCCATGATCTCCTGCTAATAGCAGACAGGAGGAGATACTATACTGTAGCTTCATTAAAAATGGCAAAAGGAGAAATAAATACAAAGCAGCGTGGCATTCCTGTTATATACACTACACTGGTAGTCATGATAAATTAAAGTTCTTTCAAACTTGAAATGTTTTTTAAAAAAATGTTTCCTAGTGAAATAAGAGATGTGAATCGAGCTCCAAGTCCATCCCTTTCCTCTTATCCAGAGGAGGACAGTTGGCATGGCAACAATGTTCATTTGTCTCCAAAAAAGACGCAGAGGTGGACAAAGTATGTGTGTGTGTGTGCGTGTGTGTGTGTGTGTGTGTAGTTGTCTATATGTGTGTGTGCGTGCATGAATGAGATAGAAAGAGACAATTGTGTAAGGGTGAGTTTAATATATGCAAAATGTGCCTAGAGAACAGTTCCTATGCAGAGTGGTACAGATATGTATTTTAGAAAAGAAAGAAAATGGGGATTTGAGAGCCATATTGAGTTTCCATAGCAACATGGTCAAGCACTGAAGTCAGGGTCGAGAGGTTACTGTGAGCTTTCAGCGCACATTTCTGTTTACAAAATTCAGTAGCCTGAATGCTATTGCTATGCTACAGCCATATATACAGTATATATACAGTATATATACGGAATCAGTAAAAAATATTTAAGTTTAATATTTAACTTTTTTTGGATTTGGGAAATATTATTCCTTTTGATAAAATGTCAAAAAAAAAAAAAACTTTTCCAGATTGACTGGGACATGAGAACCTTCATTGTTTGACTATAACAACCAATAAATGTGTATTGATAATGTGACCTGTATAATGTTAAATGTAATTAAGTCAAAATGAAAACTCAAAACACAGTTGTTTTTGCTGTTTCAAAAAGAAAAATCATATCCAGCCACCCCCGGTATTTTATCAAATGCGTTTTTGTGTGTCTATACATATATAGACACACACACACACACATATATATATATATATATATATATATATATATATATATATATATATATATATATATATATATATATATATACAAACACACACACACAAAAACGCATTTGATAAAATACCGGGGGTGGCTGGATATGATTTTTCTTGTGTGTGTGTGTGTGTGTGTGTGTGTGTGTGTATATATATATATATATATATATATATATATATATATATATATATATATATATATATATATACACACACACACACACACATATATATATATATATATATATATATATATATATATATATATATATACATACACACACACACACACACACACACACACACACACACACACACACACATATATATATATATATATATATATATATATATATATATATATATAAATTATTTAATAAAGGCAGATATTTATCAGACAGGCTGGTATTTATATCCTGTTGCAGAGGTACCTTTGTGGGGTTGTAAAGCTCCTGCAGTGCATTTCTCGAGCCTTTCCTACAGCAACCCTCTGCTGCAAATGGGTTTCGTCTCATTACTGAAAAACAAACAAAGACAGAGACAGACGGTTAGCCAGTAAATCAGACACAGACCAGAGATGGAACCAGAATGCTAAAATATGAGGAAAAGACAGTAAACACCTACACGTTTATAGTTTAAACAAAGTGCATGTGCCTCAGACCAAAATCCTCAGGAGGGGTTATTAAACTTTTTTTTTTTTTTTTTTTTGGCATACTCCCTCATATCTAGTAAATTTCCACATGCACAGCAGCAAATAACACATCAAGCATAATGCAAAGATTTAACACAAATTACAACCGAGCAGAACATCTCTATTATAAAATAATAATAATAAAAGACTTAAGCTCTAAGTATTTGTAGTGAGTCCAAGAAAAATGTGTCGTGTTTTCTTTAAAAATACTGAAAAGCCCCATTTTGCTATAAAACTCTTGATTTTTGTTTATGTTTCATTTTTCATTTCATTTTTCTTGCCTTAGGTCTCTGCTAAATCTCGATTATCATGGATTTCTCCAAAGGGTGCCAGTAATTGTGTAGACCTAAATATATTTGAATGTTTTTGAGCAATAAAACTTGTGTATACATTATGTAAGAAATATAATGAATCAATGTCATGTTTAATGTTCTGGAACCTCCACAACACAAGTTAGTTCCTATTATCTTTATTAGTTCCTATAAAGAAATTTCCCCACTGTGGGACGACTAAAGGGATATCTTATCTTATCGCTCATTCCGTCACCAGCCTCCCTTATTTAACTCTCTAATGAAGTGAAGAAGACCAAAAAAGCAACCTGTCAGGTAATCAAGAAACCACAATGTGCAAAGCCCTCCATCATGAAGACTTCCTCATCTTTCGTCACTTAATACTGACCTTTACCAATAAATAAATAAATCTCATATCAACAGATACTATTACTATAAACCTGTTATTGAACTGACCAATCCGAGCTGAAAATTTATGTGGTTTGACAAAAAAAAAAAAAAAAAATCCCATTTTGTTTTGTCTCCTGACACTTGGCATCACAGGCCTCATGCATTATTAGCTTCAGCGTGCAGGAAGTGGAAAGTCCTTTATGTCGAAGCATATATGAAAATGACATTCTGGATGTGTCATGAATATTTCAGATAGAGAAAAACAAATCTAAGCTTTCCCTTCTGCTTTCTTGTTATCTTTGTGCTTCTTTGTACCAGGGTTATCTCTTATGCGTATTCCGAAACTGTGAAACCATATTCATTTGCAAATGGAATACGTACTGTAGGAACCGAGTCCGTTTCTCAGAATCCAGTATCCATTACTTCAAATGGGAACATTACTGATATTTCAAAATGAATGAATCATTTATTGAAAAGTAAGCAATGTCATTGAAATGTCTTGATGAAGAATGCACTGTTCCAAAGTCATTTAACAAGTCTGTATTGTTGACAGCAGCAGTTTTTGGAACCAGGGTTTTAGGAGAGAAAAGTTGCTTTGCCAGGAACTTATTATGCAATATGGTTATATATATTGTCTGCCTGCTGCTCTGAGATTGTTGCATAATTATTATTGTATTTTATGTCTATTTGAGTTTCCATCAACTCAGCCAGTCACTTTATTAGGAACACTTGAACACATGCTCACTCTTTCAATAAACTAATCAACCAGATCCACAGAAATTTTGAGGGATGTTACCTGGGTTTTTTTCTTCTTCCTATTTTGGTCTCAATGTTTTGTCAGTTCTGAAATGTTTTTCTTCTCACCATGGTTGCATAGAGTTAGTTATTTGAGTTACTGTACTCTTCCGACTAACCAGTTTGGCCATTTTCCCTCTGACATTTCCCATGAATTTCCCATGAATAATGCATTTCTACCCACAAAACCACTGCACTTTTTTTTCTGCACCATTCTTTGCAAACAACTCTACAGGCCACTGTACAGTACAGTATGTGAAAATCCCATGCTATCACCAGTTCCAAAACACTCAAACCAGCCCAACTGCCACCAACAAGTATAACATTGTCAAAGTAATTAAGGTCGCATTTCTAATGCTGGATGATTGGGTGGTAATTATAAAGTTCGGGTGTACAGGTGTTTCTAATAAAGTGGACACTCTAGATACACTAACCCTTATTCAGAAAACTGAAGACTGCTAGGATTCTAAATTGTTCTTCGAGTGTGCCAAAGCCATATCACTTTAATATCAAAATATACAGATGAACAATCACTGTAACTCTTCAATTAAAGGGTTTTCCTGAAAGCCGTTTTCTTTTTTTCTCAGAAACTTTGTGAATGAATAGTATAGTAGTCTTTATGCATCCGTGACATTTAAAAATGATTCTTTTTTGCTGCAGAGGTTTAAACAAGCAGAGCTTTGGTTTTCTATAATTAACTGTAATGGAGACATATTGCATGTATAACCACCAACTAACAGACTGGACAGACATGAATTCAGTTTTCAGTTCTCCAGATATTTTTTTATTCCCCCTTAAACTGCTACAAAGAATGGCTTCTATTATTCAGGATTTACAGATGAAATCGTGACTAAAACCACAAAAAGTTCATTGTGTTTTTTTTTTCTTCACTACAAAAAAATATATAAATATGTTTTCAGTTTTCTGTCTTTTTTAAGGAACTGCAATATGCATTCGGGATTAGTTTAAATAATGTTTCCTACTTTAAAGGTTGAGGCGCTAACTTAATGCTACGTTGTATTACAATGGAGCTAGCAAAGGTTTTTTGTTAGCAATCAATGCTAAGAGTAACTACTGGGGTCATTTTAGGTATGCTGTGATTTTTAAGTAATTTACAAACATATCTGGGATTGTTGTGTTTGTTTTCATCATCACTTTGTGTTTCCATTGTATGTATAAAAGACCTAAATGACATGGCTAAACAATAGCTATCTAATCTTCCTCAGCTCTTAGCTAGCTCTCATGCTCTGGGTTCAGGTTCCCATTTGCCTCACAACCTTAGTGTTCTCACAACATTAATAACTTGAACAGCAGTGATAGACCACATGATATAGAAATACATCCACTTCACAGAACCACAAACCAGTGAGTTTTCTTCCGATTAATGTATCCGCTAAGCTGACTTAAATCATGAAATGTTCATGATTTATTACATTAATAATAGCAACAGATGCACCAGTCGACCAGAATTGTCTGTTTTTTCAGCTTGATCAGTCATGACCTGGATATATCTGATTCTGTGCCGGATGTACAAGGTTCTGAGTAGTGCAACAGAAACACTTTTTTAATGCATTATTTTTTTTAAGCAGAATTATTATTATGATTATGATTATGATTATTAAAGTTGCACATGTTAAAAAGCCTCAGATTGTGCTTTTTCCCAATAACCACCGAATTAGTTTCAGACCCACTCATCCAACATGCGCACAAGTCTTTGGAGGCATTTGACGCAGTAAAATGTTACTGTTTCTTTATAATCCTACAGATGGTACACTCTAAACTATTCCCACACTAGCATCCCGTGTAGTATAATTATTTGTTTAGAAATAAAAATGATGGTAGATGACAGAGACATGCCACTCAGTAAAAATGTAGCTTTTTCTTTAATTTAAGTTAATTTTAAGTAAAAATTTTTAAGTCTTACATTTAAAGAAAGTTTACGCCCTTTATAAATGCTGTGCTTGGTTTTAAAAAAGTTTTAAGATTATAACAAAATCGGAAAAAGATAATATTATAATATATAATATAAAGTAATATTGAATCATAATATTAATCAAATCAGCACCTAGGTATCATGGTTGTTATATCGGTTGGTGACTGTTGACTTCCATGCCTAATCTCTACACACCAAAAAAGCCACCTGTTGCTTTATTAGGCTTATATACTGGAAATTACTGTATAACTTTTATATACCAACTTTACTTTCTTGAATTACAACATGAAAAACAAAGTCTAATAAACAAGTCAATTCTGTACCCAAACACACCGATCTACTTTAGTGTAGGTCTCCTGTGAATATGCTTTAACAAATTATGACGTTTCAGTCTTTCAATGCTAAAATGAAGTTATAAAGTTGATATTTAAGAAACAATACCATACCATAAACTTCCTAGTGTTATTCTCCATTTTCCCCTACAGTTCTCTATTCTAGCAGAAAGCAGAAGTGTTCGAGAATGTCATCTGAAATTCCCTTTCAAATTCCCTTACTAACCCCCTACACCTTCTGTGTGTATTTGTGTATCAGATTCTGAACTGTAATGTTGTTGCTCTTTGTTTGTACATTTGCACGTGAACTTTATGTTGTCTGTAAAAAAGAAAAAAAAATGTAGATAGTCTGTAGATAGTCTTCCTCTCTGGGTTAGTTAGTTAGGTTTTGTTCATTTATGCTATTAATTTATGTTGTTAATTTTTCGTTTCAGGGCGGCACGGTGGTGTAGTGGTTAGCACTGTCGCCTTGCACCTCCAGGGTCCGGGTTCGATTCCCCGGCCAGGCTCGATTCCCGTCTCTGTGTGCATGGAGTTTGCATGTTCTCCCCGTGCTTGGTGGGTTTCCTCCGGGTACTCCGGTTTCCTCCCACAGCCCAAAGATATTCAGGTTAGGCTAATTGGCGTTCCTAAAATTGACCGTATTGTGTGATTGGGTGTGTGAGTGTGTGTATGTGTGTGTGCCCTGTGATGGATTGGCACCCTGTCCAGGTTGTACCGCGCCTAGTGCCCGAAGTCTCCTGGGATAGGCTCCAGGTCCCCCGCGACCCTGAACACAGGATTAAGCGGTATAGAAAATGAATGAATTTTTCGTTTCACTGTGTACTACCTGTATATGGTTGAAGTGACAATAAAGCCTACCTGAACTTGAACTGGACTTGAACATCATAAATAATTGAAGCATTTTAACATGCCATGATGTAACTGGGCTTAATGGGTTTGCAATTCGCTCCACTGACAGAAGCAATCATTGCATACTGTAGCAGGGCTAATGTCCACCAAAGAAAATGAAGATTTCCTGTGAATACTGTCTTTGTGTCGCACTGATACATGATAAACGCTGATGGTTACAGTTCTTCAAGGCCTTATTGCACTAGTTTAGATGATATTCTCAGAGAATAAAGAACGGATTACCAAATATGTTGAATTTGATACAACAGAACTAAAATATGTGCCTGTTATCAAGACAGTAGATATGAGTAATGGACTTGTCCTTACGTGCACTGCACCGTATTGTGCGCAACATAATGCTTATTCCCGCCTTTCACTTCATACTGTGCTGTGATTGGCTGGTTGAGATGTTAATCAGGCTGAAGGCTGTCTTCTATGAACATGATGGTCTTTGGTCAATTTCTTAATTTCCTTCACCTTTTGATCAACTCCTTGTCATGCTTGATCAAACCTCCTTCTTCGTTTGATTGATTGGAGCAACGATAGACCTACAGAACATGTGCATTTTCAGAGGTTGATATACTGCTTCCAGTGTACAAAAAAAAATCACGTCCTGGCCTTCAGTAGCAGTTTGTGCATATTGCAATGCAGCAGACATGACATCATTCATTCTCTCTCTACTTCTACTTGTGATAAACTGATAATAAAGCTATAATGTAAGCATTTGAATTATGAATCATGAACTATGAATTGATTACAAAATATAAAGTGCCATTCTTGAAATTAAAAGGAATAAAAAAGAAACTTCAGGGCAGGCTGCTATGGAAAACGAATCAACGTCAAGGTTATAACTGTAACTCCACTTTGCATAGACCGCATCACACTACTCTATCCTTGGTTGATTTCCAATAACAGCACACTATCTGCCACGTGAGATGTTCGTCACATAATATTAGCACACGTGCACATCCCTTTAGCGAGTATAGATGCTGCGTCTAGCTTTTAATGCCACACCATTTGCTGAATCTGGGCATATTAAATGCCGGAAAGGACAAACTAGAGAGAAGGTTAATGATAAAAGAAGAGGAAAGAATGAATAAAATTGAAGAAAACGTAATAATTATGGAAAGAGGAAAGAGGGAAAATGTGAGCGAGAAGAGAAATGGGTTTCTACAGCCATTACACACAGAACAGTTTACAGCTCATTAAGGCTAGAAACAATAAAGGGTACACAAAAGATCAAAGCTCTTTGTGTGCGTGTGCGTGTGTGTGTGTTTGTCTCGTAAAGTTCAGTGTGAGGCTGTTCCACCTGAGAAAGCAACTCAGCAGTACGAGACACCATTATTCCACCAAAAAGAATGTTCTTGGCTAAAACCAAAATCACGACACGGTGGGGAGGACATTTTTAAATGGGTTTTCTTTTAAAAATTAATTTGCTTTCTTCATTTGTTCACTGGTGCATAAATGAGACAGACTTACTATGCTATGCGTTTATGATTGTAAATGGAAAACTCTAATGTGATGAAAGAAAATATTGATAAGCCATTACTTTGCAATTTATTCAAATACAATTTCAGAGCGGAAACGAGAAAAAGTTTCGTCATCAGCCTTTTACTGAACATTACTTTTTATTTATCTATTTATTTATTTATTTATTTATTTAGGCGTCTTAGTGGTTAGCGCTGTCGCCTTGCACCTCCAGGGTCCCTGTTTGCATGACGTTTGCATGTTCTCCCTGTGCTTGGTGGGTTTCCTCTGGGTACTCCAGTTTTCTCCCACACTCCAAAGACATGCAGATTAGGCTAACTGGCGTTCCCAGTAGTGTGTGAATGCGTGTGTGTATGTTTGTGGGCCCTGTGATGGATTGCCACCCCATCCAGGATGCGCATCATGCCCTAAAGCCCAATCCCAATTCTACCCCTTACCCCTACACTTAGCCCTACCCCTCCGTTTGGCGCGTTCACGTGAAGGGGTAGTGGTGTCTCATTTCTCTTTTGGTTGGAGGGGGAAGGGGAAGGGGAAGGGCCAGATAGCGAACGAAGATTTTTCGGGACCTCACTTCAAACGAAGGGCTAAGCAAAATTTTCAACATGGCTGCTCACTCGAGCAAGCAGACCCATAAATGTTAAGTAATTTTTGCCATTAATAAGGATTTTTATGACAAGTTTTCATTATATGTATATTACCTCTAGTCTTGTGTTTGTGTTTATGGTGTTCTGTAAAGAAATCGCTAAAGTTTGCTAGCGGATAGCACCCGATTGCACGATATTACAAATATATATTTTTATGTCACATACACTTTACTGCATGCTACAAACAAATATGAAAGTTCAGTAGCGTGGCAGGTTGCCGAGCATTTGATAACGCATTGTTTGTTTTGCTTACGTCCATATGTGTACATGTAAATGAACGGTGCTTACACTATTCCTACTTATTGCAACGTGACCACCCTAACATTAGGAACTAGCGACAACGTATGATGACGTATAACAGTGTTGTAGTGGTGTCCCATTTCTTAGGGGAAATATTTGAACCCTTCCCCTTTCCACTTCGTTTCAAAGGACAAGGGGAAGGGGCGAGGGGTAGGGGAAGGGGTAGAAAATAGAATTGGGATTGGGCTTAAGTTTCCTGGGATAAACTCCAGGCCCCCAAAGACCGTGTACACAGGACAAAGCGGTATAGACGATGAGATGATGATGATGATGATTCATTCGTTCATTCATTTTCTATACCGCTTAATCCTGTGTTCAGGGTCGCGGGGGACCTGGAGCCTATCCCAGGAGACTTCGGGCACTAGGCGGGGTACACCCTGGACAGGGTGCCAATCCATCGCAGGGCACACACACACACACACACACTCACACACCCAATCACACACTACGGGCAATTTAGGAACGCCAATTAGCCTAACCTGCATATCTTTGGACTGTGGGAGGAAACCGGAGTACCCGGAGGAAACCCACCAAGCACGGGGAGAACATGCAAACTCCATGCACACAGAGACGGGAATCGCGCCTGGCCGGGGAATCGAACCCAGACCCTGGAGGTGCAAGGCGACAGTGCTGATGACGATGATGATTTATTTATTTATTGTATAGGGATTTTAACCATTGTTCCCCCTCCCTGAATGTAACTAAAACAGTGGGTGTTGTGTTTTTTTGCAACATATTATACTTTAAACCATTTAAACCATTTCCCTGCACTACTGAAACGCCAGGGAAGAAAGATGTTGGGGTTATTTAGTACAGAGTGAGCTTATTTGCTATAATTTGCTTGTGCAAATGAAACAGCTCATGGTGACAGTTAAATGTCTATATTTATTCTCATATTTATTCATTTAAAGCCACTTGCCAAGTCCTGATTCTCAGGAATGAAATCTGCAAATATGGCGTTTCCAGTTTATTTGGTGCTAAATGTGTGTGTCTAATAAACACACAACTCAGTGGACATATAACACGACAACAGTTTGAAACATTAGAAGCACTGAGCTAAAGACAAGCCTCGTCAGAGATACAGTATGGACTACACTGCCGCATTTTGATTTTGGAAACACTCCTCTTGGAAGTACATATGAGAATCGTGATCAATATTGAGCTGCCAGATGTCCACTATTTGTCAGCATCACTCTGACTGACTGGGGAAAGAGGAAGGTCATCCTTCATGGATCCCTACTGAGTACAGGGTCAACTGATTCTGCTCTCCTGGGTGTGAGTTACACCTGACGTGTGCATGTTTTACAGCATGACCCATGTACGGCAAGTTTCATATCTCGCCTACATACCCTTGGTACTTCTGTAGAATAAAACGCTTGGCGCTGTTGAATCTGTGATGCTGATGGAAGTTTTTAAAATGCATAATATTACTGCTTTCAGACATGCCACATAAAAAGATTAAAAAACGATCTGAAATTGTTCATATTGGACAGTTTTTCGTTTGTTTGTTTGTTTAGCATTTACGGAAAGAAAGAAAGAGTCACCGCTGCGTCAAATATACCTTTTACGTTTTTTCAGCAAAGGAAAGTTTTCACGATTGCTATATGCTTTTTTTTTTTTAGTAATAAGATTATTTCTGTCTTATTTTCAGGAGAAAGTGTCATTTTACAATAAACGCGAAGGGTGATCATGTCATACTGGGCCTTGTGATGAATGAAGGCGTAAATCTGATAGACATTTGCAGAAGACTTCGAGTGCAGTACTGTAATGAGACTCTTAGTCGCAGTAAAACATTGGAATGTTGCAAATGTTCAAAGAAGACATCCGTGAATGATGATGATCCCTGCCAAGGTGGCTTGGAGCCCACTGCAGCCGTTCCAGTGAACGAGTACAGCACATTTTCCAGTACCTGATAGTACGGAAATAATACGGTGACATAAACCCTGAGCTTACATTAAACATTTCTGCTTATCCAGATGTTCCAGAAGGCAAAAAGTGTTTTTTTTTTTTAGGACACGGTTTACTGTTAACAGCATTTTAAAAAACAGTAATTACACCATTTCCGGTATATCATCCACCCAAGCCTAGAATATCCTCCATCTATGTGATTACACAATGACGTGGTTAAAACATACCCTCACCCTGCACATGGGTCACAGCCTGTTTCCTCCCAGGCTGTAATAACACATTATCTCCAACCATTCATCAACAACACATTATGGTATACAGGGGATTAGCTCTTCGCTATTTATCCCTCACACACACATACACAAGAACTGATTACTTCCATTATGAAGCTTTAAAAAGCCAACAATTATGGACATCCCTGCACACACACGCCCCCCACACACACACCCTAAACTTGCCACTGAAGGAAAATTCAGAGACCAAAATTCAGTGGGTCATAGTGCTAAGAAAAAAAACAGGGGAAAGAAGTGTGTGTGTGTGTGTGTGTGTGTGTGTGTGTGTTCTGTGATTTCTTGTTGAAGTCATTTCTGAAGATTACAGATTTCCCATTGGCAAAATATAGGTCAAGAGAACTCCACCCAGAAACACACACACACACACACACACACACACACACACACACACATTGATGGTTGAATACGGTACATTTTCCTAAATATAATCGATGTCCTAATGTATTCCATTTTAACCCAAAAACGTTAGCCATTTGTGTACAAGGGGTGTTCACGTCAAACCGGGACTTTCCCATGAATGATGATATAAAACCGACTGACATTTACAGGAAACTTCAAGAACGCTACGGTGATGAGACTCTTAGCCGCAGTAAAACATGAGCGGGACGAACGTTTTAAAGAAGGCCGTACTGTACATCCGTGAATGATGATCCCAGCCGTGGTGGCTCAGAGCCCACTGCGTTCATTCCGGTGAACATTCAGTGAGGGTAAATGCCTGATGTTTGAAAAAAACGAAGGATAACTTCAAGTCGCCAACTTGCCAAAAGATGCTTTTGTCACATCCCCTGTGCAGTCCTGACCTCGCTCCAAGCCACTTTGGTCCATTCAAGGAGTTCCTGGGAGGCCAGCATTTGAGATGTGAAACAGGAAGTCGAATCATGGCTCAGGCGTTTTGAGAAAACTTTCTACCTTGATGGTATTCAAGCACTAGTGAACCACTGGGATAAGTGTATTAGGGGATTATATAAAGAAATAAAGGCAGTTTTTACTCTCATAACTGTGTTCTGTTATTCTGCATAATCAGTACAAAAAGTCCCAGGTTTGGCATGAAAGCCCCTCGTATTACGTATTCTGGTATTTAGGAAATATTAACATGTGAAACAGCTGTGCTGTATCTTCATTCTACAGTTTTACTACACACCCTGGTTCTATACAAACAGGTACTGCTACATCTCATTCATTCATTCACTCATCTTCTATACCGCTTTATCCTGTATTTAGGGTCATGGGGACCTGGAGCCTATCCCAGGAGACTCGGGGTACACCCTGAACAGCGTGCCAATCCATCGCAGAGCACGCACACACACACACACACACACACACACACACTCATTCACACACTATGGTCAATTTAGGAACGCCAATTAGCCTAATCTGCATATCTTTGGACTGTGGGAGGAAACCGGAGTACCCGGAGGAAACCCACCAAGCACGGGGAGAACATGCAAACTCCATGCACACAGAGACGGGACTCGAGCCTGGCCGGGAATCGAACCCGGACCCTGGAGGTGCAAGGCGACAGTGCTAACCACTTCACCATCGCGCCGCCCTCTCCAAAGTTTTATTAGTTTTATTCATAAGCTATTTGCCAATCTTGGAACTCGAATGACTAATTATTATCAGTTATTGCAGTCACTTCCTGCTTGTCCACTGTGGCCACATCTGTCATATGTCACAGATACAACTTCATTAAATATTTAAGCGAACGCACTGGAGAACATTCCTTAATTAAGATGTGTTTGGAAGACTTTAGATAAGAATTAATTGAGTGTGGGTGGGCATGAGGGAAAGCGTGTGATCCCGGGGGGGACAACAGTGTGAAGTTGTGATGCTGTGGTAGCTTTTAAATTTCTCTTTATATATTTAAATTTCAACTTTCTTTTTTTTATCTTAAAGGTCTGATATAGCAATTATAATGACTGCAACATAATCATTATTATGACTATTAAATGAATAGTAGGGTAGGAATGAAAACGGTGTACGTGTGTGTGTGTTATAGAAATAAACCTACAGAATAAGGACAATAGCAGAGACAAGGAAAAAAAAAACAGAGACAATAGGGGGCTGGATGATATGATAAAATAAGAACAGTTTGGTGATGGATTATACTGTTGCCTTACACCTCCAGGTTCTGAGTTTGATTCCTGCCTCATGTTCTCCCCGTGCTTGGTGGGTTTCCTCCGTGTCCTCCGGTTTCCTCCCACAGTCCAAAGACATGCAGATCAAATTCAAATTTTATTGGTCACATACACAATCATACACAGTATAATATGCAGTGAAATGCTTTATACGACCGCCAGTGACCTTAAAAAAAGAAAATAAAAGCTTGTACGTAAAATAAATAATCAATAAAAAGGAAATACTAAAGAAATAAATTTAACTAGTAAAATTAACTGTGCATAAGGGCATAATAAAATATTGCAAAAATATAGGATTAAAGTGTCGGTGGTTGTGCAAGTATGCATGGAGGTGACATGTGCAATTGTCCAGATGTATGAGTATTTAGTGCAAGTGTGTATGAATGTGTCCATGATTGTCCAGTCAGTGTTGTGAGCTTAAGAGATGTTATTAGTCCTGTGTGGAGGTGTGATTGAGAGACCTTATCGCCTGCGGGAAGAAGCTCCTCCTCAGTCTCTCTGTGTTGGCCTTTAGAGAGCGGAATCTCTTCCCAGACCGCAACAAAGAGAACAGTCCATTACTGGGGTGACTGAGGTCCTTCATGATCTTCCTGGCCTTAGTCCAGCACCGCTTGCTGTAGATGGAGTGTAAGTCAGGGAGCTCAGTGCGGATGATGCGCTCGGCTGATCGCACCACCCTCTGTAGAGCTCGTCTGTCCTGCATGGTGCTGTTCCCGAACCAGGTCGTGATGTTTCCCGTCAGGATGCTCTCTATGGTGCAGGAGTAGAAGTTCCTGAGCACCTTGGAGGGCAGTCTAAAGTCTCTCAAGCGTCTGAGGTGGTAGAGACGCTGCCGGGCTTTTTTCACCACGGTGCTGATGTGACAGGACCATGATAGGTCCTGCATGATGTGAACACCGAGGTATCTGAAGCTGTCCACTCTCTCCACTGGGCTCCTGTTGATGACGGGGGTCTGGTAGTTCCTCTCCTGCTTTGTGCTAAAGTCCACTATCAGCTCCTTTGTCTTACTGACGTTCAGGAGGAGATTGTTCCTCTGGCACCAGTTCTCCAGCTTTCCAATCTCCTCTAGGTAGTCCGATTCATCATTGTTGGTGATCAGTCCGACCACGACGGTGTCGTCAGCAAACTTGATGATGGAGGTGGAGTTGGTAGTGGCAACGCAGTCGAGGGTGTACAAAGAGTACAGCAGGGGACTCAGAACACAACCCTGGGGGGCTCCAGTGCTGAGGGTGAGTGTGGCTGAGACATGTCCGCCCATCCTTACTGCCTGTGGTCTGCCAGTCAGAAAATTGGAGATCCACTGACATATAGATGAGCTCAGTCCCAGGTGCTCCAGCTTGGTGGTGAGTGTGGAGGGAATTATTGTGTTAAAAGCAGAGCTGTAGTCGATGAAGAGCATTTTAACATAATTCCCTTTCCTAGTGTCCAGGTGAGTGAGTGATGTGTGGAGGAGATGAGAGATTGCATTAGGAGAGATTAGGCTGACTGCTAGAAGACATTGAGTATACAGTACTGTGATACACTTTCTTAGCTATTGCAAGTATTTTTGTAATGTGGACCATAATTTGGAACGTCACCACGCACAGCATTTACTGTCCAAATGTCTTCAGTGAATATAATGATATTCTTGTCATATCCTTCAAGACACAAAAATGAAAGTAAGAGAGAAAAAAAAACGGCTAATTGCTTTTCCTCCCCTGCTATACAGTATGTCCCTGGTTCTCGTTGACTCAACATTCAAAGCTTTACACACACACACATACCAGAACTGGAATTCTCATCACCGAGACCACAGTTTGAACAAAAATGTACAGAACAAATGCAGACACGCGGCTTCTACAATGTGCACGTTCGACTCAGAGCTTCTCAGAAGATCGTAGTCCAGAGGTCAGACTGAGGACAGCCAGGCTGTTGAGTCAGCACCCTCCAGACAGACCGCTATACAGACCCCCTACACACACACACACACACACACACACAGCTGAGGGAGGGGACTGTGTGGTTAGATGTGAGAAACGGAGCATTCATGTGCAGAACTACAATCAGACAGTCGGAAAGAATTTGGAGAAGTTTGAGTCACAAGAAGGGGTACTAGAGGGGCAACTTAACGTTCTCACCACAGAACACAAAATAATATATTTTATACCTCTGTATCGTGATTTTTGACAATCGGGTTCTCTGAAATCACAGCGATTAGCACTGTCGCCTTGCACCTCCAGGGTCTGGGTTCGATTCCCCGGCCAGGCTCGATTCCCGTCTCTGTGTGCATGGAGTTTGCATGTTCTCCCCGTGCTTGGTGGGTTTCCTCCGGGTACTCCGGTTTCCTCCCACAGTCCAAAGATATGCAGGTTAGGCTAATTGGCGTTCCTAAATTGCCCGTAGTGTGTGATTGGGTGTGTGAGTGTGTGTATGTGTGTGCTCTGCGATGGATTGGCACCCTGTCCAGGGTGTACCCCGCCTTGTGCCCTAAGCCTCCTGGGATAGGCTCCAGGTCCCCCGCGACCCTGAACACAGGATTAAGCGCTATAGAAGATGAATGAATGAAATCACAGCATCCTAAACCTCAAGACTGAAATATTACAGAAAATATCTAATAGTACAGTAAATAAAGAATAAGACCTCGTGTGAGCTGAAACTGTCTTTAGGTTAAGATTCATGTGATGAAACACACACACACACACACTTTCCTATTTCTTTATGCCAGGTGTTCTTTGAAGGATCTTTTACCAAACCTACTGCCCTCTGTTTCTCCCTTGTGTCCTCTTTTCCTCTGGCTCTGCCGTATAAATCAACCTGAAACCCCAAACCTGTCACACACACACACACACACACACACACACACACAATAGCTGTGACAACGGCTGTCACTGCTCATCTTTTCTCGGTTTACCTTCAGTCTGGCATCTCATAGTGCTCTCAAGTCACATTCAGACTGACAAGACACATGTGCCCACACACACACACACACACACACACACACACACACACATACGCACAAAACAATATCATAAATACATGGTAGTGAAGCATATACACGTTGAACAGCTTGAAAACCTATTGGATTTTGAGATCATCTAACAATCATTCGTAAAAACTGAGTCACTTACAGTCTCATGGTGAATATTATTAAAGGACTAAGACTGACAGGCTACTCTGGAAAGGGTGGGTTTAACGCAGGCCTGTCAAATCTTATCCAGAAAGAGTCAGTGTGGGTGCAGGCTTTTATTCCAACCAAGCACAAGCCACACCAGCTAGTCTATTGAACGTCTATTTAAGAGGAATTAAACAGGTGGAATCAGACGTGGCTTCTGATTGGTTGGAATGAAAGCCCGCACCCACACCACCGGCCCTTTCCCGGATGGGATGTGATGTGACACCCCTGGTTTTAACGCAAATAACCTGAGAAAAATGTTGGGGTGAGATTACGGGCTCTATTTCTGTGCTGTAACAAGGAGAATTTGCATAAATTAGTGGTATAACGCTAGTATATGGCTAATTAAGTTTGGCTTGAGTCCAATTTTGTGGTGATATAATAAATCGCATGGGGACGTTTGAGGTGGAAAACTGCACTTGTGATGCCACCCAAGGAGGCACTAAAAGTCTTGCCACAGGCTCTTGCAGTTTTTTTCCGGACGTTTACTACAGTCTTAAAAATGCTTCACGTCCTAAAGGATGCACACAGTAAAGAAGTGCATAGCAATGCTGTGCTTTTTTTGTTTTTTTGTTTACAGCTTTTGTTCTTCCAGTGTCCATAAGGGGTTACACTGAGTTTTCTCCCACTGTCCAAAAACATGAAGGTTTGTGAATTGGGGTTGCTACTGTAAATTGGCCTAGACTGGCATCACATTCCTGCATTATACCCTACGTTATATATACAGTATTCTGGATCCACGGTGACCCTGAATCAGTTTAAAGAACATATGTTAATGAATGAACAAACAAAGAAATGCATTCCTAAAGACTTTTTTGATTTCATTCATTCATTCATTCATTTTCTATAGCGCTTAATCCTGTGTTCAGGGTCGCGGGGGACCTGAAGCCTATCCCAGGAGACTAGGCGGGGTACACCCTGGACAGGGTGCCAATCCATCGCAGAGCACACACATACACACACTCACACACCCAATCACACACTACGGGCAATTTGGGAATGCCAATTAGCCTAATCTGCATGTCTTTGGACTGTGGGAGGAAACCAGAGTACCCGGAGGAAACCCACCAAGCACGGGGAGAACATGCAAACTCCATGCACACAGAGACGGGAATCGAACCCAGACCCTGGAGGTGCAAGGCGAAAGTGCTAACCACTACACCACCGCGCCGCACTTTTTTTGATTTGTTACTCTTAAAAAAAAACTTTTGAATGTTCTGTATGAAACAGTGCTTGCCTTAAGTTAAAGGTCCTACAGTAAGTAGACCCCCTTTCAATTCCAAAGAAGAATCTTTAATTCTATTTAAGTCAACATAAATAGGTTACATAAATGGATATTTACTGAAAATGAATGATTTCTGGCGAATACATCATCGTGCTCAGAATATATTCATATCAGCAGTCAATAAAATATGTAGTGAAGCTAATTAAATACCCGCTTTGCAGATGAGAAATTAGACTCTTCAGGCACGTGAACACGCCCACAGTGTGCTCATAAAGAAATGCATTTGTAACATCAGCCAGCCAGCTATTTTTAACCACTAAAATATCAACATTATATGTGTAAGTAACTCAGATAGTAAACCATTACGAAAATATCAAGGTACTGAGCCTCTGGCAGACACTTACTGTAGCTTTAAAGAGGGACAAGAGGAATTGATCTGGCTGAATAATTTCATCTATGATCAGGAAAAGAATTGCATATATTTATAAATGTATAAAGTTAATAGGGGGGGGGGGGAATCTGTTTAGTTATCTTAAATCTGTTAAGTTATTCATTCTGATTGATCAGTAGTACTGACTTATTTTTTTGTCTTTTTCTACCAGAGCAGGTCCAACGTTAAGGCAACTCATCGTTTTTTCTAATACTTTGTTTCCATAGTAACAACTATTTCACAGGGGATTTAACAAAACCTAATATAACATTTAAACATTTAAATAAAAAACTTGACGTTATTATACACACACACACGCACCACATGGCGTATGGCGGCATTAGTGGTTTCCTTCGGATACTCCAGTTTCCTCCCACAGTCTAAGACTGATAAGGCAGATAAGACTAACTGCCGTTCCCAAATTGCCCTAAGCGTGTGAATGCATGTGTGAATGTTGCTGGGACATCGAACCATACAGAACTCATTAAAATTGGAATAAATACAATAATACAATGTATTACAATGTGACACTATTGACCTACACGATCCCTAGTAGGGGAGATGAGGCAGAAGTTTGTATCCCAAATCAGCCGCAAGTTTCACCGTTTCGTGAGCATGATGGATGATTCAGAAAAAAAAAAGAACAAGTGAATACTTTAGTTTAGTGTTTAACAAAAGCCCTTTCTTTTCCTCTCGATGATTTCACATTTGATCCGTCTCTCAAAGGAGAGTCTGCAGGTTTTTTCAAGCTGGTGCGCCATTTTACTTTTGACGCACTAGCTGGTCTAACTATAACGCAGGTTTTTATTAAACAAGAAAATGTTCATGAACTTACTTATTTCCAGAGACATCATTTGGGATAATATTTTCCATTTTATATGTATTTATATATATATATGTGTGTGTGTGGGGGCGGCACGGTGGTGTAGTGGTTAGCACTGTCGCCTTGCACCTCCAGGGTCTGGGTTCGATTCCCCAGGCCAGGCTCGAATATCCTTCGATTCCCGTCTCTGTGTGCATGGAGTTTGCATGTTCTCCCCGTGTTTGGTGGGTTTCCTCCGGGTACTCCGGTTTCCTCCCACAGTCCAAAGATATGCAGGTTAGGCTAATTGGCGTTCCAAATTGCCCGTAGTGTGCGATTGGGTGTGTGAGAGTGTGTGTGTATGTGTGTGTGCCCTGCGATGGATTGGCACCCTGTCCAGGGTGTACCCCGCCTAGTGCCCGAAGTCTCCTGGGATAGGCTCCAGGCCCCCCGCCACCCTGAACACAGGATTAAGCGGTATAGAAAATGAATGGATGAATGAATATATATATGTGTGTGTGTGTATGATTCTGTAAAGCTACAAAACACTATTGTTAAAAGTACTATATAAAAACTAAATTGAATTGAAAATGCTTTTAAGTTTTCATATAAAATTTCTATAATGACCAGTACATATTCATGACAGAAGACTTTTATTGTAACACTGTGACAAACTGCCTGTTTTTGTTGTCTTATTAACTTTAAGGGATAAAATAATTGACCCTGTTTAGGGAACCACTGTTTATAATGTTAGAAACCTGCATTATGGGAATTGAACAACATTAAATATAGCTTTAGATGGATAAAAACGTATACATGCATTAATTAGTACAAATCACTCATAGAGGTCATAAACTCAAACACTTTGCTGGTTATTGAAAAAGATTGAACTTTGGTGTGATACAATCAACTTTACTGTGTTGCCGAGCGCATGACATCACTCCGCCATTGATTTCTTCCTATAACAGCACAAATCAAAGAGTTCTATTCATTACATAAAGCACTGACTTTTTACTCCTTTATTGTCTAAAGGGTTCCATAAGTCAAGAATGAAATTTCCCCAGTGGACTGAACTTCCCAAGATGAAGAAAAGTAGGCAGAAATCCAATGAAGGTTATAGCTGAGCTAGGAGCAAGACAGCGCTTGTAACAAATACTCTTATCACACTGCATTGGTACAAACTGATACTTAGGAAAAGACACAACAGCAGTCAGATACCAGGAAAAGGTGCATATGGTTCAAGGATGTACAAAAACATCATCCATAGAACCAAGTCTCTCGCATTCTTGCACATAAAATGTGATCACTATCTGTGTTCGCTGAGCATGATGGATGATTCAGACCGAAAGAACAAGTGAATATTTAAGTTTAGTGTTTAACAAAAGCCCCCCTCCCCCCTCATTTCCCCCCCTCGCTCTGATTTCACATTTGATCAGTCTCTCAAAGGAGAGCCTGCAGGTTTAGTCTTGTTGTCAAGCTAAATCTGTGACTAATATTATCTGATAATCTCATGACTTCTTGTGAAGTGTTTTCTTCAAAAAAAAAAAAAAAAAAAAACTCTGTTTTCATACTCTGTCCAGTTTGAAAACAAACTCACGGCAGATTCTTTGGGGCTTTGGGGCTGAAACTCTCAGGAGATTCCAGCAGCACGTTTTTACAGCCTGATGATTTAAGGAATAAGTCATCAAGGAGTTTGGCTTTAATACAAGGACTTATAAATGTCCAAGGACTCTATCTCTTTTTTTTTTTGTAAGAAATAAAAACGAAAACACCCCACACACCCAGCTGAGATGAGAATATTTGAAAGGTTTTAACATTTATATTTTCACATTTGTTTTATCCTTGTCAGGTCATTGTTGTTTCTTTTGCTTTCCAAGTTCATGCTACAGTCATTCGTCATGTACGCAGGGGCGTAGATTTAGGGGTGTGTCCCCACCAATATCTTCCGACCATTGAAATGTCCCCACCAATAATTTAATCCACTAAGAAAAATAAATAATAAATCGTGCTGTCAACATTAACCTTGACACGCAGAAAGGGATAAATCACGTTCTCTCCTTGAGTCCTCCCGCCCCCAAAACACATGTGAACATTTTGATTGGCTGTGCCTTTCCCTGCTATTATGTGATAGGCTATGGCTTCGTTCAGATACGAGCAGCACCAAATGCATTGGATTTTTTTTTTCCAGTGCGAGAAGGTGTGTTGGGTGACAGACATTTTTTCCAAAGAAAAGTGAAAGTCACTTCAAGTTCGCTAGTGAATCCATCAAAGTCCATCAAAGTAACGACAACAGTTAACGTTAATGCTAGTGTTTTTATTTATTTATTTATTTATTTTTACCGCTTCTACCACATTCATTACAGCAGGGCAGGTTATAGGCAAGAATAGTCTTTATTAAAAGTTATCTTTTTGTCAGTTATTAAACATTCCTTTAACATTACACTATTCCTTAATTTAACTTAATGAATTGCATTTCGAGTGGATTAATATCAATCGAAGCATTGCTAGTATTAATGTAATAATACTGTTGGGGGTGGGGGGGGTGCATAGGTCCCCACCCATGTCCCGAGCAAATCTACGCCCTTGCATGCACGGACCTTTTTCTTCTGATATGAAATAGAATACATTCTTACGTTAACATTAATACATACGGTATATGTTATATTGTTATATTGGTTTTTAAAATGTACTTTAGGTTGTAAATCAATCATGTGAAATATAAAACCGTAATAATGTATTTCATATTAAAGTGCCCAGTAGGCTACAACACAACTTTGACAGCATGCCATCCATCTTTAAGTGTTGTCAACACCTACAGCACAAGATGGATTTTCACCTGGAGAGACCGTAAGCCCACCTGATCCCCAAAAGCTTACGTCTTGAGACAATTAATGCGAAAACTGTCTATCACGTGACACTCACTCAATCACTCTTTGTCTATTCTGCATTATATCATGTGTACAGGCGGCTTGGAGCCTATCCCAAGAGCCCTAGGGTACAAGGCGGGGTTCACTCTGGAAGCTCAGTGGTTAAAGCATTGGACTACGGTTCGGAAGATCCCAGGTTCAAACCCCACAACCACCAAGTTGCCACTGTTGGGCCCTTGAGCAAGGCCCTTAACCCTCAACTGCTCAGATGTATAATGAGATAAAAATGTAAGTCGCTCTGCATAAGAGTGTCTGCCAAATGCCTAAATGTAAATGTTCCAACCAATTACAGGGCACAAATACATACACACACGAGCAATTTGGGAACGCCAATTAGCCTAATCTGCATGTCTTTCAACTGAGGGAGGAAACAGGAGTACCCGAGTAACTTCATGCACACACATGCCCATGGCAGGAATTGAACCCGGACCCTGGAGGTGCAAGGCAACAGTGCTAACCACTATTCACTTGGAAGATTGGTTGGCCAGTGAGGATTGTCTGTTCTGCAAAGACAACTGAAGGTACTGTACAGTGCAAAGAAAGTAGCTATATTTATTCTGAGTGCTATTGTTCCCTATTTGTACAAAATCATTATGATTGTGCTTTTTACTTCGTAGTTTCACACAAATAGACAAACGATAAAACTGGGTTTTGGGATCTGCGGCATGTTAGAGTAGATGAACGTGGCTTTTTTTATTATCGCTGTTTTTGCTACTAGACTAAAAAAAAAATTCCGACATAGATGAAATTACTGTTACCCACATGCTGAAAAAAATACACTGTGTAGTGTGCATTTGGCTTAAGACCATTTTCTCCATATCCTGGCCCAACGTTGATTGAGAGGCAACCTTACAATGTAAAATGGGGAAGTGCTTTAAGACTTTGGCCTTTTTCAATTCGGATGAAAGTGTCAAGCCCTGCCAAGTGGAAGATAATACTAATAATTCATTGTTCCTCTATGCAGACGACACACAATATCGACACAGTTCTTATATAAGAGACTTTTGGCATTTGGATCTTTCTCTATGTAGTTGTCGCTCTAGTGGTCTGTGCTTGGATGATAGTGTGTATGTGTGTGTATGTGTATGGACTCCCTGGTGTGTGATAACACGTCTGCAGGCTGGAAAGCCATCTGCCACTCAAGAGCTTCATCCATCAAAACAAAGCAGCAGTGGAGGCCAAACAAAACACTCCAATCCATTCACAGACCACACACCCAACGAGTGGATGAATGTGTGTGAATGGAGCCGGTGGGGGCAGGTGCCCCCTGGAGTGTAAGGATATGCCGGAAATCTTTAGATTGCCCAGTCGCTTGAAACCCACACTAAGAGCATCTACAACAAGCCTTGAAAACAGACACAGTTCCTAATGAAGCATGCTTTTGCTTTCGTTGCATGTTGTAATGTCCATCAGGAGTGTGATTGAAGGTCAGTTTCATTCATCACTCCTCAAAAATAACATGATAATCCCAGTGCAATTGTAGAGCGTATAGCCAATTAGCTGGTTATAGAGCTGCTTGAGTCAGCAATGAGTAAACACACACAGTCACAGAGATACACACACACACATACTGTACATTCTGATTTATCAACTGGGAATTTTAATGCACAACATCCTCTAATGTACCATCTCTAAACAGGGGGGGGGGGTGTTATAATCCTCCTCTCGTATCAATTAACCGACCCGCCTTCTTTCAGTGTTAATTTATTCTCTTTCACTCTTTTATTTTTCAAACAATAGCCTCTCTAATTGCACTCGCTGTAACTATTCCGTCATCTGTGTGCACGTCGAGCTGAAACACATCTGCTATTTTATATTTCTGCCATTCTCTTTATTTTTGGCAGTGTTCACATATGGTGACGGGAAAACATTCAAATAGCATCTAAACAGGATAGAAATCTCTCTGTGACACTAGTGAGGTTCAGGTTGTGGGTTACAGTGGAAATGATTCGCATACGCTGAAGTGACTCAAAAGGAAAAACATCAGTAGAATCTCTTTAGGGAGTTTAGTCTGCCTCACACAGAGCACAGAGTGAACTTCTTTCCCCTTCCTTAAAGCTTCACTGCCTTTTTTTTTTTTTTTTAAACTGCTATTTCCCTAGACAGTTCCCTCGGATGACTCCAAATACAAGAATGTATCTTCTTACTTACTGCAAAATGAGAATAAAAGACATACGCCCCTACAAACCTTCAATGATCACAATACTGTACGGTAAGTCCCCTACATACGAACATACAAACATGTTCAACCATGATAGTTAGGTCACAAGCAGCAGCGATGAAGAACCGCCAAGCAATAACAAGATACTGTAAGGAATAAACGATTAAATAATTGATAGAATGTATCTATTGATAGAATTCAACCATCGGACCGGGACGTGTTTGTTGGACTTACAAACAAACTAGACTTTGTTCGTATGTAGGAGACCTTACTGTATATACTGTAAGGAATGTAGAGGAGAAGAGAAGACAACTATTCACATGTACACACCGAATATGTATACAATAGAATGTAGAGAAGAGAACTCTACACATACACACTCTGAGGAGGTATACAGTCGAATGTATAGAATAACACAGTTAGCTCACAGTTGACTTCTCCATAGGAAGAGCATGAAGCTGTAAATGTACAACAACACAAACACCATGCTGACCAGCTGTAACCTTGAACCCCTGAGACTCTTAACATGGATCCATACCCATACAGGTCATTACCCCTGACTGGAAGATGCATTACTGCTCCCCGGGGAGGCAAAACTCAGCAGGAGCTAAAGAAAGTGCACTAATTGTGGAATATTAGATTACACAGAGTCTGGTTCATAAATATTTGTACATCAACGAAATGATTCCTATTTTTAGTGGTATACCAGATGTATATGCCCCCCCCCCCCCCACCACCACCACCACCTTTTAGAGAGTAATTGGACAATATGACATAGTCATAATTGAAATCCTAGCGTTTAATGGTTTGCACTGCCTGAAGATATCACCAGACACTGGATTTTTGTCTTAATTTCCAGCATTTTCTTGCTTGTTTTTGGAAGATGTCTGAAACACAGCTCAGTTGAATTTCAGGTCAGGCGACTGATCCGGCCATTGCAGGACAATCTACTTCATTGCCGTAAAAACATCTTGGGTTGCTCTTGCAGATTGCTTCTGGTTACTGTCCATCTGCTCCGTGAAGTGCTGTCCAATGACTATTGAGGCTTCATGTGAGCAGACATTACAGCCCTATAAACTTCAGAGTTCATCCTGCTGCTTATGTCAGCAGTTTTCTTGGCAGCCCTTGCCAGAAGATGAAGCGTTATGCATTGGATCATGAGCAGTTTCTACTCTTCTCTTTCCATTATCCCAGTACACGCTGATTATTGGCTTATATGTTTGTAAGATATCGTTCCAAAGCTGTACATGCCTGCTTTTTTAAAGATGATTTTATTAAACGCTAATTTGTTCTTCCTATGTTGAGGCCTTTTACCTTGTAGTAAACAGTGTATTTACTGTGGCCAAGATTTCTCTTGATTGGTGTCATTGACAAAGATACACATATCTAGACATGATGTCAAGCGGGAAGGTATGCTTCAAGACTGGGTGCCCAGTATATTATGCTGTCACGAGGCCCAGAATGTCTTGTGCCACCCCTGTGCCTACCCTTCAGAGAGAGTTCTGAATCTGGCAAGTTATTGTGAAAAGTATGATTTCTTCTGTCATCTACCGAAGTGATTTGACCTTTTAGTGTTTTGATCTCATTTTATAAATGAATGTTCCAACTATGGGCGGCGCGGTGGTGTAGTGGTTAGCACTGTCGCCTTGCACCTCCAGGGTCTGGGTTCGATTCCCCGGCCAGGCTCGATTCCCGTCTCTGTGTGCATGGAGTTTGCAATGGGTCTTGCAGAAAGAGTTATATATCTTCAACATAAAGACAGATTTTAAAAGTTGACTAGATGAAACCAATCAGGATGGCATAAAATGAATTAGTATGAAGCCAAAATTAGGTGTATGCTGGACAGAACTGAAACTAAAGTGCCAAATTAAAATATATACTTTTATGTATACATTTATAATCAAATTAGATTTTATTTGAAACATTGGTGTGTGAGTGTGTGTATGTGTGTGTGCCCTGCGATGGATTGGCACCCTGTCCAGGGTGTACCCTGCCTTGTGCCCGAAAGCCTCCTGGGATAGGCTCCAGGTCCCCCGCGACCCTGATCACAGGATAAAGCGGTATAGAAGATGAATGAATGCATGAATGTTCCAACTAGTTGAGTAGAACCATTATTATTATTATTTTTTTTTTCCATGCTTAGCATGTCATTGGCAGTACCTCCAAGTAGTGTTAGGAGTTAACAGCTACAGTTCTTCCAATGCAAATGCCATCCATGAATGTCCTCTTGCATATAAAGTGTATAGTTAACTATATATACATCATTTCTTTTTGTTTTTTAAACTTTTCCTGTGTGACGTTCTCTAAGATCTCCTGATGTTGTTTAGTATACACGTTGGCATTCTGGAACCTGGCGTGCATGACATGGCCTCCAGGTGTTTCGGTTGAAACAAACTCGAAAAGTCAGTATCATAAATCAACCCCCACGAACACCACACAGAGACAGAATGAGAAACTTGCACACACACATACACCTACACACTCCCCTCAATCCACGCCCCCCATTAAATGCCACGGAGGCAGTTGCCATGGGAACTTGCATGAGGAAGTGAACTGATGTCAGTGTCACCCAGAGCTGTGGGAATCAGTAAAAGAGAAAATGACAAACCCACTAACGACACACATGTACCAAAAAGTATTACATAACTAACAAAACCCTGGCAATGCCCAATGCCAAGTTGATTAATTTAGTTCATTCAATTGTATTTTATTTGTAGGGCAGTTTTAACCACACACTGTCAAATCTGGATGTAAATTAGATGCCAAATGAGCAAGCCAGAGGTGACAGTCATGGGTTAGGGTGAAGTAGGATGCAGTTTCTCCAGTTGGTAAGGTGGACAGCTTGTACCAGTGTTGAAAATGTGTGAAACCCAATAATGTAATGAGACATTTCATGTCCTGGATCATTCAATGATCACACTACAAGAACCGTCAGAATAAATTACAACAAGCATTTCAATTATGCCCCAAATTATCAATTCTCAGAGTCGGGAATTGTTTTTTGTGAACAATCCCTGATGCCTTCTGTACAGTATTAAAGGCAGTACAGTAGTAAAAGCAGTTCAAGCACGCTCCTCTTCACCCACATATAATGGACATGTATAGGTTAAAATAATAAATAATAATAAATGGTAATAATAATAATACATCCTTTCATCCATCTATAGTCCAACTAGGGAACATGCAAACTACATGCACCCAGGCTGAGACGGGAATCGAACCCGGACCCATGACGTGCAATGCAACGATGCTGACCACTTAGCCACCGTGCCTCCATTATAAATAATAATAATAATAATGGTTTATAAATTGCATGCTCTTTTTATATTCATTCATCCATTCATTAATCTTCTATACCGCTTAATCCTGTGTTCAGGGTCGCGGGGGACCTGGAGCCTATCCTAGGAGACTTCGGGCACTAGGCGGGGTACACCCTGGACAGGGTGCCAATCCATCGCAGCTCTTTTTATATTCTTGTCCACAACTCTTTTCTCTCAACAAACACATAGACTGTAATGAATTTATGCACATAGTTACGGTCAAAAGAAAAGAAAATGTCATGGTGAAAAAGACATGCACATACACATGGACACATACACAGACCACAAAATTACAGAGTTCGAATGAACTGTACAAAAGTGAGCTCTTAAAATAGTCAGTGGGGGAAGTGACAACAGTTATACAGCACCGAGTCAGACGCACACGGACACGGATATCCACATACAGAGAGCTGTTTGCCAAGGGGCACATGGTTCTTGCACTTTATACACTTGATTTATTTGAGTCAAGTATCAGTAGCATGGTACAGTATGCAGCACTGAGTACATAGAGTTAGAAAAGGAAATTATTCCTACTTGTTATGATCACACACACTGTACACACACACACACACACACACACGTTGCATACACCTAATCCTAATTTTACCCTCCGCAAAACAGTTCTATTTTCTCAACAACAAAAAAAAAACTAATTTTATTTAATTCAACTTTGCCAGTATCTGTGTTTGCCTAAAGCTGCACCATAAAATCAATCACAATGTTGAGTAGTTATGAGCAATTATGTGCGCGATAGTTTACTGTTAGTTTACTGATCCTGATAGTTTACCGTTGTAAAGCAACTTTATACCTTGCTCAATTAAAACAAAGTGTGCTTGACTCCTAAGTCGTGCAACTGAAAAGTGTTCACTGTGATGTCACAAGATTATTTTTACTTTAAATCCCATATTAAGAGCAACAGTTGCCAGGGACCAAGGAACTAAAATTGGCCAAGCCCTCTGCATAGAAGCGTTGGTACTTCCTTCTTAGTCAGAGCGACATTAACCAATCAGTAATGTGTAACTTTAAGCATGCAGAAGACCTGTTACACTGTTACAGAGATGCTTTGTTTATTTGTTTATCAGTGTCCTAAAATGGAGTAGCACTAGCATGAAATGAGAGACCACTTGCAACAATGATCCCTGTTTTATGAAAACATAGGAGGTTTCATTTTTGCTTTATGTCTCTCAGTGTTTGTGCAACTATGCTTCTGATAAATTGTGTATCTTTGGCAAATTGCATGTTTATGGAACTGGATCTGCAGTCAGGACAATAGTGGGCCTAAAACAGAACCTTGTGGGACACCATCTTTCATTTATTTTAGACCACTATGAATTTCCTTTGTGTGTAACAATGCTATAATGGAACATTTATTTATTTATTTATTTTTACAAAAGGGTATGATGGAGCATCTTTTAAAATGAGCAGAATGAAAACCATTCTTTTTCGAGGCAGCAAATTCTGCTTAAAAATAAAAAATTAAAAAGGATTTATTGCGTTTTTCCAAAAGAATCTAAGAATAATAAATAGCTCCTCATCAAAAAGACACACACATACAGTACCTGTACACGTGCTCCAAAACACCCCCCACTCCCCATGACACCTAATCCACCCTAGTTTCCATGGTGATCCTGTTAGACTTCTTATATTTCTTTTATATTGTTTTTCACTTTTTTGTCTTCTTGCAGTCTTTTATTTTCATTCTGAAAATCTCTAAAATATATTTTCAACAGGCACTATAGTGGTTTTTAACCTGAAACACAGCTAATTGCATAAAGAAAATACAGACCCCAAACCCACACACACACACACACACACACACACACAAAGAAAAAGGTAAAAATGAAGGAGAGTAATAAGATGAGCATGCTTGTTCAGTGGCTGCTGTTGAAGTGTCAGACTCATCATCCCTGTGGTCCAGTAACACCCAGGGAAATTCACACATGTGCACACACGCATGGTAGAAAACATCAAGACACAATGGAAGTGTAAATCTAACAGAGGGAACCATGGGGAGATTATTAAAAACATTTAACAACACATGTCTAACACATTTTCTGCCTCTGAATAAAATCTGATTTCAATCTGATTCACATCAGTCTTGTTCCCAACACGTTCCTAACAGCTCTCGTTGTTGTTTTTTAAAGGAATATGCATGTGTGTGTGTGTGTTTGTGTTAAACAGATGGTCATGTGATCTACAATGCTAACTACTGAAACACAGAATACAGGAAATGATCCAGACTTTTATTAGTCCAACTTGTATGTCTGTTTTGTCTTCTGGATAGAGAAGGACTTTCTTATATCGATGAAGAAAGTGCATGTGTTTGGAGGACATCACAGATCCTGGGTCAATAAATTTGGCACAGCTTAACATATCCTTTTAAAGATTAGGTTCACTGGTGTAGGGAACTTCTTTCATTATTATTATTAATGAAAAAATTTTTCACCCAGAGCCACTATGTCGGCAAAAAAATGGGTGAACTCAATAAGAACCTTGTCAGGAATGCAATGGACATGTTCAAAAAGAGCCTGGTGAGGACATGGTTGAAGCAAGACACATGAAAAACGTAATGACTACAGCATTCACCAGTTAACGCCGTAACTAACGCCTCTTAGGGACTTCACTGGTGCACTAAAAGAATGGCGCTGATGGGAAAGATTGGATGGCGTTCTTATTGGCGTTGCTTGGCTTGTGCTATGACCATGGCAAGTCCATGGCATGCTGTAGAAGATAGCATTGAGTATATTATTATGTTTAATTTCGTGGTACGTCTACCAAACCGTTAATCGCAATGACACAGTAAGTGTGTGGTAAGCGCCTAGTAAGACCATGGTGCGACCTGACTGGACACAGTAATACCTCGAGTAATAAGCTTTGATAGGAAATTACTGACAATGTGATAGATGCATTGAGAACCTGACAGCGATGAGGCCAGAAAGTAATATAAACTTGATAAATGGACATTTTTCCATTTTGACCCTGTTCCTATTGCGCTGTTCTCGTGCAGTGGGAACTTGTAGAGGTCTCCAATAAAGCGTGATGAGGCCATTAACCCTATCTGAATCTTTCTGGACTGATTGCCCCATAGTTTACCTTCTTCAAAACGACCAGTAAAAACAACTCCAGATTATCTGTCGCTTTTCAAATTGACATTTTGCTTATGGTGGAATTCAGTCCAGCAGGAAACGATATATGTTCTTATTTCTACAGTATTAAACACTCCATGAAGCACCTCCTACTTTCTATCATCTCCTTCCAAAAATCTAATCATCCCAAGTATTGATTGAGCTCTATATGGAAAATCCAATTTAATGTCTCAGATCCTTGTTTGACGGACAGCAGAAAACCTAGAACCCTACAGCTTACAAACAGCAAACGGTTTGGCCAAATTCGAACTCCATAACAATCTGTTATCGGACCAGTGCTATATCTTGGGAGCCAAATCAATGCTTATCTGTAAGCACTTGGGCATGCAGCACTACTGAACTGACAGCATAATGAGCCCACGATGTCCAGGATCAGGCTGACACAGCAAGTCACAAATAACAGAAACAAGCTCATTATTGCTATATACATACCACCAGTGCAGGGGAAAGCAACTGAACAGTGGAAACTTCTGAAGGCAATTTAGGAATGTAATTTGCATGGACATCAAAGTCTGAGGACTATGAGTCGGTGAACACCTGAGGCCCAGTGCCAAAGCCCAATACGAAATTATATCTCTGAGCTCAGGAACTTAATTAACAACACAGGAAGAAGGAAGAATGTATTGAAAATCAGCTGAGTTAACACTCGACACTTGTTCTATAGTCCTCAGTAGTCAGGCTACTGAGAACAAATTGTCTTATTTCATCAGACATAAAAAAAATAATTAGATTTTACTCAATTTGTGAACGAATGACAGATGATTCAAATTGCATTACATAAATTATTTTAGTTGCTTAAAATATCATTATATTTCTGTAAGATATAACGTCAACCACTGTTTACTACATAAAATAATATGTAGAAGATATTGAATTACAAAGATTTTGACGCATCAGGTCATAAAAATGAGAGCCTGCATCATTACCTGCACTCAAGAAGTGATTGATGGATCTGGATCACAAAGACTGACATGTACGGTATATCCTGCCACATATATGGTTGTGCAACATTATAACAGTTATAAACCAGATTCTATGGTGCCTGTGAAGCCAGGGATGGTCATTTAGCATCACCTATCTTGGAGCTCTATTGAAGTTAAAATGCTGCTGTAGGGACTGCTATGGAGCTCATTATGGTTCTTTCAGTCATTTTCTCAGTTCAAATACTTTGTTTATTCATTAACATTGGGAGCATTTATAGATTTTCAAGTTATGGTAAGCATGTAGGTTTTTATTTTTTAATAAATGAAAGCCATTTTGATTTTATTTCTACTTTGACTTTTAAACGGACAAAAATTAATTCATGCAAAATCAGTTTTGCATTATTCATGATTCAAACACAAAAATCTTCTTCTCAGTCATCAGTTTTTCTTTATTACATCTAGGCATTTGGCAGATGCTCTTATCCAGAGCGACTTTCATTTTTATCTCATTACACATCTGAGCAGTTGAGGGTTAAGGGCCTTGCTCAAGGGCCCAACAGTGGCAACTTGGTGGTTGTGGGGTTTGAACCTGGGATTATCCGAACCGTAGTCCAATGCCTTAACCACTGAGCTACACCATTTTTGTTAAAAATTTGTTTAAAATATCCCATATCCCAACAAAATGATATTTAGAATATTTCCTCACACTGCAGTACATTCCTTCTGCTCACCGTCGCCCCTGTTCATTTATATTCCCCCATAAAACTGGTCTGTTGTAAAACAATATGATTGAAGGTCCATTATGGCCAAAAGACAGCTCTGATGATTCTACGCCTGCATCACATATGGTGGAAGACAGAAACATAATGACTAACAAATTGCTTATTCACTAGACCTGGATATTTCATGTCATAAAGGAAGGTGTGCAAACTCACCCAGGTGTTGACTGGTCGTTGACACGGGTGGTTCTCCATCATTAAAAAAAACGATGAAGCGGCATACCGAGGTCAACCCCAGTCTAGAATAATGAGTCTAATGAGCTTGAGAAGTAACCCCAAATATCTATAAACCCTTTATTCCAAACACATTTTGGGGGGAGGTTACTGGCAGAGGGTGGGTTTGATTTTTATATATACAGGTCCTTCTCAAAAAATTAGCATATTGTGATAAAGTTCATTATTTTCTGTAATGTACTGATAAACATTAGACTTTCATATATTTTCGGTTCATTACACACAAACTGAAGTAGTTCAAGCCTTTTATTGTTTTAATATTGATGACTGTGGCATACAGCTCATGAAAACCCAAAGTCCCTATCTCAAAAAATTAGCATATCTTGAAAAGGTTCTCTAAACGAGCTATTAACCTAATCATCTGAATCAACTAATTAACTCTAAACACCTGCAAAAGATTCCTGAGGCTTTTAAAAACTCCCAGCCTGGTTCATTACTCAAAACCGCAATCATGGGTAAGACTGCGGACCTGACTGCTGTCCAGAAGGCCATCATTGACACCCTCAAGCAAGAGGGTAAGACACAGAAAGAAATTTCTGAACGAATAGGCTGTTCCCAGAGTGCTGTATCAAGGCACCTCAGTGGGAAGTCTGTGGGAAGGAAAAAGTGTGGCAGAAAACGCTGCACAACGAGAAGAGGTGACCGGGCCCTGAGGAAGATTGTGGAGAAGGACCGATTCCAGACCTTGGGGGACCTGCGGAAGCAGTGGACTGAGTCTGGAGTAGAAACATCCAGAGCCACCGTGTACAGGCGTGTGCAGGAAATGGGCTACAGGTTGCAAATTTTGCATGTCATTCGGAAATCAAGGTGCTGAGTCTGGAGGAAGACTGGGGAGAGGGAAATGCCAAAATGCCTGAAGTCCAGTGTCAAGTACCCACAGTCAGTGATGGTCTGGGGTGCCATGTCAGCTGCTGGTGTTGGTCCACTATGTTTTATCAAGGGCAGGGTCAATGCAGCTAGCTATCAGGAGATTTTGGAGCACTTCATGCTTCCATCTGCTGAAAAGCTTTATGGAGATGAAGATTTAATTTTTCAGCACGACCTGGCACCTGCTCACAGTGCCAAAACCACTGGTAAATGGTTTACTGACCATGGTATTACTGTGCTCAATTGGCCTGCCAACTCTCCTGACCTGAACCCCATAGAGAATCTGTGGGATATTGTGAAGAGAAAGTTGAGAGACACAAGACACAAGAATCTGCAAAAGGATTCCCGACCAAGTATTGAGTGCAGAACTGAACATAATTATTTGAAGGTTGACTTTTTTGTATTCAAAACACTTTTCTTTTATTGGTCGGATGAAATATGCTAATTTTTTGAGATAGAGATTTTGGGTTTTCATGAGCTGTATGCCACAATCATCAATATTAAAACAATAAAAGGCTTGAACTACTTCAGTTGTGTGTAATGAATCTAAAATATATGAAAGTCTAATGTTTATCAGTACATTACAGAAAATAATGAACTTTATCACAATATGCTAATTTTTTGAGAAGGACATGTATATATATCTTAGTCATGACCAAATTTGTCTACAAGGACAGGAATATCTGACAGTTTTAATCTTTTAATCAGATTTAACGTCAGACAAATACCAAAGGTCTGGCAAAGTTTCATTAAATTCTTTTCAGCTAGTTTTGCGTGATGCTGTGACAAAATCTGACTGGACAGACATACAGACATACAGAGAGAATTTTTTCTGAAACTGGTTGCAATGTATGAAATGTAAAGATATCACTGAAAGGGCAAGTTCTGGCCAATGAACAGACAAAACCCTGAACAGGAACCCCACCGGCACGGAGAGAACATGCAAACTCCAGGCACACAGAAACGGGAATCGAGCCTGGCAGGGAATCGAACCTGGACCCGTTTCATTTTTAATACATTTAACAGACAAATGTGCCTAAAGGAACAACATACATTCTCGGGACAGTTATTTATAAGATTTCAAAAGAACCTAAGCAATAAAGCCAATATGTGAGCCAGTCTGTTAAAACAAAGCTTTTTGAGATTCATTGTTTCCTACATAAAATCATATAAAGAATGATTTTATATAGAAATACTGAATTACACACAAAGAATACTTTAGCTGTATAAATTTTAAGGAACTTCGTGTACTGTATGTTCATTCAAGCTTCTATTCCAAGCATTGAAGAACAAATGGTAGCTTTAACATCCAGGCTCTGCTATTTCAATACATCAGTCAGACTTTGTCAGAAGGCTCTGGTTTTAGTCTAAGGTTTCATTTTGGCCAAAATATGTAAGCACACTTAGCTACCATTGATTATAATCAATCCAACACTAACCTTTAGTTAGCGTGCGTGTGTGTGTGTGTGTGTGTGTGTGTGTGTGTGTGTGTGTTTGTCCGTCTGTGCTACCAGTAATGAATTCCAGCCGTCTCAGTCTATCAACCTGAATAAGTCAGGCAGGCCTCAGTGGGATTGCCTCTGGCTTTTGCCCAAACACTACTGCACATGACTCCACAAACACACACACACACATACACATACACAAATACACCGAATGTCCAACAAGGGCCATCCCTCTCTCACACACACACTCCCTATTGTCCCTCTTACTCTGAAATACAATGAGAGGCTTGGCTTTAAAAGCCAAAACAGACCTTACTCATGCCAGTACCTTCAATCAGGGACAGACTATTACGCAAACAGGATATCCTGAATTCACACACATTGAACACAGTGGCACGAACAGACAGTCACATGCAGAAAACCTTAATTTGTAAACCACTTCCTCTTCTTAGAAGCTAACAGTAACATTGTTCATGCATGCTGGTATTATAGCTCTATGCGCAAACAACATGTACGAAAAAAACCCAACAACAACCGCTTGTCCTCGTGTGCAATGGTTTCCCTGCTCTATGCACCCCCTGTTCGGAAGCCTGAGGAATTTCGAAATCAACCAAGACATTCCTGGAGTGACCAGTGACCATGTCTTTTTCTCCACCCTCTGCCTTTTTCGTCCTTCTGTTGTCTCTTTTGTCTCCCTGGCTCAGTGCTGAAGATATAAACACGGCTGAACAAATAAGGTCAGCCTTGTCACTCCATGGCCCTAGCTGCTATGAACATTCAGGAGCCAATTTTTAGAGTGCATGTGTGTGTTTCATCTTGTGTTTCGCAAAACGGCATGAAATTAGCATTTATACAAAGCATATATACAAAAATTTAAATGAAAAATGTTGACTTTACAGAGTATCTTCCAAATGGCACAACGCACACTTTGGTTGGCCTGGGAAATTTCACTGCCCTGTCAGTCACAGTGACGCAAACCGATCATGGGCATCTGTGAGCTCATACTGTATATTCATGTATGAATGTGGAGAGCTCTTTCTTTCCACTGTGTTATGCTCCATCCTGGTGAAATTCTCCACAGGTGAGTTTCAGGCAGTGTAAAGTTTAGAGTTTAGAGTATTTATTTGTGGATGGTCCCATAAAATATATTGTGTATGGCATTGGTTCTCAACCCTGGTCCTGGAAGCACATTTGAATGCTTTGCCTCCTCCATCACACACACACTTCAATTCAGAAAAGGATGTTAATTAGCTGATTAGTTGAATCAGCTGTGCTGAGAGCTGGGAAAACACTAAAAGATGCCCAAAAGTGGGTCCTCCAGTGAAGGGGTGAGAATCACCGATGTACGATATCGTACCTGCTCTCTTTAAAAGGGTGTGTGGCCACATGGGTGGCAGTTTCCACCCTTAAATCAGGCCTTGTCATTCATTTTGTCATTGATTTTATATTGCCAATAGGTCTAGTACTCCAGATTTCATAACTCATATCTAGCTAGTTAATATAAATCACCGCTACATCTTGTAGTCCATTTAACACACATCTTTATAGTAGTTCTACAAAGCCAGTGCACTAAATTCAGACATTTCCTTTCAGATGTATGTATATTTAGGTGGTTCCAACTATCAGTCTACTGCTGCTCATTTTTCTTCGGTACAGTGTTTGTGCTGTTAAACTACTTTTAGCCATTATACTTATGAATGAGTGCTTTTTTAAAGCCATGCCACAAAGAATCAAAGGGATTGGTGTTTTCTAACTGACAGGAATAACTGGTTGGAACCACAAACATACTGTTTGTGCATGCAAACCTCTGAACACAAGTATCAACAGGTAGATAAACTGCGGTTCGACATAGCAGCTCCAATGACTGACACGGGAACCCAATAATGATACAGACAATTTAACATTGGGTATAAGATAAGGAGCGAAACACAACCAAACCACACAAGGGCATTTAGAATATGAACATTTAAGAATATTTGAGTCAGAGCAGCTGTGAGAGCATCTGGACTTGCCCATGCCATCTTGGATCACAGTGGGGTCTAATAGTCTGACAAAACCAGAATATTTCCTTATTCCATGCTAAATATTTTGTTGTTATTTGTTATATTTTATTGATTATATTATGAGCTAAAGGAAAGTCTTTAAAAAATGCATACAGAATGACTTAATACTGGTTTTGCAAAATGACACACTGATCTGGCATGTCCTCCACAAGTTTGTGTAAATCCTGATGATTCAGGTTAAATCAAATTAAATTTCGTATTGTCTGAACATGTGCTTAAGTGAAAGGCATATGACTCAAAGAGACCTTTTGTACAAATAATTTAATAAAGTAAACTCTAAATCATTTTGCCACACCTTTCTCCCCACACCGTGTGCCCTGGCTGTCATCTGCATTGTAATTGCGCAAGAGTAAACTTTCTTTCACTAAGCTGCTCCCGTCAAGGGGTCGCCATAGCGGACCACTCGATCACAACTTGGCACAGGTTTTACCCCAGATAATTCCGCAAGAGTAAATGAGCAAATTACCCCGCTCTCCTGCTTCCAATTGCTAGCATGTATGAATAAACTCTCCATTATCTCATGCATGATGTAAATTATTTTCTTTGGTATTTGGATGTTTGTACCAAAGTTGTCAACACCTCACAATTGTATTTCTTAATACATCTGTAAAATGAATATATGAGTAATATGTATAAAGATTTTGTCATTGACACTTAATATTCTCAATGGCCTGATGGACAGATGATCTCATAAGCAGAAACGTAGGTTTAATAATAAAATTATACTACATCTACATGTCGATGTGTTATAAATGTAATACATAAGTGTTATGTGTACACACTGACATGCAGTTTACTGACAATCTATCTACAGTTGGGTTTAGACTGTGTGATTTAAGTGCTCTTTTATTACTATTACATTATCTTGATCTTGAGCCAATTTCTATTACAAACTGTTCAATAGGGCGTTTTCCATTTTAGATTATGCAATAAATATCTGATGACAGAATGACCCTGATCTGTGACTTAAAAAAATTACTACATTGAGTAATGAAAAAACTTGCCACTGCCAGAACTTTGTCTCTCTCTCATTCTCTATGAAGCTTATAATATTCAAAGGCACAAGAATCCTGTCTTATCGGTCTTCAGGCACAAGGCAGGACACTCTGGGAGGGGGGGGGGGGGTGCCAATCCATCGTAGAACATGATGGACACAAACACACACTAACTTCACACTACGGGCAATTTGGAAATGCTTTGGACTTGAGAGGAAACCGGAGTACCGAGAAGAAACCCGCAAACCGCATGCAGACAAACCCGAGGTGCGAATCAAACCCCAACCGTGGAGGTGCGAACTCAAACCTATGACACCAAACCTATGCCAAAAATCATATAGTGTTAATCTAGCTCAAGTTGTCTAATTTTGCTGAGGCTGTTTGGGAGATGCTGTTTCAGTTTGCATGCTCCTGCATACTTGTAGATAGTTGGATTTTAATCTAGGTAGAGATACAGAAGTCCCTGAGAACTTTAGAAATGTAAAAGATTTTGGGCGGGCAATTAATTATTTAACATCAGGATCTTTTAACTGCAAGTCCCAGGGGACTTGGTGCACTAGGCAGAGTACACTCTGGACAGGGTGCAAACCCAAGATGCGAATTAAACCCTAACCGTAGAGGTGCGAAGGCAAACCTACTGTATGACATCAAACCTAGACCAAAAAAACCATGCAATGTAACTCTAGCTCAAGTTGGATAATTTTCCTAAGCCTTATTGAGAGGTGTTGTTTCAGTTTGCATGCTTATGCATACTTATAGAGAGTTGCATTTTTAATCTGGGTACAGATACAAACGTTCCTAAGACAATTAACATCAGAATCTTTTTTTTTACTGTATGCCAGCCCTGAAGAGTTTACTTGACGGAAGAGGTGTGTAGGAAAACTGTTTTAAACTGGGACGTCTGGGAGATAGATTGCAACTGTTTATTTTTTTATTCCGTCCTTCCTTCCATTCATTCATTCATTCATTCCAGTGTAAGGGCTACTTTAAGATCTGTGAGATCGCGCACGAGCCGGCGGTGTCGATGACTCACCGCTTCCCCAACGTCCGCGATCCGGTTGATCAGTTTTTAGCTGCTCGGTTTATGTCTGTGTCTGCTTCTTACATTAGCGGTATGACTGACTCTAAGTGTCTAACAGACTCTCTGTCTGTCTTAATGTCTGTCTGTCTGTCTGTCTGTCTATCCAACCTCCTACACGTGCCATACCGGAGAGGGCTTGAAAAGCACGAGCGCGCGCCTGTAGAGGGTCCGTGAGGGGAAAGTTTTTTTTTTTTTAACTTTCATACTGTTTGAATTCATCTGGTTAAAACAGACGTTAGGAAACTTCAATAGAAAGTCACGTGGTTACATCAAAAGGCGTACTGTAATTTGAACGGCTTTCCTCGTCCTCTCTACACGGCGTATTAGTGAAACCGCACAGCATCGCGAGATATAGTATCAGTCGGAGGAGCGTGTCAACATTATCTGCGTGTCTCCAAGCAGCGGAAATCCTCCAAACTGGACTCTTCGGAAATACGGGGATTTCAAAGCGGTTGCTCCGAATCAAATCTACGTGTCGTATTTAACGTGCAACGTGTCTGCAAAGGTTGCACAAAGCAGATTCCACCTAACCCTAACACAAACACAGCTGTCTCAGTGGCTCGCGATTCTCTGTCACCGTGCACGCGCGCCGCTTCCGTTTTTTTATCATACATTGTTTCTTTATTCCGCTACTCTTTAACATCCCAACACATTAAAGGTCATACACGCGATTCAGCAACTGCAAAGGGATTCGAAACACATTCTTAAGATACGCGGTTAAATAAAAAGAACATACCTGGCAGGAACATACTTTGGAAATAAAAGATGACCAGGATAAAAGATCCCAAACATGTGGCGAGGACCATCCGGCAAATCCTGCTCATCCTCATCAGGTCGAACAGCATCTGTTTCATGGCTCGGCGAAAAGAAAGACGGGGACACGGAGCAGGGAAAGACAAACACCGCGTGTGTGTGTGTGTGTGTACGTGTGTAGGAGTCTGAGTCCCGATCTGCTGATGCTGATGCTGCTGTGCTGTCGCTGCTCACTAGGCGAGAAACCGGGTTGCCAGATCACGACGGGATTCATTCAGCCAAAAGAGCCACCGAGTGTGATGTCAAAGCGATGGCCAAATAAGGACGTCCGGTGATCTGTCGACATATGCTACCTATCGAGAAGTGCTACCAAGCTGTTCTGCAGAAGTGTTGGAATGTACACAAGTTTTCTCTTTCACAGCAACAAGGTTAGTAGTGTTTAGCACTGTGACTTCGCACCTCCACGGTTGAGGGTTCGAGTTTGCATGTTCTCCCTGTGCTTGATAGTTTCATCCGGGTGCTCAGGTTTCCTCCTATAGTCCATGAGGTTGATTGGCGTTTTCCCGAATTGCCCATAGTGTGTGTCCCCTGCAATGGATTGGGGCCCTGTCTCCTACCCTGTAAGGTACCTTGTGCACTTTATACGCGGTTAATGAAAGCAAAACATACTTGTTTAAGAACATGTCTCCTACGATAGACTTCAGGTACCCCTGCGACCCTGTAAAAGGAAGAATAAACTGTATAGAAGATGAATGAATGAAAGTGTTCTCTTTCACATATGTACATAATAGCAAATACACACACTGGTTTCACTGCACAATGAAGATTTTTTTTTACACATAAATCTAACAGTTTTTGATACAGCAGCAGATTTTGGCAAGCAGCACAATTGGTCAGCACACAATTCATATTTATATAGAGTGAAATTAATATAAGATTGTTGCAAGAATAGATGGCATGGTAAAGTAAAGGTTAGCATTGTGACCTCACACCTCTAGGGTTGAAGGTTCAAACCCAACTTCAAGTCTATGTACATGGAGTTTGCATATTCTCTCTGTTATTGGTGGGTTTCAATAGTATACACTGGTTTCCTCCCACAGTTCAAAGACATGCATGTGAGGCTAACTGGCACTTCCAAATTTGGAAATCATGTGCAAGTGTGTGCATAATTGTGTTCTGTGATGGACTGGCGTGATAGCAAATGAGTGAGTAAGAGTTACAGATCTAAAATGTTGCAAATAATATTACTTATTACTTATTTCATTTTACTATTGACCAGTAACTAAACAATGAAAAAAACGTTTGCCATGGTCTGGTCTATACAAATAAATGTACTGTTTGTTTTTGGGTTTTTTTTCTACTTTTTTTAAACCCCACCACTGGCGCAGGACTATGAATTGTTCCTCTTCGAGTTTGACAAATTGACAAGCAATTTTATGAAACTAATATAAACGTAAACGTAAACGTAATAAAGCCGCTGCTCCTCCGCATCGAGAGGAGCCAGATGAGGTGGCTTGGGCATCTATTTAGGATTCCCACTGGACGCCTCCCTTGTGAGGTGTTCCAGACACGCCCCACCGGAAAGAGACCCTGGGGAAGACCCAGGACACGCTGGAGGGACTATGTCTCTCGGCTGGCCTGTGAACGCCTTGGGATCCCCCCAGAAGAGCTGGAAGAAGTGGCCAGGGAGAGGGAAGTCTGGGCATCCCTGCTGAAGCTGCTGACCCCGCGACCCGACATCGGATAAGCGGAAGAAAATGGATGGATGGATGGATAAACGTAATAAAATCAGGTAAATGAGGCAAATAACAGCAGAAACCAAATAATTATTATCTGCTTATGTATAGGATTGGCACGCTGTCCAGGGTGTACCCTGCCTCGTGCCCTGAGTCTCCTGGGATAGGCTCCAGGTCCCCGCGACCCTAAATACAGGATAAAGCGGTATAGAAGATGAATGAATGAATGAATGCTTATGTATAATAGCACAAGGTTGCATGATTGTTTATTACATTTTTAAAACAACTTGAACATGTTCAACTAATATATTGAAAGGGACTGTAAGCTTTAAACACTTTAAACAAGGTCTAAGTACATTTCTGTTACTCATTAAGCGATGTAAAACTGTAATATGCTTTGTTAACAATTTTCTTTTCTTTCAGAATGAGCTTTCAAATTAATTACTCAGTTTTTATTACCCATATTTTATAGCTAAATTGCTCACTGTGATATTTTGAATACTGTTTTTGAGGCGGATTGTAAAATAGCTCAGCTTGCAAGAAAATGAATGTTAATTAGTCCCTTATAATGCCTTAGCATCACACTATTTCTTTCTAATGTGATTGTGCTTAATTCATCATTGTCATGCACACGCAATCTGCGCCCGGCACTAGGACCCGGAAGTAAGACGGGCGCAAAACCAGGAAGTATAAAAGAGGTAAACAAACGATGGCTTACCGCTCAGTCATTGAGTTCGGCCCATGTCAACTCCAGTTGTCGTTTCAGCAAACCGTGAGTACTCACATGTTGGTTCCGTTTGTCTTTTGCTATTGTGTGTGTATTTCTAGGACGCGGGTTAGATTTGTGTTTTTCCCTTGCTCCGTTTTTGTGAGAGTCCTTAAACTAAATCGCGTGGTTATCCTGCCTGCTCGCTTCTTTCCGCGTTTGGGTTTATCCTCCACGCTACATTGGGCTAACCGCTAAAGCTACGTCTTCTGGTCACCTCAGGTTAGTCCATCTTGACAGAATGACTGAGCCTCCCGCGGTAAACCCAGCGGATTATGCGAGTCTCTGCGACGTTGTAGATCGGCATGCGGCGTTAATCAATCAGCTGACCGGGAATCTCGCGTCCCTCCGCCGCGAGGTCGCTGAGCTCCGGCGGGAGAATGCGAATCTCCGTGCGGCTGTTGATGACGTCACTGCTCGATCGCACGCCGCGGGGGCCGCGGCGCCGCATCCCCCCCCCCCCCCTCCTTCTGATGTTTTTCTCTCTCTACCAGAGAAGTGGAACGGCACGGACGGGAAGTGCAGCGTTTTTCTGACAGCTCTCGATCTGGTGTTTGAGTTTAATGCCACCAAGTACTCCACCGATCGCCTTCGCATTGCTCTTCTCGTCTCGTTGCTAAAAGGGCAGGCAGCAGAGTGGGCCACGGCAGTTCTACAGTCAGATACAGACACCGCCCACTCATACAATGAGTTCACCCACCAACTCAAACTCACCTTTGAACATCCAGCGGGCGAGGTGGAGACCGACACCAGACTTTACCACCTGAGGCAGGGAGGACTGCCCGTGAGCCGCTATACGGCCGAGTTTCGCACCCTTGCCGTTCAAACAACATGGGGCGATGCAGCGCTCCGGACATCCTACTACGAGGGACTGGCTTCTCGAATCAAGGACGAACTAGCCGGGCGAGAGCTTCCTGCGACCCTGGAGGGCCTGATCCAGCTCGCTCTCCGGATCGACCAACGTCTCCTCTCTCGCCCGAGGCCAGCCCCTCGCACCCTGCCACCTGAACCCAACTTCGCCATCACCACTTCACGACCCGCACCCGCCTTCACCGTCACCACTCCACGTCCTGCAGAGTCCGCCACCTACGCCACCCCAGGACATGTCGGTTCTCCACCTCCTGCCGTGGTTGACACCGGAGCCGGGGAACCCATGCAAATAGGACGCGCCTCCTTGACCGCTGCAGAACGGGAGAGACGCTTCCGTGAAGGGCTCTGCGCCTATTGCGGGTCAGACAAACATCACAGAGCAACCTGTCCCTTCAGACCGGGAAACGCCCAGGCCCGGTGAGAGGAGAGAGATACTCGCCGGGTCACCTTCATCTCTCCGCCATCACCACCAACTCCTCCCGTCTCACGGTTCAGGTACACCTCCGGGTTGGCCACAAACGAGTCCGAAGTGCTGCATTCATCGACTCCGGGGCAGCAGGTAACTTCATTGACTCCACATATGCCAAAACCCTGGGGGTAAAATTCGAGGCGTTATCCCAGCCCGTTCACATCACCTCTGTCGATGGTCGCCCCCTCTCCACCAGCCCAATAAACACCCAAACCGAACCCATCACCGTCTCCATCAACCAACACCATGAACAGCTACAATTTTTCGTCACCTCCATCTCATCACCTCCCATCATCCTGGGACATCCCTGGCTGCTCCAGCATGATCCTCTCATCTCCTGGACCCAGAACCGGATCCTCCAATGGGGCGCGACCTGCACCGAACTGTGCCTACGGGCAACGGCTGGGACGTGCTCTAGGGAGTCCGAGGCCCCCGACGTCGACACCAACGCCATCCCAGAGCCATATCGGGACCTGGCGGAGGTCTTCTGCAAGCGACGAGCGACCCATCTTCCTCCACATCGTCCCTACGACCTCGCTATTGACCTCCAGCCCGGTACAGTTCCACCCCGCGGCCACCTCTACTCCCTTACACCTACAGAGACGAAGGTTATGGAGGAGTATGTGACTAACGCCCTTCGCCAAGGTACCATCAGGCCCTCCTCCTCACCTGCCGCCGCGGGGTTCTTCTTCGTGAAGAAGCGGGGCGGTGAACTTCGTCCATGTGTCGACTATCGGGGGCTAAACAATATAACTATCAAAAACCGACACCCATTGCCTCTTACCAACTCAGCCCTGGACGCCCTCTCTGGCGCCACCATCTTTACTAAGTTGGACCTCCGGAGCGCCTACAACTTGGTGCGCATCAGAGAGGGCGATGAGTGGAAGACGGCCTTCATCACCCCTACTGGGCACTATGAGAACCTCGTCATCCCCTTTGGACTGTGCAACGCCCCCGCCGCCTTCCAACACCTCATTAATGACATCCTTCGCGACATGCTCGGTCGGTGGGCGTTTGCTTATCTGGACGACATCCTCATCTACTCACGCACCATGGAAGAACATACCCAGCACGTCAGGGCGGTTCTAAAGAGATTACTCGCCCATCAACTGTACTGTAAGTTGGAAAAGTGCGCTTTTCACGAGCGCTCCACCACGTTCCTGGGTTTTGTCATCTCGCCCCAGGGTGTGGCCATGGACCCGCAGAAGCTAGAGGTTGTGCGTCATTGGCCCCTACCCAAGACCCTCAAGCAACTTCAACGGTTTCTCGGGTTTGCGAATTTCTATCGTCGCTTTATCCGGGACTACAGTACAGTTGCCGCCCCCCTAACCGCTCTGACCCGTCCCTCACCTCTCCCTTTTCATCTCAACCCTGCAGCTGTCTCTGCTTTTAAGTCACTGTGTCACCGCTTCACCACGGCACCGATTCTCCTCCACCCAGATGTCAGAAAATCATTCGTTGTGGAGGTGGATGCTTCAGATGTGGGCGCTGGAGCTATCCTCTCACAACGAGGTCCAGATCAGAAACTACACCCATGTAGTTTCTTCTCCAGAAAATTTGACTCCACTCAGCAGCGATACGGGGTAGGGGACCGCGAGCTGCTGGCCATAAAGTGGGCTCTGGAGGAGTGGCGTCACTGGCTCCAGGGCGCCAGTGAGCCATTCATAGTCTGGACGGACCACCAAAACCTCATAACCATCAAGAATCTGAAACAGTTAAACCCACGACAGGCGCGGTGGGCGTTATTTTTCGAAAATTACGATTTCCACCTCTCGTACCGCCCGGGCTCCAAGAACACAAAAGCGGACGCTCTCTCCCGACAGCTGGAAGTGGACATTTCCCGGGCGGACCCCGCGCCTGTCCTTCCATCGTCCAGGATCATCGCCCCACTCCAACTAGACCTGGAAACGAGAGTTCGCCAGGCGCAGGATACAGAGACCGAACCGGCAGGTGTGCCACCTGGACGACTCTTTGTGCCCGAGAGGATGCGATCAGAAGTCCTCCAGTGGGGTCATTCCTCTCCCATCTCAGGACACCCGGGCACTCGACGGACGCTCCAATTCCTCCAACGAGACTTCTGGTGGCCATCCCTCACGAAAGACGTCCAAGAGTTCGTCCAGGCATGCCCAGTGTGCGCCAGGGCCAAAACCACTAATCAACCAACTCCCGGTGAGCTGCAGCCACTCCCAGTTCCTCGACGGCCCTGGACGCACATTGCCGTCGACTTCATCACGGGCCTGCCGGCCTCCGAAGGAAAGGACACCATTCTCACCATCGTCGACCGGTTCTCTAAAGCCGTGCACCTGGTGGCTCTCGCCGGACTCCCGTCAGCCAAAGGAACAGCAGAGCTGATTTTAGAGCACGTAGTCCGTCTGCATGGGTTCCCCAAGGACATCGTCTCGGACAGAGGGCCCCAGTTCACAGCCCGGTTCTGGAAAGCCTTCTGCCGTCTGATCGACTCCACCTGCAGTCTCTCATCTGGATATCACCCACAGACTAACGGTCAGACGGAGCGGACCAACCAACAGCTGGAGCGCTATCTGAGATGTTTCGTAGCTGATCGACAGCGCTCCTGGGCGCACTATCTCATCTGGGCTGAACTGTCACACAACCTCCACACCTCCTCTGCCACCAACCTAAGCCCATTTGAGGTATGTTACGGTTTCCAACCTTCGATGTTCAACCACCCAGAACCGGAGGTTGATGTACCGTCCGCCCAACAGTTGGTCCGCAGATGTCGGCGGCTATGGATTACAACCAACCGGGCCATCCAACGCGCCAACGCTCGCTACACCCACCAACACCGCCGTCGACATCCTCCGGGACGATTGTACCATGTAGGTGACAAGGTATGGCTTTCTACAAAGAACCTCCACCTTCACATCGAATCAAAAAAACTCTCACCCAGATTTATCGGACCATACCGCATCACCCACAGGATTAACCCTGTCACCTACCGGCTCCAGCTGCCTGCGGCGCTCCGGATCCATCCAGTCTTCCACCTGTCCCAGTTCAAGCCCTTCATCACCTCACCCATGATTCCACCCACCCCCCCAGCTCCTCCTCCCCGGATCATCGACGGCGGTCCCGCCTACACCGTGCGCCGAATCCTCGACTCGCGCCCTCGGGGCAAAGGTACGCAATACCTGGTGGACTGGGAGGGCTATGGCCCCGAGGAGCGATCTTGGATCCCGGCCCGGTTCATTCTCGACCCGGAGCTAATTCGGGACTACCGTCACAGGGTATCCTCCGCCCCAGGACCGTCAGGAGCCAGTCCTGGACAGGGGGGTACTGTCATGCACACGCAATCTGCGCCCGGCACTAGGACCCGGAAGTAAGACGGGCGCAAAACCAGGAAGTATAAAAGAGGTAAACAAACGATGGCTTACCGCTCAGTCATTGAGTTCGGCCCATGTCAACTCCAGTTGTCGTTTCAGCAAACCGTGAGTACTCACATGTTGGTTCCGTTTGTCTTTTGCTATTGTGTGTGTATTTCTAGGACGCGGGTTAGATTTGTGTTTTTCCCTTGCTCCGTTTTTGTGAGAGTCCTTAAACTAAATCGCGTGGTTATCCTGCCTGCTCGCTTCTTTCCGCGTTTGGGTTTATCCTCCACGCTACATTGGGCTAACCGCTAAAGCTACGTCTTCTGGTCACCTCAGGTTAGTCCATCTTGACAATCATATGGATACCATTAAAAAGCCATTGAGATAAAATCTGCAAGAAAGTTTCAAAATTAGTTCTGTTTACAAGAAAATACTTTATTTGTCTATGTTTACACATTATCACCTTCAAAATAATCCCCTTGCTGGGGATTTATTATCCCCTTCCATGTCCTGGAAGTCTTCTTTTCAAGTCAAGTACCTTCTGCGATTTACCCTCGATCTCCACAACGGTGTCAAAACCGTGTCCTTTGAGCTGGACCTTCATCTTCCAGAAGACGATCCACAAGAGCCAAATCTGTAGTGTAACGTGGGAGTGGAAGTGAGATATTGTTTCCAGTAAGAAATGCACTTTTCATTGACGATCATGCACACATTTCTGGATGGTTTGGATATTTTCATGGGCTGAGCTCTTGAAGGTCTTCTTGATCTCTCGACGTCTTTCGGTGAAGCACAGATGATACTCAAAACTCATTAAACGACTTATTGCAGCATTGCTGTAAATTTGCAGAATCATGTCAAATGTGTCTGTGGCATATTTGCCCAGTTTCTCACAAAAGTTCATTTTCGCTATTTCTTCTAACTCACTCTCCATGATAAAATCTCAGACACAGTAATGCAAATGGTCAGAATTACAGTGGTGTGAAAAACTATTTGCCCCTTTCCTGATTTCTTATTCTTTTGCATGTTTGTCACACTTAAATGTTTCTGCTCATCAAAAACCGTTAACTATTAGTCAAAGATAACATAATTGAACACAAAATGCAGTTTTTAAATGAAGGTTTACGTTATTAAGAGAGAAAAAAAACTCAAAATCTACATGGCCCTGTGTGAAAAAGTGATTGCCCCCCTTGTTAAAAAATAACTTAACTGTGGTTTATCACACCTGAGTTCAATTTCTGTAGTCATTGAAGGCCAGTTTACTGCCACACCTGTTTCAATCAAGAAATCACTTAAATAGGAGCTACCTGACACAGAGAAGTTGTACAAAAGCACCTCAAAAGCTAGACATCATGCCAAGATCCAAAGAAATTCAGGAACAAATGAGAACAAAAGTAATTGAGATCTATCAGTCTGGTAAAGGTTATAAAGCCATTTCTAAAGCTTTGGGACTCCAGCGAACCACAGTGAGAGCCATTATCCACAAATGGCAAAAACATGGAACAGTGGTGAACCTTCCCAGGAGTGGCCGGCCGACCAAAATTACCCCAAGAGCGCAGAGACAACTCATCTGAGAGGCCACAAAAGACCCCAGGACAACATCTAAAGAACTGCAGGCCTCACTTGCCTCAATTATGGTCAGTGTTCAGGACTCCACCATAAGAAAGAGACTGGGCAAAAACCGCCTGCATGGCAGATTTCCAAGGCGCAAACCACTTTTAAGCAAAAAGAACATTAAGGCTCGTCTCAATTTTGCTAAAAAACATCTCAATGATTGCCAAGAACTTTAGGAAAATACCTCGTGGACCGACAAGACAAAAGTTTAACTTTTTGGAAGGTGCATGTCCCGTTACATCTGGCGTAAAAGTAACAGAGCATTTCAGAAAAAGAACATCATACCAACAGTAAAATATGGTGGTGGTAGTGTGATGGTCTGGGGTTGTTTTGCTGCTTCAGGACCTGGAAGGCTTGCTGTGATAGATGGAACCATGAATTCTACTGTCTACCAAAAAATCCTGAAGGAGAATGTCAGGCCATCTGTTCGTCAACTCAAGCTGAAGCGATCTTGGGTGCTGCAGCAGGACAATGACGCAAAACACACCAGCAAATCCACCTCTGAATGGCTGAAGAAAAACAAAATGAAGACTTTGGAGTGGCCTAGTCAAAGTCCTGACCTGAATCCTATTGAGATGTTGTGGCATGACCTTAACAAGGCAGTTCATGCTAGAAAACCCTCAAATAAAGCTGAATTACAACAATTCTGCAAAGATGAGTGGGCCAAAATTCCTCCAGAGCGCTATAAAAGACTCATTACAAGTTATCGCAAACGCTTGATTGCAGTTATTGCTGCTAAGGGTGGCCCAACCAGTTATTAGGTTCAGAGGGCAATTACTTTTTCACACAGGGCCATGTAGGTTTGGGTTTTTTTTCTCCCTAAATAATAAAATCCCTCATTTAAAAACTGCATTTTGTGTTTACTTGTGTTATCTTTGACTAATAGTTAAATGTGTTTGATGATCAGAAACATTTTGTGTGACAAACATGCAGAAGAATAAGAAATCAGGAGGGGGGCAAATAGTTTTTCACACCACTGTATGTCTTTTGGCACACTGACTTATGAACTTTGGTGCTACCTCCAACTGTGCATGTAACCTTGTGCTGCCATCAGTTGTCGTGTTACAAAACTATTTTTGAAACTTTTTGATACCCCTAGTATAATTCACAACAATGTCTGACAAAATACTAATCAAATTGGCCAATGTAACCGGACCGGTAAGTGTATTCAATTCAATTCATTTCAATTTTATTTGTATAGCGCTTTTAACAATTGACATTGTCTCAAAGCAGCTTTACACAATGGTCAGATAGTCCCTGGTGAGCAAGCCGCCGTCAACAGTGGCAAGGAAAAACTCCCTGAGATGGTAATAGGAAGAAACCTGGAGAGGAACCAGACTCAACAGGGAACCCATCCTCATCTGGGTGAAACAGATAGCAGGAAATGATCTGAAATGAATACAGTGTGTTAGGTGACAGGCAGTTCAGCTATAATAGTTGATGTTAATTGATGTTAAAATGGAGTCCAGTAGTTATTGGAGACTCAGGTAGACTTGTAGAAAGTTCCAGTCCTGAACTATCGAATTTGTCAAGTCCTCAGAGAAACAGCTGCCAACACCAGTCGATGCCAGAACCGTCTTCTAGGTAGAGAGAATAATCCCCAGACTCCAGACGCATCCCAAAGAGACACACGGGGCATCCATGTGACGAGATCTCCAACCAGAAGCGGGGCACCAGGATGGGTCAGACAGGTCCCGAGGGCAGAGGGAGTCTGGATCACTGGCAGCTCAAGAATAGCATGTGTAGCTCGACAGAGAGAGAGAGAGAGGAAGAGTGAAAGGGGGAGACAGGGGGAGAGAGGGAAGAGAAAGAGGGGGAGAAAGAGAAGAAGAGGAGAGATGGCAGTTAGGTATGGTCACAGTCACATAATGTATAGTGTGAATGTATATTTACTGTAGAGTGCAAGCAGGGACTCCGGCAGGACTAACTATGACAGCATAACTAAAAGGGAGAGCCAGAAGGAAACACAAACATGAGGGGGAACTGAGATGTAAAGCAAACAATCACCTCACCGTCAACAAACCTGAGTGATCAAATGAGAGTGAGGAAGACAGCATCTAAACATACCAGTTCACCATAATACTCTACGTCCATGAGTCCCCCAGATCTGCTCCTTTACCTTATGGCAAATCTATTCATAAAAATGCTTGGCTAAATAAATAGGTTTTTAGCCTAGACTTAAACACTGAGACTGTGTCTGAGTCCCGAAAACTATTTGGAAGACTATTCCATAATTTTGGGGCTTTGTAAGAAAAAGCTCTGCCCCCAGCTGTAGTTTTCATAATACGCGGTACTGACAAGCAGCCTGCATCCTTTGATCGAAGTAGGCGTGGCGGATCATAAGACACTAGCAGTTCGCTCAGATACTGTGGCGCGAGACCATTTAATGCTTTATATGTCAAGAGTAGTATTTTAAAATCAATGCGAAATTTCACAGGGAACCAATGCAGTGAAGATAGGATAGGGGTGATGTGCTCAGATCTTCTGGTTCTAGTGAGGACTCTCGCTGCTGCATTCTGGACTAGCTGAAGCTTGTTTATGCACCTAGCTGAACAACCAGACAGTTGTTTTACAGACAAGGCATTACAATAGTCCAACCTAGAGGTGATAAAAGCATGAACTAGTTTTTCTGCATCGTTTAGCGATAATATATTTCTTATCTCAGCAATATTTCTGAGGTGAAAGAATGCTATCCTGGTGATATTATCTACTGTACTGTACATGAGCTTCAAATGAAAGGCTGGAATCTATAATCATGCCGAGGTCTTTTACTGTTGCACTTGATGGAACAGAAAGGCCATCTAAAGTTACGGTCAGATCTAAAATTTTACTCCTAGCTGTATGCGGTCCTATAACTAGAACTTCTGTCTTATGCGGATTAAGCAGAAGGAAGTTAATTAGCATTGAGTGAGGAATTAATTATTCTCAACAGCGGTTCTGTTATTACTGGTACTATCTGTTTAAGAAAATGTGTCGGTATAGGATCTAATATACAGGTTGATGAATTTGCAGAAGAGATGAGTGAAATTAGTTCATTCTCTTCAAGGGGAGAATGTCTAGGTTCCGATCTGACATGGCTAGGTTAACATCTGCATCAATTACATTGTTCGGTTTCAAAGCCTCAATTTTATGCCTAATATTTACAATTTTATTATTAAAAATACAAATATTTTTATTGTATCAAGGTGCTGCGGACACAACAAGCAATAACTCTTCTTCTCTTAGCTCTCGAACACATTTCTTCTTCATTTAAACCTAACAGTCAATTAAACATTCTTATTAAAACAATAATTATATCAAAATTTGCAAGCAAAGTTGCAAGCAAAAGAAACCAACGATGATGTTCCCAAGCCTTTTTAAATAATTTTCACAAAAAGGAATGATTACTGTAACTCAGAAAATCAATTTGATGTTTTAAACCACTTTAAGCTAAGTGGTATTAAAATGATGTTTACGACCCAATCTGGCAACCCTAAGCTCCGTCCCTGGAGTGAACTATTCCTCTCACATTCATAGGGGTCGCGAGCTGCACAGAGTCACATTACAGTACAGCAGACCCCCCTTTGGTGAGAAAATGAGCTCGTCCATACTCCACGAGCGCAGCGAGCCTAAGCAGCTGTATGGAAAACTATTACTAGCCTAAATAATCAATATCACAAATATCTACTATAACCAGTAAAATAAAATTATCAACATATCACAGTCAAAAAGAAAAAAAAAAAGTTACATGCAATAAATAAATAAAATAAAAGGAAAGAGAAAATATAAATTAAATGTGAATATGAATAGTTGTCTGTGATAATTTTTAAGAGCTCTGAGTTGTATGACAACTATAAAATATAATGTAACATATACAGGTCCTTCTCAAAAAATTTGCATATTGTGATAAAGTTCATTATTTTCTGTAATGTACGGATAAACATTAGACTTTCATATATTTTAGATTAATTACACACAAACTGAAGTAGTTCAAGTCTTTTATTGTTTTAATATTGATGATTGTGGCATACAGCTCATGAAAACCCAAAATCCCTATCTCAAAAAATTAGCATATCATGAAAAGGTTCTGTGTGCCCTGCGATGGATTGGCACCCTGTCCAGGGTGTACCCCGCCTAGTGCCCGAAGTCTCCTGGGATAGGCTCCAGGTCCCCCGCGACCCTGAATAGAGGATAAAGCGGTACAGAAGATGAATGAATGAATGAATGAATGAAAAGGTTCTCTAAACGAGCTATTAACCTAATCATCTGAATCAACTAATTAACTCTAAACACCTGCAAAAGATTCCTGAGGCTTTTAAAAACTCCCAGCCTGGTTCATTACTCAAAACCGCAATCATGGGTAAGACTGCCGACCTGACTGCTGTCCAGAAGGCCATCATCGACACCCTCAAGCAAGAGGGTAAGACACAAAAAGACATTTCTGAACGAATAGGCTGTTCCCAGAGTGCTGTATCAAGGCACCTCAGTGGGAAGTCTGTGGGAAGGAAAAAGTGTGGCAGAAAACGCTGCACAACGAGAAGAGGTGACCGGGCCCTGAGGAAGATTGTGGAGAAGGACCGATTCCAGACCTTGGGGGACCTGCGGAAGCAGTGGACTGAGTCTGGAGTAGAAACATCCAGAGCCACCGTGTACAGGCGTGTGCAGGAAATGGGCTACAGGTTGCAAATTTTGCATGTCATTCAGAAATCAAGGTGCCAGAGTCTGGAGGAAGACTGGGGAGAGGGAAATGCCAAAATGCCTGAAGTCCAGTGTCAAGTACCCACAGTCAGTGATGGTCTGGGGTGCCATGTCAGCTGCTGGTGTTGGTCCACTGTGTTTTATCAAGGGCAGGGTCAATGCAGCTAGCTATCAGGAGATTTTGGAGCACTTCATGCTTCCATCTGCTGAAAAGCTTTATGGAGATGAAGATTTCATTTTTCAGCACGACCTGGCACCTGCTCACAGTGCCAAAACCACTGGTAAATGGTTTACTGACCATGGTATTACTGTGCTCAATTGGCCTGCCAACTCTCCTGACCTGAACCCCATAGAGAATCTGTGGGATATTGTGAAGAGAAAGTTGAGAGACACAAGACACAAGAATCTGCAAAAGGATTCCCGACCAAGTATTGAGTGCATAACGGAACATAATTATTTGAAGGTTTACTTTTTTTGTATTAAAAACACTTTTCTTTTATTGGTCGGATGAAATATGCTAATTTTTTTAGATAGAGATTTTGGATTTTTTCATGAGCTGTATGCCACAATCATCAATATTAAAACAATAAAAGGCTTGAACTTCAGTTGTGTGTAATGAATCTAAAATATATGAAAATCTAATGTTTATCAGTACATTACAGAAAATAATGAACTTTATCACAATATGCTAATTTTTTTAGAAGGACCTGTACATACTATCATATGTAAGGGGGGTGGGTATGTGGAGACCATCCCAGGAGATTTTGGGCACATGGTGAGGTACGTCCTGGATGGGGTGCCAATCCATTGCAGGGCACACATATACAGTATACACACTCATTCACACACTAGATAGATAGATAGGTAGGTAGATAGATAGATAGATAGATAGATAGATAGATAGATAGATAGATGCCAAATGAAATTCCAGTTATCCTTGAACTGAATCTGCATGCTCTAACCATATAATTTTATGTTCAAACTTTTCATTTCAGAGATTGATAATAGCTTGTATGTGGTGTCATCCTCTCAGAACACACAAACTTTAAATGACAGCCATACTAAATCTCTTTTTGGAGGATAACACCCAATAGTTTCTGTACTAGGTTGCTAATAAATAAACAAAATTGACAAAGCACAAATTACAAAGTCACCATGCTAAGCTAAGAGTTTAAATCAGACTGTCTAATGGACTAAATTAGATCACCAATACTTTTAAGCAATGTTATTTACACTTGCCTTTTCCCCATCCACTCCAGCTGGATTAGCATTGCTACAAACTTAGCATTTAAATGTCAAGTACACTGAGTTTCAATCCACATGGTGTCATTTTAAAATAGTCTTTATCTGATGACTATGTCCAGTCAGAAATTAAGTTAGAAAAAAATAATGTGATCGATTTATAATTCACTGTAAATTTCATGGTCAGTCTATGCTAATGTTAGCTTTAGCATTTAGAATGTACACAATGAAAAGATTTTGGACCATAATATAAATCATTCATTCATTCATTCATTCATCTTCTATACCGCTTAATCAGAGGTGGAAAGTAACGAATTACATTTACTCGCGTTACTGTAATTGAGTAGCTTTTTTGTGTATTTCTACTTTTTAAAGTAGTTTTAAAAATCTGTAATTTTACTTTTACTTAAGTACGTTTTGTTTGAAGTATTGTAATTCGCTACATTTTAAATCATATTCGCTACTGAGTAAAAAATAAATGAATGAAAATGATAAAACAATAAAAAAATATTATGCTTTGTATAAATGCTCTGTTGCGCCACGTGTGTGTATCATGTCCTGGTCGCGCGCCGATCCAGACTCCACTCCAGGTTTTCTGACATCGGCATCACCTGACCTTCCACACGGCCGCTTCCGCCCTGAGTGACGTCATCGACTAACGCGACTGGAGAGAGACGCGCGAAAGATGAAAGAGGTTGTGATTTTGGTGTTTTGATATTTGGTTGTGTATTCTGGTTTGACTTTTTGCCTCCAATTGACTTTGATTATTGCTTTGTCCCTTTGGTTTGGTTGGTCTTTGTATATATTTGTAGATAATTTCACTGTATGTCTGTGCACTCACTAGTAGCAGGGGCGTGGCTGCCATTTATTTTTGGAAGAGGGAGTTTATTTGGGAATTTATTTGCTCAGGAATAAAATAAAGATAGCTGACTACCTTATTGTACGGAATGATGGGGGGGGGGGGGGTGATAAAATTATATATAAGGTATTTTTGTTTGTCTTTTTTTTTTGGCAGGTAATCTAGCTACTAAATATAAATACCATTTTGTTTATTATTTTGGCCTGGGTCCATCCTGAATCTGATCCTCCTCCTGTTGTGTGTGTTTGTGTCTGTGTGTGTGTGTATAAAAACCTCATTTTTTCATCAGTAAATGATTGGATCTAGTTCTTTCTGCCATATACCACCATTTCCATACAGTTTACAATAGAACCCTGAACCATTCTTTTGCTGTTTGACCCTAGACTGGGACGTAACACCATATTTAAGTGACCACTTTGATTTTCAAGCACAAGAAAGACAACAGCTTTATTATGCAAAGGTGTTCCTTCAGTTAAAAAACAACTAGTTTGAGATTTTATATTTGCTCATCTTTTTTGAACTACGCTAGAATGCCTCACCCCACCCCCGCTGTTAAAAAAATAAAAATAAAAAAGTAACTCGGTAACTTTTACTCTGAGTAAATTTTTTAATGAGCTACTTTTTACTTTTAGTTGAGTAGATTTTTATAATGGTAACTTTACTTGTACTTAAGTAAAATTTCACTGAAGTAACAGTACTTGTACTTGAGTACAAAATTTTATTACTCTTTCCACCTCTGCGCTTAATCCTGTGTTCAGGGTCGCGGGGGGCCTGGAGCCTATCCCAGGAGACTTCGGGCACTAGGCGGGGTACACCCTGGACAGGGTGCCAATCCATCGCAGGGCACACACACACATACACACACATTCACACCATAATATAAATGTGTATTAATAATTTTTATGTAATTAAATTTTTATGTAATGAGGGTTTTGTTGAACATCTTCATTAACTCCGATTCACATTGGTATGTCTTTTGAGGCTGAGTGTCGAATACTTTGAGTAATTGGCCTGCATATTGGAACCAATACTTGCATTAGAATTAGGTAGCATACAGTCTCTTTAATTCCAAATTGAAAATTTTTATTGATATAATTCGATGTGGTGATGTGACAGTGCACCTTCAACCAGGGTTGAAGGTTCGATTCCCATCTAAGGTCTGTGTGTGTGGATTTGCATGTTCTCCCCGTGCTTGATGGATTTCCTCTGGGTACATGCAGGCTAATTGGCATTTATCTAATCGCATGCAGTGTGGGTGTGCATGCTTTTGTGTGAAGAGTGTATCATCCCTTGTCCCACACATCAAGTAGTGCCCGTGAACAGGGGTCAGAGAGGGATTTGTGGTTTAGTGTTGTGTTAAAAGTTTGTTAGAAGCTTTTTATTAAATTTTTTTTTACTTTAAGCTATTTTTAATATTCCTCCACACCTTGTTGCTTGTATGATTTGTGAACTGGCTGCTGTAAAATTACAATTTCCTTTTGTGAGTAATACAATGCTTTATCTCTAGGTATCTATCTATCTATTAGCTTTGTAGCTCTCATTAGCTGTGAACAGAACAACACAGATGGTTCAGAGGCGAATTTAAACAGCTTAGAAGCAATTACTGAGTAGACAGAGTTTAAGATGTCATCATATTATTGCTGACAGAGCTTCCATGACATTTTTAAAATGTGGGTTTTGGCAGGCAGCCACTCACCCCTCTTACCAGTACTGCAGGCATTACTGACCTATTTTCACCCATGCTGTGACCAACAATTAGTGGTATTGACAATTATTAGATCATCTGTGACGTGTAGTGGTACATATAGTTAAAAGTCCCAGTGCTGTTATGATCTTTACCACCAATCATCGAATGCCTCTTGTCCAATCAGATTACTCAATCAGAACTAACTGTTGTACTTTTGTACTGTTGTATATTTAGTTTATTGCTGTAAAAATGCCTTGAAATATTTACCAATACACTGACTATAGTTACATGGATTGATTGATTAATTAATTACTTTTTATTATTTTTTTTATTGAATGGTTGATTAATTAATTTAATAATTTGAATTTTAGGTTGAAGCCTATTAAACATGGTTTATATTTGAATTAAACATAGGCGACAGTGTTTTTAGATATACAACTGTTGTATGCTTCACACACCATTCTGTGCAACCTCTAGAGCCGGGGTACTCAATAGGTGGACTCCGGTCCGCATCCGGACCCAAATACGGTTACACCTGGACCGACGCCAAAACAAACATGCTAATTTAATCATAATCCAAATGAGTTCTCAATGAATTGCGCGACTGTGTTTCCGTGCGATGTATCTTTGAGTCTTCTAGTGATGGGTCGTTCATGAACGATTCGTTCTTTTTGAACGAATCTTTAACGTGACTCAGAAGAACGAGTCGTCTCCGAGAGTGATTCGTTCATTTTCTACTGGGCGCGCATGCGCAAATCATCGCAAAACCTCCGTAGGCTATGTATTTAATGGTTCTCAACGAATCGTTAAGTCCCGAGTTGTTCGGTCCTTTGTCACGTGACTCCCATAGGCGCTTAACCCTCAACTGCTCAGATGTGTAATGAGATAAAAAATGTAAGTCGCTCTGGATAAGAGCGTCTGCCAAATGCCTAAATGTAAATGTAAATGTATGCGGTGCAGTAGATTAAAAAGAACGAACGACTCGTGGAAGATACAGTATATTCGGTTTATTATAATATGTCCTTAATATCCTAATGGTGTGCTCAAAGCTGGCCATTGATATAAGTTGATTTTGAAAACAGCGAATTTAAGAGTGAGTGGACAGAAAAATATCCATTCGTGCTCCCTGTGGGAAGCAGAAAACCAATCAAAAGTGGTCACTTTTTCACCTTCTGGACAAAGATGGTTACTGCAGCAGGTGTTCCTGTCCTGCAGAAAATGTCCCTTCAAATTCTCACAATGTTTTCCTCAACGTACTGCTGTGAATCTGTCGTTTCAACTATGAGCATGGTGAAAAACACATCGCAGCTCCCTCACCAATGAACATTTACATCCTCACACCTTTGATGCCCAAGTTCAAACAACTGGTGGCACAAAGATTTACATTTACATTTAGGCATTTGGCAGACGCTCTTATCCAGAGCGACTTACATTTTTATCTCATTATACATCTGAGCAGTTGAGGGTTAAGGGCCTTGCTCAAGGGCCCAACAGTGGCAACTTGGTGGTTGTGGGGTTTGAACCTGGGACCTTCCGAACCGTAGTCCAATGCCTTAACCACTGAGCTACCCCTGGCCCCAAAGATGATGTCACCTTTAACACTAAAAGGACTACCATGTCATTTTTGGGTATTGTTCGAAAATTTTGGGTTTTACTTTTTTTGTAGTTCTCTATTTGAAATTGAACTGTAATTTTTCCGGACCTCAGACTGAATAGAAATTTGGTAAGTGGACCTTTCAAATTTATATTTGAGTACCCCTGATCTAGAGACTGCTGTGTGAAATTCCCAGGAGATCAGCAGTTTCTAAAATTGTCAAACCAGCTTATCTGGCAACAACTTCTATTGCACTGTTAAAGTCACAGAGATTACACTTTTTCTTCATCCTGATGTTTGATGTACTCAGATCTCTATTAGGATTATTTACTGCTAGCATCTCAGCACTCAGTTTCAGGCCTTTTATCTTTGCTGCTGAGATATTTTATATTTTACACTTATATTACTCACATGAAATGTGGCTTACCTTCAACATTTTGTTCATATTCAGAAAGACTATGCCTATCTATCTCTATAGTAAGGATAACCTGTGATGAATGACTATTCTGTCCTGCTCTCCTTCTCATTCTCTTTCTATTCTATCCATTTCTCCACATTTTGTTCCACTTCCTCTTTACTTCTTTTTCTTGCTCTTCCTCCTTCTTTAACTTGCTCTTCCTTCTTTTCTGCTTTTTCACCTTCTTTTCCCTCTTTTTCTCCATTCTTTTCTCTTCCTCCTCATCTTTGCCTTGCATTTTCTCCTTACTGTCTTTTCTCTCTCTCTTGTTATTCCCTATATTTCTCTTTCTCCTCCTTTTTTCTTTTCCCTATTTCTTATATTCTCATTTTCTTTCTCTTCCTTTTCTTTTTTCTTTATCCTATTTCTTGTCTTCTTTCTCTTTCTCATCCTCCTATTCTTCCTTATTGTTCCCATCCTTATTCTTCTCCTCTCTTCTATTTTTTCCATCCTACCTCTCCTTCTTTTTCCCTCTCTTCCTCTTCCGTCTTCTCCTCTGTGGATTATAAAGCTTTGTACAGTAGGTGGTTCCTGCTTCTACATTATAAATCATATAGTCCAAAAATATGCCAAGTTCCTTATTTAGTGGTAAGATAGACAGCTTTGATGAGCGCTTGCAAAGACCTCTCATATATAGGAGGAGAAAAACTGCTAAAATGGGTAAATGCAACTCTGCACACTAAACTACTAAATAGTATGCTTTACAAAATACTAGATACATGGCTAAATGCATCTATGAATACAGTGCTGGGAAAGTTCATGCTTCACAGGAGCTAGTTTTAAAGCTTAGGGTGCACAAATTAAAGTGAACCAGTTCACATTCATAATTCACAATCTTCAAATTTTTCTTGGGGTAGGTACTGTAGGTAGGTAGAGTTTTCTAATATTTTCCCTTAACTATATTAACTTTCACATGTTTCCTTCTCTCTTTTTTGTCCCCATGAGTTCTTTTTCATCCCTTTTACGGCAATACTTGACAATGGATGTCTATAATTTGTTTGTACAGATTTATGTAGAACATGTGAATGGCTCATGCTCTTCGATGTAATAACAGGTGTATGTGATATGTGTTTTCTCAGAGCATTTGGCTTAGGACATACTGTACAGTATATCTTTATTCTTGAAATAAACATGTTTTTGTGTCTCTCCCAATCTGTGTCACAGTGGAAAGATCTAGTGGTTCACTCATCAAAAAAAATTCACGGTCCCAAAAATGTTTTTTATGTTAATGTTCTTTTTTTTTTATTTAATTTTTTTTATGATGATGATGATGATGATGATGATGGAAAAGTTGCACTTTGTCTGTATGGCATTTAGCAATTCAATACACAAAGTTACACAGTGCAAGAGAATGTACACCTTTTGTACTATAATTTGTTGACAGACCATGTCATTGCAATACAGAAAAGAAAAAGAGAAGACTCTTTTACACCACTGTACAGAACAAAGAAAAGAAAAAAAATGCTGAATTATAAAAGCAAACATGGCAAACATTTCTAGGCAGACTTGTACATGTTGTCTAGTATAAGCAGTGACAGTACTGATATTCTTTATATCTTGACTTTCCTGCCTGTCTTCCACATCACAACAGAGCACTGAAAGAATCTTTCGTCATTTCATGTCCATCCATTGCTGGTCTGCTTTGACGTCCTCACATATCGCATCCATGGCAACCAGGAATGTTAGAGAACTGGTTGATCATTAGTTGATCAAATACTTCAAACATGCCTCTCCATTGGTGAAGTAAAGATTCACCTGAGAACATTTCATCAGTTTCGGACAGATTTACAGGGAAAAAATTCTAATAGAGATGTTTAGAAAATATGATTTTTTGAAATTATGACAACTGGTGATGTATATGATGAACTGATGCTTTGGTCTTGACGGAGATATAACAGAGAAGCAGTATATTACATTTTGATCAACATGGTATAAGCAGAGCCCTGGCTAAACACAACCCCACCATGTTTGGGATGCCCTGGAACTAGAACTTCTTCAGTATCATTACCTGACCCAACTAATGTTCTTATACCTGAATGAACAAATTCCTGCAACCAAACAGTTACCAAAAGCCAGTGGAAAACATTCCCAGAAGAGTGGAGCACATTATGGTCAGTGAACATTTTAGAGGCATTAGAATGGCAAGTCTGCAAGATAACTGCTTTAAGATAGGATAGTCAATATGCTTAACTGTGTTGTCAGTACAACAGTGCGCTCTGTAACTATTATCTGATAAAATCCACTGCTAAGGTTTTGATGATAGTTTTTAAAAAATGCACAAAACTGCATTTTCTGTATGGCATATTCATTCATTCATTCATTTTCTATACCGCTTAATCCTGTGTTCAGGGTCGCGGGGGACCTGGAGCCTATCCCAGGAGACTTCGGGCACTAGGCGGGGTTCACCCTGGACAGGGTGCCAATCCATCGCAGGGCACACACACATACACACACTCACACACCCAATCACACACTACGGGCAATTTAGGAACGCCAATTAGCCTAACCTGCATATCTTTGGCCTGTGGGAGGAAACCGGAGTACCCAGAGGAAACCCACCAAGCATGGGGAGTGTTTGGCATATATATTAAATAAAAAGTACAAATGATTGCAAGAGATTAAGACAGGATTGAGGATATTTACACTTTTACTGCTTGCTCTAGTCCATGTCGTTGTAATACAGAAAGAAAAATACAATGGTTACAGCATAGCACAAAAAAAATAAAAAATGTGAAAATTTAACATGGAAAACGCCCTTTAGGCAGAACTGTATGTGCAGCAGTATATAAGGAATTATAGTGTAGTCTTGTTACAGCTTCTGACTTTCTAGCTGTCAGGACACAGATTCTCATCCACATCACACCAGATATCTTTTCTTGCAAGAATATGTTGTGGAATCTAATCCAGACTTTGCTGACATCTGCTGCTGATAGCAGCCAGCTATTTTAGGGAACTATTTGATCATTAGTTGGACACTTCCACTATTCTCCTCCAATTATAGTGATTTATACATTTGTGACAGATTTACAGAAAAGTCGAATAGAAATGTATAGAAAATATGCCAGATCGATTACGCCACTGGTTCATAACCATTTGAACTACTGCCTCAGTGTTTTTGGGTGTAAGACTATTGTTAACATACTGTATGAACAGGGAAGCAGTAAAATACATTGTGGTAATGTAGTAAACAGCAGACAGTTGTACATAATCACTTGCATGGATGTGACAAAGCACTTGCAGTTTGTTCAAAAGAAGAGATTGCTTTTATGAGTAGCAAAGTGACTACATGGAAGTTTGTAAAAGTTGTTTTGAGAACTGTGATCTAAGAAATGTACCGAAGGGATTGAGGAAAACTGTAAAAGACCCACAACAGTGGCACCTTCTGGATACACACTTTCATAACACATGTCTAAGCAGGTATTTCTTAATTTCTTTCTTCCATTCTTTCTTTCTTTCTTTCTTGCTTTCTTCCTATCTATCGATCTATATCCTGACACAGTTCGGCTCACCTCACTCTAGGTTTACCTGGTTCTCTACTTTTTTTTTAATATTCCAGCTTATTTATCAGATTGAGGCAAGATAAATAGAATAATAAAAAAATCTAATGAAAAAATTTTTTTTTTATATATATACACACACTACCGTTCAAAAGTTTAGGGTCACTTGCAAATTTCTTTGTTTTTGTTTAGTGATTTATTTTCTACATTCTACAACAATACGGGGATTTCAAAACTATAAACTAACACATATGGAATTAGGTAACTGCAGCTGTTATTTTAAGACACAGAGGTCGGCCTTTCTGTAATAGTTCCTGCAAGAACAGTATTGTCAAGTGCATTTGCAAAATCCGTCAAGCACCATAATGAAACTGTCTCTCATGAAGGCCGTCCCAGGAGGACGAGACCAAAACCTACCTCTGCTGCAGACGAGAAGTTCATTTAGAATTATCAGCCTGAAAAATGACCAATTAACAGCAGCTCAGATTAGAGGCGTTATGAAGTCTTTACAGAGCAGAAGTAGCAGAAACATCTCAATATCAACTGTTCAAAGGAGATTCATGCAGTTTTTGACGCCTTCAGCAAAACTTTACAATGTAGAAAGAAATAAACATCAGGAACCATCATGGAGTTAGAAAGTGATCTAAAACTTTTATATAAAAACAAAAAACAAAAACTATATGCCCCTGCCAATCTAGCCCTGACACTTTTATTTAGGTGCTTTTATTATTTTTCTTTTAGCTAACATGGTTTAATTTACCATGTAATTTATAATAATTTCTTCTTCTTCGTATTATTATTATTATTATTATTATTATTTATGGTAGTAGTAGTAGTAGTAGTAGTAGTATCATTATTAACAGCAGACAAACACATTCCTACATTTAATTTCATTTGTGAGGGTTTTTCTTTAAAATACAAAAAAGTCATTTTGATCATAGGTTCCACAGGTCAATGTTTTTTGTTGTTGTTGTTGTTTTTGGAGTGTGTGTGTGTGCACGTCAGTGTGTGATGGAGAACAGAAGCTGGTGTTAAATGTAGATCCTGAAACTGAGGAACATTGGACTGCGACTGATGATCAGAGGCGCTTTGGGACTGAACACATCCATCCATCATCTCAGCATGAGCATATCAGGTGCTTTTTTGCCTCTGCACTAAGAAGTTTAAATCATTAGCTGGTACACCATACTGTACATTAGCACAAATATACTGCACATATGTACAGACATACATATATATTTAATTCAGACGTGCATAAATGTGCTACACTTAAACCTAACACTTTTGTTGTTGATACATTTCCTCACCAGTGATCTACAGTGGCTGTAGTTCCTGTGCTGCACATATAAACTCCAGCGTGATTCAGAGTAACAGGAGATAGAAGCCTCCAGATCCTCTGCTGCTGTCTGTACCTGTACCTGAATGTTTCTTTCGGGAACAGTTGTGTATAGTCACTCAGTGCGTTTGCATGCACCGTTAAGCCGAGCTATGATTATAGCTTGACTAGCCAATTTAATTGGTCTACCGTCCTTATCCAAATATACAAGTGCGCCAGGGGAATCAATTTATTGACTGAAGTATGTTCAACTTTCAGCACTTTCCTCCCTTTCAGCTTGTTAGTATTCCCAGTTGACCTATTACATCACAGACCAAAACAATTGGCAAACAAATTAGTTAATGGCAAACTCGTGTAAGTCAAGCAGTGAAAACCCAGACAACTTTACAGTGCTCTACATTCTGTATGTACTGAATGCTTTACTTTTAGTACGAACGCAATCCCTTGTGGTTGTGGTGTTGTCTGAATGCAGATTACACAGCTGTATTGTATTACGGCTTCTGCCTCTCCTACACTACTGGGGTAACGCCCAGAACAGGGTCTGTGGAGTATGCGCAGAGCGCCTACTTGTAGGTCAATTTCTGTGTCCAATTGAGTTATACATGCTGGAGTAGCTTGACTCACAACCGCATTATCTAGGTGTGCTAGCCTGACTTGATTTAGTAAAATATCAGTTAGACTATCATGTTTATTTTAGAAGTCTGGTTTTAGTTTGACTAACAATCAGTCGGGTTAACACAATGTCATTTAAATGTACTAACTGAGTCTCCTTCAGTCCAACAGCTAATATTTTAAGTGTATTAGAAATTTATTATTACTCACTCACTCACTCATTGTCTATACCGCTTTATCCTGTATTTAGGGTCGTATTATTAATTTATTATATTTTAAAAAATCCATCCATAGTAGTAGTAGTAATAATAATAATAATAATAATAATAATTATTATTATTATTATTATAATAACACATTCCCTAAAACACTGAGTAACTGATTTCTGAGCTGTTAGTCACTGTATCTCCCACGTGTACTGTATTTACCCACGTTAGCATTGCAGCAACTGAGCTGAGGCTAAACTCTTACAATGTGCGGTAGGAGTAAAATATGTAAGCATTCTTATACCAGTTGTAGCACTACTCAGTGTCTCCTTCCTGTATTTACATCTCATACAGTATGTACACGGAGGGTGAAAGTCTCTCCTCTGAACAAACGTTTACTAGGTTTTATGGTAATCTGTACACGAGGTACCATGAAATAGCCTGCACCTTATGCTCAAAGTACCCATGGCAAACTATAAAAGATAAGAATTTTGATCAGGTACTGTCTTGTGAGTCCGCTCATCGCTTTATATGTCAATAGTTTTTTATATTCAACGTGAAATTTGTTTGGGAGCCAGTGAAGTTTGATACGATAGGCCAGACGTGGTCATAACTTCTCATTCTAATAAAGTTACCTCATATTTACTAATCTTTAATCTGGGTTTGCTGAAACATACAACAAAGTATTTTTAGCATACCTGTAAAAACTAATACCCATCCATTCATCCATTATCAATATTGCTTATCCTGTATATTGTATATATTGTATATATATATATTGTATATCCTGTATACTTTTCCAAATTAGAAGCATACAGCAGAGAATTTTCTCTCACCAGACAAAAATAAATAAATGTGCTAATTTTAATAAATTTCTCCACTATAACTGTACATCAGAATGTCAAGCAGTAATAAGTGTGTCTGACTATCACATCCATTTCTGATTTCATGAAAGCTTTATGTCTACTGTATCCAGAGGTGGAAAGTAACGGATTACATTTACTCGCGTTACTGTAATTGAGTAGCTTTTTTGTGTATTTCTACTTTTTAAAGTAGTTTTAAAAATCTGTAATTTTACTTTTACTTAAGTACGTTTTGTTTGAAGTATTGTAATTCGCTACATTTTAAATCATATTCGCTACTGAGTAAAAAATAAATGAATGAAAATATAAAATAATAAAAATATTATGCTTTGTATAAATGCTCCGTTGCGCCGCGTGTGTGTATCATGTCCTGGTCGCGTGCCGCTCCAGACTCCACTCCAGGTTTTCTGACATCGGCAGCTACCTGACCTTCCACACGGTCACTTCCGCCCTGAGTGACGTCATCGACTAGCGCGACCATATTTAAACTGGAGAGAGACGCGGGAAAGAGGAAAGAGGAAGTGATTTTGGCGTTTTGATATTTGGTTGTGTATTCTGGTTTGACTTGTTGCCTCCAATTGACTTTGATTATTGCTTTGTCCCTTTGGTTTGGTTGGTCTTTGTATATATTTGTAGATAATTTGTATTGTATTTGTAGATAATTTCATTGTTTTTGGTTTAGGGAGTCCGGGAAGGTACCTGTATTTTTGTTTGTGTGTTTTTTTGCAGGTAATCTAGCTACTAAATATAAATACCATTTTGTTTATTATTTTGGCCTGGGTCCATCCTGAATCTGATCCTCCTCCTCCTGTTGTGTGTGTGTGTGTGTGTGTGTATATACAAACATCATTATTTCATCAGTTAATGATTGGATCTAGTTCTTTCTGCCATATGCCACCATTTCCATACAGTTTAAAATAGAACCCTGAACCATTCTTTTGCTGTATGATACTAGACTGGGATGTAACACCATATTTAAGTGACCACTTTGATTTTCAAGCACAAGAAAGACAACAGCTTTATTATGCAAAGGTGTTCCTTCAGTTAAAAACAACTAGTTTGAGATTTATATCTACTCATCTTTTTTGAACTACGCTAGAATGCCTCATCCCACCCCCGCTGTTAAAAAAATTTAAATAAAAAAGTAACTCGGTAACTTTTACTTTGAGTACATTTTTTAATGAGCTACTTTGTACTTTTACTTGAGTAGATTTTTATAAGGGTAACTTTACTTGTACTTAAGTAAAATTTCACTGAAGTAACAGTACTTGTACTTGAGTACAAAATTTTATTACTCTTTCCACCTCTGACTGTATCAAAGTGATGTGATTTACTACTCAGTGATTGAGAATAGAGTGTAAATGCGTTCAATCCATCTTTATGCCATTTGTATGGCACTACCACAGCAATGTCAATCTTTAGGCTATCTATGGCAATTAAAATTATTTAAAATACAGAAATACCATGTTATTTGTTCTAGAAAAAAAAACTTTATTGGTGACTTGCATACGTGTCTATGTAAAGCAAATGGTGCACACACGAGCAGACCAAAACGGTTAGAAGGAAATGTACTGTAGCACTTTTTTTATTATTAGATTGTACGTCAGGATATGTATAAACCTGCTTTGTCATAACGTCTATATAGTTGAAATAAGCAAGTTTTTAAAGAGAGAATTAAACTGTTTAAACTGTCATTAGCTGTGAGTGAATCGGCGTGTTGGCGCGGTGTCGTGTCCCTCACTCGGCCTCTAGTGGGAGCAGTAGGCGGTGCAGTATGGCGGCGCTCTCCGCGCTGGGACTGGTCCTTTCGCAGCCATTTTCTGTCCAACCACACGGCCGTTTGCAGACGCGAACCAACCAGGGCTTCATTGCAGGTTTGTATCCGGCTTCGGCCAATGATTGCTAACCGATTTCTCGTTAGCTCGAATGAAAATGTCCGTCTCGGACAGATTTTTTTGCTTGTTGTCTGTCTGAATGTGCGATTGAAAGCAGGAAGTGTCGAGAATAATGCTTAATTAGGGACAGGTTTGGGACTGTAGTCGTCGTCCAAAAAGCACAAGGCCCAAACTCAATCCTGAGCTCAGGAAGATTTCTTTGTTGGACGAGCAGCTAGCTAGCGACATTACACTGCACTAATACAGGCTTGTATAAACAGCGTAGTAAAGGTTTCCATTCCCGGGCAAAATGTCTTCAACATACCCCCGATCGAAGACTCTGACTAACCACGGAAAATTGTGCGTTACTGGTATGTAGTTACGTAGAGATTATTTAATAGGAATGTGTTCAATGTTGCCGTTATGGTGAGGAGTCTTATTTCAGCAGTAACCATGGCTAGCTAGACAGTTCTCCTCGGTAGCTAGCGGGTCCGTTTTGTGCTTAGATAATTTGAGAAAAGGACAAAAAGCACAACGTTTAAATGAACATGGCTAACGAATTAAATGTCAGTGTGCTTTATTAAAAAAAAATATGTATATTCGTACGAAACGTGTTTTGTTTCAGTTAAATAACTGAATTCTGGTGAGCTGGCTAGTTATGTTGAAATAGGCGCGCACTCTAGCTAACTAGCTAGCATGATTCTTTAAGAAGTGCAGGAACGTTAGCGGTTAAATTTGCGCTAATTTTAGCAATACAGACAATATCTCAATAATTAGTTTTTTTTTTATTTTATTTTTTTTAGATGGACGGAGACAGCACTACCACCGATACCTCGCAGCTGGCTATAACGGGTGATTATATGACCGGTGGCCATTATGTGCTGCAAGCACAAGAAGGTAAGTTAATATCTGACTTTGTTATACCGGTATTGTAGATTAGCAATACAAGTTACACAGATCTGATTCTGGTGATGCAAACTGCGCCACAACTAAAGCTTCAACGAGTCAGAGGTTAATTCACTAATAAGAGTCGACTCTTTGAGCTCTCAGACGGCCCCTTACTAGTTGTTGTAAGGTTAGTTTATTGTTATTTATTGAATTCAGTTGTTTCAATCGGGCCCCTTATCAATGCTTCAGCATACCAAGACATTTTGGACAATGCAAAGCTGTGGAAGAACTTGACTGGCTCGCACAAAACCTTGATCTCAACCCCATTGAGCACCGTTGTGAATAGAGATTGTGAGCCAGGCCTTCTCATCCAACATCAGTGCCTGATCTCGTAACTGCTCTACAGAATGAATGGCAATGAATTCCCAAAATTGTATGTTAAAGCCTTTGATCTGTCTTTTATTTATTTATTTACTTATTTTTTTCAGTCTCTGAGCAAGTTAGTCTGAAACCCACTCATTATATACACTTACACCAGTCTCAAATCACTGGGCGTGCTAAATAGTCGAAAATCACATGCGTTAGAAGCTCCTTGTCCTTGTGCACCGATTTTGAGAGGCGTTTAATCAGGTAAAACATCACTGTTTCTTTATAATCCTGCTGCTGGTACACTCTAAACTATTTACACACTTTTTTTTTTCCCCGTGTGGTAGGAGTGAATTATTTAAGTTTCATTTAGAAGTCATAATTATGGCGGATGATGTAAAAATGTAAGAAAACTGTTGTGTTTTAAGGAATGGGCCACATTTATTTACTCGTAAAATTATTCTAAAGTTTTTAATTTGTAATAAATCACAGTATTTACGTGCTAATTTAATAAAAATTGAGATTCTAAAAGTATTGTGATATCATATCGGGAGGTGACTGGTATTTCCCATCCCTAAAAGACTACCTAATCATGTGATCTAACTATATTTTTCACTTGTTTGAACGACGGCTTACAAGCAAAATAGTTTTAAGTTGCTTGTTTTGAGCATGTGTGCTGCCTTATTGTGCATTCACAGACACAAAGCCTTCATCTTCACCCCTAAACTGGTGCAAGTTGAAATGGTGTCGCAAGATTCTAATGCAGAAGTCAGAGTTAATAAAAAAAAAATTTAAAAAGAAGGAAAAAAAAGTTTTAATTCATGGTTTCGACTCTGGTCAGAATTGTTCCTAGTTCCCAAGTCTCCTACTGTATAAACTATGACTAAGATAATTTGTGTGCTCTTTATTACGTGACCAAATGCTGTACTGACAACAAAAGTGTGAACCTGTAATGAATCCTCAGGAGTGCATAAATACAGCATTTGTGACACCATAGAAGTGTATTATGGTACACCAATGAGTTGTGCCGTATTCCAAGACGGGTGATCCAAACCACTTATAATAATAATCTGTGACCATTTACCTTGGAAGCACACATGTGTATAACAAAGAGAAACAGGCTGAAGGCAAGGTTTTGGTTTAGTGCTCTAAGGTTGTAGCATATTTATATGATCAGAACTGGTTGCAAATATTAATGCGTGTATCTTGTCTTTTTCTAGATGATGGTGAAGAAAGTCTTCATGACCATGAAGATGGCAACGGCTGCAAAGACAATCTCCGAGAGCAGGATATTTACCTGCCCATTGCTAATGTAGCGCGCATCATGAAGAACGCCATCCCACAGACGGGAAAGGTTTGTTTCACATGAATACATTTGTTTCATTCTTTCACGTGAATTAATTATTCTGATGTTATGATTGTGCTGATTTATGAAAAAAATCATTGTTTTATGCACAGATTGCAAAAGATGCAAAAGAATGTGTACAGGAGTGTGTGAGCGAATTCATCAGCTTTATCACGTCAGAAGCCAGCGAGAGATGTCATCAGGAGAAGCGCAAGACCATCAACGGAGAGGACATCCTGTTTGCCATGTCCACGCTGGGGTTCGATATGTACGTGGAGCCGCTCAAACTTTACCTGCAGAAATTCAGAGAGGTACGGGTTCAAGAACATGCACACGCATGAAGTTTGCGTTCTTTAACGTTAGTGTAATGGAGGAGTTTAATGCTTGTGGTTTTTTTCTAGGCAATGAAGGGTGAGAAAGGGATTTCAGCTGTGGCAGTCTCAGACGCCATAAGTGAAGAACTTACAGATGACAGTTTCAGTAAGTAATGAAACTTAAACTACAAGCATTTTAGTTAGTAAAATAACTGCTTATCCGTTAAGTTATTGTGGTGCTACAGGATTAAATCTAGAAACATGCTCGGGCACCAAAAGCTATTTAATGTTGCAAAAATAATACAGTACATTGTTGGATAGTATGTCATGAGTGCTTTACATTTAGAATTGCTTTTTGTGTTGCAGCAAATCAATTACCTCCTGGATTGATCACAACTGATGGCCAACAGCAGAACGTCATGGTGTACACCACGTCATACCAACAAGTAAGTCTGTGTAAAGTCGAAGTTACCTGAAGTTACCTGGAGCTTTGTAGAAAGTTGTTTGCACCAAAAGGCATTTAAGTTTTGTTCTAACTCTTGGTGTAAAATGTTTGTAGTTCAAGGCAGTAGCATAGTGGTGTATTTCCCCATCACTAGCCAATCAGAAACACCATCTGACATAAACAGGAAATACTATTCACATGATCGAAATGCAGTGATGTTAGTTTCTTTCTCAGTGTAACACATATCTAGCAAGGTGTCTGTCTTTTGAGTCATTTTTACACAAGCTTTTACAAGAAAATTGTGATTCAGATTGTTCATGCCTTGTGCTTGATCTGCTTTAATGCTGTTAGCCATAGCAACAACACGCATTTATAAATGTTTTTCATTTTAGTAGTTGCCATGCACATTTAAATGAGGCTGTGCTGATTCTTACTTTGTATTGGCATTTTATTTTGGCAAAATAATTTTAAGAATGTCAATTTAGTAGAAAAAGCAATTATCTTTGTGATGTGTTCTGCTAAACCTCATTGATTAGACAGTATTTATGTTGTGAATCATTTTCACTTATGATAATGATGCAGTGTGTGTGTGTTGCTAATAATAATTTAAATTGTTTTAAACCCCATTAACACTGAATCTACACATAGTGTAGAAGAGATTCTCATCTTGCAGAATATCTGAAACATTATCTTTATCAGTGGTCAGATTTTTTTATATGCAACTGTATGCCTGTATAGCCAATAATATGAGACTATGGATTACACTGTATCTATCTTACATCAACTAATGTGAAATAGTTTAAATGAATTGTTTTTGAAAGATTTTAATCTCCAGCAAAAAAAAAAAAAAAAAAAAAAAAAGACCAGTTAAACTGATCTTATTTTGTTTTACTCAGATCCCTGGTGTTCAGCAAATCCAGTTCACATGACCTGGACCAGACCTAGACCATGCACTTGTCCACAGACTGCTCTCACCTTGTAAAGTTTTACTGGTGGTTTTGGAGAACAAAGTTAATGAGTTGTGAGCAGGGAAAGAGGAAACCGCTAGCAGAGAGGCAGAATTTGTAAATTTTCTTATTGATGTCTGTAATTCATGCAACAGTCATTTGTTACAGTTATATAATTAATACATGTTAATTTTAAAACTTTAAGGTCACTGAGTGAAGACTGCTAATGTTTTTGTTGTTGTTGAATTCTGTCCCATGTGTGTGTTAGTTTTTAAGGATCTGTGGGTGGGGGAGTTCTACTACTAGGTTTACATAAAGACAAATAAATGGATTCTCATTTGATTTCTATTTCAATCATGTAAGATATAACTTCATGTGGATTGTCATTTCATGTTAATTCTTAAAATAAAACAATAAATGCATAAACTTGGATAATTGTATCAAATGATAAATACTGGTCATGCATGAAGTAGTGTTAATAAACAGTGGTTATACATTTGCAGAACTAAATCTGAACCAAAAGTACAGCTTGTCAGAAAATTAAAGAAAAGACAAGGTATGCTATTACCATCCTAAAACTCATAAATTTCTTGTTCACAAATGGCAAGTTTTTGATTATTTACATCCTAAGTTGTGAAACATGAAGATAGCTAGTTCCTGTTCTCACTTGTTATAAAGGCTTTAAGCAATATCTGGTATATCATGATCTCAAGGTTAAAGTAAGTTAAAAAATGCAGCTAGGCTTCTGTCCTGGACATGTTTCTGTGTTTAGACCAATAACACAAATATAACTGACTTTAAAACGTGCCAAACACTGATAGATTACAACATTATCCAATTAGAAAAAAGTGAGATTAAAGAGTCTACACAGTTTGTTATAAAATGTAAATAAAAGACTAAAAAAATACAGCTTACCCTATACCAATTAAAAAAATATCAGATTGGGAAACCAAGTCATAGCTTTCAAAAAAAACAAAAAAAAAACAGCTTGTATAGCATTCAACTGTGAAAAAATAAGTTAGGAAATATGCTAATGTACATAGATGTATTATCTATAGCAGGGATTGAACACTATAAAATACTGGCTTCTATGAAAACAGGTCCAACATCAGGGCTGATCTGAGAGTTAAGTTCCTCTGCAGGGGTCATGAGCTAGAAGAAACAAACAGAAGGAAAACACTACTGATTAGCTCCTCTAATGATCAGAGTCATAGACGATTGGAGTTAAAGACGATAAAGTTCTTCACTATCGTCACAGGTGCTATATGTGATCAAAACAGGGATGGCAGTGTGCTGCTTATCTTACCTTATAATGTCATCTGGCTCAGGGTTGGTAGGGCTGGAGTCTGCATTTAATGCTGATTTGACTTTATTGCTGTCTGCAGGACAACAGACACAACGATAAGAATTTCGAATATGACCAACAGGCTACTATACAGTCAGAAGCACTGCATCAGAACACACACATACCTTGTAGCCATCGGATCTGAGTGGCGGGCCCGTAGCCACGTTCGTTCTTGGCGGCGATGCGGAACACGACGGCTGGACGAGCCGAGCAGTCGATGTATGCGTTACTCAGATTCGCAGCGTTTACTGTACATGAAGTTCTGGCACCACGGTAAATGCGTATAAAGGTCAGATCTCCTGGCTTTTCCGTAGTGTTTCCTCGTGCCTTCTTCACTGCCAGGTACAGGGAATATTCCTGAATTTTCCCAGATGTCTTGGACGGTGATTCCCATGTGATGTGTACTGAATCAGATGCCTGAATTTATAGAGAATAATAGCATGAGGTGACCACCGTTATAAGCTGAATATGGTGAAAATGCTGTAACATTTGTCAACAGAACATCGGGTATTTTATAGATATTTCTGCCTGAGTAGTACCCTGGTGATTTTGACAGCGGGAGGTGCCTCTGGGAATCCAGGATGGCACGTCTTAAACTCCCCAATGGGACTGAATTCTCCTCGACCACAGCAGTTCAGGCCTGCCAATCTGAACCGGTAGGTTACATTGTACGTAAGCTCCTGCTTTTCCCGTCCTTCAAAACTGTGAGGCCCTGGCATCTTCCACTAGATGTGTGAGAGCGAGAGAGAGATTCTGTATTGACTTGTACAATGTAAAAGTCATGTTCATGTCATGTTCACAGACTGACCTCGTTGTTACTGGAAATCTGGTCAGCGTTCTCATTCTCAGCAGGTAGATAGTAGTGTGTGACCTCAGCGAAATGCATTTTAAATATACCGACATCGAACCATGTGGAGACTTCAGTTCTTTCACCCTGCAGCAGGATGGAGCAGTTCATCGTAAATGTGTTGGTTACATTCATAGATATCTGACACACGGGAAAAGTTTACCTGTCCTGAACAGTTGGAGTCATTTTCATGTTCTGTAAATTGAACAGATTAAAACTGAGTGAGAACAAAAACTTATCTGCAACATTCTCTAAGACAGACATGTGCATTGGGACTGGAATGCTGTAGGACCCAACAACAAGTGTGTGAGAAGGAGTATGCCATTGAATACAAGCTTCCTAGACACAGAAGAGCCACATTCATTATCCTGAGAGTGCATACAGACCTCACGCTTTGCCGCATGATGCACTTTCAGCTTTGGTAATTGTTTTTTCTGGTTAGTAAAATCAATTTTGTTTACATTTTGCCAAACAGAACTGACTGAAAGCCAGAAAATGAGGCACAAAAAGGGTCATATTGATAATAGTTCCTTTGGTGGGTGATATAAGGATTCCATCCCATGCACAGCTCCACTTTTAGCAAAGCTTCTACCTTGCAGTTGCTGAGATTTAATGCCGTCCTTGTCATCCGCCTCTTCTGTAATAGGTCTCAGAGAGGCTGCCTGCTGCCTATTTACTGTCAGTATTGAGGAAATACAATCAGACACACGAGCTTTGTTGGACTATGATCAGAGGAAAAAAAAATTATCTAAGCTGCAGCGTGAGGAAGTGTGTGTTACCAGAGACATCTGTCTTGATCTCAGTTACAGGATTGAGTTCTGATTTTTGCTGCTTATCTTTGGTCTCTGCTCTGGCTTCCCCACCACTCAAGCTCTCCTGTGGGATCACAAACGTGTTCAGAGAAGAACATTGCCATTTCAGGAAATTATATGTATGTTTCACATATGCAGTGTTTAGTCTGCTGTTTCCTGCTGGGTGCAGGTGAGACCACAGCTCACACTGTGTCCTGAATGTCTGGGAGAGCTTGTCTTGGGGCATTTCCAAGTGAACTCTAGCACAGTTTTCTCATGAGTTGAAGAAAAAGTGTATTACTTTGTAGTACTTTGCAGATGCAAGCTTCTACATTGATACAGGAGGCAAACCGAAAGGACAGCACTGGAGAAATGGCAATTGTTCTGGATATTTGGACTAACAGAACAAAAGAAAAGAAAAAGCATTTTGTGTCATGCTCATTATTTCTTCTGATACACAAAAGTAGTTTGTACAAATTACTTTATACAGAGTACTTTATACACTGCAAAGATACATATACAAAGATAAATTGCCATTTAAGAAAGAGCCCAGTAGGAATAGCAAAGAAATCAACTAATGACTTGAAATACCTGGAATTAGGACTTGGTTAAGAACTGTCCAACACATTATTAATATTTGGAATGGTGGTGCTGAAATGTCAAATTCATAGACAAAACGAGGTTGGAAAAAAATTACCCAAGATCACATAAATGCTTTATGTTTGTTGAGACTAATCAGCTGTGTCCAAAAGAAAACCACTTGTTAGTGTTGAATATGTGGTCATGTGGTCTGACAATTCCAGACTGACCCCATCCCAAAGCATCAGAGCATAAGATGAAAGGCGAATAAAGCGATGCACAAGCGAATAAATCATGTACAAGCCTGGAAGCCTTGCTTCAGTTGGTGTGTCTGTACAATGAAGATATTTGTGGAAAAAAAAAAAATTGTGGGGACTAGGGCTGCACGATATAGCGAAAAATTATCATTATCGCGATAATAGTATACGCAATATCTGTATCGCAAAGAGTTGCAATAAATTAAATTGATGAGTGTATGGTTACACGTAAATAAAAAGTAATGTTTGAAAGAAATTCATATTGTGTTGGCAGGTTTATAGTAACAGCAAACCAGAAGTCAGAATATCTGCTGAGGGGTTTAAGTCATTCATAGTGTTTTGAAGTCTAAATATTTATAACTTCCTTGACATATAGTTTCTTTTTTGCCTGAATTAGATTTAATTACATCAGACGAATATCTATTACCTGTTTATTTTAGTATGATCATTACATATATAAATTATTTAAAAAGAATAGCCAATAATAATAATAAAAAATGCATTTCTCCAGGGAAATGTTATATCGCAAGAAATATCATTATCGCAATATTCAACAACAATATCGCATATTTTCCTAATAACGTGCAGCCCTAGTGGGGACATAAGATAAGTAATACATCAAGATGGTTTTTGGTATTTTTGTCTTGTTTGTTTGTATCACGTAAAAAGTGAACAAAATTTTAAAGGGTTTTAACAGGTGTATTTGGCCGAGCTTGAGATAACACATAGGCTTTGGTTCATTGCAATCGCTCCACAGGACTAAAATATATGCTACTTTAAAAACTAAATGCAAAAAGCACTTATATCATAAAAAAACAACCTTGAAAAAAATCATTAGTTCATCTCAAAATTCAACATTTTTCATATACGCTTATATAAAAATATAAATTAATTCCAAAATTCAACAGACGGTGTTGTACTTTTTTAAAAACATGCTTATGAATGTGTGCGATTAAATTCCACATGAACTAGATCATGGGCACATCTAGTGTGGCAATAAGATGAAGTCAGTTGATGACCTAAAAACATCTACGGAGCTGTTTTCACTCCTGACGGCATATAGGCATTTTGTGAAAGCGAGATACTGAGAGCATGAGGAACCAATTTTACACGTGAACTGGCCATCGAATTGCACAGAAATCTTAGTGTGTGCCATGTTTTCCTGCCAGGCTGCGTGTAGTTATTTAACCATCCCTGTGGTATGTTCTCGGTGCTCTGATGATTTTTCTGTTGCAGTACTTCAGACTAAGGATAGATATTCATGAGCACCAATTTATGTGAAGTGTAAGTGAAAACAAACCAAGCATCAGATTTAAAAAACGTGTTCAATGGAATAATGGAATAAAAGTTATTTAAGCCTTTAAAACCCTGCAGTGACCATCCAAATTATAATTAAGCTCTGACCTGTAGTGTTGAGCTGCCACGCTTTTCATCTTCCCCTCCATGTGATGGCTCGGGTTCTAGAGGAAAAAACAATACAGTTAATGTCTGCTAACGAAACTGCTGTCTTCATGTAAAGCACGTTTCCGATTTCCAACACCCTTAATACATACGTGTATGAACGGGTATCTGTTGAGGCTCCTCCCCCTCTGTGAGACAGGTGGGTGAGGTTGGAAGAGTCGGCGAATCAGAGGCTGGAGGCGGAGCTACACACTGCAACTGAAGCAGGTAGCACTCAGCTGCAGGTGAAGGGTGCCAGGCCACATGCAGCATATTGATGGTAGACTTGACCAAAAACACAGCAGCTGGTGCAGCTGGCTTCTCTGTACACACGACAAGAGAAGGGTCGGAAATATAAAGAGAAATGTGAATTCATAGTTGAGTCTAAAAGCTGCTTTTATTTCAACAACAACCAATACAATTGTCAAATATTCCTAGGTATTACTATTTAAATAGAATATTCAAGTTTGAGACAAACGTAATCTAACAACAATAGTCCAAACGTAAGGTTTATATGAATTGTAGCTTTTTGAAACTGGAAAAGTCCCTTTGTGAAAATGAAGGAAACTGAATAATGTTGTTGTTGTTGTACTTTCGGGTGCTCCCAGCAAGGGGTCGCCACAGTGGACTATCTGGTTCACACATACAGGTCCTTCTCAAAAAATTAGCATATTGTGATAAAGTTCATTATTTTCACATCTGTTTACATCTGTAATGTACTGATAAACATTAGACTTTCATATATTTTAGACTCATTACACACAAACTGAAGTAGTTCAAGCCTTTTATTGTTTTAATATTGATGATTGTGGCATACAGCTCATGAAAACCCAAAATCCCTATCTCAAAAAATTATAAAAAGTCTAATGTTTATCCGTACATTACAGAAAATAATGAACTTTATCACAATATGCTAATTTTTTGAGAAGGACCTGTACATGCTTGGCACAGGTTTTTAGGCCGGATATCTTTCCTGACTTTCAAATGTGCAAACAAACCATTGATATATATTTCCATTCCAAGTTCATCATAATATAATATAATAATAAAAATCGTTGATTAAATGATAGTATTGGATTCCTGGATTAACACTATACTAAAGTTCACTCACAGCTGAGCTTTTTCAGTGTCTCTCAGCTCATCTACTGCACATCCTGTACACTAAATCATCAGTCTTTACACGCTGCTTTTACTGTACCTGTTTCCAAATACCACAGGTCTTTGAAGCACACTTGGTAGTTCCGATTTTTCCTATAGCCATCTCGTCCACTCCAGATGTACAGACGCGTCCCGATGGCCACAGAGCAGTGACCAGCACGGGCCTTTGGCCAGCGGATATGATGCTGCCCTTCCTCCTCCTGCCCCATGGCTGTGCCTGAGTGCCGCTGCTGTTGATTCTCAGAATCCAGACAACGCCACGTCATTGTGTCTTAAAGTGAGGTTAGAGATTACAACAGAATGATATAATAAATAATCATACAGCCCCAAAAAATTACTACATGATTAAACATGGTCGATTCAGTTCTTTTTCATGGTGTGAGGTACAGTACATACCGAGGTTAAGAGCTGACATAGTGTTAGTACAGATCCATTCTGGACCTACGGCCTTTTTGTCCTTTGCAGGAACCCAACCGCCATACACATACATCCTACATGCAAAGAGGAGGGAGAAGGTTCAAGACTTTTATACTCTGTAACTTTATACTTTTTGAATATAGCCAGTGTGTCAAGATAGACAAGCCCTAAATTTTATTTATTTCCCCTCAAATAACAACCCTGTGTCAAGTATACTGGAACAAAACAATATGAAATCTAAAAAACCTGGGCAAGTGTATGACCAGTGATGTATGGAAGAGGGAGAGAATGAAAGTAAGAGCTTTATTACTGGTTTCCAATGACATTTGAAGAGTGTTGACTTCTTGGTAAAGGACAGGGTCCAGTAGTTTTAGGCAACGACCAGGTCATAGTGTCTGAAAGAGAAATTAAAGTAATAAAAGAGATTTGACAGGCAGAAACAAACAAACAAAAAAACGAATAATTATGGAGTGTTCAGGACAATATGTATTTTCTCACATTTGTACTAGAAATAAAACCAGTAAAATAGATATCTAAAAAAAAAACACTAATCCTCTGAAAAGAGCATTCTCCTTCCTCAGAGCTCATGACTGATTTATGCAACTATAAAAAGTAGAATTATTTCTGATATCTGCTGTTACAAATCACGGTTCACTAGCAGACGCTCAAAGCTTACCGAGATCCAGCTGCCACAAGTCTGCCAGTCTGTTCCCGCACATCCCTCCAAAAATGTAAAGCTTTGGGGAGCTGCCGCTCTTTCCGCTGGACACCACACATGTGTGAGATTCCCTGGGTGATGGACCACGCCCTTTTGTTTCAGGGATGATCCAGGCTTTGACTCCTGACTGTGCCTGAAGCTCCAGCTCATAAAAATCATCCAAATATCTGCAGAGCGTCACAATTGAAAGAACGAGTGCATGGAAGGGTTAAAGAATAAGACAAGGAAACTGGAGTTTATTCAGCCAATACTGAGTGAGCAGAAGTGCTGACAGTACATCGATATATAGGACCAAAACTGGATCAGGGAAAGATCAGCAGTGGATCGATAAATCACTTAAATCACTACTACCTTGTATTAGCCTCATGTTGAAAATGTAACAACAGGATACATGATAAATATTTTAGCAGCTCAGATCCTCTGCACAAATGATTATACCCGGAGACAGCTTGTCCAGAAAGGGACTTCACAATGATGCTGTACCTGCTGTCATCACTCAGTCATGTTAGCTGCTCATTCAAAACTTTGAATGTCGCTCCAGGAAATTGTAATTTATTTTGTTTTCTTTTTATCAATATACAGTATGTTTAATTATTGTTTGCTATGAAGACAGGTGGGTAAAATATGTTCCCACTAAAGATCAAAAAGCTGTTAAACAAAAGGATATTTGTGGTTGGCCATTTTGTTTATTCTGTAAATAATGTAGAAAAGTTAAAGATTCGAAGATGGAAAGGAGCCTTCTAGGGAATTAATCTACTGAAAATGATTCCTCTAGTCTAAGGAATATTTATTTTCTAAAAGTGCATACACTAAACAGCCCTTACCGAGGAACGTTGCCATTTGGGTCTTCGCTGTCGTTGGCCAGGCCTCCAAACAGGTAGCACTTGTTACCATGGAGAGTAAAGCTGTGTCCCAGACGAGGGCAAGGAGGCGAAGCGTTCTTCGGCGGCCGTGGCTTCAGCTTCTTCCACAGCCAACGACTGGCCTGCAAAGATCATGAAGCAGAAACTTAGGATTATAAAGTCTCACTGAATGCTCATGTACTTCTCTTAATGGCCGAGTGGAGTAACCTGGAGCTCGTAGAGACTGTTACTGTATTGTCCAAACTCCACCATTCCTCCAAACACCAGGATGCGTGTGCCGTCACACACAAAACCATGTGCGGCACAGCCTGGAGGGATATCCCCTCTCACAGCCGGAAGAAACCACCGTTTGGTGACTAAAGACACAGAGAAGCAAGAAGGACCGTCAGTGTCAAGAAATTACAGAAATTACACTTCACTACCATTCGGTGTGTTTTCTTTATGACTATTGATGCTCCTGTTGTGGTACAAAATGTAAAAATAATAAACCATAGGACAACTAACATTAAATAATCTAAAGTATCTAAAAACCAAAAATTTTAACGTAGAGAAGACTGGGGACAGTTTTTCTTTCAATCAGAAGCAATGCTAAACTTATGACACTCATACAGCTGGACCCTGTCCCAACTCGGACAAGACATGACAATGTCATCTGCGGCTGCATTTATTGAAAATTTTTTTATTGCACACAGCACAATAAATATGTTTTGTTTAATGAATAAAATATTTTATAAATATTATAAAATTTATTTAAATTTATTGTTTCATTCTTCCCGTCTCACACTGGAACAGAGAGAGATTGAATAACATTTTGTACACAATGTATTGCTTTCATGCAGGACATATATGCAGGAGAGGCTCGATATGGATTTTTATTTGTCACATACACAGTATGATATGCAGTGAAATGCTTATATGACTGGCAGTGACCTTAAAAAGGGAATCAAAGCTTATAATAAGAAATAAATATGAATAAAAGAAATACGGTAGAAATTTTTAATTCAACTAGGATAAAAATAGAAATAAAAATATAAATATACTGTACAATAGAACATTAAAAAAATTTAATAAAAAAAAAAGACTAATGAACTAAATGACTAAAAAAAAAAAGATTCGTTCATTTTGATGAACGAGATTCAAGGAACCGAAAAAATGATTCAAACTAAATGAATCACTAAAATATATAATTGAAAGAGTGATTTCTGACGAATGTACTGACAAAACCTCTATTTATTTATATAGGTCATGTGTAATCACCTTGTATGAATTGTATGGATTATTAACAAGCAGATGTATTAATATTTTACATACTGTTTGTTCTAGTACATGTAGTTTCGGAGTAACTGTTTTCATGAGGATTTATCCTCAGCGGGGGGGGGTCAAACTGTAGCGCTCCATGGTAACGCCCCGGAAGCGGTTGTGTCCTAAAACACGTTGCCTTGGAAATCTAGTGCACTAGTTAGAGCGCCATTGTTTCTATGGATTAGGGCGCAGCTTGGGATTTAACACTCTGCAGAAAATCCTGGTCCAAACAAACAAACTTGTAGTCGAGTAAACACGTCGTAAACAGCGAGCGCAGTTTTTCCTCCTCTCCTACCTGTGTTATAGACATGCACCTCCTCTGCTATTCCTTCATTTCCACCCCCAAACAGTACGATCATCTCACGGATGGCCGCCGCTCGGTGTCCGTGTCTCGCCCGGGGAACCGGCCCGATGAACGCCTTTACACGCTTCCACAGAGGAGCATCAGCTCCCATCATTAATACTATTATATATGTGCTTTTATGTTAAATCCAGTGTACTGCTCAGATACTGAGCGAGTGGAGGTTTGTTTCTCGGACGCGGTGCCGCCGCTGTTTCTGATACGCGTTTCAAATCAACTCCTGCTCACGCACTTCCCCCCTTACTTCCTTCTACACTATAAACAACCGCTCAGCAATGTTTAATCATGTAATGGATGATGTTAAACATCAAACCAAAGCTCTATAACATTGTCAAAAATTTGCCTGAAGATACTGGGAAATATACTAAAAATATTATACTATTATGAACAACGCCAGAACAAGGGGAAATAAAGAAGGTATGTTGTTTAAGCTGGGTTTAGACGCAGATTGCTCTTGTTCTTCTCTGGCGTGTGCTCTGCATTTTTCCCCTCAACATCGCCACCGTGTGGTTAGTCAAAGATATATATACAGTGGTGTGAAAAACTATTTGCCCCCTTCCTGATTTCTTATTCTTTTGCATGTTTGTCACACTTAAATGTTTCTGCTCATCAAAAACCGTTAACTATTAGTCAAAGATAACATAATTGAACACAAAATGCAGTTTTTAAATGAAGGTTTACGTTATTAAGGGAGAAAAAAAAACTCCAAATCTACATGGCCCTGTGTGAAAAAGTGATTGCCCCCCTTGTTAAAAAATAACTTAACTGTGGTTTATCACACCTGAGTTCAATTTCTGTAGTCACCCCCAGGCCTGATTACTGCCACACCTGTTTCAATCAAGAAATCACTTAAATAGGAGCTACCTGACACAGAGAAGTAGACCAAAAGCACCTCAAAAGCTAGACATCATGCCAAGATCCAAAGAAATTCAGGAACAAATGAGAACAAAAGTAATTGAGATCTATCAGTCTGGTAAAGGTTATAAAGCCATTTCTAAAGCTTTGGGACTCCAGCGAACCACAGTGAGAGCCATTATCCACAAATGGCAAAAACATGAAACAGTGGTGAACCTTCCCAGGAGTGGCCGGCCGACCAAAATTACCCCAAGAGCGCAGAGACAACTCATCCGAGAGGCCACAAAAGACCCCAGGACAACATCTAAAGAACTGCAGGCCTCACTTGCCTCAATTAAGGTCAGTGTTCACGACTCCACCATAAGAAAGAGACTGGGCAAAAACGGCCTGCATGGCAGATTTCCAAGGCACAAACCACTTTTAAGCAAAAAGAACATTAAGGCTCGTCTCAATTTTGCTAAAAAAACATCTCAATGATTGCCAAGACTTTTGGGAAAATACCTTGTGGACCGACGAGACAAAAGTTGAACTTTTTGGAAGGTGCGTGTCCCGTTACATCTGGCGTAAAAGTAACACAGCATTTCAGAAAAAGAACATCATACCAACAGTAAAATATGGTGGTGGTAGTGTGATGGTCTGGGGTTGTTTTGCTGCTTCAGGACCTGGAAGGCTTGCTGTGATAGATGGAACCATGAATTCTACTGTCTACCAAAAAATCCTGAAGGAGAATGTCCGGCCATCTGTTCGTCAACTCAAGCTGAAGCGATCTTGGGTGCTGCAGCAGGACAATGACCCAAAACACACCAGCAAATCCACCTCTGAATGGCTGAAGAAAAACAAAATGAAGACTTTGGAGTGTGCAAGGCGACAGTGCTATACCATAATAAAGAAATTAATAATAATTTCTTTATTATTAAAAATGTGTCATTTAAAAATATTATTTATAGTTAAGGTTTGCACTGAATCATAAAAAAGTTTACATAAATCACAATATATAATAGAAATTCTATATGATAGAAAAGATCCTAAGTATTTTTTGGGTTTGGTTCCCCATATACTGTTTATCCATTCGCAGAAATTTTGGCATCAACTTATTTATTTAATTTTGAAAAAAGCATATTTAGACCAAAAAACTATGATAAGAAAAAGAATTTGCACATTTATAGGAAATGCAAAAATATGAGAAATATGTAAAAATATCATAATTACTTGCTACTTACATGCTGTAATAGGAAAACTGAGTCACTGATTGTTCATGTCAAACTGGGACTTTTGATTGTGCCTAGCTCATACTTCCTTAATTTCAAATTCAAATTCAAATTCAAAAATTTTCTCAGTACAGTAATGATCAGACTGCCTGCTTAACGTCTGCAACTCAGGCCTCCCAGGAGCTCCTGAAATGGCTCAACCATCTGGAAATGGCTTGGAGTGAGGTCAGGACTGTATGGGGATGTGGCAATAACTCCCAGCCCAGTTTGTGTAATGTATAAGTGGTGCGGAGGGCAGTGTGAGGTCAACATAACGCCTTTGGTGATCAGACCAGGTCGTTTCTTCCATTAAAGAACAGATAAAACCATTTTAAGCATATTTTTTTCATGGGATTTTCTAATCTAATTAAAATGTACTCTATGTTAGTTGTAATTCTCTATACTGTTGTAATTTACTACAAAAGTATAACTAAAAATGTAATTATATGTTTTTTTTTACATGCGTACATGCTGTAAATACATGTATATTGCTATGAATGTATAATCCAGGAAAAATGCACATTTAAAGGATATACATTTGCACCGTTACATGTACATTATAACTACTATTATAATACTGCTACTAATTACAATAATCAGGTTTTCTGCCCAAAAGGTGCTGGATTTTTATTTATTTATTTATTTCTTTATTTATTTTTACAGATTATATATTTTTTCTAACTGTATATTTAGGTAGTTTGTGTGTTAAACAGTATGTATGAATTATATAAGAGTAGGTGTTGTACTTGAAGTTTACAATGACTTCATTAGGTCAGTATGTAATGTGTGCTGTAGACTGAGGAGGTCAGTAAAACCCTGCGCTTTCACCCCAGCAGTACAGGAAACTACAGGATGTGTGTTTCTGAAATATAATTTTTTCGGTGATTTCGGTGAGGATTCTATCATCTTCAAATGAAATGCTTTATTAAAACGTTATTAGTTTCAGTTATTTTAGAAATTCACATTTAATCTTAATTAGAAACTTTAGTTTAAGCAGGAAAATAATAAAAAAATAAATCTGATAATTCACTGATTTACTTTGTTCTAAATCTTCGTATAAAAATATCAGAATCAGAATAATGATATTTACCTTATACATGTGTATGTATTAGGAACTTTTCATGCTGTTATCTAATATACAGATACTACAGTAAGCTGAACTGCTAGGCCCAAGTGTAATGTATACTATAGCAGCTGGATGCATTAAAACAGAGTTGGACAACTGTGATATACAATAAATAACAGCAAAGATGTATTATAGATTAGAGCAAATGAAATTAGATCAAATTAAATCAAATGAAATGCGTTTACCAAAAGTGCATAAGTGTGGCATATTTACAATAAATAACAAAATATACAATATGGGTGTTATATGTACAGGGGTGTGTGTGTCTTATGTAGCGGATAAAGCAGGATATATGGTAATATATGTCTGTACAAATAATGACGTAAATATATGTCTACAGTATGTAGTGGAGTGTAAATATATAGAGAAAATATATGTGTGACATATACAGTAGTGCAGTAACAGCATACTAAATCATGGTTGGTGTAGAGACAGTGCAGGAGTCTCGGTGGTGGTTATTAAGCCATGATCACATGTTCAGTATGAAAACAGCCACAGGAGAAAAGCAATTCCTCAGTCTGTTCGTGTGCGCGCTGAAGCACATGTACCACCTCTGCCTGATGGGACGAGGGTAAATAGTCCGTGGTTAGATTGAGAGGTATTTTGGGGAATGCAGTTCACTCTTTGCATACAGTGTTTTTTTATACACACTACCGTTCAAAAGTTTTAGAACACTTGCAAATTTCTTTGTTTTTGTTTAGTGATTTATTTTCTACATTCTACAACAATACTGCGGATTTCAAAACTATAAACTAACACATATGGAATTAGGTAATTACGTAACAACAAGAAAAACAACAGTTAGTTGTTATTGTAAGACACAGAGGTCGGCCTTTCTGTAATAGTTCCTGCAAGAACAGTATTGTGTCAAGTGCATTTGCGAAATCCGTCAATCACCATAATGAAACTGTCTCTCCTAAATAATAAATAATGCTATTCATTATTGTGTGTTTAAATAGTAATATTTAACTTGTGCAATAATAACACAAAGTAATAAATAACAAATTCAGAAAATGCACAGACAAGCTGAAGAATCGAAATCTAAAAATTAACAGCAAATTAATGATCTTCAACGATCTTTTGCTTTCAGGACGTAGACCTTCAGTCCCATCAACAAGCCTTACTGATACATTTTTGGTTAGCAGTTGATAAATATGATTACATGCATAAACAATATTATATTTTTAATAATTACCATGCAGTGTTTTGCTACGCTTGATTTCCACAGAAACGACACCACTGCTTTGTAATGTAAATGTACTGTTGTAATGTAGTGTCCTGTTTCTGGCTGGAGACATTTTCCAGCGTTATTACACTGTAGGAGGAAAAACATCTGAGCAACAATGCTTGAATTGCTGCAATTTTGTCTGCAGACTTCGAGCCAACATTTAGTGAAGCTGTTCTTGTAGAGAAATGATAATAATGGTTCGGCACAGACTTTTTGTGTAACAAGTTTTTTATTTTATTTTATTGATCGCTTTTTTTGTGCTTTCACACTCCACAGAAGTCCTGATTCTATCACTCTCCTCTAGAAAGTTGCTACTTTTTATGAAGCTGACTTTGTAGTATAAATCTATAGGATTTAAGAGTCCTAGTAAACTTTAGGCTTGTACTAAAGTCTACTCATAATGTAAAACTTGAATATAAGTATTACACTTAAAGCGAATGATTAAGTAAGTTAAACAAGGCTTATTATTTTGCACAACCAAACCCCCCCCCCCCCTTTAGATACTGAAGCTGTTGTTGCAGGATTTATGGAGTCATTCACTCGTGTTTCACTGTTCAGGACTTTCTAACGAGGCAGAATAATTACACAATCTGTAAACAGAAACACACAAATCATCACACAGTCCACTGAATATTGCATAAGAGTGCAGGGCCTTAGCACGATAATACATAACTACACATCCTAGTGAGAGTGAGGGTTGGATTCTAATTTCAGTTTGGATTTCATGAGCTTTTCAACCCTGGTTATTATGTCTATGCTCTTATAGTACAATAATTAATTAGAAGGTTGATTTGTTCATTCATTCATTCATTCATTTTCTATACCGCTTAATCCTGTGTTCAGGGTCGCGGGGGACCTGGAGCCTATCCCAGGAGACTTCGGGCACTAGGCGGGGTACACCCTGGACAGGGTGCCAATCCATCGCAGGGCACACACACATACTCACACACACACACTCATTCACACACTACGGTCAATTTGGGAACCTGCATATCTTTGGACTGTGGGAGGAAACCGGAGTACCCGGAGGAAACCCACCAGAACATGCAACCTCCATGCACACAGAGACGGGAATCGAACCCAGACCCTGGAGGTGCAAGGCGACAGTGCTAACCACTACAACACCGTGCCACCAGGTTGATTTGTTTTATATAAAAACTGCTCTAATAGGTTTTCTGGCTGTAAGCTTTGTATTGATGTGCTTGTTTTGTTTCCATAGTAACAGTTTATATACTTGTTTGGGGGATGGCAGTTACTTTAGAGGTTTACATTATATTTATTTTTACTGCATTTAGAAGACACATTTATATTTATATATCTCATTATACATCTAAGCATTTGTGGGTTAAGGGCATTGCTTAAAGGCCAAACAGGGGCAACTTATCTGTGGTGGGGTTTAAACCTGGGACCTTCCGAGCAGGAGTCTAATGCCTTAACCACTGAGTTACCCCAGTCCCCAAACAAAACCCCCGAAGTTCTAGATGTAATGAAGTTTTACATAAGAAACATTTTTGGAATGAATCCCCAATTTCAGCACTTTGTGGCAGTAAATATTCGACCGAATTCAGGACAGGAGCTATATTTGAATTATTATTACTTTCAAGAAGCGGCACGGTGGTGTAGTGGTTAGCACTGTCGCCTTGCACCTCCAGGGTCTGGGTTCGATTCCCAGCCAGGCTCGATTCCTGTCTCTGTGTGCATGGAGTTTGCATGTTCTCCCCGTGCTTGGTGGGTTTCCTCCGGGTACTCCGGTTTCCTCCCACAGTCCAAAGATATGCAGATAATTGGCGTTCCCAAATTGACCATAGTGTGTGAATGAGTGTGTGTGTGCTCTGCGATGGATTGGCACGCTGTCCAGGGTGTACCCTGCCTCGTGCCCAGAGTGCCCAGGGTCCCCACTACCCAAAATACAGGATAAGCGGTAGTTTTATATTAAATGAAGGGTGCAAAGAAAAAACATGGGATGTCACTTTTTCAGCTAAATAAAGTTAAAAAAAAAAAAAAAAACAGTACTCAAGGGCTAGTTTATTAACATTTATTTCCCCTATGTTAAAACCTGTTAGGTCACTTGTTGTTCAGCTTTATAAATAAGGTATGCAATGGAAAAACATGGTAAGCATGACAGAAGCCATTTTTCACCATTTTTCACCATTTGATGTGATTGCAGTTGACAACACAACTGACCAGCACATAGGGAAATTTTACCTGGCAAAATCTCCTCCCTGTTGTCACTCAGCCTCTCAGAGAGGTGACCCTTTCACAGGAGCCTCATGTCATACCGATGTGCATGGAACAGAGAATTTGACGTGGCAGCAGTGACAAAACCTACTGGCAAGCGAACACAAGCCCTCCAGCCAGCACGCCTTCCATCCAACACAAAACCTGTTCCCCTTCCAGACAAAAAATATTGTTGCAAGACCAGCAGCACACGAAAAAGACGGTTCTTCACCAGAGAATCAAACATATTTTTCAAACCAATCACACAAGGGAAATGCAGATGACGAAAATTACACAGATGTCTCTGATTGATGACAATGAAGGGAGTGATGAATTAAATCATAAAATTTCTAAATTGTGTATTTAATTTTTTTTTTATTATTAATTTTTTAGCTTTTGTAGAAATTCAACAGCAACGGTAGTTACTGTTAAATAATGATTTTGTCTGATTCTTAGGTTGTTATTACGTTATTCTTATTTTTATATATACAGTATATATATATATATATATACAGTGGTGTGAAAAACTATTTGCCCCCTTCCTGATTTCTTATTCTTGTGCATGTTTGTCACACTTAAATGTTTCTGCTCATCAAAAACCGTTAACTATTAATCAAAGATAACATAATTGAACACAAAATGCAGTTTTTAAATAACGGTAAATTACTAAATTACTGTACGTTATTAAGGGAGAAAAAATCTCCAAATCTGCATGGCCCTGTGTGAAAAAGTGATTGCCCCCCTTGTTAAAAAATAACTTAACAGTGGTTTATCACACCTGAGTTCAATTTCTGTAGTCACCCCCAGGCCTGATTACTGCCACACCTGTTTCAATCAAGAAATCACTTAAATAGGAGCTACCTGACACAGAGAAGTAGACCAAAAACTAGACATCATGCCAAGATCCAAAGAAATTCAGGAACAAATGAAAACAAAAGTAATTGAGATCCATCAGTCTGGTAAAGGTTATAAAGCCATTTCTAAAGCTTTGGGACTCCAGCGAACCACCGTGAGAGCCATTATCCACAAATGGCAAAAACATGGAACAGTGGTGAACCTTCCCAGGAGTGGCCCGCCGACCAAAATTACCCCAAGAGCGCAGAGACGACTCATCCGAGAGGCCACAAAAGACCCCAGGACAACATCTAAAGAACTGCAGGCCTCACTTGCCTCAATTAAGGTCAGTGTTCACGACTCCACCATAAGAAAGAGACTGGGCAAAAACGGCCTGCATGGCAGATTTCCAAGGCGCAAACCACTTTTAAGCAAAAAGAACATTAAGGCTCGTCTCAATTTTGCTAAAAAACATCTCAATGATTGCCAAGACTTTTGGGAAAATACCTTGTGGACCGACGAGACAAAAGTTGAACTTTTTGTAAGGTGCGTGTCCCGTTACATCTGGCGTAAAAGTAACACAGCATTTCAGAAAAAGAACATCATACCAACAGTAAAATATGGTGGTGGTAGTGTGATGGTCTGGGGTTGTTTTGCTGCTTCAGGACCTGGAAGGCTTGCTGTGATAGATGGAACCATGAATTCTACTGTCTACCAAAAAATCCTGAAGGAGAATGTCCGGCCATCTGTTCGTCAACTCAAGCTGAAGCGATCTTGGGTGCTGCAGCAGGACAATGACCCAAAATACACCTCTGAATGGCTGAAGAAAAACAAAATGAAGACTTTGGAGTGGCCTAGTCAAAGTCCTGACCTGAATCCTATTGAGATGTTGTGGCATGACATTAAAAAGGCGGTTCATGCTAGAAAATCCTCAAATAAAGCTGAATTACAACAATTCTGCAAAGATGAGTGGGCCAAAATTCCTCCAGAGCGCTGTAAAAGACTCGTTGCAAGTTATCGCAAACGCTTGATTGCAGTTATTGCTGCTAAGGGTGGCCCAACCAGTTATTAGGTTCAGGGGGCAATTACTTTTTCACACAGGGCCATGTAGGTTTGGATTTTTTTTCTCCCTAAATAATAAAACCCCTCATTTAAAAACTGCATTTTGTGTTTACTTGTGTTATCTTTAACTAATAGTTAAATGTGTTTGATGATCAGAAACATTTTGTGTGACAAACATGCAAAAGAATAAGAAATCAGGAGGGGGGCAAATAGTTTTTCACACCACTGTATATATATATATATATATATATTTTTTTTTTAATGCTTGGTTTAACTTTATTACGTTTGCTAAAGCTTTGCATAACTGCTGCATTGGTTGATAATACTAGATAGATACACATTTGATATTTACTTTGAGCAATGCAGGTTGCCGCACATACAACATACAATACATCGTATTTTCAATCATGTTATTAAAATCACTGCGGGAAGTGTTGTGCAATGGAAAAACATGGGATCTCAATTTTGCATTAATAATCTTTCAGAAGTTGAATATTCAAAATAAAGTAAAAAAAAAAAACATGCAACAATTTGTTTAATTGAAACACTCTTAAACTACTCTATTGCAAAACACACAGTTTTAGATACAAAAATGCATGAACGGGACATCTCATGTTTTTTCCTTGCACGCTTCAAATAGACGGTGGGAAGGAAACATACATAATAACTTTTTTCATAGATGATCCACAATATTAAATAAGTGGATAAAAAAGGAGGAGAGGTGATTCTTTAATTGTTTGCAATGTAATTATTGGCAAATTGCCACTGCATAGGAGGAATAAATGAAATGAAAGCAAAGCCCATTACAGTGCAAACATGTACACATAAAATCAATATCTAAGATCTTTCTAATTAAACACATTCCTAAACATGAGACCTCGGGTAAAACAGGGCCATCGCACCAGAGTATATTAAAGTGCATTAAAAAAAAGTTTTGTAAACAGCACAGCATGTTACGGGTAAAATGTACTGACAGTGTGTGGTTTAGTCAGATGTCACACTTCCATTCAGTATTTCAGTGCTACGGTAGCAGCTTTTTTTCCTGTCCAAATGTACCAGTTTTCAGTGTTGGATATGGAGTTGGATGGGGGATTAGAGAGCAGATGGGTAGGAACACTTTCACGGGCATAGTTCATTGATAATTCTTATTCCCTGCGGAGAAAAGCTATTCAGCATCCTGCTGGATCTATCATGGATGCTGTGATACCTCTTCCCTGAAGGCAAGAGAGAAAACAAACTGTAGGAAGGGTGATGAGGTTACTTGATGAATCCGGAGGCTCTGCAAAATAAAGTATTGATGGAAAATCTCCACGGGAGAGTGGAGCCGGACAACGATGATCCTGCAGGCATGATAGACTTTACAGTACTATCATGGTCAGATGTTGTTGTTCGACCCTCTTGCAGGTGCAAAACCACGAGGTAAGGCCATCGGACAGGATGCTTTCTACAGTGCTCTTGTAGAATGTGGTAAGGTGTACTGTAGGAAGACCTGCCTACTGTTGGGGTTTGATGGTATGGACTCTCTCCACAAACACACCATTGATGATCAGTTGCATGTAATAATGCCTGCTGTCCCTTCTAAAGTCCACCACTATATCCTTAGTTTTATTTAAAATTAGGTCGAGATTATGTAATTTGCACCATTCTGTAAATTCTATAAATTTCAGGCGATACATGAACTTGGATTATAACTTGAGCTCGTCCACCACCAGCAAACTAGCGTTTAGCAGTAAAAATCATATGATCTCCACCATCCTATACCTGTCATGCCCAACCACCTGTGGCTTTATAATTTATCGAATACTGCCACCTAGCGTGAACCGCCACCACTACAACAAAAAATAACGAATGGCTCCCACAGTCACATCTTTAGCGAACTTAACAACATGTTTGTTGTTGCATTTTTCAGTGAAGTCAGGGGTTAGCAGAGTGAACAACAGGAGAATCTTGGACCAAGACTTAGTGAAGCAGTATGGGTCCCAAAAATGTTAGCTAGGGCGGTAGCAAGAAGAAAATGGAGTAACTTTCAGTTTCTTTTTTAAAGTAACCAGGGGAATCATAAATTAAGGTTATGTGAGGTTATAATGTCAAATTATTTCATGTTCATGTTTTTATATGTAAAAATATGATTATAATGTTGACAATTAATACTATTCATCATATCATTTGGGTGGCTGGAACAGATTATCTGCATTTACATTATTTCCTATGGGAAAATGTGTTTCACAATACACATATTTGCCTTAAGATCTCGCCTCCCGAACAGAATAAATTTGTTCGCTGAGTTACCGCTGTATTAAACACTGAGCTAAAATCAGTGAAAACAATCCTGTTGGTGTTGTTCCTCTTTAAATTTGATACTGTAAACACTGCTTCGGGCTCTCAGCAGTGAATGGACGTTCACAGTAAGCCATGGTTTTTAATTAGCCTGCTGCTTAATGATTTTCACAACAGTCTCATTGTCAGTGCTTTACTGCTATAATCAATGATTGTCGCAGTGTTTTCCAGTGATGTTACGTGTGTTGCTGTCACTTTAAAAAATTCCCGCTGTGTTCTTTCACAACAGTCTTTCAGTGATACATTGCCACCTGTGGACACACATCTTTCCTCCTGCAAACGTTGTGTAGAAGAATGCTCTTTGGCAGGTTCTGATGGTTGTGAACATCATGTCTAATGTGTTATTGTCCTCTTATTGCAAAATTCACATACTGTACCGATCAAATTTAGGTAAATCTTCCACGGCAATGAAGAATGCGTCAGTTTGCTTGATAATATTGTTGTAGAGTAAAGTCATGACCTCCTTCACATTGAGATGCGATGGTACATACTATACTGCCGCAATAATGACCACTTTAAATACCATGGCAAGTGTCTATCAAAAGATGTTTGTAACTGTTTATTTGGAATCTTCGAACCCTTAATAATCCCCAAATAACTTTATTATAAGGAACATTTTCTTTAAAAGATTACCTAAATGTGACAGTGTGTTGTACAAACTCCAGATAACTGATAATTATTCTATTATTAATATCTAGAGCTCAACTGTTTTGGTTAAAAGAGGGTTCTTGAAGCTTTAAAGTTCATAAAGTTTCTTAAGGTATTAAAAGGTTTAGACTTGTGCGCTATGTAAAAAAATACTTTAGTGTTCCCTCATTTGGAGTTATTTTTCACATATTGCACAAGTAATTACTTTTTTAAAGAAAGATAGAAAGAATCAGTAAACAAAAATGCTACCAGCGTACTCTATGTCTGTTCTTGTGCTACAGGTTTTTTTTTTTTTTTTGAGTGTGTGTCTGTGTGTGTCTGTGTGTTAGCACTTGACCGATGGCTGATGTTTAAGAGCGTCGATGGAGAACACACTTCCTGTGCTGATGTACACTAATGTTCCTGCACCAGAGGGAATGACACACAGATGGAGGATGGCATATACACACGAGTGTGAATGTGATTTTTAGACTCTATATTTGTTGAACAGCAATGCCATTATGAAAAAGAAGAAAACTGGTGTAAGTTCAAGTGACTTGATATTTTCCAAAATCACGAAGAAAGCAAGAATCGACTCGAATCACACATGAATGTATAGTAAATCCAGAAGCCACTGAGGAACGAATGTGTTAAATATACTTTGTTCTTCTCTGAGTTTCTTCTGCTGTGGATGATATTAAAATAATCAGGAAACTATAGAAAAGAGAAATAGCGTATGGCCACCCTGTTGAAGAATGAAGCAGGAAATTCCGAGTTGTCGTGTCCTGAAGACGGTAATTGTTTAAGTGTTGAGGAGCTGATTGCAATTTATTTGAATCTGTCTGTACATCAGAAACATCTGGTATTTATATTCACAGTGGAAGCAGTTTGTATATCAGTAAATCTACCTAAAAGCTTCATATTAGAGTAACATATAGAGGGAGAAAAAGAGATGTAGGTATGATGAATTAAAGACAGAACTGGAGAAATATGTGAAGTTTTTTATTCTTCCTCTACTTAGACTTTGGTGTCATTTTTAGCACCATGACCTCACATCTCCAGGGTCGAGGGTTTGATTCCTACCTTGGGACTGTGAGTTTTAATCTTCTCCCCAAGTGGGTTTTTTTCCAAGTGCTCCAGTTTTCTCTACACAGTCCTAAACCATGCGGGCTAGGCTAATTGACATTTCCAAACTACCCGTAGTGTGTGAGTGAGTAGATGTGTTTGTGCCTTCCAACGAATTGGCATTGTGTTTCTTCGAGTCAACTGCGATCCTGAACAGAATAAGCAGTATAGAGAATAAGTGAGACAGATTAATTAGACTTCAACTTCTATCATTTTCTTTCTTCCTTCATTCTTTCCATCCTTCGTTCATTCATTTCTTCCTGCTTTTTGCTTGTTTCATTATTAATTAAGTGTATTATCAACTTGTCAAGTTGATTAACTCTCAGCCTTAATTTCGAAAGTAATAAAGCACTCTGAGGTTTTACTATACCAACAATATTGATTAAATAACAGTTTGAATCTGTTTATTATAAAGCTTAGATAGCGCAGGGTGTCAGCAATTTAGGGCAGAATTTCGACTCAATTAATTGTATACATATGTAAAACCCACATGAGGCCAAAATAATTTTTGAGTATGCTATATAAATATGTGTGTATATATATATATATATATATATATATATATATATACACACACTACAGTTCAAAAGTTTTAGATCACTTGCAAATTTCTTTGCTTTTGTTTAGTGATTTATTTTCTACATTATACAACAATACTGGGGATTTCAAAACTATAAAATAACACATATGGAATTAGGTAATTACGTAACAACAACAAAAACAACAGTTAGTTGTTGTTTTAAGACACAGAGGTCGGCCTTTCTGTTCAATATCAACTGTTCAAAGGAGATCAATGCAGTTTTTGGACGCCTTCAGCATTCCTTTACAATTTAGAAAGAAATAAACATCAGGAACCATCATGGAGTTAGAAAGTGATCTAAAACTTTTGAACGGTAGTGTATATATAGAATGGTACTACAAGGGCTTTGGTGGCTCAGTGGTTGGTTTCTTGCCTGCAATGTGTAAATCCAGGGTTTGATTCCCAGCCCAAGTCAGGACAAGCCAACTGACCCCAAGTCAGGGACTGCATCCGGTGTAAAACCTGTGACAAATTCTATGCAGTGGGCTCTGATGACCTCTTGATGGAAGCAGCCAAAAAACCAACAACAGCAGAAAGGTATTAGAATGAGTTCATTAATATAAACCTGTAAAAACATTTAGATTCCTGCTGACACTATCGTCTGAGCTGCTCATTTAGAAGATTTACCATCTGAACAATATCAGACAGAGTAGTGATATGATTTATATATTGTTTTGTCACACATTTCAAACTAATTTCTTTCTTTTTTTTTTTTTTGGATTCTGTGAAGCTGCTTTATGATAATGAACATTGTTACAATTGATAAAAAAACTGAATTGAATTAAATGTGGTAAAAAAATTAATTTTAATGCTTACAGGAATACTGAATTAAGCATGAACTGTTAAATAAACATTTGTGTCACGAACTAACCGGGATGACCAGAATGATGATTGTGCTATCTGTCACGAACTAACCGGGATGAACAGATAGCCTTAGCAGTTAGCCCTGTAGCGTGAATGGTAAACCCAAACGCGGATAAACACGAGCAGGCAGGATAATCACGCGATTTACTATAAGGACTCTCACACTCAATGAGCACAGGAAAGACACAATCTAACCCTAGTCCTATAAACACACACTCAGTCTGAAAAGATAGCCAAGAAAGTGAGTACTCACATATACTGGAACGATTCTGAACAGACATGGGCTTAACTCAATGACAGAGCGATGTGCGGCGCCATCTTGTTTCCTTTTATGCTTTCAGCTTCGCGACCGCCTTACTTCCGGGTCCTCGTGCCGGTCGCGGCTGAGTGTGCATGACAGTACCCCCCCGTCCAGGGCCGACTCCGGACGGTCCAGGGGTGGAGGATACCCGGTGACGGTAGTCCCTAATGAGCCCGGAGTCGAGGATGAAGCGAGCCGGAACCCAGGACCGCTCCTCGGGGCCGTAGCCCTCCCAGTCGACCAGATACTGGGTGCCCCTGCCCCGAGGGCGCGAGTCGAGGATCCGTCGCACGGTGTAGGCGGGACCGCCGTCAATGATTCGGGGAGGAGGAGCAGGGGGGGTGGGTGGAACCATGGGTGAGGTGGTGAATGGTTTCAACTGTGAGGTGTGGAAGACGGGGTGGATCCGGAGCGCCGCAGGCAGCTGGAGCCGGTAGGTGACAGGGTTGATCCTGAGTGTGATGCGGTATGGCCCGATGAATCTTGGTGATAATTTTTTGGATTCGGTGTGCAGGTGGAGGTTTCTGGGTGATAGCCACACTTTGTCACCTACGTGGTACAATCGTCCCGGGGGGTGCCGGCGGCGGTGTTGGACCACATAGTTGGCGTTGGTGCGTCGGATGGCGAGGTTGGCTTGGTGCCATAGCCGCCGGCACCGGCGAACCAACTGTTGGGCCGATGGTACGTCAACCTCCGGTTCCTGGTGGGTGAACATTGGAGGCTGGAAACCATGGCACACCTCAAATGGGCTCAGGTTGGTGGCTGAGGAGACATGGAGGTTATGGGATAACTCGGCCCACTTGAGGTAGCGGGCCCAGGAGCGCTGGTGGTCCGACACAAAACATCTCAGGTAGCGCTCCAGCTGTTGGTTGGTTCGCTCCGTCTGACCGTTCGTCTGAGGGTGGTAACCGGAAGACAAACTGCAGGACGAATCGATCAGACGGCAGAAGGCCTTCCAGAACCGGGCGGTGAACTGGGGACCTCTGTCCGAGACGATGTCCTTTGGGAACCCATGCAATCGGACTACGTGTTCCAAAATCAGCTCGGCTGTCTCCTTCGCTGACGGGAGTCCGGCGAGGGCCACCAGGTGCACTGCCTTGGAGAAGCGATCCACAATGGTCAGGATGACGTTTCTTCCATCTGAATCCGGCAGGCCCGTGATGAAATCCAGGGCAATGTGGGACCAGGGTCGACGGGGAACTGGGAGTGGTTGGAGTTCCCCTGGAGTTGGTTGGTTAATGTCCTTCGCCCTGGCACACATTGGGCACGCCCGAACGAACTCGGTGATTTCCCTCCTCATGGAGGGCCACCAGAAAGCCCGGCCGATGAAGGTGGTGGTTCTCCGGCTTCCCTGGTGTCCTGCGACGGGTGACGCATGGCCCCACTGGAGGACCTCAGTTCGGAGTCGTTCGGGGACGAAGAGCCGTCCGGGCGGCACACCTGCCGGTGCTGGGTCCCTGGTCAGTGCCTGGCGGACCCTCGTCTCCAGGTTCCACTGCAGGGGTGCGATGATGCGGGTAGGTGGAAGGACAGGCACGGGGTCCGCCCGGGGCGTCTCTCGCTCGTGTTGCCAGGAGAGGGCGTCAGCCTTGGTATTCTTCGACCCCGGGCGGTACGAGAGGTGGAAGTTGAATTGTTCGAAGAACAGTGCCCACCGTGCCTGTCGTGGGTTCAACTGCTTCAAACTGCGGATGGTGATCAGGTTTTGGTGGTCCGTCCAGACGATGAATGGCTCACTGGCGCCCTGGAGCCAGTGACGCCACTCCTCCAAGGCCCACTTTATGCCCAGCAGTTCGCGGTCCCCCACACCGTATCGCTGCTGAGTGGGGTTAAACTTTTTGGAGTAGAAGCCACATGGGTGCAGCTTCTGGTCTGGACCTCGTTGGGAGAGAACAGCGCCGGCGCCCACCTCCGACGCGTCCACCTCCACAACGAACGGTTGGTTGGCATCTGGATGAAGCAGGATGGGTGCGGTGGTGAACAGATGACAGAGTCGATGAAAAGCTGAGATGGCGGTAGGGTTGAGTCGAAAGGAGCTGTTGGAGAGCCTGGTAAGTGCAGTGAGCGGTGCTGCAACTGTACTGTAGCCCCGGATAAAGCGACGATAAAAGTTCGCAAACCCGAGAAAGCGTTGGAGCTGTTTGAGTGTCCTGGGTAGGGGCCAGTGACGTACAACCTCCAGCTTCTGCGGGTCCATGGCCAAACCCTGGGGCGAGATGACAAAACCCAGGAACGTGGTGGAGTGCTCGTGAAAAGCACACTTTTCCAGCTTACAGTACAGCTGGTGGGCGAGCAATCTCTTAAGGACAGCTCGAACGTGTTTGGTGTGTTCAGTGGGGGTGCGTGAATAAATTAAAATGTCATCCAGATAAACAAACACCCATCGGCCTAGCATGTCCCTGAGGACATCGTTGATGAAAGCTTGGAAGGCCGAGGGTGCGTTGCAGAGACCAAATGGGATGACCAGGCTCTCATAGTGTCCGGTAGGGGTGATGAAGGCTGTCTTCCACTCATCACCCTCTCTGATGCGCACCAAGTTGTAGGCGCTCCGGAGGTCCAGCTTAGTGAACATGGTGGCACCAGAGAGGGCGTCCAGGGCTGAGTTAGTGAGAGGCAGAGGGTGACGATTCCGAATGGTGATCTTATTTAGCCCCCGATAGTCGACACATGGACGAAGTTCGCCCCCTTTCTTCTTTACGAAGAAGAACCCCGCGGCAGCCGGCGAAGAGGAGGGCCTGATGGTGCCATTTCGCAGGGCGTTGGTGACATACTCCTCCATAGCCTGGGTCTCGTTGGTAGAGAGAGAGTAGAGATGGCCGCGGGGGGGGCTGGAGCCTGGCTGGAGTTCAATGGCTAGGTCGTAGGGTCGGTGAGGTGGAAGGTGGCTGGCCCGGCGTTTACAGAACACTTCAGCCAGGTCTCGATATGGTGGAGGAATGGCGTGGATGTCGACGTCGGGGGCCTCGGACTCCCTGGAACACGTCCCAGCCTGGGCCTGTAGGCATAAGTCGGTACAGGTCGGCCCCCATTGAAGGATCCGGTTCTGAGACCAGGAGATGAGTGGGTCGTGCTGTAAGAGCCAGGGATAGCCGAGGATGATGGGTGGAGATGATATGGGTGTGAGGTGAAATTGTATGGACTCCTGATGTTGGCCGAGGACAAGAGTGATGGGTAGAGTCTGCTGGGTGATGGGGCTGGATGAGAGGGGCCGCCCGTCGACTGAGATGATTCTCATTGGCTGGGATAACGCCTCAATCTTTACCACCAATCCTTTGGCGTATGTTGAGTCAATGAAGTTACCCGCGGCACCGGAATCGATGAACGCGGCACTTCTGACCCGTTTGTGGCCAAGGTGGAGGGTTACCTGAACCATGAGTCGGGTGGCGGTGTGATCGGTGGTGGCGGAGAGGTGGATGGTACCCGGGGAGTCTCTCCTATCTCTCACCGGGTCTGGGCGTTTCCCGGACGAGACGGGCAGGTGGCTCGTTGGTGCGCTGCTGAGCCGCAATAGGCGCCCTAGGGTCAAGGGACGCAACAAAGAAAATAATAAATGGATTATAAATAAATGTTCTTGAAACCAAGATGTTGTGCGTGGTTTTTATTTTAACACACACGCACATACACATACAGGAAGCTCTGGGCTTCAGGATTGGGCCAAGGCCAAAACAATAAACAAAACCCCCCTCTATCTCCACCCTCAAGCTAGCTAAACTACCAAAAAGAAAACTCAAATCAAAATACAAAAACTAAGCTAGCTTCCTAACTATTTACAAAAAAACAGGAGAAAACAGGGGACAACAAAAATGGCACCCAACCCCTACTGCTTCCTTGCAACTATATACAAACAAGAAAAGAACAAAATATATATACCCAATATTTACAACAAAGAAAACTATATACAAAAGCGGGAGGAACACTTCCATCCACGCTAACACAAACAAACAAAGAAAACCCAAAAACAACAAAAGGGAAGGAGAGAGGCAAGGCGCGACACACAGGCTCTCTCTCCAACCAAACAAACCAAAAACACACACACACTCAAAACAAATACAAAATAACAAACAAATACACAGTCACACTTCAACATACAACCACTCAATCAATCAACTCAATCAACCCAATCAATCAATCACCCAATCCAACAACCACACAATTCAACGTTCACAATTCACTAATCCACCAATCAACAATAGAGCACGGAAGTCACACACAAAGTATAAGTCGCGCACTTCCTGCTTCCACTCGCAAGCTTAAGAAGTCACGCAGATCCACAGCCAGCCAATCGCGGCGCACGTCACGGCACGTTCCATCGGGGCGGGGCTTCCTGTAAATAGGAGAGCGGGAGAGACAGAGAAAGGGGGGAGAGATCGCGCATGCGCGACGGCGCATACCCGCGCTACACACACACACACGTACGTGCACTACTCCTCTGCACGTAACAGCCGAGGACAAGAGTGATGGGTAGAGTCTGCTGGGTGATGGGGCTGGATGAGAGGGGCCGCCCGTCGACTGAGATGATTCTCATTGGCTGGGATAACGCCTCAATCTTTACCCCCAATCCTTTGGCGTATGTTGAGTCAATGAAGTTACCCGCGGCACCGGAATCGATGAACGCGGCACTTCTGACCCGTTTGTGGCCAAGGTGGAGGGTTACCTGAACCGTGAGTCGGGTGGCGGTGTGATCGGTGGTGGCGGAGAGGTGGATGGTACCCGGGGAGTCTCTCCTATCTCTCACCGGGTCTGGGCGTTTCCCGGACGAGACGGGCAGGTGGCTCGGTGGTGCGCTGCTGAGCCGCAATAGGCGCACAGTCCCTCGCGGTAACGTCTCTGGCGTTCCGCCACGGTCAGGGAGGCGCGCCCTAGTTGCATGGGTTCCCCGGCTCCGGTGTCAACCACGGCAGGGGGTGGAGATCCGACACGTCCAGGAAAAGCTGTGGTGACGGTGGGTGGTGGTCTTGGTGCAGTGTAGGTATAAGTGGATGGTGGCGGCAGGGTTCGAGGTGCTGGCTTCGGACGAGAGAGGAGGCGCTGATCGATCCGGAGGGCTAGCTGGATTAGCCCCTCCAGTGTGGCTGGGAGCTCTCGTCCGGCTAGCTCGTCTTTGATACGATTAGCCAGCCCCTCGAAGTAGGACGTCCGGAGAGCTGCGTCTCCCCAGGAGGTCTGGATGGCGAGGGTCCGGAACTCGGCGGTATATCTACTCACGGACAGTCCTCCCTGTCGCAGGTGGTAGAGCTTTGTGTCGGTCTCCACCTCGCCCGCGGGATGTTCAAATGTTAGCTTGAGCTGACGGGTGAATTCATAATATGAGTGCGCAGTGTCTGTGTCAGCGCGCAAGACTGCCGTGGCCCACTCAGCTGCCTGCCCTGATAGCAACGAGACGAGGAGTGCAATGCGCAGCCGGTCGGTGGAGTACTTGGTGGCATTGAACTCAAACACCAGTTCCAGCGATGTTAAAAACACACTGCATTTCCCATCCGTGCCATCCCATTTATCTGGAAGAGCTAAAAAAACGTCAGAAGGGGGGGAGGGGTGGTGCGGTGCCGCGACCGACACGGCGGGCGGACCGCTAGCCAGCCCACTAACCGCCGCCCGAAGGCCCGCGTTCTCCTGCCTAAGCTCCGCGACCTCGCGGCGCAAGGCCGCGGTGTCGCGGACACTCCGGCGCAGAGAATCGAGCTCCGTGGTTAGCGCATTAATGAGCAAAGCATGCTGGTCAACCACACCGCGAAGGCGGGCGTAATCCGCTGGGTTTACTGCTGGCTCTGTCATTCTGTCACGAACTAACCGGGATGACCAGAATGATGATTGTGCTATCTGTCACGAACTAACCGGGATGAACAGATAGCCTTAGCAGTTAGCCCTGTAGCGTGAATGGTAAACCCAAACGCGGATAAACACGAGCAGGCAGGATAATCACGCGATTTACTATAAGGACTCTCACACTCAATGAGCACAGGAAAGACACAATCTAACCCTAGTCCTATAAACACACTCAGTCTGAAAAGATAGCCAAGAAAGTGAGTACTCACATATACTGGAACGATTCCGAACAGACATGGGCTTAACTCAGTGACAGAGCGATGTGCGGCGCCATCTTGTTTCCTTTTATGCTTTCAGCTTCGCGACCGCCTTACTTCCGGGTCCTCGTGCCGGTCGCGGCTGAGTGTGCATGACAATTTGTTATAATACTGATCACATAGATGCAGAAATACATCTACAGCCTTCATATATTTTTATACCCAGAATGGTTATAAAACAATATTTTAATATATAATAAGAGTAACATTTTTGCTGGTGGCATGGTGGCTCATTGGCACTGCCACCTTGCGCCTACCTCTAACTGTTGGACGTTTTAATTTTGCCTCTGCTTCTTTGGATGCGGATTTTGTTCTGACTGTAATTGGTGCTTTCTCCTGAGTACTCCGGTTTCCTTCGACAGTCCAAAGACATGCGATCAAGCTTGATTGCCATTCCCAAAATTGCATTTAGTGTTTAATGAGGTGGGTAAGTGCATGTGTGCATGTGTGCTTGTGCTCATCCAGCACCCTGTCTGCACGAAGTTCCCTGAGATAGGCTCCAGACCCCCCATGACCTTACACAGGATACATGATATACTGTAGATGTTGGATATATGGTTATTTATGCTTTGCTATTGCCCTGGTTGTTGCACTGATGAACTAAAGTTAAAAAAATACTGATGGCAGTAAAAAAGAATCACAGCTTCTGCACAATTCCTTGTACCTGTGTGTAGACCGACTGGCACGTTGGTTATTATACATACAGTATAAATAGTATGTACTTTACATATCTTGTAGATATTGTCATTAGATAAGTTCCCATTATAAAGACAGCAAACATTTCTCAATGTCCAGATCAAAAGATGAGCTGGAAATGATCTAGCAATTGGGTTACACTTACAGGCAGCCCGTTCTTAGCCTATGGTGTTTAGATCTGTAGATGTCTGTATACATGGCAGCAATGTTTATCCATTAATCTATGATAAGATTAGGATCAGAAGAGAACAAGAGAATGCCATGTTCTTATTAAAATTAGATTTGAAAAAGCTGAAGTGAAGTTAAAGTTCCTATTAGAGTTCAGAGAGACTAAATATAAGACCTGACAAGCATGGAGCAGATGGATGAGATCACACACTCATGTGTGCACATGTTTAGTTTTGTTGCTTTGAGCACTAATTTGCATATTTTTTCCCGGAATATCGAGTTAGAGTTTGTGATGCAGAACACACCAACAAGCAACAAAGCACAACACAGAGCCACAGTTTCAGAATTGCTCTATGCAAAATAAGAAACAGGCTTTGAATGAATTCTCTAACCAATTCTAGAGTCCCTGTGGTCCAACTTTCCTTCAAGCAGAAAGTTTAGATTATTATGCTTATTTATTATTATTATTTTATTTTATTTTATTTATTTTGCTAACAGCATCATGTTAGGTGAACACAATTATTTTCACAGAGCTCCACTTCCCAAGATTTTGCCTGGATGGTTTGGACCCAAAGACTGATCCATTCCAGATTGTACTTTGAAGTGTACTCCATGTGCAGGGGATATCTATTAAGGGAAATTCCCTCAACAAAATTCCACCATTCTGAACATCCTGCCAAGGAGACCAGCACACACATCACTTCCTCTATGCATTACACTGGTAACTCGAATACCTGTAGAGGCTACTGTGGAAATTTTACACTACTGAAATTCAGAGGTGGAAAGTAACAAATTACATTTACTCGCGTTACTGTAATTGAGTAGCTTTTTTGTGTATTTCTACTTTTTGAAGTAGTTTTAAAAATCTGTAATTTTACTTTTACAAAAGTTTGTTTGAAGTATTGTAATTCGCTACATTTTAAATCATATTCGCTACTGAGTAAAAAATAAATGAATGAAAATGATAAAATAATAAAAATATTATGCTTTGTATAAATGCTCCGTTGCGCCGCGTGTGTGTATCATGTCCTGGTCGCGCGCCGCTCCAGACTCCACTCCGGGTTTTCTGACATCGGCAGCTACCTGACCTTCCACACGGTCGCTTCCGCCCTGAGTGACGTCATCGACTAGCGTGACCATATACAGTATAAACCGGAGAGAGACGCAGGAAAGATGAAAGAGGTTGTGATTTTGGCGTTTTGATATTTGGTTGTGTATTCCGGTTTTGACTTTTTGCCTCCAATTGACTTTGATTATTGCTTTGTCCCTTTGGTTTGGTTGGTCTTTGTATATATTTGTAGATAATTTCATTGTTTTTGGTTTAGGGAGTCCGGGAAGGTACCTGTATTTTTGTTTGTGTGTTATTTTTTTTTTGCAGGTAATCTAGCTACTAATATAAATACCATTTTGGCCTGGGTCCAACCTGAATCTTATGCTCCTCCTGTTGTGTGTGTGTGTGTATTTTTTTGTGTATACAAACCTCATTCTTTCATCAGTTAATGATTGGATCTAGTTCTTTCTGCCATATGCCACCATTTCCATACAGTTTAAAATAGAACCCTGAACCATTCTTTTGCTGTTTGGCCCTAGACTGGGACGTAACACCATATTTAAGTGACCACTTTGATTTTCAAGCACAAGAAAGACAACAGATTTATTATGCAAAGGTGTTCCTTCAGTTAAAAACAACTAGTTTGAGATTTATATCTACTCATCTTTTTTGAACTACGCTAGAATGCCTCATCCCACCCCCGCTGTTAAAAAAATAAAAAAGTAACTCGGTAACTTTTACTCTGAGTAAATTTTTTAATGAGCTACTTTTTACTTTTACTTGAGTAGATTTTTATAATGGTAACTTTACTTGTACTTAAGTAAAGTTTCACTGAAGTAACAGTACTTGTACTTGAGTACAAAATTTTATTACTCTTTCCACCTCTGCTGAAATTAAATATTGACTATTTGTTGAAACAAAAATGTATACTAAAATATTATACTGTATATACTATCGAAATGTGTTTAGCTTGTGATTTTTTTTATTCATTTACAAGATGTATAGAGAAATTATTGTCCATGTTTTTTTTTTTTTACAGATTACTAGCCTATATAATATTAAGAGTATATTGATTAAATAGATTTTTTTGTTAAATAAAATTATTACATTTATTACAAATTCTTTTATTGTCAATGTTAATATTATGTCATCTTCAATAATAATGATAAGAAATATATAAATAAAAAATAAAATATAAAGTGATGCACCATTGTTCACTTGTTCCCTATGAAATGAGCAGTTTCGCTCCCTGTGGTTTGGAATCATACTTTACATGACTGAACACACTTTGCAGTCCACTTCACACTGAACTACTTGTTAATTGGAGTGCAGCTAAAACCCCCAGCATACACACTCACTGTCACCTGATTACCGATCACACACCTGAGTTCAATTCATACTCACATTATATAAGGACTCTCATTCTACACATTATTGTACTGCATTGTCACCAGTCACTATTAATCCCTATCTCTTACCTTTATCGCTAGATCTTAGCGTGACCTTCTGTTTGTTTACATCAGTTTTGAATTTGTCTACTTCACCTAATCTAAGCCTGTTTTGCAGACATGATTCCATGTGACCATGTGATCTGACCTTACAGTTGGACTTGAGTGTTTGATTGAACGTTTGATTGTGAGTAATCCCTTCTGCAACTGCATCCTCATATTGTTTTGAAAAGAGAAAACAGTTTGGGAAAAAAAGCATTCTATATAAATTTGATATATGTTTATATTAATTTGATCATTCTAATATGCTTAGTGTAGCATAAGTTCAAATATTTCTGAGACTTTGATGTTAAATGTTTATGTAAGACAATAATAATAATAATAATAATAATAATAATAATAAAAAAAAAACATTTTATTTATATGTGCTTTTACAGTCACTCTGCTTTTTGTTTCTCATCAACATTTTATTTTTATTCTTATAAAAAAAAAGAGTGACTACTGACTAGTGAGGGAACTGTTTAAAGATTATTAAAGTATTTAACTGTTTATAGCATTAAATCTAAGGTTCAAAAACAATGGGTGCTATGGATGGATTGAAGCATTAAAAATGCAAACTTTTACAAATATGAAGAAACAAAGTGTAAAAAGATTATCAGAAACCATTGGCATGAAATTTTTTTTAATCTGGTAATAGACTGATTGGTTCACACCCAAAACACAAAATGTGACACAAGGAACTGGAATTCTGCTAACCTGAACATGAACATAAGGTTCATTTCTCATGCAGAAACCAAAATTGCATTTTTATGCCAGAGGACACAAGGTCAAAACTCCATCCAGCTCTAGCCCAGACATGGACTCTAATCCGTAATGCGTTACATGTGCTCTGCTTGTCCAGACCTCTGTGTGCTCTGGGCAGTAACTATGCTATTTCACCAAGCAGCAAAGAGCCACTTCTGTTAATATCCATAGCTTCAGGGTGGGTTTGTCGAGCACATGAGCTCCGTGTTTGTGCGCTTCATTACATCACCTCTGTCACCACAGGCACAGTGTACTCGATGTCCACCGCTAATCACTGGTGGAAATGAAATTTCTCAGTAAAATGTGCATATTGACCTGAGCATGAATTATTAATAATGAGATAAAGCTTAGGACAAGACTTCCTCTTCCTTTCTGGAGAGTGATTATGTCGGTCATTTCTGTGAAGTAATGTGAATGTTTTGTTATATTCTTGTCATTTACATGCAAATACAATGGAAAAAACACAACGATTATTCAGTAAACTCAATTTATTGATTTGTCTGTTTAAATAAATCATATTTACAAGGATAAACAAATAGAAGCCATATGTACAAGGTCATAGCTCATCTGAATACAGCGGCCCATTCCCTAAATACAGGTCCGATTTAGGCTTTAAACCAATGTCTGTGGTCATCCTTAATAGGGAACTTAGAAGATATTCTATATACACATTATCTTAATAATTAATAACAAGTTTCATTAATCATCACATAACACATCGCATGACATTTTAGACATGTGGACATTTATACACTGGTAGCACACACACGCAGCTAAGCACTTAATTCTGTTACTATGCAGGTGGTCATGAACTGGAACGCCAAATGTTGATCACAAATTTCCACACTCCAAAAATCTAGTGGAAAGCTTTCCCGTAAGATTTGGGGCAGTTATAACAGCTGGCAGGTGGGCGGAAAGGGGGGGGTGTCGGTGCTTTGGAAACACACAAATGAATTGCAGGTGTCCACAAACTTTTGGCCATATAATGCATTTCATCCCTGAAAAAAAAAAACACTTTAGCAACAACCATAACTGTATACAAAACTGAATACAGTTAAACAGCTCAAATTTCAAAACATGAATTAGCACTGCTTATACTGCAAATTCACTGTTTACAGTTTATTCAATCACATGGATTTATTTAAAGTTTTTGCTGAAGCAGGATAGAGACATTTTAGCCATAGGGTTAGATGCCTGAAACAGGAGTGTTCAAAGACTTTCTTTAATTTTTCTTTTTACGACGGGCGTTCAAGTCAAACCCGGACATGTGATGACATCTTTCATTCATTCATTTTCTATACCGCTTAATCCTGTGTTCAGGGTCGCGGGGGACCTGGAGCCTATCCCAGGAGACTTCGGGCACTAGGCGGGGTACACCCTGGACAGGGTGCCAATCGCAGGAAACACACATACACACTCTTACACACTACGGGCAATTTGGGAACGACAATTAGCCTAACCTGCATATTTTTGAACTGTGGGAGGAAACCGGAGTACCCGGAGGAAACCCACCAAGCACGGGGAGAACATGCAAACTCCATGCACACAGAGACGGGAATCGAGCTTGCCCGGGGAATCGAACCCAGACCCTGGAGGTGCAAGGCGGCAGTGCTAACCACTACACCATGATGAGCCGCAGTGAAACATTTGAATGTTGCAAACATTTTTAAAAAGGCCATACATCCGTGAATAAGAGCCCCCTGCATTCCATGAATATTCAGTGAGTGGAATGCTGGATCCTTAAAAATCGCCAGATAAACTTGCTGCCAACTTGTTAAAGAGACACATCTGTCTGTGGGAACTGTACACCCAATCATTCACCAACACTACTAACACATTATAGGATGTGGGAGTTATTGCCGCATCCCAGCAGAGTCCCAGTTTCACTTGAACGCCGCTTGTGGTTTGCCTCACTTATATGATTAGCAAACTGATGACACTACTTTTCAAAAACAAAAAGTGGCATGTATGTAAACGGAATGAATGAAGTGTGGATGTGGTTAATTTCTCCCATGCATCTGTCTCATCTAGACTGTTGTGCCTGTGGTTGAAAATAATGCATGAAGCACTATACAAAAACATAAATAATATTTCATGTTACAATGTTTAGTTAAATAGCCAGTAGTATATACGCAGTAAAGGACCTTTCGTAGAACAAATGATTGAATGTTTATACTGCTCATAGCATAAAATGTACCAAGCACAGAAAGTAAACAGAAAGTTTACCATATTTTGAAGTATTTATAGGTATAATATGAGGTCAAAATATACATACATTAGTCACAGTTACCTGAATTACAAGGCAACCATTAAAACAACCTGTGCAAACATTTACACTACAGGACAGAAAAAGTGAACAATTAAGGTAAACGAGTTTCTCTTTGAGCCATATTAGAGCAAAATACACTGGCCATAAGCAGCGGTAACATTACATCCAAATACTTTGTGTATGTTAATTATGTAAATGTCTGAAAAGTAACATTCCAAGACAGTGTAATTAATTTAGTCTTTTCTGCTCCTGTTATTTAAATATTCAAATGAGGAGCTACAAGAACTCTAATTAAAAGACAGATGAACATGGATACAATTGAACATACATTCATGAAGTCATTTAAAGCAGTTTATCTAGAATAAACATCAAGCATCATGTAAACATTGAAATTAATGAATCCATAGTTGACCAAAATGGCACTAAAGTCCTCAACTGTTACTGTGATTGTTCAGATTGTCGGTGCTCGGACTACTTTTATGTAACGAGTCAACAGGTACACACTGGGTGCCTTTATGAGAACAATCTTGTACCGTTGCCTGGTTGGTCTGGTGCGAATCCCTCAATGAGTCAGAGGCATTTGTGGGTGTGCAGGCAGCAGGTAGTTTGCTCAGCAGAGTGTTTCTCCTCAGGCTACTGTCTGAATCATTACGGATGTCATACCCGAGCTTCCGACAACATGGAAAGCAGCGCAGGAAGTCGTAAAGAAGGTGACCACTGAACAGCATGTAGATCCAAGGATTACAGCAGCTGTTCAGGCTGGCAAGTAATGCAGATAGGGTCACCGCTGCATTCTCTGAATCTGAGAAAGAACAGTATTGAGAAGAAAAAAAAAGGGGGGGGGGGGGTTGGTGAAGAAGGAAGGAAATGCATAAAAAAATCAGTATTTTTGTTCCAAATGCCACCTGAAGCAGTCAAATTTGTGCAAACCCAATTTTTTATTTATTTTTTTACTCGTAAACCTGGGCATATACTCTAATATAGTGTATGATGATCATACAAAAAAATGAGTAGTAACTGAATTGAACAATCTTATAGGTTTCATGTGTAAATGCATCTAGATGTACATAGATCAGCCATAACATTAACACCACCATCAGGTAAACTGAATAACGCTATCTGGGTTTTCCTGATCCCACAGAAAAGCCATCCAGCATAAATCAGCAGAAAAACGAATGCTGGCCACAATAGAAAGACACCAGAACACCCAGTTCACATTTTGCCAACAGAGCCTAGGAAGCAAAAAGCCCAAACACAAGCCTCCAATCTTCCCATATCCCAATCTGACTGAATATCCATGGGCTGTGCCTGTCTTACAAGTCTGATCCAGGGAGGGCTTAACCCCACAACCCACATTACACAAAGGATCAACTGCCAACGGATTAGTTTCAGACACAACAGCACAACCGATGGTCTGAGGTGCCACAAAAGGAACCTACTGTAAAACCTAGGTGTTTTGGTTAATGCTATGGCTGATTAGTATATGTTGCTGCAGTCCTCCAGACTAAGTTGCACAGTGTTTCGCAAAGTTCTCTGTTAAAGTTCAACAGGACACGTCTGAGTGAGCACACTTCATATCTTGCTTCAACATCATGGAAAAATCCACCTTGTCAAGAACCTCTTAAGTTCAGACCCTGGATAGGGGATCCATTAGAGGGAGATCCATCACTCACTATAGTGACCTTTCACTGCTCTTGTCAGTAACACGCACCAAAACCAAATCTTTTGCATCACCATCTTGACTTAGTTGTCTGTGGTTCTGGGCTTTCTGTGGATACATACCCACAGCCCCCAGAATTCCTGAAAGGAGCAGGAAATCACTGCTTTGTCAGTGTACTCCCATGCCAAGTGTCTCTTTGCTCACAATCAGGCCTCAACCACTTTTGAAACCCTGGTCCATGTGAAAATTTCTCCAGAATATCAAGTGTTTTGTGAGGAGTTCAGCCAATGCCAGTGGGTTCCCACCGCATCAACCCCCAGTGCTGTGTAGTTGATTTACTAGTGGGTGCCACATCTCATTGCTTCTGCATTTACTATTTATCCACTAAAGATGAGAAGACCCCAAACAGTGTTACATGCATCTAGCATCTCTCCAACATCCACCAAGGTCTTCTTGATGACGAAAAACAATGGGGGATGCCTAAGGCCATGTATCACCAGTCATTGTCCGAACAAAATTAAATTATCAAATATCTTTCTGGAATGATTTTTGACTTGCCAAGATCTTCACTAAACTTAACCTGAAGAGCACCTACCACCCTGTGTGTATTTGTGAAGGGCCTGATGTAAGAGAGCCATCAGCACCACCTCTGGCTACTTTGAGTACAGCATAATACCATATGGGCATATCTTCAAGGCCAGCAGTCTTACGTACCTTATTAATACAATATGTTGGAAATGTCTGATTGTTTTAGTGGTCACACACTGGACAGTGAGACTTCCCCAGTAAAAGATCTGCAGCATTTTCTGGACTTTGACAACTTCTATTAATGCTCCATAAGACTTTTGCATCATAGCATCTCCACTGAATGGCCTTATTAAAAATGCAGCCAAAGAGTTGAAGTGGAATCCCTCAACAGATTGAATGGAAACCCTTCATCAGTACATATGATCAGTGCTCATATTAAAACACCCTGACCTCTTGAATCCATACATAGGGGATGTTAATAGATGCCTAGCCTGTTCCCTCACAATTTGGGGGGGGAAAAGCCCAAGCTCCACTCAGTGGCTTTCATTGTGAGGAAGCTGGCCCATGTAACAGGGATCTTCTAGCTGTAAAAATAGTTTTTGAAGGAATGGCGTCACTGGTTGGAGGGGGTCTTTCAACCTTTCAGGATTTACACAGATCTCAGAACTTGGAGTACATCAGATTACTACCAGACATGCTTCTTCACCCGCTTTGATTTCACACTCTCATCATCCACCAAAAACATTAAAGCAGACTTCTTTTCTCTCATTCATGCAGAGATCTGATATCTTTCCCCAGCATGCCATTAGACTTCAAACAGCTGCAGTTGTGGTGCAGGTACTCTGTCATTCCTAAAGACACAGTAAGAGACTGTAGAACCTAATTAACATCTTATGTCCGGTTCAATATTTTCCAACAGATGTCATTAAGCCGGACCTACAGTACCATGCCACAGCTGTGTAGGTCACTCCTGTCACTCCACCCCTCATAGATGACTTTCTCCCTTTTACCTCCAGCATCCCTGGACATTAAATGTGGCACTCTATGACTCCTGTCAATCAATGCCAATCTTGGGGTGCAAAAAGCAGAAGTATATCATTAAATGGGAAGGCTATGGACCTGATAAAATATTCTAGGTACCAGCTCATAATCTACTCTATCCCCTACTTTGCAAAGAATTCCATACACGCCATCTGAATCTCCCATGACCACAACCTACAGAAATTCCACCTCCAAAGTAGCGCTGTAATGTCTCCACTGAAATCGGTGCCAAATTACAACTGCCAGATGACGGAGTTAACTACAAATATGGCCGCCCCGGACTAAAACACCCAACCATCACCCACTCTCACACATTTACATTGACCTGATTACTAATCACAGACCCTTGGACTCAGTTATAATAATAGTTCACAGTAAATAAGGACTTTTCATTAACACTTTTATTGTCAATGATATGCTGATGGTTTATAAAGTATATCTGTTGTTACCAAGTCTGTTCTTTGGTAGACTGCTCCCTGTTCTGGTTTTCTGGTTTTTGATGTTGGCCATTGTCTGTTTCCTGTTTCTAAATTTTACCAAACATAATGGATTTGTCTGCAAGTTTTATAAAGCTGGATTGTGACTGCACCTGCGTCCGTGCCTGCATATGTGACAGTATGAAAGAGTATCAACCATTGAGTGATTTTTTTTACTAGAGAAACCTAAATTCAATTCCAATCTTTAAACATCAAGCAGCTCTAATCGCTCTTTGTCACAATATTAGAAAAGCAGCTGTTCAATCATAGACGATTATCGTGCAGGTGGTGCTACAAAAAAAAAAGAAAAGAAAAACTGAATTTTATTATATGTTAAATTAGCTAGTATTTTTAGTGCACTTAACATAATCTTACATTAAAATAAAAACTGCTGAGCAAACATTCTGTGATGTACATCTGTCTATGTGAAGAAAAAGGAAAAACAAGTTTTCATCTCAGCCTGAACACAGACGAGACATGACTTTATCATATTCTGTTGTCTCTTTTTTAGCCGAGAGAAACACTTTATATTGTGCCACCATGCAGCCCTGTTGTCAGGTGGACAAAAGGGTACAGAAGTCCCAGTGTGGGCCATACCAAGGCCTAGGGTTCACCTTTAATCGGGACCAAGTACAGCAAATTATTCACTGATGAATACAATTCTGACAAAACAATTTACTTGTATTTACATATTAAATATTTTTTATGTTATTCCATGTTAAAATACATTCTAACTCATTTTAACTTGATACTTCATCTGGTGCAGCTGAAACACTTTCCCAATCACATACCAGTGACTTGGCTGGAAATGAACGTACATTCAGCCAAATGAAACTACATGCACACTATACTTAAAAACTATGTGGACTCCACAATAAGCCAGGAAACACTCAGTAAGATCCATTCACTCCAAAGAGAAAAAAGTCTGGACTTCGAGAACATCAAAGACTTTTCTGTTGGACTTGTATTTGGATCTAAACACTAGTCAGCAAAACAATAAAAGTAATAGCATACAGCTGTAAATATACTGTAGATAGAATAACAAATTGGGCAAGGTGTTGTTTATATATATATTTTCTTTCTTTCTTTTTTTTCTTTATAGAAAAAATAGTAAAGTTATTTACATTTATTTATCCATGTATGATTTGATATTATGATTTAAAACGTTGTGATAATTTATTACATTAATTCTAATTTCTTCTAATCATCATTCATTGGAGGCTATTTTTTTTACCCCCTTTTTTATTTGAGGGTAAAGGTTTTTCTTTATCTTTTGAAATAACTTTCTTTACCTTTGCGCTTTATAAATATACTGAGTAAATATACTCAAATAGAGCATACCCTGAGTGGGACTATAACAAACTGGATTTGTAAAAAAAAAAAAGAAGAAGAAGAAAAATACCATGCTGATCACCAAGCACATTCTGGAAATTGTCCGTGTTGTATTGTTGCATTCCATGTCTTACTATCTAACTAAGTAGATAAATAAATATATAGTCACTCACAAACAACCAAATATTAATTCAAGTAAAATTTATGAAAACAGTTCACAGATAAATTTTTTTGTCTGTCATTTTTAGACACCACATGAAGACAGATGGCACCATCATTTTACCAAATAATTTAGTAAATTAAGCAGCTGCAACAATTTGCACAATTTAAACGTCAAATACGAGCAAATAAAATACAAAGAAAAGTTATGATAAAAGTTATGGCAGATGCGCGCGCGAACACTCACCGTCCCAGGAGAACTTCTTGTCCCACACCGACCACATCTGCACGATGAAGAACGGGGCCCAGCACACGATGTAGGCGAGCACGATGACGAAGGTCATTTTGACGGTGCGGAGTTTGGCGCGCGAGATGGTGCTCACGCTGCTCACCGACGCCTTGCCGATCAGCGCGCTCGCGCCGTGCGCCGCGCCGCTCTTCGTCTTGCACTTGACGTTCTTCCAGATGCTGCGGCAGATAAATCCGTAGCACATGACGAGCACGGTGACCGGGACGAGAAAGATGCCCACCGTGATCCAGGTGATGTAGGCGCGCACGCCCCACGGCTCGATGAAGTGGGCCCAGCAGTCGTACACGTCCGAGCCTTCCTCAATCTCGCTGAGGGAGAAGATGACGTACTGCGGGGTGCTGAGCACCACACTGCACAGCCACGTGCAGGCTATCATCAGGCGCGCACGGCGCGTGGCTCCCTGCAGGCTTCGTAACGGGTGGCAGATGGCGATGTAGCGGTCCACCGTCAGCATCACCAGCATGTAGGTGGAGGCGAACATGCCGAGCACCTGGAGGTGCTTCACCACGCGGCACAGGATGTCGGGTCCATTGAAGCGGAATGTGATCTCCCAGCAGAGCTGCGGAAGAACCTGGAAGAAGGCCACCACCAGGTCGGCGAGGCTCAGGTGTTTAATGAACAGGTGCACACGCGAGCTCTTCTTGGCGGCGTTGCGCACGGCCAGTAGCACGCTTATGTTCCCCGCCACTGCCGCCAAGAACGTCAAGCT